>CM050525.1:32879146-34079146 GCA_027563665.1 Antrozous pallidus
CAGGGTTGGCAGGGGTTGCCATGGAACTGAGCATCCGGGATTCTGTTGCTCTCCTCTCACTGATATCATAGCTACTCTTCTACCTACCCATAGGCTTCGAGTGAGAAACTGAGGCTCAGAGGGGTTCATTCATTCATTCCACAAACATTCTCTGAGGATCATTTAGTTGGTGAGGATAGAGCCACAGACAACAGTCGCAAAGATCTCCTCTTCATGGAGCTCACGTTCTAGATGAGGAGACTTTGTAAATAAGATCAACAGAGATAAATGGTTCAGAAAAATAAATTAAGTAAGAGGGGGGACAGAGCATCCAGGGGTGAGTGTGGAAACTAAATTTTAAATAAGAAGGTCACATGAAGAGGCTGAGGAGGAGCAGCAGGGTATCCTGAGATAGAGCAATCCAGGCTGATGCACTAGTGAATGCAAATGTCCTGAGGCAGGGGCACATGGGATGGATATTTTTGCTGAAAGTAACTCTTGAGGGCCCATTTCCATCTTTTTTTCTCTTCTGCTCTATTGATGTGCAGGGCAGTAACTATTTAAAATAAGAGCAAATACTGAGAAAGTAATTTGGATAGATGACTTGACTGAAAGCTTTATGAGGTCAAAGACCACACCTGCCTTCCAATGCTCCACTGTTATTTTTGAAGGAGTGAACAAATGTAGTTGTAATTTTTGTAAGAGAGTAAAAGATTTTCATCATTTCAAAGAAAAGAAAAGGCATGTTTCTGTTAATGCCAGCTGAAATGCAATCTGCTCAAATTTCATTATAGATATAAAAATCAAAGCCTGGGATTTTAACAACATAAAAGTATTTTAAAAATAAACAGAATAAGTGGCACCATTTAAGGAGAATGTGCTTTTCTTTCTTTTATAAACATTGACGCCCACAGACAGATATCTGTTACCTAACAGGGATGCTAAGTGTTAACATTCAGCCCAACCACGAACGCAAGCATGTGGCAGTTTTCAACTTCGAGTCCATGGGAGTTTTAATAAAAGAGTGTAAAAGAAATGGGAGAGCAATGAATGGGGAGAAATGAAGACTTGATGGTATGTATTGATCTTGGATTTAGGACCTTCCTGATCCATTTACCAAGTTATCAATTCTATCTCTCTAAATTGTTCACATCTATCATCTTTCCATTCTCATTGCTTCTCCTATAGTTCAGGCACAAAAAACAGCTCCTGTGGTTTCCCTGCGTGCCATCTTACCCCCTCAAGAGCATCTTCATTACAGTTATATTTCTAACACTCAACTCTGATCCCTCAGCTACTTTGCTCTAATTCACGCCATGGCTCTCTCTTACCACCAGGATGCAGCCTAGACTCTGTGGAGTGGCACTAAAGGCCCTTGACAACTTGTAACTCTCTGCTTGCATTTCCTATCATGTCTCCCCTCATTCATTACCTACAGGAATACTTGATCAGTGGCCATGGTTTCTCAAACGTGCCATGTTCTCTCTACCTCTATGCCTTTGCAAACAGCCTCTATCCACGTGTCCCCAGGCAAGACCTGCTCATTGTCTAGGACTCAATTCCCATGTTACTCCTCTGTAAAGCCTATCCTGATTCTGCCACCTCTATTTGGGAGGCCACTTTTCTACTATCATCTCCTATCTAGAAAGGCTGTCATGAGGATTGCATTGGAGGCTGCCTGCAAAATGCTCAGCACAGCATGTAGTAGACACCATGAGCTAGAGTGTGTGTGGACTGTGGGCAAGCTAACCTCATTAGGCCTCACTTTTACATCCATTAAATAGGGAGGATAACAGTATCTGTGAAGACTAAATGAGATCATATGTATACAACAGCCAATAGTGACATTTGTTGATACATTATTACAGCACCCAGCATGCTTTCTTACTGTACCATTTATCACTCTGGATTGTGCTCTATGCTTACGAACCTGTAAGCTGTTAGAATCACCTATGTCTTTTCATTGTCATAGCCCTGACACCTAGCAAACTATTGGGTATGTAGTAGATGTTCATTAATCATTAGCCAATGCCTGAACAAATGTCTACTGCCCTCTCCAGCTCTTCAACCATACCTGTCCTCGAGGGCTCAGCACGAGTGTGTCCTCTTATCTAGAAAACCTTTCCTCCTTCCTGATGGAGGATGGCATCTGCTTTTGAACACCCACAACATGGTGTGTCTCTCACATTTGTCCATTTCCAGGTGACATTTCAGCCTGGAACCTCGGTGGTTATTTAAATTTCCACCAGTCCAAAAGAGGTGGCGCGCCTGGGTAGCTTTCAATCTGCCAGATCCTTGCAGCTGGGACTGAATGTGGAGCTCTAAGCCCCACACACTTTAACATTCAAGAAGATACCCTGTGCCTGTGAGAAATGGATACTTTGATAGAGGGTCTGAGCAAATCAAGAAAGGCTGGACATTCTTCCCCATTCAGGAATGGCCGGCCAGCAGTATTCTCACAGACATACCATTAAACATCCTTATAATGCTCTGAAAGAAAACTACTCAAATCCACCAAGCATAGTTCTTTGCAGCCAGAAGATTGCTGTTGTATAAGCCAGAGGCACCCACATTAAAAATAAATGCTTAGTCGGAGAATATTTAATGACATGGAAAATATTTCTATTACATTGTTGAGAGAAAAATCAGGTTACAAAATTGTCTGAATACTGAGACCCCATTAAAAATGTATTTATATATGCACAATTTTAAAATAGAGTAGGATAATTATGTACAAGATATTAACAGTAATTATCTCTGAATGATATGGTTATGCATTTTTTATTTTGTCCTCTGTGTCCTTTTCTAATTTTCTATTTTTTAAAAAATAAACACATTATTTAGTGGTCATAAAAAGAATATATTTTATTAGCAGAACTAAAACGTAGGGTTAAGGTGCTTGGGTCATGTCTATATGATTCTGATGGTTATGTGTGGCTTGGATGTTACCTCTTCCTCTTCTCTCCTCATCATCTCTCTCTACCCCACTGGCGGGGAGTGGGTACCAGTGCAAACCCATGGCTCAGGCTTTGCTTGAACCAAGGTGTGATAGTCATTAATATTTTCAACAGGGGCATCTGTGAGGACCTCATATGACAATAGAAAGAGCGTACTAAGTAAAGAACACCAGCTCTCGTTGGCTTTCTAAATGTCAGTGTGCAGACCTGCACGCTGATATCTCAGCATACACACAGACTTCTCCAGAGAGCTGGCCCAACAGCTGGCTGGGGTGTGAACCAAGAATTCAACTAAATGTTAATTGGCACTGAGGTGTGACATGAGGGTCCTTAAAAGATGGTGCTGGGAAATTTTGTCTTTTCATGTTTCCTTCTTTGCTTCTTTAATGTGGTTCATAAACCATGAGGAGGATCTGGGGTCAGTGAGTGCAGTGGAACAGCGGCTGTTTAACTCTTTCCTTTCTGAGACAGCCATTCTCCACATGATTTTCTATGCTGGTCACTGCACTATGATGCTTAATGTTTGGATGAAAATGAAAACGTGCAACCAATCAGCAGGCTAATTATAAATATAAAGGTATTCAGAGAAATACAAATTGGTGATCTAATAAAGGAGCACTTGATTGCTTTGCTCACACATGCCATGTAAATATCTGCCATTGGGTTTATTAGTAATTTCATCATTTAAAATATAATAAAGTAGACATTATCAAGAAGGTGACAAAACAGCCTACAAAATGGGAGAAGATATTTGCAAATCACATATCTGATAAGAGCTTGTTATCCAGAATATATAAAGAACACTTACAATTCAACAAACAACAACAGACACATGATGCAATTAAAATATGGGCAAAGGACTTGAATAATTCTGTCAAGAAGATCTACAAATGGCCAGTGAGCACATGAAACGATGCTTAATATTAATACTCATGAGGGAAATGCAAATCAAAACCACAGTGAGGTGCTACTTCACATCTAGGATGGCTATACTAAGAAAAAGGAAAATAAGTGTTGGTGAGAATAAAGAGAAATGAGAGCCTTCAGACACAACTGGTGGGAATGTGTTCTTTACTTGGAAAATTCTTCCTAGTATAATGTGGGTCCTCATAGAGGCCCCTATTGGAAATACTAATGGCTGTCACAGTTTGGTTTCCAGCCGCTGTTGAAAAATTTGGCATTTCCTTAAGAAGTTAAGCATAACATTATCCTATGAACCAGCATTTTCACACCTAGGTATATATTCAAAAGTACAGAAAACAGGTTCTTAAACAGATACGTGTATAACAGTGTTCATAGCAGCATTATTCACAATAGCCAAAAGGTAAACAAACAAAAACTCAAATGTCCATCCACAGATGAATGGATAAACAAAATGTGGTGTATTCATACAATGGAATATTATTCAGCCATAAAAAGGATGAAATAGTGATTCATGCTATCATGAAAACACTATGCTAAATGGAAGAAGTTAGACACAAAATGTCACATACTGTGTGACTCCATTTATATGCAATGTCCAGAGTAGATAAATCCATAGAGAGAGACTACAGATTGACGGTGGCCAGAAGTTGGGGAAAGTACAGAATGCAGAGAGTTTGCTTAATGGATCTGAGATTACATTTTGGGATGAAGAGAATGTTTTGGGACTAGATGGAGATATTGGTTGCACACCATTGTGAATGCACTAAATGCCATTGAATTGTTCACTTTAAAATGATTGATGCTTAATAGATAAATGCCATCTCAATATATCATACTATAAAGTGCCTACTGTATGCTGGTTGCTGGGGCTACAAAGGTGAGTAAACAGCCATGGACCCTGCTCATATGTGGAATAAAGGTCAATGTAGGGGGATAGATGTCAATCACACACATTTTTGTTAAGTGTAGCTGTGAAATGCAAGATGAAGAGAGGTTTGGGGTGCTTTGAAAGTGTCTATAAGAAGAACTTGAGCTTCTCTCAGATTAGCACGACTTCTCAAGGAACTGATGGTTGAGCTGAAATATGAAGGAAGATGAGGAAATAGTTTGAGTAACGGGATGAAATGGATGGTAGAATGTTCCAGATTGGGAATAGCAGATGTAAGGCCCTGTGATGGGAGTAGGTGAAGAGCAGGAATACCCACAGAGCTGAGGGGAGAGGGCAGACACTTGGCGTGAGAACAGGCTGAACAGAAGTGGGCCAGACCTTGCTGACCTTGCAGAGCCGTGGATGGACCGAGTTTGTTCTCCTGAGAGAAACAGGACTTTGATGGGAGTATTTTAAGGAGGAGGCTGACATGATAAGATCATTCCGGCTGTAATGTGACATATTTGTCTTTTTCCTTTTCTTTTTTCCCCCTTTTCTTTTTTTGGTAACAGCTTTACTGAGATACAATTCATATAATACAATTCATTTAAAAGTTTAAGATTCAATGGTTTTTAATATAGTCACGAAGTTGGGCAACCAACACCACGATTAATTTTAGAATATTTCAGAGAAAAACCCCACCCCTATAGCAGCCACCCCTGTACTCGTTACCTGTGGCAGTTGTAACAGCACCACAAACAGGGTGGCTTAAAGCAATAGACATTTATTGTCTCACGGTATTTCATTCCTTTTTATGGCCAAATAATATTCCATTGTATGGATATATCCCCTTTTGCTTATCCATTCATCAATAAATGAACATTTGGGTTGCTTCTGCTTTTTGGCTGAGTAATACTGTTATGAACATTCATGTAGACATTTTTGCATGGACTTATATTTTCATTTATCTTATGTACATACATAGGAATATAATTTCTAGGTCAGATTATTCATCATTTAAACAATGTAGGTATACTAATAGATTCATTTAAAAATTACTTTTCGTGGGTTGGGGTTTTAAAACTGGGGTTCATAGAAAACTCAGGCATGAATTGGGAAGATCTGTTGGCCCCAGAAGTGGTATGTCAATTTATAGTTCCTTGTACAATGTTTCCTGGGGAAATGTTACACTGGATTCTGGACTTGGCATGACTTGCTCATGATGGGAAGAAGAGGGAATTCGTATGTCGAGATTCACTATGAATCACAGGCACTAAACGCAATCTCCAACATGCACAGACAATGAGGATGCAATGTTGTAACTCACAGCTCCAAAGCTGGTAAGTAGAAAGGTCAAGACTTGAGCCTCCGTCTGGTCTCAGAGCAGTTAAAAGGCTCAACCTTACCTAGACCTGAGATTTGGCTCCATTCTCTATTTCTCAAGAAGGTGTCTGAGGTGCAGGCTCCCAAGAGAGCAATGCCACTGAGGACCTGGTGGGTCCTCCTTGCTCGGAGATGTGCAATCAAATATGTCAATAATCAGGCCACATTTTAGGCTTTAGACTTGCAAGCTCAAGTGTATCTTCCAAGCTCAGAGAGCTGGTGCTCATGTCTCATCCCTGGAGGTTATGTACCTAGAGGAAGGACAATAGCAACAATAGCAACTTTACTGTAGTGGCAATGCCTGCTGTCATTTCCAGAGCATCTTCACTGAGCCAGGCACTTATCCACCTCACTTAAATTTGCATGTGAACACTGCAAGGTCTGTATCAGTACTATTCCCACTTCACAACTGGGAAATCAAATAGGGTGTCCTGGGAAAACTTTGGCTTGGAGGTACTCTTGCACGTGGAGTGTGGGAGGGAGGTGTTTGGGTATCCCAATCTCTTACCTATACCCAGGGAACCCATTTATTCAAATCTGGGGCAAGATTGTCTAGGGTTCCCAGTTCCGGACACTCAGCACTGAGAACTAACTGGGTAGCTACTCAATTAGCATGCACAAGGCTGGCATGTATTAGGTCCTCAATAAGTGTTTATCAAATAAAAGAGTTAGCAGAACTGACAAAAACTACAGTAATTAAACAAATGGGTCTTTTTGCCTTTAAAGAATCTGCTGTGGGGATAAATGGCCACATTTCAAAACTTGGAGTTCTTTGTGCCTTTGTTATTTTAGAGTTTAATGGATGTTAGATAGGTTTTTTAAAAAAATTTATAACCATTTAGATTTTTATTGTGCTTAGATAGGTTTTTATTTGCATGATAAATCAGATGAATTATGGCAATTGCGGGAGCAGGATCTTGAGGTTACATTGAGACTCAAAGGGCAAGAGGGTCACAGTTGATTAGTGATGCTTACTGTGGGGGCAGGAAGGGGAAGCAAGAGAGTGAGTATCAGTCTCCTCCCCCCTGTGGTTTCCTCACCTTCAAGTTCAGTGTCATCTCCATACTGACCAATGGTTGGCCTGGTACTTTCACTAAACCTGAGCAAGTCCCCACCCACTAAATCCTGACAATGCTGAGCTGAGCCACACCCACTGGCACTAGATACAAGGGGGCAAGCCATTTAAGAAGTAGGTATGTTAGTGCCAGTTCACCTAATGTAATCATGTAATCGGCTCCTAGACATACTTAAATCTCACTTCTATTTTCCAAATCCAATGATTCAAGATTCCTTCAGTGTCTAAATCTTTTTTATTCTTTACATTTCTCAGCAGTTCAGCAATGTGTCACTGCATTGTGCAGTCATAAAAATAATATTAATGAGACGTGGTATGAGGCAATACTCATACTATATTCTGTGGATGAAAAATACTGACTGTGTCAACATGTTCAAGGCCTAAAAGAGAGCTTCATCATTCAGCCCACAGTCTCCGTAAGTACTGTATACATTTCAATTCTTTATGTGTGAAACTTAATGAGTTTGGATTCTTTGCCTCATTGGTCATAGTGCTAGGGAATAAAACCAAGGAAAAGGCATAACTTTTCCACGTTTAAACCTCAAATGCATCAAATCCTTAAAACAACCCAAAAAGAAATGATTACGGAAATTTATAGGAGGAGTGATGTATGATTTGAATTTCCAAAGCATATTTTGGGTCTGTTACAAATTCTTCCAAATCAGGAATGCCATGTTTGACATTATACGTGTTCAATGCCTTTTTCTCTGCTCATGCCCTGGGAGAACCGAGGAATAGCACACATTCACTGGTGAGCTAACACTAAGCTAGGCACAGGGATTTATTGGGATCCTATGAAATGCCAGGCCCGTAGCTGGTACTAGGACTAAAAAGATAAATCAGGCATTGATACTATATCTATCCAGGTAAGATGGTTCAGGAAGGAGAGTATCAGAGGAATAAAAAAATTTAGGAAGTGAAATAACCACTGACTCCATGGTTACTAGAACTGTCCAGGTGATCACTGCACAAGGTATATAGGTGTCCAATCACTATGCTGTACACCTGAAATGAGTATAATATTGTATGTCGACTATATTTTAAAAAAAACTATTTTTTAAATTGATTTAAGAGAGGGAGGGAAATGGAGAGAGTAATAGAAACATCAATGATGAGAGAGAATCATTGATTGGCTGCCGTCTGCACACCCCATACTGGAGATTGAGCCAGCAACTGGGCATGTGCCCTGACGGGGAATTGAACTGTGACCACCTGGTTCACAGGTTGATGCTCAACCACTGAGCTACACCTGCCAGGCATTAATTATACTTTAATAAAAGAAATAGACCTTGTTATCAACTAGGCTAAGAATAATTATTATGAAAATAGATAACATTTATTGATCACTGAAGATATGCTGGGTTTTTGAATTATCCAGACATTATTCCTTCCAACCCTTGCTGTATCCTGTGACATGGATATTACCATCATATACACTCATTTAACAGATGAGAAAACTGAGGCTCAGAAACGTTACATGATCTTTCTTAGAGGCAGTATCAGAGTGAGGTTCTGCACCCAAGTAGAGTGACTGCTTAGCTCTGTGGCCAGCATGCGCATTCTATGTGACGAGTGAGGGGATCGAGGTCTCAATGTGCTGGGCACTTTCTGTTCTGGGCACCTAGATAGATAGAATTGAGACCATACTTGGGATCAAGACAAAAGAAAAGGCAGGTTTGGAGGACAAGAGAGGAGTTAATTTAAGGATGATTTAAAACTGAGAAGAAACCTATAGGAAGAATAAATTCTACCCCCGTTTCCCTTCCACAGCAAATTGCCTGGGCTAGATTCTCTCAGCAGATGCCAGCTCACCTTTGAGGGAGGAAGACCCAATATTTCCTGATTAACTGGTAGGGTAAAGGCATATGTTCACTATTGCCTTAAGCACTAACTCAGGGGCTATACCTCACTATCAGGATAATTCTTTCAAATTTGCTTAAACTTGGGTTATTAGTCTAATGGAATGTATGATCACTTAAGTGATCAATATCTATTTTTTAAAGAACAGACTTTAAAACAAAAGAAATACAAATTTGAACCAATGCCAAGCTAAAGGAAATGAAAAGAAGGCTATGCAAGCCTCCTGCAGCAGGCAACTGTCCATCTGCTTTTGTCTACAAGCAGTTCTCAATGTCCCTTCACGTGTGCAGCAGTACGAGCTGCTGAGAAGTGATAATTTTCTATCCTTTATGTCCCTTGCAGGTAGGACATTTAGGCTGCTTTCTCTGTAGCAAAATGATATAGAAAATCCATATGGGGTAAATTGGGTGATGATTTCCATTGGAAATTACTTCCAAACATTTTGGTAATTACACAAAGTGAGAAGGCCTATTATGATGGTGGAAATATGTACATGGTACAGGTTATCTTTTGGTTTTCTTGGGTAGGTGTAGTTCCCTCAGTCTGTCAAAGGACGCAGCTTCTGTGTTTGAGCACTCAGTAGAGGTTGCCAACCCTTGGACCAGATGCCTGTACAAAAACGGACAAAGGGAATATTCTGGAATTCCAAGATGGCCTCTGTCACCTCTTGATGAATTCCCCTGACATTTCCCCAGTTATCTGACAATGTTACACTCACCTCTTCTCACAGCAGCCATTTGGGAAGGGCAAGGCTCTCTCCTCACTAGACTGAGTGCCAAGAAGAAAGAATCTGACTTTCCTCGGCTTTGTCCCCACCAGCTGGCAGGTTGAGACACAGTCAGAACTCACCTGGCAGGTGCTGGGACACAGTCACCACCATCTGTCAGGTGCTGGGACACAGTCAGAACTCAGGAAACATTTGCTTAAGTGACAAAGGGTGACATCATCTCTTGAGAGTGACACAGGCCAGTCTTTGATATAAATGTCATTACAGGTGAGCCTGGAGCCTACAGAGGAGGAGGTGGGGTTTTAGAAGGTAGATGAACAGACAGAAAAGCCTCCATGTGGCTCTCTGCCAGCTGTTCATGCAGTTTTGTGGCATCTGAGGAAAGTGGAGACTGTTAGGCATCCATGATGCAGGACCTGTGCTAATGAAATCAATGTGTGAGGTAGGCCCATGCAGGCTCCCATTTCCTTTTATTTGCTTATTTACTACAGGGCAGAACTTCTCCCCATGCACAGGTAAATTTTATAAGAAAAACAGGCCATACAGAACCAGGGGCCTGAGTCCAAAGGAAATGGATAATCAGTGTAGAAGCACCTGTTCCTACAGAGAGGTGGACAGGCAGGAAGCAAGGGACCTAGACATCTCAGAGCATATCCTGAGTCTTTGTGAACAGAAGGGAGCCCTGCTATCTTGGGAAGAATATTATAAGGAATCTGGAGGGTTTTTTGACCTAATGAAAATTGGGAATGGGGCTTCTAGAAAAAGCCTAAGTGCCATCAGCAGATGAGTGGATTAAAGAACTGTAGTACATATACCCAATGGAATACTATGCTGCGGTGAATAAGAAGGCGTTCTTTCTATCTGTAACAGCATGCATGGAACTGGAGAACATTATGCTAAGTTAAATAAGCCAGTCAGAGAAAGATAAATATCACATGATCTCACTCATTTATAGAATATAATGAACAACATAAACTGATGAACAAAAACAGACCCAGTGAGAGAGAAACATCGATCAGACCATCAAACCTCAGAGGGAAGGTAGGGGAGGGTGGGGGTAAGAGGGAGAGATCACCAAAGGACTTGTATGCATGCATATAAGCCTAACCAATGGACACAGACAACAGGGGGGTGAGGGCATGATTGGGGGGGATGGGAGGGTAATGGGGGAATAAAGACATATATAATACCTTAAACAATAAAGAAATTAAAAAAGAAAAAGTCAAACAAATGTATGTTTGTTAAACATGTTAATGATTTCATTCACTCAAATATCTTTTGAGCATCATTTCCCGAGAAACAATAGCACCAAGTCCACAACTCACCGTCCCTTGCAACTTGCCTGAAGTTAGTCCCTAGGGAGGGAGAACACACTACTTTATCAGAGATGCCCCTGAGTGGACTGGCTTACAGGGATAGTCAGTCAGCTGACACACCATGTGCAATGTGGCTGGTGCCATGGAATGGAGCACAAATGACTCCACTGGGAAGTGGCAGAGACTTCGTGGGGCCTTTCAGCTGGGTATGAAAGGAGGTGTGAGAGTTCTTTGGGTAGATGAGGGAGAGAAGGGAAGACAGGCTGAAAGAACCAGGATGTGCAAAGACAGAGCAGGAATGGCACTGGTATATTTGTGGAATAACATTGTATTTAGCAGGGAGGGAAAGGAGAAGAGGCTGAAAGAGTGGTTTGGGACCAGATTATGAAGAATTTGGAGTAGATGCATGAGGTATGATGGAGCCATCAGCATTTTTAAGCAGGTGAGGGTACTTTAGAAAAGGAGAATGCTCTGGAGACAGTGGGAGGGTGGTGGGATAGGAGGCACAGAGAGGCAGTTAGGAGACTCTGGTCCAGCAAGAGAGTGAGGGTCAGAAAGCAGAGAGGCCTGGAAGTGCAGAGCAGTGAACAGCGTTGTGAGTTGGTAATGAGCTTCTGAAGAATGGGCTGTGTGTGAGAAAGGAGATGGAGAGCGAGGGTTCTCTATAACTGCTTGAAAAGGTACTTTATTAAAAACAGAAACTGTCTCCCTAAGTTTGACAGGCAAATGTGAACAGAATACAATTATTCCCCTGCTTTTTTCTTAGTCTTTCTATCTATTCAGCAACTGGGCATTCATTCATTCATTGCTGGTGCCCTTGGCTGTGCCCCAAACCCAGTCCCAGTCAGAAGTTGACCAGATTTAGGGGATCATCACCCCCTAAAACAACAACACTGAACCATATCAACTGAGTTCAGAATAGGAGAGATAACTTGGTGGCACATGTGGGCATTAATTATGCTCAGAAACTTCATAAAAAAAAGTGGGAACAATTAACCATTGGGTTTGGACAGAACATACAAGACAAGGACCAAGGATCAGAATTTATCCTGTTTGCTCCTCCAGGAGAAAAGGAAATTTTCTTTCCACCACTCTCCAGTTCATCTTTATAAGAAATTAATATTTTTAAAGGCCAAACGCGGCTCCATTTTTCATCTTGACAGCTTCTGAAATGCAGATGGATTTTGCATCAGATCAGCTCTTTTTCCTTTTTGTTTTGGAGTGAGTTTCATTTTGTTCCACCAGCACCTGCGTGCAGGCCAATGGAATGCCTTTGAAATGAGCTGGTGAGGAAAGGGGGTTTGATTAAAATGTGAAACACTGCTAAATGGACAGTTAATAAGCCTGCTGCTTGCCTGCCAACTGGGTTTGGGGCTGAGGAGACAAGATGTGCAGCCAATGATTTCCAGGGTGTTGGGTGTCCCTCTGTGCAGAACGGGGCACCAGGGCATGCTGTGGCTTTGGTCAAAGTTGACGAACACTATTTATAAGACCAGAATGTGTGTCTAGATATATTTTCTCTCTCTCTCTTTAAAAAAATATAAACAAGAACATGTTTCTCTGCCTTGGAAATCTTCAAATATGCCAGCTCTGCCATTTATTAGCCAAGGCTTCTGCCAACAACTCTTCCTGGGCCTCACATTCTCTGTCCACACCTTGTCAGATATTTCTTAGTTCAGAGATGTGCTCTGAATTATTAAAGGGGCATTATTAGTTAATCTCTGATTTGGTGTCTCATGCCTTTATTGGTTCCCCATAACGTGCCAAGCATTGGAAACAGAGTTAACTTGATATGACATTTCCTTCAACAGGTTAACAAATTATTAGGGGAGGAGAAATGTTTTCAGAGAACACACGAGGAGAGCTGTGGTCACAATGGACTGGGTATCAAGAATCTCAGAGGAGGGACCTCAGCCAGCTGGCCACAGAGGTCACCTGGGGGGAATGAGGCTGACCTGGAGTTTTGAAGCTGGATGGGGAGGAAAGCTGTAGTGCATGTGGGACACAAAGATCCTAGAATTGCATGACCTGTAGGAATGGCGGGTGGTGGATCCCCTTGAGATGGAGTGAATATGAGGAAGTGGAGAGAGGAAAGTGGAGAGATGTGGGCAGGGGTATCATGAGATGAATAAAAGTGTGTTTTTGTGGCTTGAGGTTCCTCCTTTCCTTTGGAGCTGATATGCAAGAAACATCAGCCAGATGAAAAATTATAAACTAGATGATGAATATCTGAGCAGGTGTTGATAACTCTGAGGGCAGAGTGCTATTACAAAGTGAGCTGGAGGTTGGGGTGCCACCAGACTCTGTCTGCCTGAGCAGACAGGACTATGAAGGCCGACGTGACCAGGATGTGAGATTCCAGAAGCAGGAAGTGCAAAAGAGCCTGAGCACTTGGATGGGGAAAGTGATAGAAGAATGAAGAATGGACCTGTCTTTGAGATGCAGGGATCTTGCCTAATAGTAAACTCAGCCCAAAGGATGTTCCAAACTCCCACAATCCTTAAGGACTCTTCCTCCTCTGAGAAGAATAAGTACAAGGTTGAAAGAGGGGCAGTTGTCCCAATCTCAGCAGGCCACCCCTGCCCCATGTGGGAGACATTGACTATGCATCAGGTACAGACTGAAGAAGGTGAAAACAGCTATTCCCTTCCCAACAAAGGGTAGGTGTTAGGCAGTAATGCCCACCTGTTTCCTCCACTGTGAGCAGAGGAGCAGGGACTGGAGCTTTGGGCACTTTCTCCAGGTATGGGAACGTCAGGCCAATAGACACACCTTTAAGGATATCCAAGCAGGTAGCACAGCTGTGCAGAGCTTTTCATGCCTGCTTTAAAATTCAGCCACACCCTAGTCTTGAACAACATGTAATAGATTTATTGCAAAAACTACAGAGCACTGAACACCAACAGAAGAAAAATCAGAAAAGTTACACCTGAAAAAGAAAAGCTATAAGCCAGACAAGAATAAATCAGCTAAAAGCAGAGAAAAGAGGGGAGAATGCCCAGAGGTCCTCACACAGCTGCAAAAAGGAGGAAAAATCCATCACCTTCACACACTACAAAGGCTGCATTCCTCAAATGCCTCACCGCCTCCTCCTTCCTCTCAGGGAGTTCCCCAGTACTCATCCAGGCAGAGAACAGGAGATGAATTAAATGTCAACAAATATCCTCAAGGAGTAGAATCATTTGTGACAAAGAAGCACTCTTGGGAAGAAAGAGACTTGGTAATCAGTCTTCCAGAAAAGCTTTACAGGCAAGAAAAGGACAATGGAAGAGGGATGGGAAGCCTGGGAAAGGATCTGAGGTCAGGGTTGATTATATGTGCCTGCAGCCGAAGTGAGGGCTTGGAGAACTCCAGCAGAGGCATCCAGCAGGTATTGGGTCAGAGTGCTTTGAGGAGGCCAATTTCAGCCAGAAACCAAGAAGTAAGCCCTGAGCCAGGCTTGATCTGCTTCCACAGGCCCAGAGCCTGAAAGACTCACTGGGCCTGAAGAATTCAAGAACACCCAGATTTTGACAGGTTCTGGGCAGGGGAGCCATGCAGTCAGAGACTCACAGGCACTGAGAAGCTACAGAGAAAACAAGGAGTCCCTTCTGCCATGTGGCCCTATGTAGTATTCCATCTGTGCCTGAGACCACATCTTACTGGAGAGACCATTCACAGCATTTATGATGGTACTCTAAGGGAATTCAGGAACAGAGGAGTCAGGCAGTGGAAGAGCTGCCTTTCTTCCCCACATCCCCATACTCCGCACTCTGCCTTGTTCATGAACTTCTCCAAATGTGTCAGACAAGTGCTTCACCCCTTTGCCACACAAGTTAAGACTTAGCCCAAACATCACCCTTCCCAGAAGCCCTCTCCCACCTTCTGATGCTCCTGGTTTGGGTACATATCAATGTTTCATTGTCATAGCACTTACCACTTTGTTCCATAATTATTTGTTCTCTTACTACTCTTCCCCACTAAATATTGAACTCCTTGAAATCACAGACTAGGTCCAAGTTTGCTTCCCTAAGAATTTGCATGGTGTCCATTACATAGAAGGCACTTGATGAAAACAAAGGTAATAATAACAATAGTAGTAGTATCTATTATATATTGAACTCTTAAAAGTACCTGGCATTGTGCTAATCATTTCACAATGTTATAATCAAATGGTTATAATCAAAGTGCCACTCTCAGAATTTTTGCTTTTTATAATAAAGATGAAATAAAATACCATATGAAAGGAGATGAGCATAGTGACTGGCTTATAGTAATAACTCAACAACATTATTATTAGCTATCGTTAGCCACAGAATTGCTTCATTAACTCTTTGGAATGCAAGCTTTGCATCTCTCTCTACCCTGTCTTCCTAGGTCCATGCAATGCCTTTAATCAAAATAGCTGTGTTTAAAACAAATGAGGACACGTTCCTTTAGTTTCTTCCGTGAGCCCTGGAGGACCATGCCCCTCTGCAGCGACAGCATGACTGACTTAGGAGAAGGGGACCCATAGGGAGGAAGGTATGCAGTCCTTCATGCTTGGACATGGACTCTCTGATCTCGGCTGTAGATACAGAGGATCTGACATGTCTGCTGACACCTGACTTCGGGCACCAACATGCTGAGCATGGCCATAGATCCCACTTTCTCATGTTCCCACACAGGTAATTATGTAGAGATGGATCCTTTTCCCAGAGTGAGTTCTCTGTTGCTCTCTTTAAATCATCAGGAGGGCCCACATCACTCATTTTAAGACTAGGTAATTCAACAGAGTTTAAATGATGCTGACTAAATTTAGTCGAATGCTAACACTCAGATAAAGACAATTTGGCTTTGAAAAAAATATGTTTTGCTTGAGTTCATAAATGTTACATGCAGGCTCAGATTACTCTCTGACTAGATGAGGATTTAAAATGTAAATTATTTAAAGTGCTCAAGACCTGTGGTCCATGTTCCTTATTCTGTATAGTGACACATACACTATACACACATTATTCACGCACTAAGCACCTACTATACACACATTGACGTTGCCAAAGGCATAACCAGTCAGAAAAGAGGCTGTTGCATATAAGAGTCACATTTAGGTACCTTGAAATCTCTCTGTATTTTGCCTTCAAGCCCTGCTTTTGATAGAAGTATCTTTGACAGGTACATGTGTCCCCATCTCCTAAAGACATTTGTGGCCAGTGGCGGGCTCTTTGAAAGCATGGACTCTCCATTAACTGTTGCTGGCTACTAGCACATCCAGATCCAATTTTATGACCTGTGACCTATGACCTTCCACCACCCCACTAGACAATATGGGCTCATTCTGAAATCTTAAGAGCTGGCAGGAAGCAGATGTAATGGTTCTAAACTCTAGTCCCTTCAACAAGAGGCAATTTATTATGTCCAAGAAGAATTCTTGTTGCTGTAGAAACGCTTAATCTGCAGCTTGTGAGACACTGGCAGGCATCCATGTTTCTATAATCCTATATGATCATTAGTGCCCAGTGCTAAGTGTCCACAGGTTTCAGAGTACAGTCAGCAAAGGGGACAGACAGATCTATAGATACTCAGCCCAGAGGTTCTACCCAACTCTCATTTTAGATAATTTTATATGGAAGACTCTGTCACTCACAGTGATCAAAGCATGTGCCCCGATTGCCTCTCTAATCATGTTCAGTCCCAGGTGGTAGGAGAAGTCTGGGATTGGTTGCTGGGTGGGGGCTGGGGGGTCAGACTGAAAGTTGAGATTAAAGGTACCATCCAAGTAATAGCAACTCTAGGAAGAGATCACACCCTAATGCCTATATCCTGATGGAACGCCTCCCAGTGCTTCCCGTACTGATCTCCAGGGCCAGGGTTGAAGTGGCGTGCTGCCCTGGGAGCTGGATGCAAACCTTCCAATGACCTTTTTTGCATAAATGCACTGACAGGCTATGCAGACATCTTTATTTAACTCAACAGAGAACACTCTTTAAACAATAATACATATAAATGAAGCCTCTTTAAAAGGAATCAGAGCTGCCATGCCAGAGAAACTGTCTTGCACATCTTATGTCTCGACCCTTTGTAATATTAAAACAGTGCAAAATAACCTTTGTACTGGGCCTAGCCAACTTGTGCCCAAATAACTGTTTGCAAAGATAACAAAAAAGCAGCTATTATGACTATTGGACTGAAAATTAAAGACACTGTTTGGAACTAATAATATCACTGTTATGTTATCTGCATCGATAGAAATGCCTTCCTTCTATTGATGTAATTGTTCCCCTTCTCTTTCTCATAAATACCCATTGCCTTTGTCTCCTAATCGAAATGTTATTTGGGCTTCTGTCTGAATTAATGATTCCTGAATAGGTATTCTTATTGATCTCAAATAAACACTGTTGCCTCTCACTTTGAAGGGCCTTTTCATTTTTAGGTTAACACTCTGTGTAATTTACCATGTCACTAGGGGCTAGGGCTGTCATTGTGATTATCAGCTATTGTGGAAAGCTGTGAACATGGCAGTGGAGGGGGGTGGGTCGGAGAGACACCCAGACATTTCTTTTGATGAAAAAGTTCCCTGGCACCAGCTGGTATCTTGCATAGGTGCCTATTACTCCAATGTGGACTGAGGTTTGGGATGCCCCCTACAGGCATACCCCTCTACTAGACAAGTTAATGGGGTCAGGACCAATGTTGAGTCTAAGCAGTTTTCTTGATGTAGATATATTTCCTGTTGAAAGAGAGGAGTGTGGAATGAGAGAAGGAGAAGAGTGTGGAAATGAAGAACTTAAGCCCTGCATTAAAATTTAGAGGAGTCACTTAATGGCTGTGTGATTTAGGAGGAGTTACTTAATCCCTCCAAGCTTCAATTTCAGCATCTTTATTGGGCTGGTTGAATCCCACATGAAGAGATGCATGTAAGTGCTTTGTATCCTGCTTGGGACATAGTAGATGCTCAATAAATGTCTGTTTATGATGATGGTGATAACTGAGGTGAGTTTTTCCATCTCAAGGTATCTCTTCTTTAGAATTTGCTCCCTCCTTTCCCTTCCTTACACTAATTTTGTGGAATCTCCCTTAGCATTTTAATACATGAGCAAGTATGAAGTCTTTATTATGATAACAATAATTAAAAATAATAATAATGCCAGACCCAAATTGTCTCTAAATGCCTCCTAATGTTTAACCATTTTTTTGCAGATCACTTTATATTATATTTTATTAAAATAGAGTTGACATACAATATTATATTAATTTCAGGCATATTTAATGTTTAACTTTGAATAGTGTTGCTGGCAAAAACAAAATGAAAAATGAAAACTTTTGTGCTGTGCCTACATACTTTTCTTACTCAATCTCTTTGTAATTGCACTGAAAATTAGTACTGACCACACAAGTTGAATTACTGAGGAAGGAAGGGAAAATAGTTAAATCATCCAGGTACTAATCCTGCTTCTCCAGGCCATAGCTTTGCCTGTCGGTAAGTCCAGGGTTCCAAAATGATTTTTCATTGAAAAAACATAAAAAGATGATATAAACAGAATAGAATATTTGTGCATGGATATTTTATGTAAACTATTTGGAACTGCAAAATATTTTACATTCCAGGGTTGGGAATCATGAAAACATGCAACATTACCCAATCTGCTATATTCTGCTTTAAACCTTGTTCTGATTGATTTAGGAACGTGTCCCCAAAGCAGATTGTTCTTTTCAAAAACTCAGAAAGGCTCCATGCAGCCTTCGGCATATTGACTGGTCTCTGCCCCATGCTAAGCATCTCACACCACATTTGAACTTTATATCTGGAAATCACTCTTCTAAAAGCTCACGTGGTTCAGCCAACTTCGAGTGCTCACACAAATCTCTGGCTTTTCCAATAAACAGGAAATCAGAGAGATCAGCAGTTTTAAATCTAAACACCACCAAAGTTTGAAAACAATATGAAAAGATGTCTTCTAAAAGAGCACTTCTCAAATTTTAACTTGTGTATGAATCACCTGGGTAGCAGATCCTGTTGAAATGCAGATTGCGATTCAGTGTGTCTGGGGCAGGCAGGGGCTGAGAGGCTGAAATCCTATCAATAGTACAGGGTTTTTCAACCCTGCTGGGTCCATGGACTGCCCTCTGAGCAGCAAGGTTCTAAGATATCTGTGGGTTTGCCTCTGTGCTTGAGTTCACAGGGTACAGGCCTCAGTCTCCATGCACACTTAGATTATCTTGTCATGGCGCTATAGGGCCAGTGACATCCTCACAGACCAGGAGGGCTGCACCCGGTAGATTTCTGGCCCTTTCACTCAGTGGCCCCTGGCCTGCAAAGCCTTGGTTAGTGTCCCTTCCTTCAGAGCTAGCTTGACACTTTTTTCTCTACTTTCACATTTCTTGTTCTTGCCTCCATCACCATTTAATCCCTCCTCGAAGGGCTCCATTATAGTTTTTTATTTTCTTATCTCTTCAGTCTCATTTCTGTTAGGCTTGTTATCCCCAGCTAGTCTGTGTTCTTGTCTTCAGAGACAGTGTAATTCACAGACTGAGTTCAACTTTTGGCTCTCCTTGTTTTTTTTTGTTTGTTTGTTTGTTTGTTTTCTTTTCTTTCTTTCTTTTTTTTTTTTAGAGAGTGGAAGGGAGAGAGAGAGACCAGGGCTGGGGATCAAGCCTGCAACCATAGTACATGCCTTTGACTGGAATTGAACCTGGGACTCTTCAGTCTGCGGGCCAATGTCCTATCCACTGAGCCAAACGGGCTAGGGCTGTTTCTTTTTTTTTTTCCTCTTTTTTCCTGCTTGTTTTCTTTTCCACCTAAGACTTTCACCTTCTATTTATAGACCCAGGTTTAGAAAGATGTAGAAAGACTCAGACAGGAATGGTGCTAATGCATTGAGATCTACACCTATAACCTCCTAAAATGATTACACCCATTTACTAAAAACTTCCATCCCCAAGCATTTAAGAGAACAGGCAGAGCCCAGGCAAAGCTATTGGTATGAGACTGTCCACTACCAACTTGTGTAAGAGAAACTGGTGGTTAAATAAATGGTGGCACATCAACATGGCAACTGCTATGTTGCCATTAACTGTCTGTACTTTAATCCCCACTGATTAGGTGAAAATGCTCATAAAAGTTAAGTGGAAGAATAGCTAGACAACGCTGCATGTATTAAAATTTCAATGTTATTAAAAAGATGTACAGCAAAGAACTAACAAGAAATACCCTCACTTGCAAATAATGATGAAATTGCACTCCTTTACTTCAAAAAATCTTAATATTTAGGAAAAAATCTTCAATATAAAAAGAGTTTACTTTATGACTTCAGATATTAGAACTCACTCATGGATAATGTTAACTCTTAGAATATTAGGATAGCTTAGAGCTCACATTAGAATTTCTACTGAACACTGTAAAACGCTAAATTGAATAACTATAATAAGTGGTCCCTCAGCAGAAAGGCTTAGGCACAATCCCAGGCTTTAGAGAAGGAACTAGAATGTGATCTGCTCCCACCCTCCCCCTGAATACAGTCATCTCTTTTGCCATGTTTCAGCACTTTTTCCCGTGACAAATTCATTTAAGATGCAATTCTTCAACTAGTTAGCAAACTAGTTTGACTACTTGGGGCATAATTACAATAATTAGACAACTTCTTAGAGTGATGTGAGTCTCCTCTCACTGCAAAGAAAGTAATTTGCACTTTTGGTGTGAGTCTTTTCTGCCTCTCTATTCTGCAGTAGCAACATTTTGCATATCTCCTATTAGTTAATGCCTGACTAGGGGACCGAGGGCTGTGCCAGGATGATGCATTGAGAGAGGATTTATCCTGTGAGCACTGAGCAATTACTACATCCTTCACTGTGACTGATAGTTACAGGAGTTACTGGGTTGGCTACCACGTGGACATTTCCTTGACCACATGTCTTAAACATTTCCTGGTGAGATAAAATCACCTGTGCCATCCTCTATGGTACAAAGAGCACCAGGGCCCGGGGAATGTACCCAGCTGGGTCCCATAAGCCCCTTCTAGATCACACTCTGCGTCCCCAGAACCCCAGAATTCCCATTCCAAATGGCAAATAGACCCAGAGAACACCAGTTCTCCTTGGATGATGTCATTTCATTTATCTTATAGTGGATAGTAGTGGAGTCATCAAATTATTTTATCTGTATTTTCCTGAAATTAATGTATTATCTTTCCAACAACCTTTCCATTCATTTTGTCACACATCTAACCTGTCCATCTATAAACCCACCCATATGTCCACCCATCCACCATCTACATGTCTACTTTTTTTAACAAAAACAAACACTGAGTAATTATGTGCCAAGAACTACATTAGTCACTGGCATCAGGGGCACTAGTAAAGATGCCATCACTCCTGACTTCATGCCCTCATAGGCCAGTAGGCATGATGGGTACACAAATTGATAATGATACTGCAAAGAGAAAAAAATGGCAAAAGGGAAAGGGAGGTTTATCTGATTTCACCGAGGAGGAGAGGGTTCAGAAAAGGCTCCCAGATGACATGTCTTAAAGGATGATGGTATAGAGTGTCCAGGAGACACTGTATAGTTATTCCTTCATAAAATGGAGTTCACTTTAAAGAATAAAATGAGGGTACTTTGTCAGGTAGAGAAGGATGAAAGTCCAGGCTTAGTGAATATAAGAACAAAGGCCAGGGAGCATAAAGATGCAAGTGGAAAGCATCCAGCAGTGCACTGACAGGAGCAGGAAAGGAGGCTGGGGAGTTGTGAGGCAGGCTATAATGGTTTCCATATTTCACATGGGAAATGTCTAACACATACCTAATAGCATATCTATGTTCCAAAAGATATTTGTTCATTTGATTGTTCTAAGGCAAGATTATGCCATGATGAGATTTATGGTAAAAGGATTAAGGGGAACATGTGGCATTGGAGATGGGTTTATTATCAGGAGTGGGAGATGAGAAGGGGGCATATCAGAGACATTTTCCTAGGGCAGGATACACAGACTTGGTGGGGAAGGAAGAGGAAGAAATTTAAGGCAACTCAGAGGTTTCCCCCTTGGGAGTTGGGCTTAGCATTAGTAGACATGAAGAATCCTGGAAATGAAATAGGCTAAGCATAGTAGCTTCCAACTCATTTACTATTTCATTTATTTAAGAGATGTTTACCTGCTGTCCACTATGTTTCAGTTACAAAGGACACGATGGCAAGCAAGAGGGACATGGCCCTGACTTCATAGAACTTTCAGAAAACATGGCTATGCCTTCATCAGAAGGATGGCATTGTCCCCCTTCCTCTAGGGATTACCAAGAACTGCTCCCCACGCCAGTTTACATACGTGGGCCAACTCCTCCACTAATAGCGGAACTTGCAATCTGATGAACTCCTTGGCAATTGACCTCCTATCAATTTATTTTCTGTCATTAAAACTCTGCTGTCAGCAGCACTCAGTCACCAAATGTCATCGATGGCTCCCCACTGCATATTACTGTAGCATAATCCCGCTCCTTACATGAGGACTGAGACATCATAGCAGGAACTTGAAGGCTTTGGCAAGACCCACAACTTCCATCCGCACCCCAGGATGAAAGAGGCTTCCTTAGGAGAGGCAGCGTTCCTAGATGTCCCTAACTTTAGCTCCTGCTGGACGGCTGACCAAGAGACAGGCCCTGACAGCAGGCATTTTGCTTGAGTGGGTCAAGCACATGGCGCTCTGCCAATACCGGAGTGCCGAGGCGCAGGGCTGGCCGCCTCACGGAATGCATATCTATGCTTCAGGCTGTAACCCCTGCAATGCAGGACACCACGCTGCGACCCTGTCTCTAGGGCAGGAGGTACGCCAATCTGGGCAGTGGTGCTAATCAATATTTCTGCTTGTTTGGCTCAGTCTCTTTTTTTGTATAACAGACCTGATGGTATCAGCGCGCTAGCAGGAAAGACAGACACCCATGGCCAAAACGAACCCCTCTCAGTGTCTCTCTTCTTTCCCTCGGTGCCACCAACAGTAACAAATGTTTGATTATAGGAACAAGCTTTTATATTACTCCTGCTTCCAGCTCTCTGAAGGATTATAAAGAAGGCCTCTTTCTTTGTTGACAAGTTTTGCTTTGCCTTTTTCTTATTGGAAATTCAATGTGGTAGCGATTTCATTAACTTGATTTCTCAGGCTGTGCAGAATTTTTTTGTAGACAAATGTGATGTGAGAAGGGAAGCTGTGGCCACAGTGTTGTGGAGGAGGTGGTGCTCCAAGCCGGAGTGTTATCAGAAGCCACATTGGGGACCCCAGAGAGGGACACCCGGTGGTGCACACTGGCAGAGCAGATGGTAGTCTGCAGCCAGGGCTGGTTGCCCAGGGGTTCGTATCTTTCTACTGCTTCCCTGTTATGCAGGCTGCTCAGCTTGTACACAACTTAATCCACTCAGAACATTGACATGGTACTTCCCCCTGAAATTCCTTTTCTTTCACCTGCTTCCCCATCTGGTCTTTGCACAAAGGAAGGAGAGAGATGGGTGAAGCAGTGATGGATGACCTATAAAGGGGAGCTATTTCTGGAGACTGACTTTCAGGTGTTCCCATGAGCTCTTAAGGGTGAGACCTAAGGACTCCACCACAGCATGGCTGTGTCCTTCCTGCCAAGGCAATGTCCCCGAGGCTTAGAGTGCACAGTTAATGACTTGTGAACAGAGGTTAAGTTGGCTTTCTCTGTGTCACCAGTCACTTGGCCTCTTCCTGCCCCTCCAAGCTTTCAGAGAGGCTCTTGATCACCAGCGTGCTGACAGCCACTTACCTAGACAGGAAAGGAAATTATGTAGATGGCAGAAAAACCCCCCCGCATACTTCTTTCTCAGTTCTCTTAAGAAGAATATGATACATGAGGAGGCAAATAAAATACTCAAATGAAAATCCTATACAAGTGCTTTGTTTCTCTTGCCTATTTTATTACAGGGATGGTAGTAAAAATCTTCGGATGGAAAGAGCTGTAGGCTTCTCTTCTAGGACAGAAACAGGGGAGAGGGGAGTGGGGTATTGGAAGGCAGGATGTGGGCAGTGGGAACCCAGAGCAGCGTGGCTGGAAATGGCACTCACAGGAGAAGAGAAGGTTGCCTTCCAGGGACTGGTGAACACTTAGGAATATGCCATATCCCTATTTGGATGCCTTCAAAATGCCTCAAGAACCCAGCTTGTGGTCTTCAGTCACCCCACGTTAACTCTAAAAGAAGTGGTTGTTCCAGGGTCTCCAATTTTCAGAGAATGGCATGACCTTTCACCCTGACAAAACCTGGGGGTCATCTTTGATGCTGGGTCTGAACTTCCTACATCTGCAGCAGGGCTCCTCACCCTCAACACTACTGACTTGGGGCCAGGGAAATTGCTGTTCTCTGCATTGTAGTAGGATACTTAGCAGCATCCCTTGTTTCTCCTTATTAGATACTAATATTAGTATATCACCTCCTTCCGCTTCTTCCTACCAGTTGTAACTACCAAAAGTCTCTAGCTGCTGCTAAATATTCCCTGGGGGGCACAATATCCCTGGTTTAGGACCACTGACCCAAAACAAACACCATCAAGTCCTGCTTAATGTCCAAATGTTCCTAAATCTGCCTACCTCTTCCTGCCCTGAAGCCATCTCTGGGTTTCAGTGCTCATTATCTCTCACCTGGACACCTACTCAGCCAATCTTCTTATCCCACTCCTGCCTCACCCAGTCCACTGTCCAGGCAGCAGCCCAGTGGACAATTCCAGAACCAACTCTGTTCATATTATCTCCCATTCAAATCCTGTGAAAGCTTTCCTATCCTCTGAGGATGAAGATGAAGATTTCTAAGAGAGCCTAAAAGGATCCAGCCATGGCCTGCTCTGCTGGCTTGTCTCGTACTGTTCTCCTCCACCCATTAGTTCCTGATGCCTCATGAAAGTTCCTCTGTGTCCCTCGCTCCCTCTGAGCACACCTTCTCCTTCTTCCTACACCTACTCAGTCTACTGGATCAAGATTCCAAAGTCACTTCTCCAGGGTTCCAGGCTTCCCAGATCTCCGTGTCAAGGTGCCCAACCAAATACTCTTAAAGCAACACGTGTCTTTTCTTCTTAGCTTTCAGAACAGGTCATAATTTCACATTTATCTGTGCCATCATTTAATTATAGCTTGCCTCTCCCACTAGATTCTAAGCTCCATGAGCTGCAGGGTCTCTGTGGGTGATCATGAATGATCACATCATTGGGACCTAGCACAGTGCTTGGCATATTAACCTTTACTGAGAGGATGGGACACACGGAGATGATCTTATGAATTAAATTAAAGTCAACAATGGTTCTTGAACTTGGAGACAAGGCTTTTCAGGACCAGAGGAGTGCATTCCATTCCTTGTTGGTGGTGTGCCTTCCTTTTTTTTCACTTCACTAGTCTTTCCTGAATATCCACTATGTGCCAGGTGCATATTGGCATGGTGAATATTTCAGACAAGACAGATCTGGCCATGGCTTTGCAGTGTCCTCTGTCTAGCAGCATAGATGTACATAAACCAAGTAACAACTGCCCACTGAGGACTGCGAAAGGGGCGCACTGCTGACATGCAGATGGCTGGTGTGTCTCTGAGGCCAGGGGAGGGGTGCCATCTCAATCTGCCCTCTATGCCACTGTGTCTTCCCAGACTTAACCACCCAGGAAATTGGAGTTAGATTTCTTTGAGCAAAGACTGGGAGGCATAACATAAAAGACTAGTTAACCCACCCAGACGTCATCAATTTGTAGAAATGGCACCATTCCCAAGATGTTATTTGGCATTTATATTGCATTCCCTAAATGGATTTCCATAAGTTTGTTTTAAAAATGCCTTGAACCTGGAGAAATAAAGAACTATAGCTTTTGACCTTATTTGATTTAAACAACAACAACAAAAAAAACAATGGCATGGCACAGATGAATAACAGGTAATAACGATTTAAATTAAATTAAGTCAGTTGAACCATCATCTGTGGCTACTTGCTGCCTACGGATTCTGTGCTAGGTGCTGGGGATGCCAAGATTCTGGGGATACTAAGATAAGGAAAACAAAGGGAGGTTAACACGTTAAGTGCCCAGCCTGTTTTGTCTTCTGGAAGGAAAGTATAGTGTCAGTCACTGTGACTGACTGGGCGTTTAGCATGTCACTTAAGGAAAGCTGCAGAAGGAAGGCAATACTTGAACTGGGACTTGAAGCAGGAGTTATCCTGGCAAACAAAGGGTGGGTGGATGAGGAGGGAACCACTGGATAAATGTGAAGGTAGCAGGAAGAGGGATAGTAAGAGTGTAAGGATGACAGAAGACATATGGTATGACATGGGGTTGGGGTTTGTGAACACGTGTGAAGACTGTACCCAGCGAGTAGAATTTTCCCTCTATGGACATTTGCAAATAATGAGACTTCATAAAGCATAAGAAAGAGAGGGCCAGATCTCCAATCCTCCTCTGGTGGCCCCATAACATGAGTATGAAAAATTAATTAATCTTTCCCAGGAGAGGGGAACATAATTTGTAAGCATCTAACTTAGCACATCCACAAAAGTATATTTTTTCTTTTCCACTGATACCAGAAATCCTTAAAAGTCCCCCAACTGTTACTGTAAAGTCTTCTTAGGCACTGAGCATATTAAACTGTGGTTGGAAGGTTTCCATGTCTTCCCAACCAGGGTCATCTGGATTTAACATTGAACAACTTAGAAGAGGGGCTAAGATGCTGAAGGACTAATTAAGTCCCAATTGGGTTTCTGACATGGATTTCTAATAGTGAGCTCATGAGTTATTTTTAAGTACTCCCGGAGGAAGGCAAACAGAATAAAAGCTTCATCATTAAGTATTTTTCCAGTAAATGGAATCTCCTGGTTAGTTTAAAGAGAGTCCTATTAACTAAGAGAATTACTTATGTAAATAATGGCTGGTGAAGGGGAGAAGGTCCAACATATATTGAGCTCATAATCTGGCCAGGCATTTACTAAAGGTATTTCGTATCCCTTAATCCCAGCAGAAATCCTTTGAACTATTATGCAGATGAGGAAATACAGTAAAGGGTTAAATCCACTGCCCAAGACCACACAACTAATTGTGGCAGAGCAGGGATTTGAACCAAAATTCAAATCCTATATAATAAGAGGCTAATATGCAAATTGACCCCTCAACCTACCAACCACCTGTGGCCCCTCCTCCCAGCTGGCCTGGCCAATTGCCCCAATCCGGGTGGCCTCGCTGGACCCCACCTGTGCACAAATTCTTGCACCGGGCGTCTTGTACCACTTGTAAGAGCGATTAAACATACAGACAAAGGAGTCCTGTAGTCTGGGCTCTAGGACTTCATCACTCAATACCACATGATTCTGGGTTAACTGTTCAGCCTCAAAATTGAAGCTGCCTCACCAGGAACATGGAATCATAACAGTTTCTGCTTCAGATGCATGGTGATGCGTCATGTCACATTCAAGGAGGGTGTGTGCAAAACACCCTGCACTGAGCCTGACCCCTAGAAACCACCAGTGCAGCTCATTTCCCAGTGCATCAATGACCGAATGCTCCCAGTTTCAATCCAGGAGACATCCAACTCCGCTCCAAACATCCAGGTACTAAGAGACAAGCTGTGCTCTCCTTGGCACTTCTGCCACATGCCACATCAAATGGCACTGATGGGCTGGTTCAGAAGTTATGGTCTTGTCCATGGAGGCAACTTCAGATCCATTTTATCTTTGCTTAGGTCCGTTTTTCTCTACCTCAGCCCTCTTGATATATGGAGCTGAATAACTCTTGTTGTGAGGGCTGTCCTGGGCACTTTAGGATGTTAAGCAGCATCCCTGGCTTCTACCCATTAGATTCCAGTAGCACCCCCATAATTATGACAACCAAAATGTCTGCAGACATTGCCAAATATACCCTGAGGGCACAACTCCTCCTCTGGTCCCCCCTTCTCCTTCACCCCAACACACAAAAACCACTGCCTTAGGTGAAAATTAACAGTGATTTATGAAACTGAAGACCAAGCTAGAGGCCCTTGGGATTCAAAGAGTACGATTTCCTTTTCTCTAATAGCTCACAGCACTTGCTAAATAGAGATGAATTTTCACTAGGGAACCAAGGCAGGGCAATCAACAAATTACCATAGCCAGTTAGTTCATCAAACTGCTGCTACCAATCTACAATGTTTTGTAGATTGTTAATTTCCCATTAAAGGAGCCATGTCATTTAATAAGCATTTCATCATTTGGCTCCATAAGGTGGAATGAAAGCATGAGCACCCAGTAAGGTTCTTTCCTATATTTTTAATGAGGACTGACAGCTATGCTCACTCACTCAACATTTATCGAGTGCCTGCTATTATGAAATGTCACATATTAAGTTTCTAACAGTGTCAGAAAAAGATTGAAGTCTTTTATGCAGGCCAAATGGCCTCATGGAAGGAATATTAATAAATTAAATGGACCTATAGTTACTGAAAACCAAGCCACAAGCTAGCTCTTGGTAGAATGTGTTGAAAGAAATGGATTTTGTTCCTGTACTCTTGTAGCTTACAATACAGCAGTGGTTCTCAAAGTGGGGCCCTTGGACCAGCAGTGTCAGTGTCATCTGGTATAATAGAATGAACTGTGTCTTCCCCCTCCCCCCCCAAAAAATATATGTTGAAGTCTTCACTCCTAGGACTTTAGTGACTTTATTTAAAGAGATAAATAAGATAAAATGAGGTCATTAGAGTGAGCCCTGATCCACTATGACTGGTGTCCTTATGTAAAGGGGAAATTGGGACACAGAGATAGATATTCACATGGAGGGAAAACTATGTGAAGATATGCAGAGCAAGTAAGGACAGAAGACTGGAGTTCATTCACAAGCTAAGGAACACCAGGGATCACTGGAAACCACTAAAATCATAAGAGGCAAGGAAGGGTCCTACATTGTTAGAGAGGGTCAGCTCTGACAATGCCTTGACTTCGGACTTCTAGACACCAGAGCTATCAGAGAATGCATTCCTGTTGCTTTAAGTCAGCTAATTTTTGGTACTATGTTATGGCAGCCCTAGGAAACTAATGCATCAGGAAACTTGGACAAATGCAAATTCTTGGCCAACCCTTCCCCAGATTTACTGACACAGATGCTGTGCTATACAAGGTCTTTCAGCAATCTATGTCCCCTGGAGATACTGATGTTGCTAGATTGTGAGAACTACTGACACAGAGCAGTGGTTCTGAACCCTGGCTGCAAATTACATTGACTTGGGCAGCCTTAAACAAAACCAAAAACAAAAACAGTATCTTAGAGGTTCTGATAGGATTCCAATAGGATGATTCTAATGTGCTACCCACATTAGAGTGGCTGGTCTAGAGCAAAGTCTCTCAAATGTTAGTATGCATAGTTCATCAGGAATGGCATCACCCAGGAATCTTATGAAAATGGAGATTCTGATTAAGTAAGACTAATATGGGGCCTGAGACAGCATTTCTAATGTGCTCTGGAGTGATGCCATGTTGGCCCATGGCCTGCATGTTAAGAAGCAAGGGTCATGTAGTATCACTACTAATTAAATTAATAGTATTACCAGCTAATATTTATTGAGTATCTTCCAGATGCCAGCCCCCTAGAGAATGGGATACAATGACAGGTGAGAGAAACATGGTCTCTGCCTTGTGAGGCCTGTACTCAGTCTAGGGTTCATGCATTACTGTACATGAAAAGGTATCTGATAAGGTAGAGCGGAGTCTTCTATTGGGTTGAGCAATATTAACTGCTGTAATAGATAAGCCACATTTCTCAACATCTTAACAAATAAACATTAATTTCTTCTGCTCAATGTCATGGGGAGTTTTGGGACCCAGTCCTCCCATCTTGGGCTACGCCATCATTTAGGCCCATAGAGTGTTCTCAGTTCAGCTGGGAGATGTAAGAGGGTGAGGAGGCCTAAAAGTGGTCTAATGACTTCTACCAAATTCCCTTGTCTCTGTTGCATGGCCCTGCCTCACTTCAAGGAATGTTGGGAAACTAAATCTAACTCTATGGCCAGAGGAAAAGGAGATAGGTTTGGTGAACATTTGTTTCTACCACATGTCAAGATGAATCAGGTTGGTCAAATGAAGTAAGGGAAGGAGTGATAAGAGTGACAGGTACCAACAATAAATGTTTGGTAAAGGATTTCAAGCTAACCAAATTTCCATAGGTTCTCAGTTATTATTTTTCTTACAAGAACAATTATGCTAACCCACCATAATGCTTCACTAGTATGGCATGATAAATCATTTTTAAGGAACTTGAAAACATATTTTTCCCAAGAAGCTATACAAATGGCCAATAAACACATGAAAAGATGCTCCACTAATCATTAGGGAAATGCAAATTAAAACCACAATGAGATATCACCTCACACCCATAACAATGGCTACTATCAAAGAAAATGAAACAAACCAAAACAAAAAACAAGTGTTGGCAAGAATTTGAGGATATTGCCATCTTGGGCATGTTAGTGGGAATGTAAAATGGTGCAGCTGCTTGGAAAACAGTAAGGAGATTTTTCAAAACATTAAAATTTGAATTACCGTATGATCCAGCAATTTCACTTCTGGGTATCCAGAAGAATAGAAAGCAGGGTCTTGAGGAGCTATTTGTACACCCATTTCATAGAAGCATTATTTACAATACCTAAAAAGTGGCAGTAACCCCAGTGTCCACCAATGAATAAGTGAATAGCAAAATTTGATATATATCTACAATGGAATATTTATTATTTGAACTTTAAAAAGAAGGACATTTTGCAACATGATACCTTGATGGACTTTGATGATATGCTTAGTGAAATAAGCCAACTATAAAAAGACAGATATTGTACAATTCCATTTACATGAGGGACTTAGAGTAGTCAAAATCATAGAGACAAAAAGTAAAATGGTTGCCAGGGGTTGAGAGGAGAGAGGAATGTGAAACTATTATTTAATGAGTATAGTGTTTCAATTTTATAAGACGAAAAGGGTTATAGAGATGGATGCTCAAGATCGTTGCACAGTAATGTATTCAATACCATTGAAGTGTATACCTAAAATGGTTAAAATGGTGAATTTAATGTTATATATATCTTATCACAATGAATACATTTGAAAAAATGTCTATGGAAGAGTCTATGGGCTAGAAATATCTGGACTTGTCCCCATCATCCTTGGTCACTGGACACTAACACAGCCTAGAGGTAGAACTTATGGCTAGATTTAGAGTCTGAAATAAGACTGGCATATGTGTTGGGGAATAAACAGGTGTGAGAATAAAGATGTCTGCCAGGAGGTGCCAAGATGATGTCTGGATTTCTTCATGATAGTCTATATAAACACCTTCACCAAATAAATTAGTGTCATGGTTTGACAATAACACAACATATTTTTAAGTAGCTCTTGTCCAGGACAAGCCACCTAAATACCAGAAAGATTCAGAACCAAGAGAACTGTATCTGAAGTCAAAGAATGAGTTGCAGAGACGGAGATGAATCACCGGTGGAATGTCAGAAAACTGTATGGACAATGCCTGGGTCACTCAACCATTTTCTTTTGATATTCCTAACAAGTAATGGCTAGCTTTTTCGGATGCTAAGCTGACATCTTTGTTTCTGGACTCATCCCTCTCTGGAGCCACACAGAGAGAACAAGCTTAACCTAGCTGCATCACCTTGGCCAACTACTTCACCTCTCCACACAGCAGCCCCATCATCCATAAAAATGGGAATAATTCTAGCACCTCCTGCATGGAGCTCTTGATAGAAAGAAAGGAGTACCTGACACACACCATGCACTGAAAATAAGAACTAGGATTATCTATATTACTGTTAATAGTCATTTTAAAAATGGCTCTCATGCCTTCTCTCCTACAGGATTTCTCTACTTTTAATTCTTCAGCTTCTCTTTCTCTTAGAATTTTAAGCCTTTCAATTTCATCTGGACTATCACTTCTCCAATTGTGTTCTAAGGATACTAGATGCTCAAGATATTCGTAAGAGTTCCTCGAAAAACAAAGTTTGGGAAACACTTTGTATGAGAGATGCCCCCCTTGAAGTTTACAATGTATGTTGTTATAATGAAGGTTCTGAAAAGTTCCCAGTTCAGAGAACTGTTCACATGGATTCCAGTGTGTGCCCTGTTAGTGGAAATGTAAGTTGGCATGGTATTTGTGATGGGAAAACAGTTATCTTTTAATATAAACTTTAATAAAATCATAGATAGTCTTTAGCCAGCAGTTCACTTCTGGGTATTGGAAAATGTTTGCACATGCATCATTCCAGTTTAATTTGTCTGTGCACACACATCACACTTTCTAACTGGATAAAACCTCTTCTTGCCTTGCAATATGATAACTGTGCTTTTCTTCCTGTGCCTGTATCCAAATAAGGGATAAAAACAGTCACAGCATAGCACGTTGACTTTAATGCACCTGTCTATACTTTTCCTCCGTGGGTCTCCCACCCTCTGCAACCCGTCTGCTCATAAGGCTGTCCTATTAGCTGAGAATTGCACTCCTTTTTCACAATATTCTCTCAAGTTTCACTCCATAGTTGAGTGTTAATTTGAACTCAATTGCCTTGGTGAAATCTCATAAAAGTACTTTCGATTGAGACCACATTTTTTTTTTCTCCGCTACATCAACAGCTTGTTGGTCTTAACTGGTCATTTCCATCTCAAGATTCTGATTGCTCTGGAGATGAATAGAGAGGGTAAGGCTGAAGACTAATGTGAACTGAAATCAATTTGGGAGAAAAGAACCGAAAGTTACCCAGAAGCAAACAAACCCATTTGTGAATAATCCAAGCAACAAGAGCCAAAGCATCCTAAGTCCCCTCCTGATCTTTATAGATGATTTTCTCCTGAGTCACTTGGCACATTTCACCAGAGCCTTCTGAATATGTACAGACACAGCAGGTAATTTCAGATTGCTGCAAATGTCTGACAAAAACACAGTGCGTGCTCAATTTGGTTAGGAAACATCTTAATGACAAGCAAATCAATTTATAGAGGACATATTTTTATAGCAGAGTAACATCAACATTTATTATTTGGGCCATAACTGGAAAAGAAAACAGACTTCCTCCATTTAGACAACAAAATTAAATTCTTAGGAAGGCAATAGAGAAATAGGCTCAATTTTGAATAAAGTTATAGTATAAAATAATATTCTTTTAGAAACATGGTGGGAAACACTGGAAGAATTGTTTAATGGCCTGATCAGATATTCCAAAGATATAATTTTGGAGTACAATCTCTTCCATAGAATAAAATTTGATATTATAAAATTCAAGGTAATTTCTCTACTATGTATTTATTTTTTCCCTGTAGAAGAATGCTGCTATGTTAGGTAATAGTTATATGGAGCTATTATTTGCAACTCATTTTTTTCACCCATAGAATTAATAATGACTCAAGTGCTTCTGCCTGAGAATTATAAAGATTCTAAAAAGTCGTAATGAAAACTTATTAGGTTTGGCAGAGTGTGGGCAAATGGTTACTTTTCCTTTTTTCTCTGTCTCACTCATTCTAATGCCTAAGAAATAAACAATTATATAGCTATGAAATTCAGTTTCTAACATTATATATTCAGGTCTCACTGATAAGGAAATTATTCAAATAAAATGTTCAATCTAAATAAAGTCATTTCACCTTTTAGGCTGTAGCCTAAAGTTCAACACAGGAATTGCTACCGCAGGAAATGTAGCAGGGCAAACTGACTTGTAGAGCTGGGACCATTTATGGTTTGGGAAAGTCATGAAATTGCTGCTTTGTTTTAGCTACATAATAAATAAACATCATGTACCTGGTATGTAGATAGAATATACTGGTGGGCCCTTTGAGACATATCAGATAAAATGCCTACTCTAAGTCTGTGGTATCTAGCTATTTCAGTTTGATTTCAATTAAATCATTACCTCTGCAAATGATTCTTGTTACATGAATTCCTATAACTACCTTTCCAAAGTGTTTGCATGTTCTTAAATTCCACTTCGAAATCCTCTTTCTCAGCAAATGAGCCAGGCTTCTTTAATTAAGAAGGTGAAGGGCCTGTGACATGAGTCATCACCAATCCCTACTTCACTATCTCAAATTCTACTTGCAACAGTCAGAAAATGTAGATGTCACCCTTGCTACCTAGCCCTCCTTCACCCCTCACATTCAACACATCACCACAGCCCCCAAAGCTGTACCCTTCTTTCCACCATCAGGCTAGCACATGTCACTATTCTCTATTGTTTGAGCCAATGCAGTAATGTCCTAGTTGTTTTTCTTACCTCCCTCTTCACCTCTTCTTAACACTAAAACCAGAGTGATATTTCCAAAATGCATCTCTGAATGTGTCTCCCAACCACTTAAAAAGTTTAAAAACTTTCTCATTTCCACTGTGATAAAAACCCATCAACATGGCTTAGAAGTCTCTAAGAAGTCTCTTAGAAGTCTCTCAGAGTCCAGTCCCTGCTGCTGCGAGCTTACCAGCCTCATCTGTACCCAAGCTCCTATTCTCCATGTTCCATCCTGTGGGCCTTACTTCAGTATTTCATACTCACCATACTCACACTGGCCACAGGACCTTTGCTCATATTCTTCTCTTTTCATAAATATTTTTTTACTCCTTCCTGCTCAGTTAACACCATCTTATCCGCTTGATTCACCACAATTAGCACTTCCAAAAGAAGGCCTGCCATTACTTCCTTGGTCAAGTCAATCCACCCACTACAGACTTCTGGAAACAACAACCACCTCTCCCTTAACAGGTGTTACCTTGGTTGCTATGTTTATTTGACTAATGTTGGTCTCCCTTCCTAAACTGTAAGCTCCCTGGAGACAACACCTGTTTAATTTTTGCTCATTTTTCCCTCATAGCAAGCAGCATAGTTTTTGGCTCATGATATACGTATGTTCAATATATATATATATATTTATGGAATGGATTTCTCAATGATTTGTAATTCCAAAGAGATCTATAGCTATTGATGGATGTTCCTGCAAATGCTTTGCTAGTTGAATTCCTTTCACTGATCACTCTAAAAGAGAGGCCAAAGCTGAAATGTTTTTTATTTTTATTTTTATTTTTAGCTGCTCCAAACACTTGCCTTGTGCCAAGCCCTGCCCTAAACTCTTTGTTTTCATTTACTCACTTAATTCTCATGGCACTCTAAGAGACAAACACTCTCATATCTCCATTTCATGGATGGGCAAATGGAGGCCTAAGCAGTAATTAAATTGTCCAGGATCACACAGTTGGCTTAGCATTATATTCCTAGCATCAGGCATAGTACCTACCACATGCTAAGAGCTCAACAAGTATCTGCAGAATCAATGAATATACAGATAAATAGCAAAGCTGTTCTATCATAAGCCACTGAACCCTCAATACTTTCTTTGAGTCTTCCCACCTCTTTTGGTCCTTGCCATCACACACTCATTTCCATCGTGGCCACTTCACAGCAGAATTGTCACAACAGCTTCCTGGCTCTTCCCCCTGCATCTGCTATTCCTCTCATTAATTCACCCACTTAAAATGAGGCTAGAATGACTTCTACAATCCAACCGGACCCATCCACCCCCTTCCTGAGATTATTTCCTGGCTTCTCATGATCTTTAGGACACTGACCCAAGTGCTTTATTTGGCCAAAAGCGACCATAATGTCTATTTCTAAACCCAGCCCTCTCCTAGTCCTGCAGGTGCCACCCCCCTTCATCCTCTGGTCTTCTAGTATTGGGCCTTCAGGCCTCAGTGTTCGTGATGGAGTGAATAATAATCCCAATAATATCCAGTTCCTAATCCTTAGGACTTGAGAATGCTATCTTAGGTGACAAAAGAGATTTGGCAGATGTGATGAATTTAAGAACCTTGACCACATCTGCAGCCTACCATGGCCATTTCTTCTTCATATTGTCTACAATATCCTCCTACTCATTGACATTTGTGCTTTAACACATTTGTGTGAAGAGGAAATGCTCACTCACTGCTGATAAAATTGTGGATTTAAAGCTCCAGTGGGGTGTGTATATGTATCTGCTAATTCACATTTAAATAAATTCAACTTACTGAACACACATGCTCCCAGTGGCACTATTCACCATACCCCAAATGTGGAAACAGCCCAAAAAACAAACAAATGAATACACAACATACAATAGAATATTATTCAAATGAATGGGGAGATAATTGATGCCACAACATGGATGAGTCTTTAAGACATTACGCTAAGTGTAAGTCACAAAAGACCACATAGTATTGATGCCACTTATATGAAATGTCCAAAATAGGAATATCCATAGAGACAAAAAGTGATGAATTGTAAGCTGGGGTTGAGGAAGGGGTAGGGGGAGCAACTTCTTAGTGGGTCTGGATTTTGGGGGGAGATGGAAATGCTTTGGAACGAGATAGAGGTGGTGGTTGCACAACATTGCCAGTGCACTAAATGTCATTGGATTGTGTACTGTAAAGTGGTTATGTGAATTTTACTTTGATTTAAAAAATTATGATAGCTTTAGTTTTCAACGAATAATATAAGTAATATTTAAATTTTCATGTGCTCCACAGGTAAGGAGGCAGTGTGCTCCATCATTCCACCACCTCCTCATGCTGGGGTCTTTCTTTATACACGTAAATTATTATGAACGCAGAGAAGCCTGACAACTCTACCTAGAAAAACCAGGTGAGAGGTGTGACTTTCTGTCTGTCTGCTCCAAGGCTGAGGGGGTGAAGGTGTGGGAGCCCTCCCCTCTCCTCTCTGGGGAACACCCTGGGAATCAATATTTATCTGCAGCGTAGCAGTGAGGTTGGGAGTGGCACTGGCTGAAGATTTTCTGGGCACGTTTAAATGCAATAAGCAATAAACCCGGCCTACAGAGGAATATCACATGAAGGAGATGTTTCCTCCGCTCGCCCTTCTCCATGGCTGCCTCCGCCACCATCTGCTGTTCTCTGGCACAAGGGCAAGCTGAGGCAGAGCTGGGTGTTCTGCTCTCCTCTCCCCAAAGACGAGCCAACACTGGGGCAGACGCTAATAGGAGCAGGCAGAATGGAGCGATAATGAGGATCCTTTTAGCAATGCCTGCTGCTCTTGCATAGCAGCGACTGCAGTTAGCTCCTCTCACAGACAGCTCTGTCACCGTGCACTGTTAGATCAGCCGTGGGTGAAGGCCTGGGAACTAACAAGCCAAGCTGCTCAGAGGCAGGAGGCCACTGGCTGTCCCCGTGGCGCTGCTGGGATCCATCTGCCGGAGCTCTGGCACAGTGCATGGCTGGTTACTGATGCCAGAGAGATTCCTGTGGCTTAATGAGACCCACCTCCACTGCAGGGAGAGAGGGAGAGGACTGCTCAAGCCCCACTGAGCTCAGACATTCTGGCAGATGATCAGTGAGTCATTGTGAAGTCCCTGTGGCTGCCAAGCATTGTGTGAGGCGCGGAGACCGCAGTGGGTTATCCTGACGTGGAGAACGCAGAGCATAGTCCATCCGGGAAGACCAGTGGCCGTTCGTTCACTCTGCGCTCTCCACGTCTAGTCCCAGGACACAAAGCTCAAATGTGTCTTTACTCTGAGGCCCTCCTCCGAGGATGACAAAGCGACTTCCGGCAGTCAGGTGGAAATGCCATCCAAACGTTAAAGGAAGAGCCTAATATGAGAATCATAAAACTCAGCGCGAGGTCAGCTTGCTGGTGACTCCATAAATCCCAGCAATGGGGACCTACTTTATAGTGCACTCAATTGGATGCTATTTCTCAACTGAGAGCTTTCCTGTCCTAAGCTTTAATTGAAAGTACTTAACCTATTGTAAATGATCATGAACAGCACTGAGGTGAACACCCCAAAGTGCTCATTTCACATGTATAACCCTCTGCCTGGGCCAGCAGAACAGGCATGCAGAGCTATGGGTTGGAGGAAGGTCAGATGATTTTCAGAGAACATTCCTCATGGCAGCTCATCTGTATCCACGGCCCCTGCCTGTACCTCCAGGGGAGCCGGTGCTTTTTCTCACCCCCTAAAAATGACCTTCTTGATCAGCCCTTTGCTCCGATACTTACTAACACTATATTTTCAACATTCTCTTTATAAGTGATTTAGTAATATTATCTTATTATAAATACCACATGAAAATAACAGAAATCTAAGAAATATATTAGCTGTAGCTCCATGTTTCATTTATTGATGTTCCTTTTCATCTATGTTCAATATACATATTCAGTTTTTCTTATATGTGGCCATTTTATAGATGTTTTTAGTTTTCAGTGTTATATTATAACCCCTCTTTTTTCTGAAATCTCCATTTTCATTTATACTACTCAAAGATTACACGAGAGGATATTACCCATGTCTTTTACTATCCTCATAGAATCCTACAAAAACATCTACAGGGAATTTTTATGATTTAGTTTAATATAAAATGGTATGTGCATTCTCAGCTCAAGCCATATACATTCCTGTGAACCAGTAAATCAGAGACATTAACAGTTATTTTTAAAAGCCACATAATATTTCATAGGATGGATGTAGTATCGCGTACTAGGGATGGACATTTAACCTTCCCTTCTATTGTTTTTGCACTTAAAGAAAACAATGCTTCAGTCAACATCCTTATACATTTATCTTCAAGTACTAAGGTTTTATTATTATTTTTTTGGATAGCTTTCCAGAAGGATGACTGCTGTGTAAAAGGCAATGTCTGTTAATAATTTAAACATATGGCCAGACTTGCTTGTAAGTGGCAGAGCTAGGATCAAACTGAGATGCCAGAGTCTGTACTAATACTATGCTACCTCTCTAACCTCAGAGATCTCCAGTAATGGTTGAACTTTTCAAGGCAGCTAGCTTGCCTAGATGTGCAATGTTGAAACAAAGGCGGAGGGATTCATGGGAGGGAGTTTGAATGGATGACCTCCATCTGACATTTACATATTCCTGAAAATGTACCCACTGCCTTTCCTCAGGTAGGCAGAGCAATTTAGATATAACTACCTCTTTAGTAACTGAGCGTGACCACTCTTGGGACATTTCTCTAGGTGACTCCTGCTAATTAAACACTCACACAGCCACGATTCCTCAACCACAGTGAATAACAAAGAAAAGCAACTCGGAGAAACTTGCACTGAGCAGTTTCTATCTGATGAACCTTACATGGACTATTTATAAATAAGAGTGAAAACAGCAGTGTATCCAGCACAGTAATTTTTTTCAACGAGTAGTATTTTTAATATCGTTCAATGCAATTATATATAGAGATCAGTTGTAGCATCTAGAAATAGATGACCTTATATTTATGCAATAAATCCCTTTTGAAAAAAGACTATGCCATATATATATATATATATATATATAAATGAACATATGTGCTATCTTCTCAGAGTCCTCTGGGGGCTCTTAGTTTTCCAGCATCTGAGAATGAGCCTCAGAGGAGCTGATGGTTCCAGAATAAACCCCACAGAAGGGTAACAAGCCCATTCAGGTGGCCCAACTGCAATAGAAGAAAATATTTCCCTAAGGAAAAGACATCAATGGGAAAATAGTTTCATGTTTGCATTTTAATTTTGCAATTTAAAATCTCTCTAAATACAATTTCCCCTTTAAAGTGTGATTAACCAAAATCTCCTCATCTTTATTATGGCAAATAGCTAGTTATAGTATTTCTTTTGGAATAACAGCAGGAGCATTATTTAGATTTAAGGGAGAAGGCATGCATGAAACTGTTATTAAAACTGAATATGTTTAGTTATCACAGCTATTAAAAGGATTATTAAGGAATGGGTATATGTTTGGGGTATGTAGATGAAGCTAAATATATGTATTGTGTGGTGAGGAGCATGCTTATAGCTTATTGTGTACATTTTTAATTAAATGTTCTGCTGGAACCTGCAGTATCTAGGCTCAGCATTTTCAATAAAGTACCTGTAGGCCCTTGGGTAAGTCACCAAACTCATCCAAGGGAAGATCATGAAGATTTCTTCTGGTTCTAATATTGTTTGAAGTTTTGTTGGTACTTAAATAATAAATTAACATTAAAGTACTAGTGAAAAAATAAAGCTTGTTTGCATGTTACAGTCTGGTGCTGATACCTGTGATCTCAAAGGGATTTAATTTGGTGGGACATTTTCACCCTAATGATAACAGTGACAATAATAGCAGCTAGTATTTATGGGGTTGCTAATTGGTGCCAAGTCCTCCCTGGGTGTTGTCTCAGCATTTGCTTACTGGGTCCTCTCAGGTGTATTGATTATCCCTATCCATCAAATGAGGAAACAGGCTCATGTTGCCCAAGGTCACCTCTATAATGCTACGGGTAGATGAAGTTTTTTTTAAAAAAATTAGTGTCTTCAATTGTTCTTGCCCTGCACTGTAATAAAGGCAATTAAGAAAACTCTCTTTGCCCCAAATTCCCACTCTGCTTTGAGACAATGATTATGGCCACCAAAGAAGTTTTATTGCCCCCCAAATTAGGACAATGTGCTGGCTGGAGTTGGGGGAGTCAGAGGACATCTTCATGGCTCTTACCTAACTTACTGATTTTGTGTCCTAAAGCTATATAGTCTCTGTGTCCTTGGCTTAATTACCTAACCTCTCTGAGCTGTATTAGAAAAGTAGGCATCAGCCTCTCCCTCCTGGGAGCACTCCAGTGTGTTTCCCTTTCCCTTCCCCTTCTCCTACCCTGCCCCAGGCACATTACCTTTAGTTTCCTCACTCCCAAGTTCCAAGGGCCCTTCCTTTACCACTATTATTTGTTTCCTAAGCCCATTTCTTCTAAGAATTACTTTTTTTTTAACCTCTGAGATTTACCCAAGAAATGTTCTCTGAAAAAAAGGAAGAAAGAAAGGCATCAAATAATACCTCCTTATAGGAATATCACAAGGTTGAAATGAGTCAAAGACTCTTCCAGCTGTAAGATGCTGAACAAGAGCTAGTTGTTACTGTTTGCCTCCTGTTTGGGGTTGAAATATCAGGAGGAAGGGGACAGAGAGTTGTGAGTATGGAGAGTAACAACAAAATACAAGAATAATAGAGCACTTGTTATGTGATGGGCTAATGTCTAAGCCTTTCACAGGTGCTAAATTACTTAGTTCTCACAATATCCAGCAGAGGTGAATATTATTATTACTAGAGGACTGCTGCATGAAATTCATGTATGGGGTTGTGTGTCCCTCAGCCCAGCCTGCACCCTCTCCAATCTGACTACCCCTTGGGGCCTCTTCTTGGTAGTCGGACATCCCTCTCACAATCCAGGACTGCTGGCTCCCCACTGCTTGCTTGCCTGACTTCCTGATTGCCCCCAAATGCTTTTGCCTACCAGCCTGATCACCCCCTAACCACTTTCCTGCCAGCCTGATTGATGGCTAACTGCTCCCCTGCCAGCCTGCTTGTCCCAAACTGCCCTCCCCTCTAGGCCTGGTCACCCTTAACTGTCCTTCCCTAAAGGCCTGGTTGCCCCCAACTTCCCTCCTCTGCTGGCCTGGTCACCCCTAACTGCCCTCATCTGCAGGCTTGATTGCCCCCAACTGCCCTTTCTTGCAGGCCTGGTCCCTTCAAACTGCCCTCCCCTGCTGGCCGTCTTGTAGCAGCCATCTTGTGTCCACATGGGGGCAGCCATCTTTGACCACATGGGGGCAGCCATCTTGTGTGTTGGAGTGAGGGTCAATTTGCATATTACTTTTATTAGGATTCTCATTTTACATGAAAGGATACCAAGGCACAATTTAAATAACCTACTAGCAGGTCGGCTGCAGCGTTACTATTTGAACCAGGCTGTTTGCCCCTAGAGCTTCACTCTCACTCTAGTCCCACCATGTCACAGTTCCTCTCTGAGTAGTGAGGGTTTGAATACCAAGCAAGGAGAAGTAGAAGATGTATGTTCCAATTCCCTTACTTCTGATCTTTAAGTCATGGTTTTGAGTGGTGCAAATTTTATTGTCTGGACTATAAGACAAAGGAGCTATTTTTGCTAGAGTTTGAGAGCTGGCATCCTGCAGTAGGAAAACACTCCCATTCCAAAAATATAAAAGGAAACAAGATACCAAACCAAAAACCACACCAAACTGTCCCCTGACAATGCTGACACCACAGAAGGAAACCTCTGATGACTGGCTGACTTTCAAGGGTGGTGGCTGATTGCACCATTTCCAGCTTTAACTCTTTCCATCTTAAATGCTGTAATAGTTCTCTACCACTGATGTAACAAATTAACACAAACATGGGAGCGTACACAAAACACATGTATTATTTTACACTTTTGGGGTCAGAAGTCCAACACAGGTCTTACTGGGCGAAAGTCAAGGTGTCAACAGGACTGTCTTCCTTCTGGAGGCTTCAGGGGACAGTCTGTTTCCTGGCCTTTTCCAGCTTCTAAAATCTGCCAATATTCCTTGACTTGTGGCCCTTCCTCCATCTCCAAAGTCAGAGAAGGTGGTAGAGGTCTTTGCACGCTGTGATCTCTATGGTTCTCCCATCCTCGCATTTTTTCTGCCCAGACAGGAAAGGTCCTTTGATTTTAAGAATTCATTTGATTAGATTCGGCCCACCCAGCAAACCAAGGATCATCTCCCCATCTCAAGGGCCTTTATCACTCTGCTGATTCCCTCAGGAGAAGTATCAGGTTCCAGGAGGTCAGGACATGGACCTTTTTGGAGGATATTATCCTGACAACTATGGATGTGAAACCAGAACAGAGGTTTGCAGTGACAAGCTTTAGTGAAGGAACTGTGCTTAAATCAACAAGGTCTTAAAAATAAGCAGGTGCTGTTTGGGACCCCTTTCCTGCATAGACTATAGCTGAGCCAGTATGACCTACAAGTATAGATTTTTGCAGTGCAAGGAGCTATTTAACAAATTCCAGCTCCAATAGCTGTGCAATCTCAGGCAAGTTACAGAACCTCTCTGTATTAGTTTTTATAGCTTTATCATTAGAGCTTATATTTTGTTGTTGTTTAGAAAGTTAAAATTAAGTTAATATACACGCAGCACAGATTCTAGCATAAAGTGACAGTTATCAGGAAACTGGTGGAAACTGTTTTAGACCTCAGGTGTCTGGTCAATCCAATTTCTCCATTCTGTTAGCCTCCGTGATTAGTTTAAAGGATGGGCATGTGATTCAAACAGAGTCAATTGGAGTCTGTCCCTGGAATTGTCATAAGGACATTGGGAGAGAAAAGCTCTCATTCTAAGCAACTGTCTGATCCCACTGTGTACACATTAGACCAGTGGTCGGCAAACTGTGGGTCGCAAGCCAGAGGTGGCTCTTTGGCCCCTTGAGTGTGGCTCTTCCACAAAATACCACAGCCTGGGCAAGTGAGTCTACTTTAAAGAAGTGGCATTAGAAGAAGTTTAATTTTAATTTTTAAAAATATATTCTTATTGATTTTTTATAGAGAGGAAAGGAGAGGGATAGAAAGTCAGTAACATTGATGAGAGAGAAACATCGATCAGCTGCCTCTTGCACACTCCCTACCAGGATTGTGCCCACAGCCAAGGTACATGCCCTTGACCGGAATTGAACCTGGGACCATCCAGTCCTCAGGCTGACACTCTATCCACTGAGCCAAACCGGTTTTGGCAGAAGAAGTTTAATTTTAAAAAATTTAGCTCTCAAAAGAAATTTCAATCATTGCATTGTTGATATTTGACTCTGTTGACTAAGAGTTTGCTGACCACTGCTATAGATCAACAGCTTCTCTTTATAGATGAGAAAATCTGGACCCTAACACAACAAGTATTTTGTCTAAATTGATACAACAATCTACCAAGAGACAAACCTTGGTCTACTGACTTCTCCATCTCCTGCTCATATGGAATTTGAAGCCACTAAACCCTGCCATCTACAGTTCCTTCTCTGAGCTTCATGATTTTGCATGGTTAGTATTGTGGCCTCCCATTAAAGGTTAATAAACTTGATGTTCAGAGGGCTAAGGGCTTTGCCAAGGTCTCTCAGCTAGTAAAAGGGGGTATTAAGACATGAAACTCATGCCTCTTCAGTCTTCTCACTATGCTAATTAGCAGTTATGTCTGAACTTTCTGCCTCTAACTATAAAAGACTCATAAAAATGTGGTTACCCACCTTTAAATCTATTTCTGTATAAACATACTAAATAAGTATCTACTTCCACCAGGCTTAATGTGAATATATTACTCATGAATATTATATGCTGATTTATTCTTCTATTAATTCATTATTCATTCTTTTAACTGCACATAATGCAAATTCACATGAATTCCTATGAAAACAAATCTATTGAATGGTAAGGTCATGACAGGTATGGTGACATTTCAACTCTCTATGCCTCTTTCATTCATTTATACAACTGAAATAATATCTTCTGTGGGTGGGCTGGCATGTAAGTGATTAAGAGCTAATATTTGATGATGTTGGTTGGAAAGTACCAATTACACTGTGCCGTTAGTGGTACAGGAGGCTCTCCCTTTGGGCTGGGGCAGAGAACATGTGTTCTCTGTGTCCTAGCCAAGGCTCTGTCTCTGTCATCTTCTCAGGAACAGTGGATGCATTCAAGAGCTCTGTAATGTGGGACTCAGGTGTTTATAATGGGGTTATTGCTCAGACCTCCTTCTCCCAAGTGTTCATGTGGGCTCTGTACCAATGTAACCGGTTGGGGAAAATGCACAGGATGTGTGATGTGGGACTGGATATGCCCCTGGGGTAGACTCCAAGAGGACCCCCAGCCAGCTGCCAGGGAGTAGCATTCAGAAGATAACCTGGGCCCAGAAAGCAATGGACATCAAGAGTGCACCTCAGAATAAGAGGGTGTCTCTAGAATGGATCCAACTCAGGAATGGGGAGTCAACAGGTGCTAGGTGAATGAATAAAGGGAGCATTTGTCAGCATGGTGTGAGTCACCATAATGCATTCTGAGGACAGATGTGAGTCTGTCAGAGGAAAATGGAAAAAGCAGGAAATAGGATGAGATAGGAACTTGGGTTTAACTACTGTCACACCCAGAGAGCCACTTCTCAGTCATGAGGAGTGGAGTGCAACATGAGATCAAAACACACCATCAGCCAATCTGCTTCCCTGCACCCATGCGTTCATCTATTCACACACCAGCCCCACTGTGGATTGGCCAGGAACAGTGTTAGGTGCCAGACCTGCAGCGCAAGTGCCACAGACATGAAGCCTGTGCTCAGTGCAAGTAGGTGCGGAGGCTGACACCACACCTGCATGATTTAGATGTGGCAGGGAGGAAAAGTATCTATGAAAGGGGCCCCAGAGCAGGGTAGAATACAAGGTCTGTGGGGTCAAGGAAGATTTCCCTGAGAAAGTAACTTTTCAGCAGATCTTGAATGGCAATTCTAAGTTAGAATTGATGCAAAGGAAGAACGTTCTAGCCAGAGGAAACAGCACCTGTCACGGTCATGGGTCTGAAACGGCTCAGTGCAGCCATCAGGGAATCACACTGAGAACAGGCATGGATGGAGTGGTGAGTTCTGGAGCTGATTTCTAAAAATTATTTATGTCATTGGGGTTGAGGACTATTGAATTTACAGGTGGGGCCAGATGGCTTCTGGCATAAATCCCCAGGAAGAATACATAGCCCCAAGCCTAGACTCCAGGCCAATCTGACACCATTGTTACTGCCTTCACTTGGAGGTCAAACCTGATAGCTGTGGCTGTGAAGTCAGTGCCACCCACCCTCAGATGATGAATGACTCCACGGGTGCTTACAACCTGGTTTGCTCAGCTAGGCTTTTTTACTTCATTTATTGAACGGTATAAAACTAGACATTTATTGGCCACAGACCACTTTTGTGTTCTTGTAACACAAAAAAATGGTTACATTTGAAAAAGTGAAGTATTACCTACTTCAGGTCTATAATAGAGACCAGCCTCGTTGGCACCTGCTGAATTATTAACATTAGAAACTCCGAGATTGCATACGGCGGTGCTGTACTTTCTTCTCCAAAACAATTTACTACACATCCTTGTCTTAACATTTGACAGTCCATAACACAGATTGACATGAGAATGTGCCCCAGCCGGTAAATAATGAATGACTTAAAAAATGGCAGGACATGTTTTGGTGTGATCCAGTGCAATGGATCTGAAATAACTATTATGGCCTTTCTGCAAAGATTAAATAAAAACTGCAATGGAGGCGTGGCCAGCATGGCATGCCAGGGGCCAGCCAGGGTCCAATCCCTAAGCCGGCAGCGCCCACAGGGAAGGGAGCTGAAACAGAATCTCTGCAGCAAGAGTGAACTGGACTCACAGGATCTCATGGGAAGGAAGGTGGCCTAGCAACCACAAGCAGGGATTTCATAGCAGACGGCACATCTCTGCATCAGTCACGTGGGGTGCCTTGTCTCAGAAAATCACTTGAAAAATAACAACATTTTCTGAGTGCAGCCTCGCTGCTTATTTCATTTAAATGTCAAACACCTCACAGAGTGGGACTATCAGCCCCGCATCATAGGTGAGGATATTGAAGACCCAGGAAGGTTAAATTACTTTCCCAGGGTTGGCCAGCTCACTGTCAGGGGCAGAACCAGCCCTGAGCAAGCACAGCGGACTCTGATGCCAGAGGTGTCCTATGGAAAAATCAGCAGGTGTACGAATTACCCACTCACTCTCTTTTCAGTGTGTGTTTGGTACTCAACATACATAATCTAGACCGATTTCTCTAATATCCACCTGCATCACCAATGATCATGTCAATATTTGTAAAACTTTTACATCCCTGTAAGGTTCCAAGGGAGTTTGGCAATGTTGTCATCCAATTCTCACAGTAGACCTTGGGATAAGCAGTCTTTACCCAGTAAGTTATTGTTGAACACCAGGAAGTCAAGAAACCTGCTGAGTGTCCCCTGGCTATTACTAATATTAGCATAAGAATTCAGGTTTGTTTTTAGGTTACTGGCTCTTTCACTTTTGTTTTACTTCAAAGAGCAGAGTACCTTCTCTCTTGGGGGTGATTACTTTATAATTTAGAGCCACAAAGCCTTAAAGCTGGAAGGAACCTTAGAGGATGAGAAATAATTACTGATTGGTACTACACTAAGTGGCACCTACAATAATTTAAATTTAAAATGTGTTATAAAAATTCTGCTTTTCCATCAACAGTAACCCAGTGGTGCTATGCCATTTTCTACTTAGATATGTTTACTGAAGTAAATGAAAGTGTGTTGCTCTAAAAAGCATGTAAAGTAAATATTAGAACAGGTATTAGACAGATACAACAAATTTCTGAAAATGAAACTTACAAAGTTGAAGTTTGGGAGACCATGGTTGAAACCTAAGGAGAGGTACTTCTTGTGAAACCTCACCTTGGCCAGGCAGCCTGGCACTCTCCTCCTGAGGGATTTTTCTCAAAAAGAGATGGAGGATGAGCTGGCAGCCCCTGTGTTCTCTAACGGGTACCCTCAGCACCCTTCAGGCTTTGCTAGATCAGCTGCAAAGCTAGCCATGTCCCTAAAGTTCATGCCACATTCCGGTGAGCATCCGACTGAACACTTCCTGAACAATTTCACAGACTGGGAAGCCTTAATCAAAATGATCAATTGAGCAGCAAACATAGACACTTTGGCACAATCATATACAAACAGAAACCTAGTTCTGATGCTATCCATAAAGTGGATGCCTATGTGATGACAACTACACACAGATTATTCATGGTTTCCAAGACTAGACACAGTGAAGCCCACCGGGCAAACTCTGCCCCCACTTTAGTACACACATTGCCACCACGCAGATCACAATATAGCACATCTTCTCCCCTCCTATGCAGGCTCTCTAATTGCCAAGGTAAGGTTTATTCCAAGGTCCTTACTATTCTGACTTCTATTGCCATGAATTAGTTTTGTCTGTTCGTGAACTTCATAGAAATGGAGTTGTACAGAATATACTCTTTAGTATCTAGTTTCCTTTGCTCGTCATTGAGTCTCTGAATAACATCCATGTTGTGTATAGGAGTGGTTCATTCTTTTTCAGTACTGCCTACTTCATCTTATCCATCCAGCTATCCTACTGTTAGTGGACATTTCTATCGTATCTGGTTGGGGTCTTTCTGAAAGACATTGCAGAAAACATTCCTGTGGGTACCTTTGGTGGATATAAGCATTCCATTCTCTTGGGGACATACTGAGATGAGGAGATAAATTGCTGGGCCACATGTTCTATGACATTTGGATTTTAGTACAAATCATGGAACACCTCCAAAGTGATGCAATGTACACTTTTACAACGTGCAGGAGTCCCAGTCACCCACATCTTTGTCAGTGCTTGATGTTGTTGGTCCTTTTCATTTCAGCTTTGAACAACCTGTATATCTTGAAGGTACCCAAACTGAAGCCTCCAAACCCTGTCCCTTTTCCTGAACTTTACACTTGCATTTGTTATTGCTTGCTGTCTGTTTTTGCCTGAATTCTTTTCACGTATTTTTCAAACTCTACATCACTAGCAGAGGACTTCATGTAGAGTTTACTGACCATTTGCAATTCAGTCTGTATCTTCAAGTTCTAATAAACTCCCCAAAGCCAAATTCCTCATGCTTTTTCCCCCCAGTGACTTTTGTTCCTGTTACCACTCAAATTGGGAGGATTGTACCTCTGCAGTTGCTTCTTGTATTGGGGTTCTCTTCCCTCTCCACCATCTCTGCGCCAGTTCTGCCTTCATTATCTCTTGCCCAGACTATTTCTAAGTTTAATAAAAGAGGTTTCTTTAAACAGCTCCTTTTGGACATTTTCAAAATGGCTTTAATTCATTTCCTAGGCAACTTGCCTGGCTCCTGATCAAAGGACCTACAAACTCATAACTGGATTCATCTAATATTCAAGGCATTATAGAAAAGTGGCTAACTCTCTCTCTGTTAGCTCACTGAAAGTCCTTCAAGAGAGAAATGTAAAAGTGTGACATGAAATTCATTTTCATAAGTGTTTGTTTTTTTGAAGTATTAGCTCTTTCTATGTATCTGCACGATTGCTGAGGCCACTCAGTTCTTCTGGAGGCTCTGAGCGGGAGGCCGCTTTGTGTGCACATGTCCCAGGTTGCTTTGCGAAGGCTGTTGGTAACAGGGCTCTAATGCGGCTGGGCAAACCCATATTTTTTTATTGTTCCCCCTCTACCCCACCAAGTCATCCTCTTTGGCTGAGATAAAATAAGACTCCTGGTATTTCTTCTTCCATCCCGATGTAATAATTGCTTTCTAACCTAACTAAATGACCTTGAATTTCCGATGTGTCTGATTTCTGGCTTCTGGGCAGGCCTTGGCTAAAAGGCAATGGTAAAGTTCAGTGGCTCTGAGAACTAGGGTCAGTTCTGGGATCAGGGATCAATGAATCCTAACTCTGATGTCAGTCACTTTACTGCTCTAGGACTCAATTTTCTCATCTATAAATGGAAATAATATTGTACTTATGTCAGAGGGTTGCTGTGAAAATTAAATGAGACTATTTATATAAAGTCCATTTAGTGAGTACAATTGACCATCACTATTAATGCTAAAGGAAGGCCTCCAAACTGCCCATTTCCTTCATTCATCGTTACTTTGTTTTTAGCAATCTTACTAAAAATGCTCAGAAATGATCTCTCTTTTAGGGTTTTTGCCCTTTGGATCCACCTTTAGGCCTCTCAATTAGTTCCCCAGACTTCTTCTGCAACAGAGATAGTAACTACCCAGTGACTGCCCATGCTTCCTCACATTTCACCTGCTGTCAGCTAGCAGCAGCCATGTGACCATTTCCAACCAATGGGAACTAGCACTTCCAGGTTGACACATTTAAGAGCTTAAATGTTTTCAACTTTCTTTCTTTGCTCCAGCTTCAAAAAAGGGCATGTGCTCTACACCGTGAAAGTTTGCAGTGTCTCTGCCAGATGGGATCCCCTAATAGCTATGTGAAGCAGAGCTCTCCAGCAGCTCCATGTTGGACCTATAGCTTGAGTAAGAATCTTTCTGCCCTGGCCTGTGTTGCTCAGTGCTTAGAGTATTGGCCCATGCACTGCAGGGTCATGGGTTAGATTCCCGGTCAAGGACACATATCTGGGTTTCAGGTTCAATCCTTGGCCCAGTTGGGATACACGTGGGAGGCAATCAATCCTTTTGTTTCTCATATATGTTTTTTTTCTCTCTCTTCATCTCTCTCTCCTTTCCACATCCTCTAAAAATTCAGTGGAAAAGCAATATCCTCATGTGAGGATTAACAAAAACAAACAAAAAGATGTTGGGATAACCCTAATCAACTTTGCTTCAATTGTTAATGAGCCTCTTTTGGACAACCCACATTCCTGAACTGTCCTGGAGGCATTCTCAGGCTGAAGATAGCCCACGGCCCTAGGACCTTCTAAGAGCCACTCTCTTACATCTGCTTATGCTAGAACTGGCTGTGCCCAGTGAAAAGTCTGGTAGGAGCCAACAACTTTAAAGAGTCTTTCTGGAGTCAGCAAGAAATTCCAGGAATTCACTTCAGTTTCCCTTTTGTCAGGATTACTAGACACTCATCCAGGAAATATAGTCAATGTATCCAGACTTCTTTTAGTTCTTTAAATATGCCAGCAACTTCTTATATCCTCTGCTTTCTCTGACTATAGTATTTTTGTTCCAATCCCTTTTCCCCTTGCCATTTTTCCTGGTTAACAGTCTTCAAGTCTCAAAATAAATGCTACTTACTCCAGGAAGCCTTCCTTAATTCTCCCAACTAGGTGAGGCGCCACCTATTGCATACTTCAATGCCACCCAAACTCACCCTAGGTAACAATCAGAGCATTTGCATGTCTTCTCTGCTAAGCTATAAATTTCATAATGACAGCGGCTGAAGCTGGCTTATCTACAACTATACTTTCATTTCCAAATGCTGCAGCTGGGAGGGAGTAGGTGCTTAAAAATTATCTGCTAATCCATAAAATTTATCTGCCTTTATAAATAAGGGAGAGAACAATTCAGATAGCTGCCCTCCATAACACGAGTAAGCAAGCTCTCACATTAAAATCCCATTTCCAGAATGAGCTGATCCTCCTTTGAGATAGCCCATAACTCATTGTACTGTAAAGAATTGTTTCCTGCAAATTGCTTTCTGCAAAGTTTAGTTCCATTTTAAAAATGTGAAATAAAATCTTATCCTTGGCTTCTTGATTTGGCTTCAGACATTAGCGTACTGTGATGTGGACAGTATTTTTGAGGGCAGGAAATTAGTGGAGTGTTCGCAGAGAGAAATGTTTTGAAAGTCTAGCTCAAGATCTCAGAATTATAGAGTGCTCCCAACTTGGAAGAGAAGAGAGCTTCAGAACAGAGCAACACTCCCCAGGCCAGACAGTCTCAATGTTGAATGCTTTTGGCTTTTCATTCCATAGTTAGCACGACAAAGGAACATTTCAAACAGTGCGAAGTACTTGGCTTGGCAGACACTTTCTATCCACCCTTGCCAATCAACAAATGATAGGAGCTCTTCCAGGACACTCCTTGCTGTTACACACATTTATGGCAAAGATAACAACCCACCACATGTTCTTGGATGAAGTCTTGGAAAACCAAGTTTTTGAATAAACCACTATGTTTTGAATTATTTTTCTGTTTGGAATAGAAATGGAAGCAACTCATCCAATATAAAGAGTATGGGTAATAAGAATATTACACCCACATATATCAGCTTTTGATTTCTTTTCTCTTTCACTGGCATATACACACACCATTTTTTTTACTGTCACTTTTTTTTAATACATTATAAAAAGCAACTTATTAATTTATTTTATTTCTGAATAAAATGAATGCTTTGTTTAGTATGTTTTTTTATTACTTCTCACACTCAAACAAATGTTGTAGCTTTTAGAAAAAGAATGCATTTTCCTTCCTTGATTATAAAACCCTGATTCTCATATTTTGGTAATATCTCTGTTGTGACATCTAGAAATTCTAAGTATTTGAGAAAATTTGCATTTCTTTTTAACATGGAAAACTTTGACAGTTGGGGCAATTTTCTAATCACTCAGCCCCGTGGATCTAAACTGGGATCATTCTCTAACTGGCACCAAGAGAAATTACAACACCGTGTAAGATTTCTCTCCTGATGACAGAGCCCTACACAATTGTGTCACTGAGAAGACCAAATACATGCAGATGTTTGAAATAAGAACCAGTCTTGACTATTTGTACTGCTTGTTAAGTCTTCCTCAGTTCATGAAAAGACAGATGCTGGAGTTACTGCAGAGAAAGAGCAAAGCTTAAATGGGAAATGCTGCGTAAATGAGTTTTCTAGTGGTTGGTTCAAAGCTCTCAGAATTTTAATCAAAGAGGCTCAACGTTGGTTAGGAGAATCCTTAAAAATAATCCAATCCAATCACCAGATGAGGTTCGAGTCCTCACTTGTAAATTTGCTAATTTACTCCAGAAAACAGAGCCCAGAAGTGTAAAATGACTTACCCAAAGCTCTCCCCAGCTGACCCAGAGTACACTGGGCAGAAGGTGACCTCTCTCAGCCTACATTTGTATATGTCCAAATGGGGTGGATAAATGTTCTTGGGATCCCGTAACAAAGAATCCCAAACTGGGTGACTTAATAGGTGATAGGTACCCCCCTCCCCCAACTGGTGGGCGGAGTTATGATGTAATTGACAGAGACATTGAGCCACCAATCAATCACATACCAGAATGCCCTGTGTCCCACTCCTTCCCATTCCGCCCTGGGCCCAAACCCTGCCTGTTCCGGACCTTAAAATGTGTCTCGGTGCGCCACGTGGCACCTTTTCTCCCGGACTGTTCTCCCAGGCAGTCCGGGAGGTGGTCCGGCTGGGTCCCCTCTTTTCCCCTTCCCCTGGCCCCAGTCACAGGGGGCAGCTTCCCTGGCTCCATTCCCCCCAAGCCTGTGAACCAGCCTGGAGACCCCCAATAAAGCCTGATCAATTCACTCACTAATTCGGACTCCCTGCCTGCAGTTTCTCTCATGGTGGCGTAGAACCTTACAATAGGAATGTGTTTCTCACAGCTCTGGAGGCCAGAAGTGGGGAATCAAGGTGTCGGCAGAGTTGACTCCTTTTGGAGGCTTTGAGGGAGACTGCCCAGGCCTCTCTCCTAGCTTCTAGGGGGTTGTTGGTGATTCAGGCCTGTCTAGGTTTAGACATCCATCCCTCTCTGCCTTCATCTTCACATGGCATTTTGCCTGTTTCTTCTGTTGCCACTTCTTCTTCTTCTTCTTCTGTTTTTTTTTTCAGGATACCACCACATTGGATTTAGGGCCCACTGGAATCCAAAATGACCTCATCTAATCATGGTTGATTGAACTGCTTGGGTCCACTTATACATGGGGTTTTTTCAATTGACATTCCAAGTTCAAACCTGCATTGTTCAAGGGTCATCTCTGGGGTTGGAAATCCGCAAATGCAGAGAGCTGATTTAAGTTATACCAGATTTTGGATAGTAGTGTGTGTGTGTGTGTGTGTGTGTGTGTGTGGAGGGGGGGGGGTGTCGGTGCCCTGACGCATGCATTGTTCAAGGGCTATCTCTGCAAAGACCTTATTTCCAAACAAGGTCACGTTTTGAAGTTCTGGAGGGACTTGAACTTTTAGGGAACACTATTCAACCTAGTAAAGAAAGTGATAATGGCACTTAGTGCTTAGGGTGGCAATGAGGATTACATTTCTGTAAATAAATAAAGGGGATAAAGAGCATTGCCTACCACAGTAAAAACATGACAAATGATGGCTGTGTTAGTAATTGACCCCAAGCCCATACTGTATTCCTACTTAGTACACAAGCTATTTTCATTATAGTGTCAATGCTTTTAGCTTCTGTTGACAAACTGCTAACCTCCAAGACAGTCCCTATAGGATGTTTCAGGCAAATTTTGGCCAAAAATGTGCTCTTACTTTTTCCACCCTTCACTTCTCTACTTTATCTCTAAATCTTTACCAACTATTGGAGATGGGAGAAGAGCTAGCAAAACGTGACCCAGAATTTAATTCATGCAGTTGTTTGTCTTTGCACTTAATAAAGAAGTTTGTTTTGTGCCTTTTGGAGAAGTTTTTCAGGTACACAACTGCCATCAGTCAGCATAAGGAGGTTCTCAGAGTTTCAGCCCATGGCATTTCTGGTGCAGCCTTTTCATGTGGCTTCCTGTCGTCACGGGCTGAGTGAGAGGCTGTGATAAGGTCATCTTCAGGCCTGGCCATTTATCTTTGCTCGATGCTTGCCAACTTGGTCAAAAAAGTAAATCCAACTCAGCTTACTTTGTTTCAAAACCCATTTCCTATGGTACTAGCAGGCATTATAGGCTCAAAAAAATTTCTTGAATTGTTTTACCAGCCTAATCCTGGAGCTTAAAATGAGGTTCAACCCAAAGAGATCTGGGCTTTTCTTTCTTGCTTTATTTTTGTCCAATCTGTGGAACATGTCCTGGATTTAGTTGGCTCTGAAGGATTAGGATTTGATCAGTGGTTCTCAATGCCAGTGTGGGCTGGCACAATCCAGAGAGTTTGTTGAAAACACAGATTGTGGGTCCCCATCCCCAAAGAGAAGCAAAACAAAAGAGGTTTTCTACGGGGTTCCCAGGTGATGCTGATGTCCTGATGCACATTTGGAGAACAATCTGCATCGATGTCACTCTGAATGCTCATGTGGAAATATTTCTTCTCCAAGCATTTTCCTCTCTTTTTCTTAAAAAAACAAAAAACAAAAACAAAAGAAAACTTTCCAGTGCTACTAGCTGAAGGCTAATAACTTACTGGAACCACTAACCAGGCAATAGCACTGTAATGTAGATGCTTTCATTGGCCCCCTTTGAGGGTGGGAGTGATTTAAACCACCTGTCCAGCCCCAAACCTAGGAAGTGATGAACACCGGAGCCTGGGTCCCCAAGTGGCTGCTGGCATTGGGCTTATTGCTCAGTGAACATTCAGGGTCCATTGTTACCCCTTCCTTTTTACTTTATTCTTCATTCTGCTCCTATCACAGCTGAAATATTTTCTTTTTGTTCTTAGTATCTTACATTGTTATGTGGTATATATCTATTTCAGAATTTTTACAGCCCTTTAGCAAGACAAGCATAATGAATTTGTTCATATGGTTACATTACCTCAAAATTTTTATTAAAATATTTTTATATGTTTTTAAATTCATTTCAGAGAGAGGAAGAGAGAGGGAGAGAGAGATAGAAACATTATCGATCGGCTGCTTCCTGCACGTCCCCTCCTGGGGATCAAGACCACAACCTTAGCATGTGTCCTGCCAGGGCACTGAACCAAAGACCTCCTGTTGTCTGAGTCAATGCCCATCCACTGAACAATATCAGTTGGGCACATTTACTCAATTTTATTCACTCAGAGTTTATGGCCTGCTGCTTTCTAAGTGAGTGTGTATATATGTATGTGAACGAATATGTGTGTAATTGTGTGTGCATGCATGTGAGTGAATTAGTGAGTATATGAATTATCTTTTTTTTTTCATGAGAAGGTATAACAATGCTGCACATTTTAAAAATATTCTTACTTGGAAAAATTAAAAGTTAGTAGGCATTCTGGAGTTCTCAAAGTTTTTGAGGACAAATTTTTTGTGTGTGAAATTTCAAACCCTGGGAACCTATATCATTGAACCTTATATCACTAATGCTGTAAAATACCTTTAATAAATGTAATTGTTCTCAGTTCTCTTCATATGACTTTTCCAAGACTCTCTCTATCTCTCTCTATCTCTCTATCTCCTTGTCTCTTCAAAGTGGCCATCTATACAGATGGGTGGAAGAAAGCATGCTATTTTGGGTTAGGAAGTCTGGTTCTATCTATGAGGAGATAAACACCCCAAACCCACATTGGAAATGAAACATTGGTGTCAAGGACACCAGATTATACCTCTGTTCCCTGGCTCTCTTTCTTTCTGTGAGAGAATTCAAGGCAGGATTTCACAACTCCTGCAGTCCTTAACATTTTCCTATTCCAAGGGTTATTGTTAGCTGTCAAGATACCTTTAATTTCCCGATAACATTTTGAGAAATGGAAACTTTTGCCAAAGAAAGGAAATTATTCTCTCACTGGTTTGTTGTGTATTTTTAATATTCTGTCAGATTTAGTCCACTTATCTCTATAATTTCAAATCATACTGTATCATTTATAGGCAGCAAAAGAATTTTCACAGGCAAGTGAAGTCCAATTGAGGGATGGTGTGTTTATCAGTTTCCTCGAAATGTCATCTAAATTAATATTTCACATTCTAAGATCTGTGCTGTGTCCTCTCTCCATCTCCAAGAGCAAACAATTACACACATCCAACTATCACTTCTAATGTGAATAAAAATGTTCTTCACTTTATCTATTCTAAACCAACATCACTGAAGAATTTAAATATCTCACTCTTTTCCTGTTCTCTCTTACAAAATAGCCTCAGGAGAAACCCATCAGATATATCTCAGCCATCCATTCACATGGCTATTGGGCTGCATCAAGAAATCAAATACCATTAGTAAAACAAAGCAAAAATATTTAAAAACCCCAACCCTAGTAAAGTGAGTTAATGACAGACACAAAAGAGATGTGCCCACAGCATCCTCCTAGGCTTCCAATATCTGTCCAGGTTCCTGCCAGAGGCCCAACTCATCTACCCTCTTGAGCTTTCTGTACTCATATATACTGTAAAGAAAACAACAGGCCCCAAACCCATAGAGAGTAAGATTTAAATGAGATTTCATGGAATATATTTAGCCCAATGAATGGTTCATAATGAGTATCAATAAAAGTTAGTTCCTATGATTGATGTTATTTTTTATTTCCAAACAAGGACTCCTTGATAACTCAAGTTTGTTTCATTCCCTCTGACTTCCTAAGATTTGCTTTTGTATGCCAAAAAGTCATCCTCGTTCTTTCCCCAGAATTGTTTGTTTTTTTTTAATGTTCTAAGTCAAAGGTCAGCAAACTATGGTCCAATGGGCCAAATCTGGGTCACCTCTGCTTTTGTAAATAAAGTTTTATTGGAACACAGCTCATTTGTTTATCTGTTGTCTATGGGTGCTTTTGTGCTACAATGGCAAAGTTGAGTTGAGTATTTCCAGCAGAGACCACATGGCCCACAAAACCTATGCCATGTGGCCTTGGACAGAGAAGATCTGCAGATCAGTGATCTAAACTCACAGCTGAAGTTATCCATTCCCAGCCATCTTCTTCAGTTCTCTGTGACAAAGAGACTTCTCTGCCCATGCCATTTCCCTGTTCTCATACATCACTTTTGTGTAAAGAATCATTTCCCTGCCTGCCTTCTGATAAACTGTGTGAACACCATCAAGGTGGGCATCAGCTTCTACATCTTTGGAACTATAGGCCAGGAGAGTAGAGACCCTGAGAGAGGGCAGGCCCTGAGGGATGGTGAGGAGAGGGTTGAATGGAGAATCTGGAATCTCAGCTTCAAATAGGACTTTGGGAAGGGAGGACAGAGGGCTTTTGTGATGCAGGCATACTGCACACACTCCACAGGTGCCTGTAGCAGACAAGCACACACCCATCTATGCATATAGCTATGCTCGCTATAAATACATACTTTGGCCTGAGCCTTTAACTCTATGCACCCATTAGCAACATGACAAAGTGCACATGCACAGAGATCACTTCGGTCAGCACAGCTCAGCCATCCATGCGCCTGTGGCCTGTTGTATGACATCTTAAATATAGAGGCCCAAAGGAAGACTGGAGCCCACAAGCCGTCTTCATTTTGTTCTCCCAGGAGCAGCCCCCAAGACAAGGATTTGGATGTAAATAGCTTCTGTAGGAGGTGACTCAAGAAGTACAATTGAGGGAATAAGAGAAGTGAGACAAAAATGTAAAAGAAAAACTCAGCACACAGTGCACTAATGAGGTTATTGCTGTGGGCAGCTGGTGTTCAGTTCCACAGGGAGACTGTAGAACACATGTCAGAGATATACCAATCAAGGGTGAGAATTGGTGTTTATCTACCAGCTCTGTCTCACAGATTGATGGCTGCTCCTTGAGCACTAAATCACTGAGCAGAGTGACCACAATTACGTGGTGAGATAAGTCTCCAGGGAGTCAGGTGCTGGGATTAAGAAGCCAGCAGCCCATGTGGGAGTGGTGAGTGTTAGGGGAGCTGGATGGGCTGCTCCTGGCCACTACTATATTATTTAACCCAAGAGTCAAATGGTTGATGGGCAAGCAGGTGTGAGAGGATGCATAATTTACCACTAATTTTCCATTCCATCTCCTTTCTGCTGCCCTTCAGAACCCCAATAAGTAAGTTGTTGAGCCAGGAACACTAGAAGGAAATTACTGCCCTGATTTGGTAGACTCAACATTTATTAAGCACATTTTTAAAAAATTAAGTGATAAGATTCTTGGTCAATTTTTATTTAAAAACAAGGATGTTTGAGCATATGCCATTAGACAGGATGAGGCAATTCAGACAACTATGCCAACAGGCAGGGGGGCATTAGATACCAATAGTCTGGCTCAGTTAAACATTGCAGTTGCTTTTGGAAACATTTTCTTAGTTCTCTAATTCCCTTCCAAAGAAGCAACCAATTATCATCACTCTATTGTTAAAAATAGGATTAAGACTATGCAGTATTTAATGCTGCCTATAAACCCTGTTTAAAGGACTTAGCCTTTCTAGTCAAATATGCTTTGAAAATACCATTGGCTTCTAATGTATTTGGCTTCAATAATTTCCCCAGCTTCCTCTATGTGCTCTTTATTTACTCAATCATCTTCTGATCCCTTATTAGGAACAATACCTCTTTAAAGTGTGAATACCTTCCTATGAAGCCCAGAGTTGAAGAGGAGAGACCTTTAATCATAACATTGGTTTTCCTTGTGATGACTTCACTAATGTGATATTAAATAATTTGTGTGCAAAACTGAAGAGGGAGCAACCCATTCAGCCAAGGAAGTATGGGAAGGCTCCAAGGAAGAAATATGCAAACCAAATCTGAAAGGATAACAGGAAAATGAGCAGCAATTTTAGCCGAGATCACAGTACATATGAATTAGCTATCTATTGCTGCATAACAAATTGCCCAAACTTAGTGTTTTAAAGTAATGATAAACATTTTTTATCTCACAGTTTCTGTTGGTCAGGAATTTAGAAGCTGCTGGCCGGTGATTCAGGTACCATGTCTCTAATAGTTGGCCATCAAGATGTTGATGAGACTGTAGTTATCTAAAAGTATGACTGGCCAAGGGGGTCTACTTCCAAGATGGCTCAGTCACACTGCTGGTGAGACAGTGCTGGCTGTTGGCAGGTGGCCTCAATTATTTTCCATGTGGCCTCTCCATAGGGCTACTTGAGTAAGCAAAACATGACAGTTGGCTTTCCCATAGCAAGAAAAAACAAGAGTAGCCTAGGTTTGGAAGTCCCTTAATGTCTTTGTGCTAGATCCTATTGGGTATACAGGTCATCTGTGTTCAGTTTGGAAGGGGACTACATAAGAGCATGGATACCAGAAAGTGAGAATCCCTGGGGGCTTCTAGGGGCTGGCTACCATATTATGCAAAAGTAAGAAGTGCATCAACTTTAAAGGGAAAATATTGAAATCAGTGGAATGTGGTGTGAGTTAGGGAAATAGTAGCAGGAGGTTAAAATCAGAAAGCTGGAATCAGATTGTAGACCAAGGAGAATAGACAAAGGAGTCACTGCACTTGCTGGTATTTCTTCCATTTCATCTGTTGGCATTTAGAGGTCACAGGTGTCCATAAGAACTGAATTCTCAACAATGAGTCCCTCCCTATAAATTGAACTCCCAAAGAGATCAAGCAGTTCCACAATTTCCAGAGAATCCAGACTAACTTATCCTTACCCTCCAGTCTGACCAGCCTTGCTTCAGTCCCAAACTAAGGAGTTTAAGGCCCCTGAAGATAGTGACTTCTTCCCTCCCCTTTGATTTTCTATTCTTTCTGGAAGGATTTCAAATCCTGTTCGTGAGTAGAAGAGCAAACCATGATGATAACTTCCTTGGACTCACACTGACCTGGGTTTGAATTCTGCTTCTACTCTAGGTGGTTTATGGGTTAGGGGCCACCCTGTACCAACTCTGTCTGTTGGAAGGGATGGAGGTATTGGATTGTGAGGATGGCATTTCCCCAGGTAGCTTTCTCTCCATCTCCTGTTTCTCTCTTCTCCCTCTAACCCCACCTCTTTCTCTGACCCAGAATCTGACCCCCTACCTAGCAGAAAATTCCTGGGGTAGGCCCCATCCAGTCAGGTTCGGCCTATGGTTGTTTTGCTCCACCCATTACTGGGTGGGACTAAGTCTGGAATTCAAGCATGAAATATCTGTAAGTTTATTTGGCCACAGACTCATGGCTCTGCTCATCAATCAGCTTCATTGGTAAACAAGTCTATGGTTTTCCTGTGTCTCATTCCTTAGGGTTCTAATTTTGGAGGGGAAGGAAAGGCACTATTCATGAACTCCTGGCACTTCAATACAACAGCATTTTCTTTAATGAATCAAGACCTCACCTTCTACTCTTTCCTCACTGATGAGGATGGACCACTCTCATTAACATATATCAAGCACTTACAACGTGGAGATCTGGATGCAAAGAACCACACTTTTGTGAAGAGTCTGTAAGGCTGGTTTTATGAAATTAAAACAGAATCAACAGACTACACTATGCCCCTGATGAGAGCTAATGGAAGCCACCTCCTGAAGGCAACACAGACATTTCCATCCACTGACTCGGGAGACTAGTTGGGTTGGATGCCAGCCATTCAATCTTCCAGAGAGGCCTTGGGGTATCCATAGCTATGCCTTATAAAGATTGGGTCAAGGAGATTCCTCCACTGGTTAGAACATATTTGTGTCCTCCTCATGTTTCCTCATTACTTTATTACTGGTAACGACTACTATTGATTGAAAGTTTTCTTGTGCCAAAGTTGATGCTCTTCACACATCAATCACCCTCAGTTCTCCAAACCATGCAAAGATGGTTGTATTCGTTCCCTATGGCTGCAGTGCCGAATGATACAATTTAGGACTCAAGAACAACATGCATTTATCTTCTAGTTCTGGAGGTCAGAAGACTAAAGTGGGTTTCACTGGGCAACATTGGGTGCTGGCAGGGCTGTGTTACTTCCACAGGTCTTAGGGGTGAACTTGTTTCCTTGCCTTTTCCAGGTTCAAGAAGTTGTCTACACCTCTTGGGTTGTGGCCCCTTCCTCTATTTTCAAAGCCAGGAATGTAGCACGTTTAAGTATCTGTTTCTGATCCTTCGGCCTCACCCTCATAAGGACCCTTGTGATTACATAAGGCTCAAAAGGAAAATCCAAAATGAGCTCTGTATCTTAATATCCCTCACTTAATTGCATCTGTAAATTTCCTTTTGCCTTTAAGGTAACATATTCACAGGTTCTGGGTATTAGGTTAAGGACCTATTTTGGGGGTGGGTGGGGAGAGGGGTTATTCTGCCTACTTCATAGGTGATGCTATAAGCTCCACTTTATAGGTGAAGAAACTGAAGCTCAGAGAGAGGAAGTTACTTGCCTATGGTCACACAAATAACAGGATGCAGTGACCAGATTCCTCATCAGGGGTCTAGAATTCCCAGGCCCAGCTTCTGAGCCATTATACCACACAGCCTTTCTAAGGGGAGAGTTGGGGAAACTGAGTTAAGCTTCCCAAATGTGTGAAGTGGTTTAGCTCAAAGAACAAAGAAATCCCTGATACAGGTTTTATAAACTCTAAGGCTGTCCTTTAGGTGTCAAGATTTCCCCCTCGCTATGGCCCATGCTTTTCTCTCTGCAGCCTAGGTGAGCAGATGAAGCCAAGCTCAGGGTCAAGTTCAGTTCCCTGGCTGACCAGCATATGAATCAGGCAAGTCCTGTCAGCACTGGGGACTTGTTACCATATGGTAAAGTGGATGTGGTAATCTTGTGAGTGCTATGGCCCTAATTTAATGCCTGGCTGAACAATGGATGCTGTGATTGTCCACACTATAGCTGCCTCACATATATTGCATAACCTAGCATCAAGAAGAGGTTAAGAATGCAGAAGTCTCTCATATCTTCCCCCTGTCCCCCGAGTCCAAGGAGACAGAAAACAGAATTAGGACCTAAGGAGTCTTCCACAGAGAAAAATAAGTCTAAAAACAGTTCAGGAGAGAGAGAAAATAAAGTAATTTAATTTTGGTTCTTACTTTTGAGGTCCATAAACAGAGAGGCTGTTTATTGAACTTTGACAGTTATTTCTATAGCTATTCTTTGCAAAGGTCAAAAGAAATTCATTTCCTGTGGCTGCCTTGAGAACAGAGGAACACATACCACAATGTGTCTATTAAGCTGCCCATTGGAATTGGTGAAGGAAAAAGTGAGCAGCGCGTCAGCGTGGGTTCCAATAGGAATGCCACTACTGTGGTCGTGTTGCTGAAAGGAATGAGAAATGCTTATCATTGCAGGGGAGGAAGTTTTGACAAGAACTTCCTAGTACACCTTTAAAAACATACTTTCATGGAATTTGAAATGCATTGCCTGTGATCTTAGCCTTACTGGCAGAGGCCACAGTGCCTGTAAGACTCCTACTGTTTGGTCAGTGAAGAAACTGGCTCATGTGGAAACCAGTGTCTGAATTCAAAGGTGACAGTCCTGCTGCCCCTCCATCCATTGTATTGTGGTGTCCGAACTGGAAATCCTCCGCTCTCAGGACTGAGATATTGCTATTTTTCAAGGATGAACAGAATTCTATTTTTATTACACAAACAACACATGGTGATTGCATCCAGACTAGAAAGTACAGATAACAGCAATAGGCAGCTCAGACTTGCTATCTTCTATGTACATGTGTGTATTAATTAATTTAATCCTCACAATAGCTCTTTGAGGGAGGCACTGTTATGCTTCCCATGTTACAGGTGAAGAAACTGAGACACAGTTACAAGTAAAGGGTTTTTCTCTGAATTATGCTACTTCCTTCCACACAATGGAGCCTCTTGAGTATTAATGGTGATGGGGAGAAGAGGATTTCCAATGACATGGAAATCATACTTATGGTTTCCAGTTACTCAAGCCACAAAGATGCCTAGAACCACAGAGGTTTTGTGACCAGTTTCATCCAGCTCCAGACTCAGCTCAAAGAAGTGCTCCCTCTTCTGGGAAATCTCCCCTCCCACCCCTGGGTCTGCACACCCTGTTCTTCATGCTACCAGGGCTCTCACATGACAAAAATAGTCACCGCAAATGGGTTTATTTAGTATTTAGTATACGTCTAGATAGCACTTTCTGTTTATTACTTTTGGGTTGAACTGTTGCTCTTAATTATTGTAACCAAATTTTGAGTTTAGAATTAATTTGTTTCTTAATCATGGGGAATGGACTATTCTGACAAAAAATGAAATCAGACCCATCACTCATGACACAATTTCTGTCTCTATAATCCAGCTTCAAGTTTGATTAATGAGTTGATCACTATTTTGATGGTGGACCTCAGATATAGACATGTGAACACATGCACCAATTAATAGATGAAACTGCTACTCTTTGACCATTTTGAATAATGATTTAATAGGTCAGGATTGACCAATGATGGCCCATGGGCCAAATCCAGCCCATTGCCCGGTTTTTAATGGCTCATCAGCTAAAATGCCTTTTGCTTTTTAAAAACGGTTTACATTTTAAATGATTATATAAATACATACATAATATTCTTAATTTTGCCTTTTGGCCCACAAAACCTAAACCATGTATTATCTGGCCCCTAAAGAGAAAGTATGTCTACCTTTTTTATCTAATAGATGATCCTATATTTTGAAGTCATTTCATTGTTAATGTGATATTATCATGCCACATATTCAATGAAGTTGATTGTGCCTTTAGAACACCAAGTAATATCAACAACCTTTCATCCTATAGAAAAGCATAGCAAATCAGATCCTTCTCTCCCTTAAAACAAAACTGAAAGAAATGTGGATCCAAGGCATTTTGAGATGTCATTATGTTTTAAAAGGTCTATTCTTGCTCACCTTAATCTCAGTGTTCTAGCTCCTATTTATCTTCATTTCAAATGCTTCATAATGGAAGCATCCCACAGTTGTGTAATAACCCAGTCCTTGCTAGGAACTAAGTATATTAAAGGTTAGTTTGAAATAGCTATTTTCCCAAGACTCTCAAGCAACTTTTCTTAAATAATGCTTGTTTTCAATATGGTAGAAGCAAAGTTCTTCCCTATTTTCTCCACCAGTTCAAAGTCAGAACAGACCCAGATGGTCTTTCTAAATTGGAGGGTATCTTTCTGACTGGGACTTCATGGGGATGGGGTTTAGAACAATGTCATTTTAGCACAGTAGCTGAAAATCTGTCAGTGGAGTAAAATAGGCCTTACCATGCTACATAGTTCTTGGCTGATGAAAGGAACTAAATTGCTCTCTAAAGAAACTCCCCCCCCCACCCCCAAAAAAGAAATACTTCTTGAGTTTTATAGAGTACTTCACAGAAAATAAGATAGAGAATTTTAAAATGACAGAGAAACAGAAGTATTCTAAATTCATCATCACACTTATTTTAAGTTATTTTACCATATAAAAACAAAAGGAGAAAGAAAGGAAAAGCTTAGAGAATTAAACATCTGTTAAATTTGAAAGGATGAATCTCTGTTAATGACAAAGTTGAGTCTCTTGATTCAACATGTGCCAAGTAACTACTGATTGTCTCATACTTTAAGATTCGCAAGAACAGAAGATCCAAAATAGGCTGCCTACTAATCTAATTAACAACTGGTGAATTTAGATTCAAGTGGTAACTCCTCGTCTCTCCCTTTGAGAAGGCTAGAAATCTCTGAATAAAAAACCCATCACTCACCAAGCCTTCTCAACTGCCTCCCAATGTCTGCTTTGCTACTGATCTCTCCTTTCACTTACAAGCTTTCTCTCCCATGTCACAGCTCTGAGAACACTGCTTAACAGAGCTGTAGTTAATGTTTAAATATGGTTGGTTGTATTGCATTTACAGTAGGATATACCCATAATCCATAGGATGACATTTGAAACCCTCTGCAATCTTGCATCAACTCAATGCCCCTTTTGGGGTCTGTCAACAGGACATCTCAGTTTCCTATTCTTTCTCGCCATGCCTTTGCTCATGCTGTTCTTCTCCCGATAATGCCCTTTCCTTAGCTTCTTCAATGCAAGCTTCCACTCAATCCATTAAGGCATCATTCAAACAGCACATATTTGTGTGTGTTTATTATGAACACATCTGCTTTACCTCCTTACCAGGCAGCTGGATTTTTGCATCCCTGATGTCCAGCATTGTATCATGGACTTAACAAATATTGGTAGGTTTTCATACATGTGTGTCAAACTTTGTCCCTGAATTTGGCAGCTAGATTGCCTCAGTGTTTCACTGAACACCAAGAGCCTGCCTGATTCGCTGCTGTGTGGGCAGAGCATAAATGTACTTACTTCCTTCATATTCCTTCTTCAACCTCATTGTCTATCATGAAAATAACTAATATCAACTAACAATTATAGGATGACATGTCTTATTTTATCTTCCTGATAAGCCTATGAATTGGGGAATATAGTGATTCTCATTGTGGCAGATGAAGAAACTGAGGCTTAGAGAGGTTAAGTGACCTGCACAAGTTCTCACATCTGATAGGAGATAGAGGTAGCTCTGAATCCAAAGTCTATAGCCAGCACCCATGCCCTTGGCCAATGACTCTCAGATCAGGTTTTTGCAAAGTTGAGGTTATACTAGGTCACCAGTCGCCCTAACTATAATGGGTTGATAGACCAAACTTGGGAGTGTGGGGAGATGGTTAAATTGTCAAAAGAGCTCTGAGACTCATCAAGGGCTCCTGCCAGAATTTATGCAGAATGGAGAAGTGAAGGAGGTCCCAAAATAAAGCCCTGTTCTCCCCATTTCCCAGCCTATTGCCATCTGTGGGAGGCCAGCATGCTTGCCACTGGATTCCAGACCCAGGGCTCAGTACCCGGCCTTAGCTATGTCCTGTTTCATTTTATCTGCTGACACAACAGAGCAAGTGCAATGTGCATAGGTGTGGCTCACCATCTGTGTTTCATTTGCAAGGATAATGCGCTGTTCTAAAAATAATATATATTTATTTACATCTGTTTCCCCCCACCTCCATTTTCTCAGCAGCAAGTGATATAAAAAATGGGGAGATTATCCCAACAAAAATATTTATGAGTAAATACCTCATAGAAAAGATGAGGATGCTACTATCTAAATAATTCTGGTCCCACCCACTAAGACAAAGAAAGAGGATATTCTTGACAGCATGATTGAATTGTGTGTAATTACTGCCAATGTTTTAAACATGAAGATAATGAGAAAAGTATTAGCATTACATCAGAACGGTCGAAAACACTTATTTTCCTGAGAGTCTGAAAACTACTTCCAGCACATATTCAAAGCATGGGAGAAATACTATTCTTTATTACAGTGATTTTCAACCAGTGTGCTACAAGAATTTCTAAAACATGCAATACCTGACTTAAAAAAAATTCTTACCTCAGGATATTTTCCCATTGATTTTAGATAGAGTGGAAGGGAGGAAGGGATAGGGGATAGAAGAGAAAGGGAGAGAAAGAGAGAGAGAAACATAGGTGTGAGAGAGATGCATAGATTGGTTGCCTTCTGAACTCATCCCTTGACCAAGAATCAAATCTGAGACCCTTCAGTGCATAGGCCAATACTCTAACCTATAGAGCAACACTGGCCAGGGCATACCTGACTATTTAGGCAGGGGCACAGACCTTTTTTCCTTCAGACTGTCAAATTAAAAAACAAAACAAAAAACAACAAAATGACAATAGCCAACATGAATCAAAATTTGAATGAATCAAAATTATACCTATTATTTTTGTCAGGTTGGCCAAAAATATACTTTTTAGTGTGCTGCAGAATTTTAATAATTAGTTTATGTGTGCCATGAGATGAAAATGATTGAAAATATCTCCTTCATTACTATTGTTTTATTTTCAGGCAGCTTGACTTGATATTATCATTTTCATAGATTTATTTAGTATGTTTCTGGAGATGTACCTTATGTGACAATATTCCAACTTAAATCATCCTGACCAAACACATAGCTCTTCAGACTTGCAGCTACACATCCGATTTCATTCATTAGTTTGCATGAGATGTTTCTCCTAACATTCTTTAGTTGTTTTTCTTTCCCCCTGACATATTCAAGGACTCCTGAATCTCTCAGAGTAAATAAATGCAGAAAAGTCTAAAAATAAGTCCTTATGTGACAGTTAACATGGAAAGAAGGGAGGAAACCCTCTGTTTTCACATTTAGCCTAGAAATTGGGGGCATTATAATGTTTCAGAAAATCCTTTACCAGTGGAAAATTGAAAATAAATTACATTTCCAGTTCTAGTATTTTTTATTGTATGTGCATTTTTATGGGTAGGTTATCACTTTCCTTTGATTATTTGGAAGATATCACATAGTAAGATAAAGGTGAATTCAAACAAAGATAACAAAGTGCTCAGCTGGAATGCCTTAAAAAGACTAATGGTATTCTCACAGTTCAAGTGTTAAGATGGAATTTTAAGGCCTCTTAGAAACTGTTTCCATTTGCAAAAAGAAGAATGACAGAAACAGAAAAGAAGAAGAAGAAAAAAACGAAACCCAAAACTGACCATTAGTTACTCTGAGTAGTTGCAAATTGTGACTATGTTAAAAAAAAGTTGCCAGATTTTAGCTGATGAATTTCAGTTTTAGCAGCTAAGATGACTGACTAAATAAAACCATTTGTCAAAGGTTAGAGGCCTTTATCTGATTTTATTTTGTAGTGCAGAGAGACATAGTTTAAAACCATAGACAGAGACGTCAGAATGAGGGGCTGAGTATGCTTATAGAAAAGAATGAAACAGTGTCCCAAATGAACCCAATTTTGTTTAGCAAGATATATGGCTCTTACTTTCTCCAAATGTTTTGCCAAACATTTAAGCAAGAGACACAGATCTTCATGCTCATCCTATTCTATGGTAGTTTGTAGAGCCTAGCGCAGTTCCTGACACAAGGTAGGAGTAAGGTGAAAAAATTCGATTACTGGATGAGTACACAAGGACTTGACCAAGCTATCAACTCAGATAAAACAATCTCCTCTGCTTACATGCCCATGCTAGAATGTGGGTCTTGCAGTAAGTTCTCAGACAATCTATTAGATATTTACTCATAAATATACAAACTGAAGGAAGAAAAATCATTCATTGATCCATTCATCTACCCATTCATCCACTCTTCTTCCTTCCTTCCTTCCTTCCTTCCTTCCTTCCTTCCTTCCTTCCTTCCTTCCTTCCTTCTTTCCTTCCTTCCTCTCTTTTTTTCCTTCCTTTCACCCACCCATTCAACAAATCTTTGCTGAGTGCCTACTATTTATCTGGCATTAAGTTTGGCAACATAATGGAACAGAGATCCAAGATCTCTTTCTTCAGAAGGTGTATGCTCTGGTGTGGTTTCAGAAAAGGTAAATGGAAGAGCTTGTCCTGGAAAATGCACCGTGTTTCCAAGTGAGCTTATGTTAAGGCAAGGACAATAAATGGTCACTGCTGCTGCTCATGGCTCAGCTATGACTCTGAGGAAAACCCAGCCCAGCATTAGGCGAAGTGAAGAGGTATGACTCAGACCACAGTGAGCATGGTCTGAACAATGTGGGGAGATTCTGCTTATATTGGTGATGTATGGTTAGAAATAGTGTGCAAAGTTCTCACCAGTAGTTAATGGGGACTGCGACTTGGCTTAACAGGAGCCATAGGAAGTATGACAAATGGCAGTGACTCGGTTTGCATAATGCTAATTGCAACATAGGTGGAGATTGTTCAAACCTTGACAGATGATATAATTGTCAGTGCAGATGCATTATCATAGTCATGACTGATGAGAAAATGGGCTCATGGAGGTTAAATGACTTGCCCAAGGTCACATAGCTGGCCTGATGGGGAATTGACACTCCCAGGCAGCACTTACTCCCTGCAGAGTAAAAGGCACATTTTGAAAGTATTCAATAAGTGTTTTTAATAACTATAGTCTCAAGGTTAGAAAATATATTATGGATATAACTAGAGGCCTGGTACAAGAAATTCGTGCATGGGGGGCGGGGGATGTCCCTTAGCCCAGATTGCACCCTCTCCAATCTGGGACATCCTTCTCACAATCCAGGACTGCTGGCTCCAAACTGCTCACCTGCCTGCCTCCGTGATTGCCCCTAACCACTTCTGCCTGCCAGTCTGATCAGCCCCTAACCACTACTCTGCCAGCCTAATTGATGTCTAACTGCTTCCCTGCCAGCGTGTTTGCCCCCAACTTCCTTCCTCTGCTGGCCTGGTCACCCCTAACTGCCCTCCCCTGCAGGCTTGATCGCCCCCAACTGCCCTCCTTTGCAGGGCCTGAAACCTCCCAACAGCCCTCCCCTGCTGGCCATCTTGTGGTGGCCATCTTGTGTCCACATGAGGGCAGCCCTCTTGTGTGTTGGAGTGATGAGCAATCTGCAAATTAATCTTTTATTAGATAGGATAGAGGCCTGGTGCATGGGTGAGGGCCAGCTGGTTTGCCCTGAAGAGTGTCCCAGATCAGGGTGGGATGGGAGTTCCTTTGGGGTGAGGGGTAGCCTGGGCGAGGGGCTTGTGGAGGTTTGCAGGCAGGCCACGCCCCCCAGTGACCCAAGCAGAGGCCCTGGTATCTGGGATTAATCTATGTCTACAATTGAAACTTTGTAGCCTGGAGCAGAGCCAAGCCTTCTGTTTGCTCCAGAGTGGCAGCCATTTCTGTTTGCAACTTTGTAGCCTAGAGTGGAGGCCTAGGCCAGCATCAGTAGGTGGAAAGCTTGGCTTCCACTGTTGCCAGGGAAACCCAAGCCTCTATTCTCTCCAGCTCAGTGGCTGCTGCCATTTCTGTATCTTTTATAATTGAAACTTTGTAACATTGAGTGGAGGCCTAGGTAGGCAACGGCAGGTGGAAAGCTTGGCTTCCTCTGTTGCTAGGGAAACCCAAGCCTTCCTCCTGCTCTCAGTGGCAGGTGCCATCTTGTTTGGGGTTTATTTGCATAATCTGCTCCTGATTGGCTGGTGGGTATGGCTGTGGGTGTGGCTTATGGGTGTGGCAAAGGTACAGTCAAATTTGCATATTACTCTTTTAGTAGATATGATCTTTATTTTTAACCTTGAGTGGCTGACTGAATCTGTTTTGTGACATCTGATCAAAGGCAGTCTGTTTGAATACATGTCACAATGGGCAACTCATTACCCCCTCCTACAATTTACTACCACAACAGATAAAGATAGTTACAATAGCTCATATCATTTAGGGTAGACAATGTGTTTTACCTATTTTGACAGATGTGATCCTCACCAACAGTTGTTTTTGAGGCAGGCATTGTTATTTCATTTTATAGCTGACCTAGAGGCCTGGTGCATGAAATATGTGCATGGGGAGGTGGTTCCCTCAGCCTGGCTTGCACCCTCTCCAATCTGGGACCCCTCTTCAGGATGTCCAACTGCCTCTTGCAATCTGGGATCACTGGCTCTTGAATGCTCATCTGCCTGCCTGCCTGATTACCCCTAACCACCTCTGCCTGCCTGCCCAATTGCCCCTAACTGCTCCCTGCTGGCCTGATCACCCCTAACCACCTCTGCCTCGCCCCATACCTGGGACCCAGGATTCCCTCCTCTGGCCAATTGCAGGCACCCGGGACCCAGGCTTTTCTCCCTCTGGCCAGCGGCAGGCACCTAGGATCTGGGCCAGCTTCGCCCAGACCAGCTTTAGCTGTAGAGGACTGCGGGCGGGAAGCTTCTCCCAGGCCACAGCCATAGGCACCTGGGGACACAGGACGGGCAGCTTGTCCCTCTCCTCAGGCCACAGCCTGGCTGGTCCCCATTCCTCTCTCCCCAGTATTGAGTGTCTGAGCAGTTAAAGTGTGTTGGCATGAGGGTATGATGACATGAGGGTGTGACAATCATTTGCATATTAGCTCTTTATTATATAGGATAAGCAAGGTACACAGAAGTCAAATAACTCACTGTTATGGGTCAAGTTGTGTTCCCTCAAAAGATATGAAGTCCTAACCCCCAATATTGGTGAATGTGACATTTGGAAATAGGGTTTTTGTAGACATAAGTAAAGATGAGGTCATTAGAATGAGTCCTAATCTAATATGACACATGTCTTATAAGAAGATGCAGACATGCATTGAAGGAAGACAATATGAAGAAGACAGAATGAAGAAGGCCATGTGAAGATGAAGGCAGAGACAGGACTATGAATCTCTAAGCCAAGGAATGTCAAGGATTCCTGGCAACTCCCAGAAGCTATAAGGGACAGGAAGGATCCTCCCCAGAGCCTCCAGCACCCTGATTTTAGACTGACCTTCAGAGCTGTGGATAATACATTTTTGTTGTTTGAAGCCACCTGGTTTGTGGTATTTTGTTATAGAAGTTCTGGGAAACTAATAAACTCACATAGGTAAAAATCAAATAAATGATGGAGCCAGCATTCTGACCCCAGACTGACCTCCTAAGTTTTAAGTACAATGAAACATAGTCTCCAAAGGCAGTGGTTTGCAAACTATGGCTCGCGAGCCACATGCGGCTCTTTGGCCCCTTGAGTATGGCTCTTTCATAAAATACCACGTGCTGGCGCGCATGTACAGTGCGATTGAAACTTTGTGGCCCATGTGCAGAAGTTGTTTCTTGGCTCTCAAAAGAAATTTCTTTCGTTGTACTGTTGATATTTGGCTCTGTTGACTAATGAGTTTGCCAACCACTATCCAAGGGGATTCTCAAATTTGCTACGTATTTGAACCAGCTGTTTGGTTTGAAACTACGGATGCCTGTGCCCTGCCACCCTAGATTCTGATGTCATGGGTCCAAGCCTCATCTGCAGCCTGGGGTTCCTAAAGATCCTCAGCAAAGTCTGAGAACCACTTCTCACCACCTGGGGACCAGTCAGAATGAATCCACCTCCTCTTTCCAAAGGCCAGTCCTCCTTACACATAAATGACACCCTCTTGCTCCCTCATAACCCTCTGTTTTCAGGTACACATACATCCCTAGGAGTCCACTGTTCAAAGCAGGAACTCAGTGAATGATGCTGCCCCACAGACTCCTGAACCATGGTGCCTACAAATGTACCAGTTTTAGGAGGAAGCAGGGCAGTACAGGTTAGCTTTGAACATGGTGGGAGGTTGGAACTGACCATTGTCACTTCCACTGTCCCTATCACTTTCCACATAGTCCTCCTGTTCTCTCCAAGGTCACTGCTCAGTGGAGGAGGGGCATCTCAAGGAGAACTCACTTTTCAGTCCACTCACTGGATGGCAGCTTCTGGGCAATGCTGGCCTGTCAAATGGGCATCTGGATGAGCTAATGACTGTGGTTATGAGGAAAGGGGAGGGTCAACTATGGATCCTCAGAAGGTGGGCTACCTTCCAGCATTTTCCCATTGCCCAGAGTGAGTGAGAGATGGGTGGTCCTGCCCCAGCATCCGCTCTGGGTCTAGAGGCTGCATCACCCCAAACATACTAGGAAATTAAGAAAGAAGCAGTATCAGCTGACCTGGACCCTCATTATCCTGACAGACAGCAGCCTGTGCATGCAGATATGGCATAAACTTCACGCTGCCTGCCACTCTCTTCCTCCTATCTTTCTTCCCATTCCTCAACACAATAGTTTTGAGCATCTCACATGTATAAGGGGATATGTCAGGGAACAAGCCAGATAAAATCTCTTTTCTCCTGGAAGTGTGGAAGGAGCAACTCAGTGAGGAATTGAGCCTCAGCTGGCCCCACTTGAAACATCCTGGGGAGTGAGGGTTGGAAGAAGAGAGGACAACAATAAAAATGGTATCAGATTGCCACTATGGAAAACAGTATAGAGGTTCCTCAAAAAATTAAAAATAGGACTACCATATGACCCGGAATTCCACTTCTGGGTATTTATTCAAAGAAATAAAAAACGTTAATGCAAAAGATATAGGCACCCCTATTTTCATTGCAGCATTAGTTATAATAGCCAACATACGGAAGCAACCTAAATGTCCATCAATAGATAAATGGGTAAAGAAGTGATACACTCACACACAGACACAATGGAATATTTCTCGGTCATAAAAGAAATCTTGCCATTTGGAACAACATGGATGACCTAGAGGGTATTATGCTAAGTGAGATAAGTCAGACAGAGAAAGACAAATACCATATAATTTCGCTTATAGGTGGAATCTAAGGAACAAAACAAACAAAAGAACAAAACAGAAACAACCTCACAGATACAGAGAATAAAATTGTGGTTGCCAGGTGGGAAGGGGTCTGAGCAAAAAAGGTGAAAGGAATTAAGAAGTACAACTTGCCAGTTATAAATAAAGTGGTGGGATATAAAGTGCAGCATAGGGAATATAGTCAATAACATCATAGTAACTATGTGCTGTCAGGTGGATATTAGACTTATTGGGGGTGATCACTTCATAAGGAATATAACTGTCCAATCACTATGTTGTACACCTGAATGCAATATGATATGCCAACTATAACTTAAAAATAAATTTAAAAAATGATTATTTCCTGGTGTCCTTGACTGCCCTCATTGACAAGTTTTATTACAAGTTAAATTAAAAATGTGAAAGGCAGGAAAGGTAAACAGGCAAGTTGTACTTCTTAATCCAGTTTACCTTTTTTGCTCATACCTTTTCCCACCTGGCGACTATAATTTTATACTCTGTATCTGTGAGTTTGTTTCTGTTTTGTAATCAGTGCATGCCAACTCCTTGGAGTACTCATGAAAGGAAAGGTTGTAAATGGAAAATCAAAATGAAAAATTTATATCCTATCATTTGAGTGCATGTCAACCAGCTGGTGTGTTTCCAGAGCCTCCATTCTCAACAAGGTAGGGGCCAGAGTTGGAGCAAATTGCTTGTACAACCTCAGGCCCCCAACTCCACAGGGGTCCCTGACCTGTTTGTTTACACTCACAGTATCCAACCCCCACATATGCTATTTGAGGTATCATGAGTGAAGACAGGGTGACTAAACCTAACAACACCACTTGGAATCATACAAAGTGTGTTGGTCTCTCCGATGGGATATTTTCTTGACATTAATCTGTGTTAAACATTCTGCTCAGATGGTCTCAAAGTAGATGTTTAAAACCATACCTAAGACAGGAGCTTACTCAGAAGGTGTCCAGAAATAATGAAAAGTAATTGCCAGCCCTGCTGAGGGAACCTGTCATACGTAAAGGAGGGCAGTGAGACGAAAACATTGGAAACTGTGGGCAAACCCAATGAGAGGTCTGTCTGCTGTGTGAGTTCTGTCCCTTTAAAGATGAGTGACTCAGAGTCTCATTTCATCCTTCAGCAGCTTGCCAACAAGTAAATAGGCAATGCTTGCCCAAGTCTAGGACACTTCCTTTGCTGATGCTGCCAGGTCAGCACTGAACTGTGGGAACCTTTACAGAAAAGTGACACTCTTCATCCATTTCCATTGATTTTCCAATTTCAGTTAAATTGTGTTCATCACCTTTTTTTTGAGCTGTTTATGTATGTGGCTTAGAAGTGCTTAATTCAACTCCCATAATTATACACTCATTGCAACTTAGCCAAAATCCACATGAAAAGATAATGAGCTTGAAACACATCTGTCGCCAAACCTTAAAAAATGGAATAATCCACTATGTTATCACTTTGATTTATAAATAGATTTATAAATAGACACAAAACCTTTTCTATCAATATAAGGAGAACTGAGATGGAAAAAAATCACTGCATTGTGTGTATATGTGTGTGTGTGTGTGCGTGCACACGTACAGGCATCCTGGGTGAATGATAAAGATAGAGTTAGAAAGTAATTATTTGCCTCCAAAGAAGATAGTATGGCAGTCAGGCAGCCACATACTGGGGAGGTTTGAAAAGAGAATAGGAGAGAAAATGAAGGAAATTGACTCAGCCCATTCTTTTCCCCCCTGCTTTTCTATTTTTAAATGGAAACAATCACCTTTTTCAAGTGACAACCACAGTTTCTATGCAGATTTCATCCTCACCCTCATTGGCAATAATTTCCCATTTCTAACTACTGTTCCCCACTCTCAAGTATAAAAATCTTAGCATTCTTTCCCATTCATTCTTGCCTATACACCAAAGCCCATTAGTTAGAATTTTTTTAGGAGTGCTCAAACTATGCTAGGCCATGGGGATACACACACGCCTATGATCACCGTATCTATTCTCAAGAACTTTACAGCCTAAGCCAGCCTTACCCACAGAACTGTTTATGTTGATGGTGATATTCTATGTCTGTTCTTGCTGATACAATACCACTGGCCATGTGAGGCTACCGAGTACTTGACACTTGCCTACTCTGAGAACCTTTTTTGCAATTAATTTCAATGGCTGAAAATTAGATTTAAATAATTACACGTAACTAGTGGTTACTGCATTGGACAACACAGGTCTAGACAAAGAAGAAGGGGATACTCTTTAAGGAGACAAATGACAACTTAAAGGAAAATACCATGTGATAGCCATGGGTAAGCCCAGGCCGAGATTAGAGAGAGCACAAGTAGAAGACTCAGGTGGAGGAGGATGGCTTCTCTGAAGAGGTGTGTAACCAGTCCTTGTGATATAGCTGGGGAAGCAGAAAGGAGAGGAGAAGGCATTTCTGATCCAAGATTTGTTTAGTTAGAAATACCAAGGTGAATATACATAGAACCTATTAGGGAAACCCAGCAGAAACTGAAAGGCATGGTACTTATAGAAGGTCAAGGTTGCTACTCATGCTAGTGGGCTGATGCCAAGTCAGGAGCAAGAAATGCCAATGTGGTGGTAGGGACAGATTTGGGCTGGGAAGAGGGGCTGATGGATGGGTGGGAACCCCTAAGGTTTGGTACGCTGTGTTGGAAGGTTTAAGAGGCTCTCCCACTGCAGTTAGTCTGCAATGACCTGGACGAAGCTCAGGAGGAAGGCCAGGGCTTGCGGACACATGGAATAGGGCTCATTCCTGAGCAGAAGCACATGGCCAACCTGAATGGGGCAGCTGCCATGTAACCCTTATATCTGATGTTGCCAAGTATCCACATGCGGAAATCGGGCCCCAAATTCCCAGAATTTCTGATTTTCAGAAAGGTCAGAGTTGGAATTTTAAAAAAGAAACATAAGATCTAAATACTTTGACATGGAAACTAAGGTGAAATCTTTAAAACACCTCGGGAAAAACCAGAGCAAGAACGTGGACCGATGGGGTCCATGTGCCACCTGTGACATCTGACCCAGAAGTCGATGAGGTGTTGCAGGGACAACCTCAAGGGGGTACAAGTAGAGACCTAAGGAAAGGCGGCCCCTGGGGAAACAGTGTGCACAGCAGAGGGTGTGAGAGAGCAAAGAGGGCAAAACCACCTGCTCTGATGGGAGATCATCACTGATCTTGGACAAAGCTCCCCCTCCCCATCTTTCCTCCCTCCACTCCTCCCTCTCCCTCATAGCAGAGAGGTGAGGTTTGGGGACCACAATCACAAGGCTCAGAGTTTAAATGAACTCAAATCATTCTCACTGACAGGGCTTCTGACAGTGTGTGTGTTTGGGTTCATATAATACCTCATTTCCCTTTATAGATATTCCCACGCAGCCCTATGTAAATATCTCATTTCCACCCTTATGGCATAAAGCCCCACATCTTCCCTCATGTGAGGGCCACACTTGAAGAAGATGTGTGCCTTCCAGCTCACCTCCCGGTCCAGCAGTGCAGGTGACACCACAGTGACGATGTCTCCTTTCTCAGGATCGATGTAGAACATGTTGGGAGACGGCTTGTCAGGCGTCTGCTGGCGGATATTATACCGCAGGAGGGCGTTATCTGTGGCCGGGTCGTCCGCGTCAAAGGCTGTCATCTGCATCACCGTGGTCCCTGAGTGGGCCGGACAGAAGGACAGCAGATGGTCACTCGAAGACAGCGACAGGCAGAGGCCCTGTCCCTCACCCACTCAATGACAATGAAGTGACATGCTAATTGCTTTCCAGATTAAAAATGGACAGCATTTCTCCAACTCTGTTATGTTTTTCCTTTAGTCCCTTCCCTCCCGCTCCATCACGTTAAAAGCCCTGAAATATAGAAATCTTTGCTGCTCAGCGGATTGACAGTTTAATTTCTCCTTCTGCTGATACACTGTTCATTTTCATGGGCTTTCATCATGTTGAGGATGTGGTTCTGTGACAATGGCCTTCATTTTAAATCTCTTATTGAAGGCACACTAGGTGTGGGGTCCAGGGCCAGGTGTTGGGGAAACAGAGGTGCAAAAAGGCCCATTCCATGGTGTCTAGCAGGTCAGACATTAGTAGGAGAGATGGAATATAAAAATGTAAAAGTAATACAGCTTATCTGCTGCAGTGAGAGAGGGCATTGCTGAATTCAGAACAACCTCACCTAATCGAGAGCTCAGGAGAGGTCCCTGTGCAGACACCTGGGGGTGAGCAGGTGGAGGCAAGGGGAAGGAGGAGAAGTACAATGGGAAAGGATATTTCAGCTAAAGGAATGTGAGCCAATGTTAGTTGCTCATCTTCTGTATGTCAGCCACACTGTCTTGGGCACTTTAGATATAAAGACACTATGAAGGTGAGGGTGACAGGATTATTTGATATGCCAAGGGTTGAGAAGGTTATCAGATACGGGGTCTTGCTCATATACAACTGATGCAAAGGGGAATTGGTTATAGGCATTTTCAAGGACAACTGAGCAGCAACTAGTAAAAAAAAAATAATCCTTCACCCTCTTGACACCTACCCTGGAGAAATACTCGGATGAGGTTGTTCAGGAAAGGATTATACATCTGCAGAAACACTGGGAACCAACCCAACTGCTCCAGCACAGAGGAATGACTAGAGTGATGGCATCATCCACACTAAGAAGTGTTTTGCAGCCATTGAAAAAAGATTGTAGATCTAATGTCTTCGAATACAGAGGGCTTTCCAAGGTTCAGATTTAAGTGAAAACTCTCAGGTTGAAGAAGGTTATCCATAGCATGGCATCATTTTTGTAAATTTGCCTACACCCAGAAAGTTCCACAATACTTTGTGCATCTATTTCGCAGGTACAATTTATGTATGTAAGTGCACAGAAGGTCTATTAAGGTGAATTTCACATGAGTTATGATGGTTAACTTTGGAGAAGGAGAGAGGGAACTGGGATTAGTTATAGTAATAAGGAAAGATTTGGCTCAGTCTGTAATGTTTTGGTCTTTTGCACACAGAGAATATATTGCTTTTGCAATTAAAATTTAATTTAAAAGGATTGTGATTATAAGTACTTATGGAAGCATGGTCTAGGGCAGAATTGGGCACATTTTCCTGATGATTCTGGCAATTGTGAGCCATCAGAGCTCAGGGTAACCTGCCCAACTGTAATTTTCATGGCAGTTTGCTCTTCTATGAATATGGAGCCCACCTCCCGATTCCAAATGCTCTGGACCTGCAGAGTGTGAGCTAACTGGTAAGAGACAAAGGTGGTAGACCTGTTGTCCTAACAGGAATCTTCACATACAGAAAACACTGAAGCTTAAGGGAAACATAGAATTCATCCAGCTCAGCCACCATCTGATATTCCTTTCACTTACACAACAGTGCCTCTCAACCAGCAAAGGCAGTTTATTTCCCCATGATTGGAATCAGATGGTCAGCTACTAGGTCTGATTGATCAGGCAAACAAGGGGGACTCTGACCACCCGCAGGCTGGATCAATTTGTGAAGCAGTCTCAGCTAATTAATTCCCCATTGTTTCCCTATGGCAGATGCAGCACAGCGCATTGTTTATGGTGCCAGTTTCCTGCTCTCCTCGGTTCTTTTGTAAAACTGTCCCCAGGCAAGCTGCAGGGTCGAGTGCCAGAAGAGAAAATCCTTGGCATGTGAGGCCCCTTACCTTGCCCCTGGCCTTCAGAAGATATCAGCAGACCAGTTGGCACTCTGTTTCCCAACTATAGGATCAGGTCTCTTTTTAATTTTTTTAAAATGTGTTTTTATTGATTTCAGGGAGGAAGGGAGAGGGAGAGAGAGATAGAAACATCCATGATGAGAGAGAATCATGGATTGGCTGCCTCCTGCATGCCCCAAAATGGAGATCGAGTCCACAACAGGCATGTGTCCTGACTGAGAATCAAACCGTGAACTCCTGGTTGATAGGCCGATGCTCAACCACTGAACCACACCAACTGGACAGGTCAGGGCTCTTTTTCAACCTTTTGGTCCAGCAGCCACTCCCAGTCCATCAGCTTAACATGAAGAGTGATACAGACTTGCCTTCTGGTCTAGGAAACAGGCTTGCAGGGGAACCACCTTCAGAAACAGAAGCAGCTTGAGGGCCCACAGTTTCGCCCATGGTAAGTGAGGACTTGGTGGCCAAAGGCATGGAAGGAGGCCTCAAGCACATTAAGTCCACACCCAGCAGTCTCTGGTTAAGTATGGATGATCCAGGGCCTTGCACCCTGTTAGTGCCTAATGAATGCTGGCTGATGGAATCTGTGTTCTGTTTAATCTGCCTTTAATTTAAGTCAGAGACAAAGAAGCAAAAGAGTATAATAATAAAGTCATCATGGCTTTCAACTGTCATGGTTTGCATTAAAATAATTAGAGGAAGAAAAGAAAAGCCTCTCTGGTTGATGAATTTTCAGTTTTTAGCAGAAATTCATTTTTAATTATTATTTTTTACAGATTTGAAAAATCTATACTACTAAAAGCCTAGGTGACCCTTGTGCATGATGTTGCCACAAGATGGCCACCACAAGTTGGCCACATGCATAGCGGAGGCAGGGCCTGGCAGCTGCTTCACAGGGAAAAACCTGGGGGTCCCATGGCTCCAAGCAGGGTGGAGGAGGCCAATCTTGACTTCTCCACTACCTCCTGTGGAGGAGGCAGATCCCAGTGATCAGGCCAGCAGGGGAGGGCAGTTGGGGGCAATTGGGCTGGCATGGGAGGGATGCTGGGGGTGATCAGGCCAGCAGGGGAGCAGTTAGGCATCAATCAGGCTGGCAGGGAGCAGTTGGGCAATCAGGCTGGCAGGCAGAAGTGGTTAGGGGCAATCAGGCAGTCAGGCAAGCAAGCAGTTAGGAGCCAGAAGTCCTAGATTGTGGGAGGGATGTCCAATTGCTGGTAGTTGTACATCTCCTGAGGAGTCCCAGATTTGAGAGGGTGCAGGCTGGGCTGAGGGACACCAGCCTCCTATGTGCGAATTTTGTGCACTGGCCACTAGTGATATAAAAAAGGTTACCCTGGAATGTTCCCAAGGTTACACAGAAATGTTTTATTTTTTAAATTATTATTATTTTGTTAATCCTTCCCTGAGGATATTTTTCCATTGATTTTTAGAGACAGTGGAAGGGAGGGGAAGAGATAGAGAGAGAAACATTGATGTGAGAGAGACACATTGATTGGTTGCCTCCCGATTTTGCCCTGACCAGGGCCAGGGATCAAACCTGCAATTGAGGTATATGCCCTTGACTGGAATTGAACCCAGGATCTGTCAGTCCTCAGCCAACACTCTATCCACTGAGCCAAACTGGCTAGGGCAAAATGTTTTATATTTTAATGAATTATAGACAGCAAGCGAACTTGATCTTAAGCCCTGCCTTTGTAACCATTCAGATGTGAATCTACTTGGATTTATTTCTGAGGCCACCTCTATGGAGACTGAATGGTGCCTAAGCCATGTAATGGGTCTGCAGCATTGAAGAAAACAACTTGAGTGGCCATGCCTGTGTTGTCCAGGCTTAGGCCTTTACTATGTGGATTTAAGAACATTACTCAACCCTCCCTTAGCCCCACTTTCCCATTTACAACATGAGGATATTAGTAATACTTTTTTCTTAGCTACTGTAAAGATTTAATGGGCTAACACTGTGGTTGGCAAACTGTGGCTCATGAGACATATGCAGCTCTTCCACAAAATGCCACAGCCTGGGCAAGTCTGTTTTGAAGAAGTGGCATTAGAAGAAGTTTAAGTTTAAAAAATTTGGCTCTCAAAAGAAATTTCAATTGTTGTACTGTTGATATTTGGCTCTGTTGACTAATGAGTTTGCCGACCACTGGGCTAACATATTAGAGAACTTGGTACCATGCCTGGTGCATTAGTGTTCTGAGAAAGATGCCTTTTATTATCAAATCAGCAGAGCAGGCAAAGCCCTCAGACAAAGGAGCTCACGATTAAATTGTCCACAGAACCTGGAACTGGGTACCATAGGGTGGGTGAGTCCTGGTGTCCCTCATTGTCTCTCAGTGTCCCTGCCTCATTGTCCCTCTTTCATCTCACCTATGGTCTCAGTGCCTAGATTTGGCTTTTTACTATGGAGACCACAACTGTATAACAACACACACACACACACACACACACACACACACACACACACACACACACACAGTAGTCTACGCTGCAGCTCCACGAGGTTGCTGCTCCAGGTGGTGCTCAAGTCTCCCTGGAGGACCAAGGCTCTTGCCTGGGTCCCAGTCCTTCCTGCTCTTGCCAGCCCTGCCCCGGGGGATGGGTCAGGGTCATGATTTTCATGCTTCCAGGTTCTACAATGGCCGGATATACCTTCTCATCCAGCTTTCCCTAAATTGGGTACATCCAGCTTTCCCTAAATTGGGTACAAGGACTCTGCTTCCATGGGCTCAGTAGAGAAACAAATTTGGGAAATATGCGGTAACCCCACTTAAGTAGGTTTTCCCTCTTAGAGGACTACTTAGTGCCCTTAATAAACAAATACATATTGAGAATCCCCAAGAGCAGAATTGGCAGCATTTTCCAAACTTCTCTGTTGATGAACCTCATCATCTAAAGAACATCTTTATATAACGGGCCACACAGTCCAAAATTTGAGCTGTTGGATGGTACAGAGGGTGGTTGTTCATTGTGGTGGGCTACTGACACATAGTAGTAGGTCCTCTATTGATGTTGTCTAAGTAGAATTGCATTCTCATAATTCACTGTGGCTTTGCCTTATTCCACACCATGGATAACTTGTCTACTGAAAAGAGTTGACAGTGTTGTCTGGTCATCTTTCACAGCCAGGCACTCTTCACTGCCTCCTCTGAGCTCCTTTTTGACCCTTGGAGGCTCTTGTAACGGAATTCAGCAGTCATTCACCAATTCCAACCCCAGGATGATGCTCAGAAGGTAAATAAGCATCAGGACAGCTGTGCCCATTGCCTATGGGTGGCATCTGCACCTGACCCCTTGCTAAGTCCCACTCCTGGACTCTAAGAAAAAGGACTCATTCATTTCCATCAGCCCCGCAGCCTTGCACCAGTGCTTATTTCATGCCTATGCCTACTTCTCAGTGGCAGAGAAATGATACTTATGTGATAGACAAGGGTGTGGGTCCTCCTCACAGTACGCTCCCTCTTTTCCCCTATCACAACATTCTCCTGAGTGTCAAAATAAATGATGGTCATCTTGCCACCCCCCAGAGCCAGAGCCAGATGAGCAAGCTGTGCCCCCTCCAGAGCAAAATAAAAGCATGACAAACTGCTGGTTCCAAGTCTCAGGTCAGACGATCATTTTCTTTTGTCGCAGGACACTGATGCCAACATGACAGGCTGATAAAAAACTACAATGGGTTTGTCCTGGCCTGGTAGCCCCTTCCTCTTGACTGTACTCTCTGATTAAAGGAAAGTGTTGCCCAGTGTCATGACCCTGAAAGCTGGTGTTTGAAGTTGAAGTGTCTCGTTCCTGTGACTTCTACCACAGTTGCTTTTGAGAAGTGGAGTGCAGATCTGAAGGTGAGGCACTGTTCAACCTCCATGAGAGCTCAGCCAGCCTCAAGGGGAGGCTCAGGGCCACAGGTGATGGAATTACTCTGTTCTTGAAATTTCTTTGACTTCTTCCTAAAACATTATTTGATCAAAAGTGTCAGACTTTTTTTTTTTTCAAAACCGTATTCTCACAATAAAAACTATATTGAGACAAGGATGGTCAGGTCTGTATTTGGCATTGGATTCTGATGGCACAATTGGGGCAAATGTATCTTTCCGGGGAGATGCATGCTACAAAATCCAATATGAGCAGAGAAGGAAGATGCCACTGAGTGAGCTCTTTGAATGTAACATAATGGCATATCGCCATAAAACATCAAATTTTTGAACACAGGTAGGGTGTTTTCAAGCCACCCAAATGCTGACTGTGACTGAATTATCTAAGAGATGAGCCTCAAAGGTAGCTATGGATACTGCATCCCATAACTTATTTCTTGTGTGTTTATTTATCTCATGACAGAAGAAAGCCCGTAGACTATCGGCACCACAACTTGTTCATTCAGGTGACAGGGACATAAAAGCATATTGGGATATATCTATTTGGACTGATTGTAATTTAAAACCAAATTTCTCTTGAGGAACCTTGATTCCAAATGCTCTAGATGTGGGATGACAAACCAGCCAGTTTGCCCAGGACTGAGGAGATTCCAGAACCATCTTCTGTAAACCAGAATGAGCTTGTCACCCTACAGGCCAAGTTTCCTCCCATATATAGACATATGTCATGGCCATAAAAGTCAGAGCACAGACAGAACTGTTGCGGCTGTAACTTTTCTGGCCCAGGGCATAGAACATAGCTATTCATTAAATTCCTCGCCAGTCACACCAGAAAGAGGGAAGGAGGAAAGCAGGGTTAGACTTAAAGCAGGTGGGCACAACTCAATTCTCTCCTAGTAGTCTTTATAGTGAAGAGAGAGATTTAAGTGGGCAAATTCTAGGCAGAATAGTGTAAGAGGCACTGTTAGAATGTGGACTATCTCATTTAAAATCCTGGCCTCACCATTTAGCACCTGGGCATCCTTGGGCAAATTCCTTTACTTCACTAAACCACATTTTCATTTACAACATAGCATCTCCCTTAATGGATTGTTTGGGGCACTGAATGAATTAATGGAGTGTTTCTCAACCTTTATTTCTTTATCATCAATCCACCAAGTCACTTGTCAGTCCCAGCAATAGATATACTGTATATCTATTTATGTACTGTGGCCCTTTGGAGAGCCACAAACCATTGTAATATGTCATCTTTTTAATGTTCACCAAACACGAATTTTATCTCCCTTGGGGGTGATATTTTTGTCTTCATTTAGAAAGTATAAATTAATGAATATAAAGTCCAATGCCTAGGCAATGGTAAATATTTAAGAGATGTAAGTTTTATTGTTATTTTTATTGACTACCACAATTTGTAACTCAGTTCTGGGGAGGAGCCGTTGCTGTGACAATGAAGGTAAACAAAATATCATGTAAGACCTAATCACTTAAGAGTTCAACTCATACTAGTTCTAAAATTCACACAATAGGAGCAAGAATTAATTAAAATCTCATGAGGAAACAATTCCTTTGTTCCCTTAGATAAGCCTAGAAACTTGGGTTGGATGCACGCAGGCATGAACCAGCTTTTCTGGATCTTATCAGTGTTTCTGTGAATATAGGAATTAATAGGAAAACTGTCAAATGATTACTTGACAAAAGATAACCAAACCAATCCGATAGCTATCCACAGGCAGCCCACTTTCTGCAGTGTGTGCATTCGCGAGAAGTCACCCATGGAATGAATCGTAAATAATGTCTTATTTTCCCACTGACCTACATTAGCATTTCAGATCTGCTTTATCTTCATTTGAGGGAGTGTCCAATTGGAAGCCACTACTCATAATTCACTTTAAGTTTTTCTGCTTATCTCCAAGACACTCTCCTAGCAGGCGGGGTGGGAGAAAGAGGCTGGCTCTCTGCTCTGGGTGCAGAGGCTGTTAAAGAAAGCCCTGTCTGGATCCTCAGGGGCACAGAGACTGAGGAGGAGGGAAGGAGGAAAGCAGGGTTAGACTTAAAGCAAAGCCTTGGAGGTTTAGTTTTTGTCACCATTGCTCCTCTGAGGACATTTCCTTCTATCCCCCAATTACCTAGGGATTGTTATTCACCAGCACAAAGATTTTTTCACATTTTTCATATGGTGGTCAGGCTATGCATTAGGCCCAGAAAGTTCTTGATAATGTGAGCTTTGATTAAAATGTCAGTGACATTGACAGTAGTCCAGACCCACTGGTGTGGCTCTTTGGCCCCATTCCCAACATGGGACAATGGGAGTTGGCCCATGAATGAGATGCTCCAATGCCCACACAGGTAATTTACATGAGTAAAGTGATTTCAATGCAGCTAGGAGTGCTGGGGACTATGGCAAACTGGAGGATGTATGTCCTGCCTAAGAGGGCAATTACCTTTTAGTTCAAGATAATTGCTGTATTTCTGAAATGCAAATCTCTAGGAGCAAGACCTTTAGATTTTTCAAGAAAAGATTGGAATTTGGATTTCTGAATAAGCTGCAAAAAATTATTACATACTGAACACTAGTTCAAATTTAAAAATTAAAAGATCATTGAATTAAATTAAGAAAGCCATGCAAAGGAGGTTATGGTTCAACTTTTGACTTTGAATGTCAGTAGAGCCAATTATTTTCCCCAAAGACATGAACTAATGTGTACTGTGGTGATAGATCACAACTTTAAAAAATGGCACATCATTCTAAACAATTCACCCTTCTTCCTTTCACCTCCCTTTTGAAACAGGCAAGTTCCCTTATGTGGTTCTAAGTAGGAAGCACTAGAGATATAATTATATAAATATGCAATACATGTTTCATGCTTTAACTTATTTGATCTTATAGTAACCTGAGGAGATACGTTATAGTGTTAAGCCCATTGTTCAGGTGAGAAAACGAGTGAGAAGGGCACGGAGTTAGTTACCCAATGAGCCAATACTTAAACCTTACCTACTTTGCTAAAGGGACTGTGAGTTGCTACCTAGTCCCCAATTTTCCTTTCTTCCTTAGAAACATAACCCTGATTTTAACTGTCCACATTTGTTGACTGAGATACTAGATGTCCTAGCTTCTCTGGCAGTTATTATGGCCTTAGACTAAGGTTTAGCCAATGGATATCATTAGAAGTATTGGGGGTGAGGTTCCTGGGACGGTTCCTTATAAAGGGATTAACCAAGAGATAGACTATATGCTTTTGTAATACTCATATTCCTGCTACCTGATATACAATGTTATGACTACAGCTCCAGCAGCCATGTTGGATGGTTGCCCTTTAAATGGGTACCACATGATGGAAGGTAAAGCAGAGAGACAGCAGTCTGAATCCCTGAGTTTCTGATGACCATGGAGCTTTAAAAGAAACCTGATATGCCTCCCTGAGTTTTGTTTACATGAGCAAGAAATAAATTCAGAAAAGTAAAAGCCAATCTTGTTTGAGCTATTGTCATTTTGGATTTTCTATTCCATGTGATCACAACTAATCTTCTCTGATAAAGGCAAAAAGCAAATATGTAAGAAAATGAATTAATACTCGAAAGTAAATTTTATTGCTTTAGCCTAGAGGTTAATGATGCTAATTTAGACAAAAAATAAATATCCAGTCAATTCCTCATGTATGTTCAAATATTCAAATTAGTTTCTACTCACCTAAGATGACTTGAATCTAGAAACAATTTTTCTATCAGCAGGGAAGTTTGTCCCATTGGTGGCCCCAGCAAATCACACTTCCTCATGACTACACTCCTGTATTGTCCCTTCCCACACTGACTGGCCTTAGCCATGTCACTTTTGTTGGCCAATGGGACACATGGAGACATTATACAGAGAGGCTTGAAAATGCTTGTGCACTGGAGTGTGTGCTCCTGAGATACCTGGGCTCTCCTGCTGGCGGGGCCACATGTCTAGGAGCTAATGTTCCCTGGCTGACATCCCTAATCAACCATCAGACATGTAAGTTGAGGCCATTTGGGTCCATTCAGCCCCAGTTGAGCTTACAGAAAATGGAACAATGTGAGAAACCTCAGGCAAGACCAGCACAAGGACCACCTAGCTGACCTCATCCAAAATTGCAAAATCACAAGTGAAGAAATAGCTGTTGTTTTAAGCCACTAAGTTTCTCTATGTTTCATCATATAGCAATAGGCAACTGGTAAAGGATTCTTAGTAAGTTAATTTTCACAAACAAGCTATAAACTATTGCAATAATTTAAAAGTAATTTATTATTTATGTAACTAGAGGCCCGGTGCACGAATTTTGTACACGGGGGTGGGGGGAAGGGGGGCAGGTTGTTCCTCAGCCCAGCCTGCACCCTTTCCAAACTGGGATCCCTCGAGGGATGTCCGACTACCCATTTGGGAGGGCCTAAACAGGAAGTCAGACATCCCTGTCACAATCCAGGACTGCTGGCTTCCAACTACTCACCTGCCTGCCTTCCTGATTGCCCCTAACCATTTCTGCCTGCCAGCCTGATCACCCCCTAACCACTCTCCTGCCATCCTTATTGATGTCTAACTGCTCTCCTGCCAGCTTGTTTGCCCCCAACTTCCGTCCTCTGCTGGCCTGGTCCCTCCCAACTGCCTTCCTCTATAGGCCTGGTCCCCCCCACCCCCCCAAGTAGCCCTCCCTTGCAGGCCTGGTCACCCCTAACTGCCCTTCCCTGCAGGCCTGGTTCCCCCCAACTGCCTTTCCCTGCAGGCCCAGTCAACCCCAACTTATCTTCTCTGCCAGCCTAGTCACCACTAACTGCCCTCACTTGCAGGCTTGGAGGCCCCCAACTGCCCTCCCCTGCTGGCCATCTTGTGGTGGCCATTTTGTGTCCACATGGGGGTAGGATCTTTGACCACATGGGAGCAGCCCTCTTGTGTGTTGGAGTGATGGTCAATCTGCATATTACTCTTTTATTAGATAGGATAGAGTCCTGGTGCATGAGTGGGGGCCAGCTGGTTTGCCCTGAAGGGTGTCCCAAATCAGGGTGGGGTTCCCTTGGGGCATGGGATGGCCTGAGTGAGGGGGCCTGTGGTGGCTTGCAGGCTGGCCACACCCCCCAGCAACCCAAGGGGAGGCCCTGGTATCTGGGATTTATTCATCTTCTACAATTGAAACTTTGTAGCCTGGAGTAGAGGCCTAGGCTGGCTAGGGCTCCAGAAGCTTGTCTTTCTCCATTGCTGGGGAAACCCAAGCCTCCCTCCTGCTCTCAGTGGCTGCAGTCATCTTGGTTGAGGTTTATTTTCATATTTGCTCCTGATAGGCTGGTGGGCATGGTTTGTGGGTGTAGCAGAGGTATGGTCAATTTGCATATTACTCTTTTATTAAATAGGATAGTTGCCATTTCAAATAACCAAAAAGTATAGCATAATCAGGGGGTGGATCAAAACAAAAAGGAACAGGTACAGATAAAAAAAAAAGATGAGAATAAAATGCCACCTGTTTCCCAAATGTTGGGGTTTGGGGGCCACTAATGACGTCACCACTTAATCACCACTAAATGCAATATATTGGCCATTGAGTATTTCAATTGCCTAAGGGATTTTTTTAAACAACACTGAATCAAACTGGAATAAGGAATATACCCCTGATACAGATTTGAGTTGAGTAAGTACTTTCAAATAGGGAGACAACTCTGTTCTTAAAAATAAGAATGCCTTAAATTTTGAGAGAATTGCTCACTTCCTTTAATCGCAGCCATGAGTGCCTGTGAGCTGCTTCAATTACCGCGGGTTTGATTTGAAATGCAGTAGACTTCTCCTCTCAAATTTGCTTTACCTCCCTTGAGCTACTTGGTTTTTTAAGTACAAATTGACAGGCAAATATGTAATAAGTTATGACAAGTTGAGCAATGGTTGTCTCCATCTGTTTTCAAAGGTTGTTTATTTTTATACTGATGAAGAGATGGTGGTGACAGAGCCACCTTATGATTATTTCAATCCTTCAGTTGCTCCTGCTCATCGTTCACTCTTTACAGTGCCTGTGCCCTACTTTCCTGGCGAGCTATTGTTTAATTAAGCTGCAGCAGGCCAGGTTTTAGGAGAGATATCTGTGTTTGATAGGAGGTAATAAACACATGGCTAAAACTTGGGTCCCCAGTTTATTATCCCCATTTCCTCATTTCTTCCAGAAACTTAAGATAATACCTTTTAAATCTATTAAAAATTCCATTAATCTTTTCTCCACCATTTCATTCTGTGCAGCTCTTTGAAAGGACACAGGATACTCTATGCTGAATTAGCTCATCTAAAACATTTCAAAACAGCAATTTTAATTGAAAATTTTTATTCCTAATATTCCAAAGCAATAATAAGAAATCCTTGGGTTGGATTAGCATATAGTGGCTGAACTTCTTAAATATGAAGATATTTTCCCACAAAACTCTAGAAACAACAAAAGGAAATTCTCTGTGTGATGACAAGGAGGGTGTTGGTTTGTTGAATCAATTTAACAGATTTTTAAAAATAATTCTACTTCTTAAAGCAGTGACTTTTCAATTAGGGTGATTTTGACCTCCAGGCAGCATAGGGCAATGTCTGCAGACATGCTTTGGTTGTCACAACGGGGGTGGAGTGTGTGATACTGGCATCTAGTGGGTGGTGGCCAGGGGTTCTGCTGAAGCCCATACAATGCTCAAAGCAGCAGCACAACAGAGAATTGTGTCACCCCAAATGCCCACAGTGCCGAGGCTGGCATAATCCATCTTAGAATCATTCGCATCAGAGTCCCTAAAAATTATAGCACCTTTAAAATGCTGCACTTAAACAACTGAAACCACCATTTGCCTCTCTTCTTACAACTTTCTCTTCTAGATTTGAAGTTCACTGAAAGTAGAGATCCTGTCCCTCTCTAGTTATTACCCACTCAATGGCTCAAATATTAATTCTACAGACTATGGACTATGCAAATTCAACACAGTATATAATGTTTAGTAATATGTTAATACTAACATCAGTTAATTTTTCTAATTAAATTTTATATTTTCAAAGCATTAAAATCTTCAAGTGTGATAATACTTTGTGGGTAGTAAGATTTTAGTAAACATTTGCTGAATGCATGAGTGAATAAAATGGATATTTTAATTTCTTCTATTATAGATTAAAGTAATGACAGTGGAATAGGAGGCAGATGAATAATCAATGTCTGACTGGTACTAAGTATTAATTTCTAGGTAAATCTTAATAATAGGCCTATGGTTCTTATCATTTATATCTATTTTAAGGGCAAAGGTGAAGTAGTTTTGCTATTGAAAAACATGGAGTAGTTTAGACTAGGCTAACCTGGATAACACCCCAAACCTGAAATATCAATGGCTTAATACATAAGATTAATCCTTTCCTCAGATTTAGTCCATCTTGGGAGTTCCCTTCCCAGGGCAGTTTCTTTCTCAGTTGTGATGTACGGAACCAGACCCTTACTGTAGCTGTGTCTTTGGGACCACATGGTTTCCCGATTGCTGTTGGTTTTGAAGCCATGTGCTTCAGCCAGAAAGGGCACACATCTCTATGTCCTGAGGTCTATTGCCAAATCTGGTGTCTGAGGCCAGGCTAGATCAAGAGCAGGAAGATTTCATGGGCCTGTGATCTGCACAGTTGTCCAGAGTGCTGTGCTCAGAAGGGCCTCATATTTTGTTCAGTGCTCTGCTGTCACCTTCTTGACCACTCACTATTGAACAGGGGCCCCTTCATATTATGCTCAGTCCTGGTTAACAGCCAGGAGCCAGACCTGCAAGAGACCTGAAGTGCACAGGAACACTAAAACTTTCAGAGGCAGTGATCCTGCCAGCTGCCAGTCAAGCCACAATGCAGAAGCCTTCATTTCCATCCTGGGGGCCCTCGCTGCTGCTGCTGATAGAACTCTGGCCTTCCTCATAGCTTTGCCATCATTAGGTGAGAAGCATTATGTAGTAGCACAAAAAGTCAAACAGGGTCTGCTCAGGTGGTGGCTGCTCTGGGTGACCTGTCCACACTCACACTTCACTTATCCTGGCTTCCAGCTCCTGAGCTTGCTTTAGACACCAGAGGGCGGCTATTTTCCAGGCCTCGGCCTTCATTTGCTAGACTCCACACCACCTTCTTATTTTTAACTAGCCATGCACTTCTGCCTAGTTTTTCCCTTGACAATCTGCTCCCACCAGATGAGTGTCATACACTACATATGACCCTAAGGGAATATAGCATGGGGCAATGCATTACAACCCTGGGTGCTCATTTGAATCATGCACCATGTATAAAAAAAAAATACTCCTGATGCCTGAAACTCACCCTAGGAGATTTTGAATCTGCTAATCTGGTGTGGGGTCTGGACAGTGAATTCCTGGGAATAGCCAGGGGCCAGGCAGCTTAGACTTTGACCCTCCACTTACAGGTTATGTACGCAAGCTCACACAGCCACAGTTTCCTTACCTATAAAATGCGCTGATCATCTGCTACTGTGTAAACCTGGTTTGAAGATGCATGTAAAATATAAGGGGCCCAATGCGGTGGTCTTTGCTGAAATTCCACAGAGAGGGAAATGAATGTGTGGAACTAATATATGTAGAAATAGTCCTTATAGTAGCCCTGCCAGAGTAATTAGGTCATTTCCAGTTTTACAGAAGGAGACCCAGAGGCTCAGAGAAGTCAAATAACCTGCCCAGGATCACTGTGGGCAGGTGGCTGAGCGGGTGCTCAGGAGGGCACCAGAAGAATATGTAGGTAAGTAGTAGTTTTACTACTGACCTGTATTGAGGGTTCCCACCATGACACATTTGATTTGGGGCATTACAATCATTTAATCCTCCCCCAAACTCTGTGAGGTACATGTCATTAGCCCTATTTTATGGGAAGAAAAGCTGAGGCCAATGAAAATGAAATCTACCAGGTTATCTAGCTGGTAAGTGGCCAAGCCAATATACCCACCCATTCTTCCACTCTTTCAAGCACACCCCATGTCATGGCATCTCAAATTGCATTTTTTCGCATCTCCCCACCCCCCAGCACTGGGGATGTGCCCACAACCAAGGTACATGCCCTTGACCAAATCGAACCTGGGACCTTTCAGTCTACAAGCTGATGCTCTATCCACTGAGCCAAACCGGTTATGGCCAGAATAGCTAATTTTTAAGAACTCTCCATGCCAACTGGCTAAAGAACAGCACTGTTCTGACCCACTAGAACTTGTCTGGGGCATCTCAGAACCATGCTGGGGAGCCTAGGGAGCCCTAAGCTGTAGTGCAGGGCAGATGATCAATGACCCCAGAACTGCAACTGTTAGGTAAATAGCCTGCCTGAAGTCACAGTGTGATCAACGAGAGGCTGAGGGGCAGGTGATTACCACAGTAACAAGATACAAATGAGCCAGGATGCTGAAATACAGCACACCGGAGACTCGAGACTGCATTCAATGGGAAGAAAGTGCCGGCAAATTGCTAGTAGAGCTGAAATGTTGCTGATTTTGCAAACATGTGTTCTTCAACTTGATAAGTAAATACATATTGGGTATTATGGTGATGTTGCAAGCTGTTGTTTTATGGCTGGGAAGTCAGCTTCCTGTGATTGATGCTAGCAATGAAAGTATTTATAAAATAACACTGAATTAAGAGGAGTGCGTTATGAGTCTGGGGAAACAGATCTTTTATGAAGAATAAAATTTGATCAAGGAGGTTTATCAGGGTCACAAAAATCTGAAAACCTGAAATTAAGAGCATTGGGGTTGGGATCCAATAGGGAGCCATGGCCCCCTGGGCAGCGTCTCCCTGACCACCTGTGCCATGTGAAGCTGCAGTAGTTTCCACTTGTTTTCGTTTCTCTCCACAGTAAATGTCACCTTGAAAGATGCGTTTCCTCTTCCAGGTCACCAGGGCACCACTCAGGGAATAACTCACACACATAAAACTAAATGGCGCACATTTGGTTCACTCTTGTATCCCCCTGAACAGAGCAGAGTTGGGCACGTGGTAGGTGCGCAGTAAATAGTAGCTACAGCATGAATGGAGAAGAGATTCAATAGCGCCTGGCTTCCTCTGTAAGAATATTTCCTCACTTCCTTCGTTTTGGGGGGATTGTTTTCCCTGCATATTTATTTCAGCCTCGTGGTGGTGTTGCTTTTACAGATTGCAGCCCTCTCTTCCTGGAAATGGCCTGGAAGCAAGCAGAGAGACCAAAGCGCCTGTTCCCCAAGCCCAGGGGCCAGGGGGCACATGCCTCAGACTGGTTCCCCTGGAACCTCCCCTGGATAATAATGGCACTCATCTGGCGGTATTGTTGGGCAGATTAAATGAGTTAAGGTATGTAACATTCAGCCCAGGACTCTGTGTTCTGTGAGAACATTGTTATTACACATGGGAGAGGCCTGGTTTAGAGGCTCCACTTTTGATAAAGACAAGTCTTAGATGAGTGCGAGGTTGCCTTTTCTTAGGGGCAATCTTAGGTTGTGTAAATAGGAGTAGACTACCAAGTAAAATGGAGGTGATCACCATTTTAAGTCAATATTAGGCCTCACCAATATTTCTGGGTTTATTCCATGCACTGGGAAACTCAGGGATAATTAAAATATAGCCCCTTCCTGCAAATTGCTGACTTGATCTTGGTTTTCCCCTTAGCCTTGTCCCTTGTTTCTGAAATTCCTTCTATTAGCCAAGATCAATTTGTCAACTTCCACTATAGCCTTGGAAAGGGATGGCTGGGAGGCTGCCTTATAACACCCAAGGGGCTGATGCCACAAGCAAGCAGGGTGGTGGGATGCTTTGCTGTCACAGGGCCACCTGCATTTCTTGGCTCCTTGTGCCCTTCCTCCATGTTCAAAGTTAGCAGCAGGGCATCTTCAAATCTTCCTCTTAACCTCTGACCGCTGCTCCCTGCTCCCATAATCACTTCTCCTCTGACTCTGACCTTCTTGCCTCCCTCCCTCAGGCAGAGGGTTCTGGAGGCAGGAAACACACTGATGGTTGAATGTTAAGTTGAGTGTGTGCAAATAGGTGTGTGCATATGGGGGGATTCTCTACAACCAAAGGCCCAGAGAGCCACTCAGATCTGAAATGGGACACTGTGTCCTGTAACAGTTGGCTGTTGCAAAGGAGAATCACCTGCAGACTGTGGACTGGTAACACATGTATGAAAATGGTAGGAGTCATGATAACGTGACACTCCCTAAGCATCTCTTCAGCCTGTGCTTTCTTAGGGCTTTGGAGATTCCACAGCTTCCTCGTCAGTGTGCAACTCACCCTTTGCAATTTGCAGGAATCTCATATGTTTCAAATATAAGCTGTGCTTTCACCCATCAGTCCTGTCCCCCACCCAGGAAAGAAAGAAATTCTGCCTGCGTGTTGTAAACATTTGTTTATTCAACCCTCACTCTATTGGGGCAGACTCTGTGGCAAGCCCTGTGCTAGGCCTGTGGATATCTAGATGAGTACGACAATTTCCGCCTCTCACCTTGCCACATTCAACTGGGAGAGATAGAGATGCTCAAACACAAAATGGCACTGCAGTGTGACACATGCACGAGATTAAGAACACATTCAAGGTCACTCTGAAAGCATCACGTGGCCACGTGGCAGGGTCCTGTGGATCCCACTGGTGTAAGATGGTTTAGGAATGAATGTCTTTAGCTACTCCCAGCTGAGATTTAGGGCGGGAACAGCTCTAAATTGTTTTTCCCTGCATTGCTGACTGTGAAAGTCCAGCTCGGCCCCTGAACATTTCATTGTTCCTTAGCATTTAAGTCTTTAAAACATTTTCTGCCACAGAATAACTTGACCATGTATTGAGCGCAGTGAGGCATTAAAGCCTGAAAAACAGCCCCATTGGCTACTTTCAAACTCTCCCTCCTGCTAGGAGAGTGGGCACATTAAAGGTTTTTAAGAGCTGGAGGATTGGAGGCTCTATTTAAATGCAAGTCAAGTTAAAAGTCCTGAGCACCCATCATGTCAACCACTGCCTTCCATACTCTTGAACATTCAATTTGTCCTGAATTCAATCTCAAACACACATCTGCCCCAGACAAGGCCCAGGAAAACTGGAAAGTACTGCTGCCCCAAAGACTCCATTTTAGTAGAGAAATGAAACAACTTGCAGAATCCTACACAGCTCATTACTCCTAAGCAACTCATTTTATCACGAGGTGATCCCCCTCCCTTTGGGCAATGAAGAAAGGAATCAGCTAGCAATTAAAAGAGAGATTAAAGCAAATTACTGGGGGTGATTTGCAGACAGTGAAAAGGCCTGGGGGACAAACAAGTAAAGAGGGAGATAGTAAAAGAAGAAGAGAGAGACTGGAGCAGCAGAAAGGCAGCAATCTGTGCATCTCTAATTGAGCAAGCATCTACTGAGGATTTGCATATGTTGCCCACAGAGTGACCAAATTTCTGTCCCCTCAGGGCTTGTACCCCAGGGATGCTCATTGCTCATGAATTGCATTTGTTTTCTAGGGCTGCTGTAACAAATCAGCACAAACTGGGAAGTTTAAAACCTTACAAATGTATCCACTCACAGCCCTGGAGGTGTTGGCAGTGTCGTGGCCCCTCTGAGGGCTCCAGCGAGAATCTGTTCTTGCCTGGCTCTGCTTCTGCAGGCGGCTGGCATTCCCTGGCTCTCGGCCCCACCTCTGCTCTGTCTATTCATTGCCTCCTTCTCTGCCCATCTGTTACTTCCTCCTGCCTCTCTTCTAAAGACCTTTGTGACACTCCCCTCCCCCATAATCCAGTGTAATCTCAACTTAAATCCTTCATTTAATCACACTTGCTGAGGTTCTGCTTCCAAATAAAGTTGCATTTACAAGTTCCAGGGATCAGGGCTTGCTGTCTTTGGGTAGTCACGGTCCGGTCTAGCACACTGACTGCTCGTGATGTGTGGGGAATTGTGCTACACTCTAGTGCACAAACCTGACCTCATGGAGGTTCTGCTTACATCCCGTCAGGTCCACTAGGGAACAGTGGTGACTGACTCAAGGTCAAATAGCTGGTGGTAGAATCAGCGTTGGAATTCGGCGTCTGACCCAGAGTCTGCGTTGAGCACTTGTTCTACAGCCAAGCATGAGGCAGATGGAAGCAGACAGCAGAAACGGGATCGGCCAAATGAAAATCACACATGTCTATTGCCCAAGGAATGTTTCAGAATCAGTTTCCCAAGAATCAATTCCAAGGTCATGGATTTTGTTCTTGGGGTTAGCTAATGATGGATGTGTTTTCCAGGCTCAATTCCCAAAGACAAGTGAGGGGCCAGCTCCTAAATCTCAAGATTTCCAATCCCTCAGAAACCATGTTATGCAACAGAGTGGCTCAGGAAGACGAATGTGTGACATCCGCTCCTGCATAAGCTCTATCATCGGCTCCACTGGATTTGGAGGGAAAAAAATATCTCTGTCCCAGAGGACACATGCTTTACATTTTAATAAAAATGCAGACCAGACAAGCTCACCCCTGCCCCCCTTCTTTCCAATCTTTAAAGACAGAAAAATGTGTACAGTATAGCCTCTCTCTCTCTCCCCCTCCCCCCCTCTCTCTCTCCCTCCTTCCCTCCCTCCCTCCCTCCCTCCCTCCCTCTCTCCCTCTCTCCCTCTCTCCCTCTCTCCCTCTCTCCCTCCCTCCCTCCCTCCCACAAAACATTTGTGCAGAAAGAGGTTTTGGAGTTAATCCAGTGCAAGGGACTTAGTAAGAAGGTTTTCCTTGCATGTCAGCTGATACAAGTTATATTTCCTCTGCATTGAGAAGTCAGTTTTATGGAGAATAGTTAGAACCCTCGACCCTGACCTTCATTCTGTTCTACTTGGATCATGGCTGTAGTTTTGGATCACCTTGGGTCCCATGGTATCAGAGGGAAGCAGACACACCAGAGCCTGTCAGGAAGAGAGGGGAGGGCGGGTGGTTCCTATGGCCAGGGTGTTTCTATATCAGGATGAGTTGTAGTATTTGGACCTGTCTTGCCTGAAAGTCTTAAATCTTCTTTTTAAGACTTAAAGGGAAGAAATGATACTAACCCAGAAAAAAGGAACTAGCTTAACATGATCAGAAAGTGCTCTATTAGCATGTTTACCTTCTCATACTGAAATGACTTCATGTTTGAATGGACTCCGTAATTCCATGTGGCTCCCAGTTGACACCAGTGGATGGCTCTTGGGTGACCATGGCAGACATGTACTATACATTATAGAAAGTCCTGCCTGGTGAGACCATCAGCTGGCATTGCTGAGCATGTGCGTAGGTTGAATGACACTTGCTGTATCCGAAGCAGTCCTGCCTTTGTGGGAGCGTGAACTCCCTCATCACCTTTGGGGAACCCCTCAGCTTACAGCACATGTGATTCTCACAGGGTACAGAAAACAATGTCAGCGCTATTCATGGTGCCAAAAGGGCATGTAAGTGGGAGAGGAAAGATTTGTTAGATGCTTCTTCAGCTGATAAACCTGGAAATTGTGCTGACTGCCAGAGTGAGGAATAGAAAGGGAGGAGTAAAAGAGGCAACTTTGCTTCCAACCTCATTCACTTATTCTACAGAAAGGCACACAAGGTCACACACAGACCATCAATTCACAGCTGACTAGGTTTGCTTTGAGTGTCCTGAAGGATTTCCCAATGCTATAGCTGCACATGCACCAAGCATCTCACATTTCCTTTACCTCTTAGTTGCTCTTATCAATTCAAGGCAGCTCCCATTGCCATGAATCTCCATTTTAGCTCTTGTGGAAAATTTCATTTTAATAAACCAGCTGAATGGCTTGTCTGTTATCCACTCTCCTGAAAAGGGTTGCTGTCCCATCTATGTCCACGGGGACAGAATGCTTCAAAAGAACTATTCCAACTCCAAATTCAGATCCAACTACTGAATAGATGCCTCCAGGTAGTTCAGATATCTTATCTCATTCACCCTCTTAGAATTATGTAAGTTGACCTAGTTTTGTTGGCTTCTACCTCCTAATAGCTTTCTGATTTAAGTATTTAAAACATTCCTTTCTCTAACAATAATGCTACTAGCTAGTTTTCTCCTGTTAAAGGAGAACCTTAACCTTTTTTTCCTACAACTTATCACCACCTGGCAGGTTATACATTCATTTGTTTAGCTTGTTGATTAACGATTCCCCCTACATTCACCAGATGTAATGAGGACTTTGTCTGCTTGGTATCGCCAATGCAAATGTTTGTGGAACAAATGACTGAATACCATCTCTGCTACATGCAATTTCTAGAATGAGCAGTTGATTGTGTCCTTCCAGCTTGATATACCTCAATGACTCTTGCTAGATACAGTAAAAATCCCAGAATCTTGCACAAAGAACATTCATTACCTGGCTGATGTTTATCTCTTGTTCTTTCCCCCCTCACTTGGCCCAGCCCAGTCCTACCACACTGAATGTGGAGGTCACTACTGCTATTAACAAACACTTCCAGTTCTCCTTTTGGCCTGTGGGAAGACAGCACTCACCTCCGCTGTGGGACTTAGGTGTGAACCAATAGTTTCTCAGGGTCCACAGGTGTGGCCCTGCAACTTACTTTGGATTATGAAAGGTAAGTGCAAGGAAAGTGTGTCTTCTCTCCTTCTGACAGACCCATAAGAGGCAGAGGGTAATATGCCACACTCTCTTTCCCTCCACATGGCCACTGCCAATATTCTAGAGCAGTGGTAGGCAAACTGTGGCTCATGAGCCACATGCAGCTCTTTGGCCCCTTGAGTGTGGCTCTTCCACAAAATACCATTGCCTGGGCGAGTCTATTTTGAAGAAGTGGCGTTAGAAGAAATTTAAGTTTAAAAAATTTGGCTCTCAAAAGAAATTTTAATCATTGTACTATTGATATTTGGCTCTGTTGACTAATGAGTTGGCTGATCACTGTTCTAGAAAGTGGTTGCTCTACCCTGTCAGCCTGAATTTCAGAGAGAACATGACAAGGAGTAGAGTCCCTAACCAGCCCCTGTGGGACATTATCATGAGAAGAAAGAAATCATTTTTTAGTGAGCCACTGAATTTTCGGAGTTGTTTTCTAAACAATATAAACTAATTCATCTGGCTGGTGCACTGAACTTGAACTTTCCCAAACCTGCCATGCTAGGTCATATCTGGGCCATGGCACATGGTGTTCATTCAGACATGAAGTCTCACATTGTCCTCTCTATCTCATGCCAATCCTGCATCATTTCGGTAATTTCTGCTTATCTTTTAGGACACTTTGGGGGAGTCATCCCCCAAACTCCTTCTAAGGAGGATTAAATAGTCCTTCTCTTAGAGCTCACTTCTCTCCCTGGTTGTCCTTGGCCTGGTCCTCTGCACATTGGGTTGCGATTGTCTATTTACTGGTCAGTCTCAGCCACTAGATTGTAGCTTGAGAGAAGGGAATATCATCTCCACGGGCATTTTCCCAAAGGCCAGAAGGCTACCAAGCACCTGAGATATAGGTATTATATCAACTTTTATTGGATGAATTGATGAGTGAATGAGAGTATTAGAAGTATTTTTCTTATTCACAATTTTTAGGGGTATTGGGAAAGGGATAATATACCAGGTGCTTCCTATTTCTCAGTTAATCCTCTCTACCCTCTGCAATAGCGATCCCCATTCTTGCTTAAACAGAAGAAACTGAGACTCAGAAAAATATAGTAATGGTTTTGAGGTCATATAGCCAAATAGGAGGCAAGAGAAGATTCATAGTAAGGTCTTCAGATTCCTAAGCCCAAATTCTTTTCCTGGTGCAGAGCTGGAGATTGGGTCCCAGCAGCCCCTTCCAAGGGGCCAAATCAGCAGCATACACGGTGGTTTTCCGGCAGGGTAGTCGATGCTGCTTGAAGGAACTGCAGGCCAGGCGTGGAAGTACCCTCGGCTATCTGCCCGGTGCACTTCACGTCCCCCTCAGTCTCCGTTAAACCAAAATGCCTTCCTATTTCCCCTGTGACTTAACTTTGGTTGTTTTCAAAGACTCATGGAAGCCATGGTCTGGAAGGGACATCAGGGCACTGAGTCTATCTCGCGGCACCACAGACTGTAGGAAGAGTGAGTCATCCAGTCTCTGTTTAAACACACTCTGGACCCACACTCACACCTTACCAGGCAAGCCCACTGCTTTATCTGGCTTCTTGAATGTGGTGAGAGCATGTGCACACTGAGCCACAACCAGGCTTCTGGAAGCTTCTAGTTCAACTCTGCCTCTTTCAACCCCCTGTGATGCACTGAAACGTACATGCGGATGTATCTTTCATTACTAGTCACCATCCTCTAATCTTCTAATTTGTCAACTACCTACTCAAAACAGATACTGGGAGCACACTCTGCAAGACGTGGCCGGGCCGGTGCTGTCTGTTGGGGGAGGATTACTCCTTTTAAAGCAGAAATTCATCCCAGGGGAAGGTGTGATGCAAAGGTTTCTTTGGAGTTTGTGGTCAAGTAAGACCCCAACATTGTTTTCAAATGGATGGCTGTGTAGCATAGGGGATCTCACCCTGATTCAGTAAGCTGTCTTTTAAGAATCTCAAGGTGAAGACATTACATTCATTTCTGTGACATGAAATCGTCAGTTCGTGGTTGCAGCGTGTCACTGCCTGTTAGGACATTTGAGTCCATCATCTGACAAATTAGCTATCCCTCATCTACTCTGGATGAGCCATCATTTTGAGGTTATTGATATAAATGTCAGATGAGATAAGTTAGTGCCTAATAAATGTCATCTAGCCCCTATTTCTCTTTTCATTTTTAAGCTGTGAATTTTCATACTTACACAAGAATATATGTATACCTCTGTGCACATATATATATATGCATATACATACATGTATACAAGCACATGTACACACACATGTATAAGAAATAATGCAATCACAGTTCTAGCTACCCCAGCTTAGGAAATGCCCCATGCACTGCCTCTGTGGCCCCTGTATGTTCCCTCTCTGTCTCATCCCCATTCCTTCCCTCCACAGAAAATAGTTATTGGGAATTTTGTGTCTCATAATCCATTGCTTTGCTTCATAGTTTTACTCCTTATCTGTGTCTAAAAATATTGTGGTTTTTTGTGATTTTGACTTCTTTACAAATGGAATCATACTGAATGTATTTTTCTGCAAATTGTGTTTTTCATGGCACAGAATGTTCCGGAGACCTGCTGTCAGGGCTGCAGAGCCGTCTGCCAGACGACTGCACTGTCATCTAGAATCAGCAATGCTTTGGTTAGTGAGCACATAGAATGCTCCCAATTTTTGCTACTGCTAGACAAGCTGCCGGGAACATCCTTGTCCAGGTGTCCAGGTGCACATATGAAAGTGCCTTGCAGGTACAGGCCTGGGAATACATTACACACCTTCACTTTTAGCAGATGATGACAAACTGTTCTTCACTATTGTTATTGCAACTGACACTACCAAGCACTGAATGAGAGTCCCTGATTTTGAACATTACTGCCATACTTGATATTTCTATACTTAATATTTACAAATCAGGTAGATATAAAATTATATCTAAGTGTGGTTGTTATACAAATTTCACTGATGGCCAATGGGTCTAAATACATTTTTTAAAAAGATGATTTTAGCCGAGACCGGTTTGGCTCAGTGGATAGAGCGTCGGACTGCGGACTGGAGGGTCCCTGGTTCGATTCCGGTCGGGGGCATGTACCTTGGCTGCGGGCACATCCCCAGTAGGGGGCGTGCAAGAGGCGGCTGATTGATGTTTCTCTCTCATCGATGTTTCTGACTTTCTATCCCTCTCCCTTCTGCTCTGTAAAAAATCAATAAAATATATTTTTTTAAAAATTTAAAAAATAAAAATAAAAAAAAATAAAAAGATGATTTTACTGATATTAGAGAGAAAGAAGGGAAAGAGGGAAGGCGGGGGGGAGAGAGAGAGAGAGAGAGAGAGAGAGAGAGAGAGAGAGAGAGAGAGAGAGAGAAACATAGATATGGGAGAGAAACACCCATATATGGGAGAGAAGCACCCATCAACTTCTCTTATGCACTCTGATCAGGGTCTGAACCTGCAACCTGGGCACGGCCCTGACCAGGAATTGAGTTGGTGACCTTTTAGTGCATGGGATGATGCTCAGCCCACTGAGTAACACTAGCCAGAGCATGTCCTCTCTTTTTTTATTGCTTAGATTTCATAGGAGAACTAGTTATGAATTAGGTTGGCATCTATGCATCATATGCTTTAAGACATTTCTCTTTTCTATCCGTTGAGTGACACTATTGAAAACTATGGGGTCATAATCCATTTTACAATAATTCATTCTATACTTTTTCTAGACTCAAGGGAAGTTCATGGATATGTAGTTTCTAGATCATTCCTTTTACCTCTTTTTGTACCTCATTTGCTCATCTCTCTTCCTGTGATGGTGAGAACCTTAAGACAGGCTTTGCCTTTAGCATTTCCATGAAACCATCATAATTTCCCCGAGCTCCTGCCACCTTTTCCTTAGAAAAGCAGTCACAAATCTATGAACCTGTCAGCATTTTCCTATGGCTCTGGTAGGCACAGTAAAACCAAATTGGAAAGTTTAATTAGTTAGCTTGCTTCAAGATAAAAATGCAAATAAAAAAGTTTTCAGTTTCACCTGTTTATGAGCCAAAGGCAAAATTAATTAAAGTCAATGGAAAAAAGTAAATAAACATTTTGAAATAAAGGAAATAAACATTCTGAAGCAAGAGGTTAAGGCTCATGAAACATGAGAGAGTCAATTATTTACAGTCATGTGTTTCTGCCCGATAACTTAATCACGTCCTCCGTGCTCTCTCTCCTTGGAATGCATGCTAAGAAGAAGGGCCTTAGAGCTCTTTAAGGAATGATAGGTGATCAAGATGGGCTTCTTACCAATGACATTGCTATCAATGCTAACAAAATATTTTTGGACAAAATGGTAGTGGATTTTTTTTTTCATTATGATAAGTTTTTCCCCCCTCATTTTATAAAAATGTGAAATGAGAGTTCAGTACATAACTTGGCTGTATTTGTAAGATAAAAAAATGCTATTGTGCAGTTGGCCATTTTGCTATTTAAATTAGACTAGCCAAAGAGGAAAACCTAGGCATTTATGTTGGAACTGACAGTAGAGATGTCAAATAGAAAGACAAACACCATGAAAAAGGTTGTTTCATAGCCTGTAAATTGACACTGCTTTTGCATGATGGCAATTCCATTTCTTGAGATCATCCAGGGCAGTCTGGCAGCTGTTTTCTGATATCCACAATCCTGGTATGATACGGAGAAATCCTCAACTTGGGTTGGGTCAGGGGAAGAGATCACAGGTGTTGGAGTTGAGGATCTGGGACTAAAGAGCAGAAACAGGCAGCCACTACCGGGAATTTACCTAATAGGATCCTAAGTACCAGTGTGTAGATAGTCCCTGAAGAAGTTTGATGCCAGCTGGCTCAGGTTTGCAAAACAATAGGAAGAAAGAAACCCAAGAATAGGAAATAGCTAAATAAATTACCGTGTTATATAGCTGTTAAAAAAAAGAGAGAATCTGCATTGTCATAGAAACATGCCCACATTTTTTGGGGTTGGGCAGAAAGTAGTTTTAAGATACATTTCATTCTATAACTCCATGTTTTTATAAAAATCAAATAAAAACAAAGTGAAGCCCTACTTGTAGATATGTATGCATTGGCAAGAAAAGGAAAATATCCATAGAAAAATACACAGAAATTGTTAATGGCAAAGTGTTGGGGTGGGATTAGAGGAGGTTTCCCTTCTGGGATCATTTCAATGTAGTCATTTCTGTGCTTTGAGTTATTACCACAAGCAAGAGTTAATTAAGCCATTTAAAAGATGAAATAAAAAAGTAATGAGTGGGTAAATAAACAGATCAGCAAAGTAAGAGGCCAAAGAACCAGGTGTGAAAAGTCAGAGGAGAAGCAGATCTGGGTCAGTCAGTCCAGAACCCAGGCCCAGAGGAGCAGATGTGGCAGGGACAGACAAGCAGGCAGCCCTGGGCTTCAGGGAGCTCCCAGTTGGGTAGAGCTGGGAAGCTACATGCACCCATGGGCTGCAGAGGTAGTGGGGAGTTGCAACCTCTAATGGGGTGGGAGTCCTGGAGCTGTCCTTAGGAGACCTGATACAGTCCCCACTCTGCCCTGTCCTTCTCTGTTTCTGCCCCAGGCCAGGCCAGCCTCACCACATACCTAATGATGACTGTCAGGCCAGCTACCTGCAGAGAAGTAAAATCCCCTGGGGCAAAGTTAAAAGCACACATTAAGAAGCATTTCCTGTCAAATCAAAATGTTGGGAAAAGACAGCAGTATTTATACTTAAAGACATTTCTCCAGGCATTTTGAATGTGGAAGGTACTGGCTTAGCCTGGCCTGCTGACTTCCTCTCCTCCAGCCTCAAGCTCTTCACTTATCCTCCAAACCTCCTCCCCCCCACCTCAAAGCTGAGTCCACCTCATGTTACTCCCTATAAACCATCACTATTAATGTCATCCTTGTTGCGAATGACAGACATTGACAATGATGAGGTGATCCCATGGAGGAGGAGGAGGAAGAGGAGGAGGAGAAGATGACAGCTGTCATTTATTGAGACTCTGTGTGCCTGGCATGGGGCTGAATGACAGATACACACTTTCCCTAATTGAGGGGCAGAGGAGGTAGGGCAGCTCAGGGAGATTAAGTACCATGCCCGGGCCATGCAATGAGTGTTGGCAGAGCCAGGATGCGAATCCAGGTCCATGTGACTTCAAAGCCCATCACTGCCCATTCCACCTTGCTGTCCTCCATGGCAATAGATGCTAATATTAACAGGAGTGGTGACAATAATAGCTAATATTTATTCAGCACTTAGTGAAGAGGCTGGTCAACTTGGGAAGAGTTTTAGGTGTATGATTTGATTTAATCTCTGACAACCCTATAATGTTAGTGCTATTAACATTCCCATTTAACAGAGGAGGAAACTGGGAAGTTAACCACATATTTCTATGCCACACAGCTAGTAGGTGGCAGAGGGAGGGTTGTGCCAGGCACTGTGGTTCATCCTCATCTCCATCCTCACCTATGCGATGAAGCCCAGCGGCAAAATCAGGCCCTGCTAGACCCTTGTGATTTGCTGGTTCAGCTCTCCCGGCTCCCACATGTGTATTTTGGATACATCCAGTTACTCACTGCTCCATAAACATGCCCTGCCCTGGACTTCTTCATAAATTATTCACAGTGTCTGAATATCTTTCCTCCCATAGTCCACTTCCTAAACTCTTGAAAGTGACCCAAGTATCTACCCTTCCTTGAAGCCTCCTCTGAACTCTCAAAAAGGTGAAGCCTGATCCACGCAGCCACAGTTCCCAGAACATTCTACCATCACAGTGTCACTCATGTCTCCCTGTAATCAAGCTCTTATGCGGTTCCCCAAGGTCAGGGACCACGTGGATTGATGTCTATGTCGCAGGACCTGACACAGGGCCCCACTGCTCTCAGCCGATCCTCGGCCCTGGTACATCTGGCATAAACTTTCCAGACCCTGGAACTGCCACATCCTGACTGGTGGCTTCTGAAGAGCAGGGAGGTGTCTGCCCTGTTGGCTGCCTTATTGTCAGCAGGCCCCAGTCCCTGGCACGTACTAGGCTCCTCAGCACGGGGTGGATGAAAGAATGCAGCATTCCCACCTCTGAACAAGCAGGCTCAGCTGCTGGAACAGAGACCAGAGAGGCTCAGAACAACTGCCACCTTCCTGCAATAGTGGGCTGAGCTCTCGGGGGACTCTGACCCTTAGCCCTGCTATGTTTGTGAGGTGGTACATTCCTCTTCTTCAACGCCGTCTCAGAAATTAGCTGGATGCACTAGCCCGTCATTTTCCCAGAGCTTTGAAAGGTGAAATTCAATTAGGGATTTGTTTCCAGCTAGCACAGGAAAGAAAGAGAGACTGTCCACAGGAAGCAGCGCTGCTGACAGAAAGGGATGCTACCCTGGGCCCGCATTTTGAGTGACAAAGGACAACTAATTAAAAAGCAATCTCCACCTGTTCTCCTAAAGTCACGGACATAAAGGATTCAGAGAAGGACTCACTGCAAAGCCTGAGGCTCTCAGTGATCCTGGGATTTGCTGATACCAGAAGGCATCTGGGGGGAATGCAGCTGGAAGCAGCCAAAGGCAAACACAGGATCCACCTGTATCAATGGCCGGAGCTCCCAAGTGGGAGTACACAGGAGCAGATATTTAGAGAAAAAGAGAAAATGCAGAAGGTAGTGCCCTAGAATCCAAATCCTTGGAGGAGGGAAGGTGACAGGGACACTCTGCATTGCTGTCTGTGAATAGGCAAACAGAAGAGAAATGGGGGACAGGAGGTCATCTCCCTGGCCCAGACCCCCAAGTGGATCTGTGTTCACACCAGGCTCCGTGCATTTTAGATGCTCTAAAATATTTGTCTCTGATTGGCTGTCTTCCTGCCATTAATCAGGGGCAGGTATGGGGGAATGGTTAATAGTGAATCACAGGGATCATGCCACTTTCCTCTTCCCACCCCACGTGGTCTGGGTTGTACTGAACACTGATTAAGAACTGAGCTCTAAAGTCAGAGACATCTGGGTTAATGTCCAAGTGCATAACCTACCAAATCTGTCTACCTTGAGTTAACTCTGAAACTTCTCTGAGCATCAGTTTTCACATTGGAAAACAGGATAATAATGGCTCCTGTCCCATAGGTTACCTCTGGAAATTAAATAAGCTAAGCAAAGACATCACCATGTGCCTGCTCTACAAAAAGCACTCAGTGAGTCTTAGTGGCTGCTACTACTTTTCTTGTAATTATTTGATTTGAAAAAATGCATTAGACGTTTTAAGAAAAGCAGTTAAAGCCACAATTTTTAGAGCAAGGAAAACAGATATTCTCCTCACAGATGTACTTGTGTCTGTCATGTGTAATGCCCCAGCGTGGAGAGCAGGGGAACTTTGCAAATGGATCCTCTGATGCTACAGCAGAGCTAACGGTAAAGCCAGTTTTCGAAAACAGGTGTCTTGCATCACAAAAGTGCTGTTAATTCTCTGTCCCTTTCACCTTGCTTCCAATCATTTATCCTGATGAATTTCATAAAAGAAAGGGGAGACAAGTAAGATATACTTTAAATGTTCATTGCACCATTATGTGTGGCAACTGAAAATAGAAACCTCTAAATTTGGGGGTTTTCCAAATGAATTACTGGAACTACCATGACAAAGGGAGCTAAAAGGACACAGAATAGATACATAGACACTCTGCATTGTTGTGTGTAATAACAGCAAATTATAAATAGCCTAACTGCCATTCAGAAAGGCCTGAGGAAGAACGCTGGATACAGCCAATCTGTGGAATATTATGCAGCAGTAAAAAAGAATGAGGAAGATCTAAATACAATGACAGGGAATATCATTGAGACATATTAAGGAGAAGTGGGAGCAAGTAAAAAGCAATATGTCCTGTATAATCCCAAGTATACAATCAATATCTATTTTGTTTATAAATACAGACAAAAATGTCTAAAAGGACAGAAATTGAGGTAATGCAGGTATTCTTTCTGACCTGGATCTGGAATTAGGTGTGAGGCATTACTAATGAGAGCTTAGCTTTTGTTACTATAGTTTGAGAGTATTTACATGAAAATTATTATGTTTTACTTTAGCTATTAAAAAAGAATATAAAATATTTGGATTCTACATAAGGCTTTTTAAAAAGTAGTGTTTTTTATCCAGATAAAAAAGACTGAAAATCAATGGCCTAGATGTTCAACCATAGGAAAGCAGCCAAATAAATTACATTTAAGATACTTGATAGAACATTATGTAGTCATTAAAGGTTATAATTATAATGACTGAACAGAAATCTGGGACAATCTTGAGATATATTAAGTATAAAAAAAGTAAAATATAAAATGATGTCTTATAGAAGGCAGATGGACACAATAGACATACAAATAGCAATGTCAGAGGGGAACAATTATGGCTGACATCTAATATTAACATTGAAAAGGTATTTTTAAAATGAAAAGTGTTAGTCCAATTGCTGCTTTAATTTCTGAGACTTACTTGGGAATATGTATCATGCATACAAAACCAAGCTTCCTCTGAGCCAGTCTCTCAGATGCACACAACACAACCTATGCCCAGGAATGCATGCAGTCTCTTGATTAACCATTTCTAAAAGCAAGTGATTCTCACACTTGATGAACCCTTGAATATGTTCTGCATGATTGGGGCTGGCGATTGGGGCTTAGTTTGGAGAATCTTCAGTGTTTCACAAAGTGTGTAGATGCAATCCTTTTTTTTAACATGGCCAGCTACAATGGCATCCCTCAGAGGCCACAGTAAAGATGCAAAGAAAAAGGTGAATAGCTCTCTGTGAGCTACATGCTCAGAAGGCACCTGCATACACCCCCTGCCCGGGAGCTGGAAGCACTGCAGCCTGGTGCCATTCTGAACTGGACCATGCATTTGGTTTCAATCATTACAAACACAGTGCCTTTATCAGCAAATATAGATCCCAGGTGGAGAGGGCAACTTTGGGAAGATATAAACCACAGGTCTGACAGATGCATAATGGGTAAAGGGTTTCCTTTCAAAAGCACTTGGGAACATAGCGGAGAAAATCCCTCCTGTCCATTCACAATGCTCCCTCATTTACGGAAGGCTCTGGAGACCCGCTGGTAAACAGATACACATGTCAGAAACTGGTCCAATTTCACAGCCTTGACTCCTTCATGTTGCATGACACCTTTCAACAATGTGATAATTATAATTAAAGCAACTATCATTTTATTAAGTGTCTATAATATGTTAGCTATTAAGCTAAGTGCTTTTCAAATATTATCTCTTTTTATCCCGTCCTATAATCCTGTGTAGAATAGAATGTTATTCCCATTTTTTTTTTGGATGAGGAAACTAAAGCTTAAAAATGAAGTGAGTAGTAGAGTTAGATTTCTCACCCATAAGTGGGAGCCCTATGTATATCTCAATCTGGTGAAATGCTGCTGTTCCCAGGGCTACATGAGGGGAAATGGACTTAAACTAACATTTAATGTGAAGGCACGTTTTCCCTCTCCAAAACCCAAGTCTGACAGCACCTCATCCTGGTGGCTTCTCTAAGCATCCCTGACAAATAAACGGTCTCCCCCATGGGACTACTTTTATTGTTCCTCAAATCATGGCACTATAGATATATTTTATTTTTAAATATATTTTTTATTGATTAAGAGAGGAAGGGAGAGGGAGAGATAGAAATATCAATGATGAGAGAGAATCATTGATTGGTTGCCTTCTGCACACCCCCTACTGGAGATCAAGCCCAAAACGTGGGCATGTGCCCTTGACCCGAATCGAACCTGGGACCCTTCAGTCTACATTCCGAAACACTATTCACTGAGTCAAAACAGCTAGTGATATAGATATACTGTAGATGTTTATTTTATATATTTAACTTCAAGCTTATTTAAATACCTTATTCAGCTTCGGGGAAACACAGGAAATCTGGTTATTATGCATTGTTACTTAAAATAATTGCTGGGCAAGATATAAACGGCTGCCCAGAATAAGGAGTAATAACACCAACAATAAAATCAAACAAATACAAAACGAACCAAGTAAGTGGGTCCTGCATGGAACAAAAATCATAAATGCTTTCATCCTTAAACAACTAAATCCCTTTATAAAATTCTTATTGCCAGAGTAGACAATGTCTATATTTGTCTCCATTTTCACAGCCTCGCGTAGAGCTTGGCACTGAGTAGATAGTCAATAAACACTTGCTGAACAAATGAGTGAATCGATGAAACCATCTTATATAGAAATAAGGGTTTTGAAACTGATTATGAGTAGCTAAGTCATCTGCACAATAAAAGAAGCACAACCTCACCTGGTTTATTGGCATACCACCCACCGTCACAGGATTGATTATAAACATTAATTTTTAAGAAAACAGTTTAAATAAATGTTCTTGCTCTAGACTGAAGTAATCATATTTTGGAACCTTGAACTGGAACATGTCTCCTGTCGTTTATGGGGCCATGGGGAGGGCATGTGATATCAGAACTAGCTGGTGGCTGAGCTTCAATTTGCCACAAACAGGGAATCAGAGATAGCAATCCTGACACTCATGGATCCACTGGGATGAGCCAAGATTGACAGAAGAGAGAACTGAGCTGGGTCCAATTCACACACACACCAGAAGCACTGAAAGGATCCCTTTTCAAATGAACTTCAAACATAAAAATGTCAAGTTTGAAAATAAAAATTAGGAAGAGAGGAATCTAAATGAAAAAATAAATGATTCTCCGTTGTGCTAGAAGCAGGGGATACCTTGGGGTACATGTTTCCTAAAGGGGGGCCTGAAACCAATAGCATCAGATCACCCGGGAGCTGGTTGCAGACTCTCAGGCCCACCCAGCCCTATGGTGTCAATAACTCAGGTGTGGGGTCAGCATCTGGATTGTAGAAAGCCCTCCTGGTGATGCTCATGCACATACAAGCTTGAAAAACCACTGTCTTAAGTCATAAACTCTGTTTAGAAAATTTAATATAGAACTTGATTTTCAAACTTTTTCTTCACTTAAGAAAGATATAGCTATACTTGACTTACATATTTATATATACTTATATATTCCTATAAAACATAAAAGGCATTTTTACTGAACTGGATACTATTCTTTGCATGGATCCTCACTCAGATCCTACTGAGTAAAACTGTCCCTCTACCATTTCACAAATGAGCAAATGACGGCTCAGAGATGTTGAGTCTCATGATGCTAATCTAACCCCAGGCAATTCTGCCTTACAGGGAATGCTCTATGCCATTCACATTTCAGCCTCTGAAGAACAGAACTCAAATGGCCAGGAGAATACCCAGGGTTGTGGGTCTTGCAGGTGGGTTTTGGACATCATGCCACTTCCCTGCAAGAGCCCCCAGGAAATATCCACCTCCTGGCAGACCATCAATCACAGAGAGCTGTATTCACATCTGCCTTTCCCAGGTGGCTCCCTGCTTGGACAGAACTTGGGTGATATTTATCTCTACATCCCAACAGCTGCATTGGAGGCTGTGGATCAGACCTTGCCTCTCTCTCAGGGCCTCTCTCTAGATCTTATCCACAGCCCCCTCAGCACTCAGTGTTGGGTCACCACAGCAACTGACTGCAAGATTGACTTTCACTGTTCAGTCAAGCCTTGGTCGGTCATTATGGACCCTAAATTTTTATATATTAGGATAACAAAAAATTTGTACCTCTGACCACCTTTCTCCAATTCCCCTTCCTCTCCCCTCCACCTTTGGTAACCACAAGTCTGATCTCTTTTTCTATGCACTCCCTTTCCCCTCAATTTTGCTACTGTTATGAATCATAATGTAATTATCTGTGTTTTCCGATGGTCTTGTGCTCTACAGCAGCAGTTCTCAACCCATGAGTCGTGACCCACAGGTTGAGAACCGCTAGCAGGGAAGACCATCGGAAAACACAGATATTTACATTATGATTCATAACAGTAGCAAAATTACAGTTATAAAATAGCAACGAAAATAATTTTATGGTTGGGGGTCACCACAACATGAGGAACTGTATTAATGGGTTGCAACATTAGAACAGTTGAGAATCACTGCTTTAAATGGACTGCTGAATTCAGTTTGCTAATATTTGAGAATTTGTGCATCTTTATTCATTAGAGATTTTGGCTTTCTTTAATAGTAGTATCCTTCCTGGTTTTGGTATCAGAATAATGCTGGCCTCTTAAAATAAGATTGGGAGTATTCCCTCCTCTTCAAATTTTTTTTTTTTTTTTTTTTTTAAGAATCTGAGAAAGATGGATATTAATTCTCCTTTAAGTGTTTGGTAAAATTCACCAGTGAAGCTATCTGGTCTTGGCCTTTTCTTTTCTTTTTTCTTTTTTTTTTAATATAAAGTGTTTTTTAAAAAATATATTTTATTGATTTTTTACAGAGTGGAAGGGAGAGGGATAGAAAGTCAGAAACATTGATGAGAGAGAAACATCAATCAGCTGCCTCTTGCACGCCCCCTACTGGGGATGTGCCCGCAGCCAAGGTACATGCCCTTGCCTACGCTCTATCCACTGAGCCAAACCAGTTTCGGCTTGGCCTTTTCTTTATTGGGTGATTTTTGTTTACTGATTCAATCTCTTTACTAGTAATCGGTCCATAAAGATTTTGTATTTCTTACCAAGTTAATCTTGGTAAATTATATGTTTCTAGGAATTTCTCCATTTTCTTTAAACTGTACAGTTTGTTGGCTTATAGTCAATCATAGTTGTGTCTCATAGTCTTTTGAATTTCTGTAGAATTAGTTATACTGAGTTCTTTTTCATTTATAATTTTGTTGATTTGGGTTCTCTTTCTTTTTTCCTTTAATAGTCTAGTTAATGGATTGTCAATTTTGTTTTTCTTTTCAAAGAATCAACTCTTAATCTGGATAATCTTTTCTATTTTTTTAATGTTCTTTTTATCGATTTCTGATTTAATCTTTATTATTTTCTTTCTTCTGCTCACTTTGGCCTCGGTTTTTTTCTTCTTTCTCTGTAGTTCCTTAAGGCACAGAGTAGGTTGTTTAATGAGTTCTTTTTACATTCTTTTTCTTTTCATATTAAGGTTTTGGTCTATATTCTTCCTGAAGTTTTTCCTATATACACATATTTTAAAAATATAATTAAGATTAGACTTTGTGGTTTGTGTTCTGCTTTTTTCCCCTGATATTATTAGAATATATATGTAATAAATTTTTCCCCAAACACTGCTCCCTCCCCTTTTAAAGATCTTTTATTTTTATTGATTTTTGCTCCAAAGTTAATTTATTATATAACCAAAAACATTGATGAGATTATCCTGGATTTTATTTCTTACTTTTCAATACTAGCCACTTTTTAAAAAATGGGCAAAGAATGAAAAAGGATAAAATCCTTAAGAACAAAATCCAGAAAGAAATCATGAAAACAGCGATTTGCCTATAAGTAATTTTTTTCTATATTACATTTGGTTCTGAAATAGAGGCAAACATACATACTAGAGAGTATGGACTCAGAAGTTATAATGTTTCCTTCTAACCAAGAGATGACTACTTAGAACTGGAGGAAATCTTACTGCACTCCAACTGGTGTAACTCTGTTTTTACAGATCATGAAATTGCCACATGTCATTTAGCCCCACAATAGACATGCTCTTCTCAGATTCCTGCAGCTCACAGTGCCACTCCTCTTCCTGTCTCTCTGTTGCCAGTTTCATGTGAGCTACCTATTAAGAGTTGATTGTGCATGGGCTTGAGTACCTTAGAAGACAGGCCACTGGGGAGTCTTTCTGTTTCTTAATGTAGGCATTTATTGCTATAAACTCCGCTCTCCGAACTTTATTTTTGATGCACAAAGTTTATTTACAGAGCAATCACCTTATCAAAAACTCAGAATATTCCTGCTTTGTATCAGTGCTGTACTGGGCTTAAGGGACCTGGAAAATATGAGCAAGCAGGCAGAACAGCCATGTCTCCTTGCTCAGTGGCCAGGGACTTAGTGATTCCTGTGTGTTGGTTATTTTTCTCTTGGTGCCATCAAATCTTTACCATCATTTAATGAGGTTTCATCATTTACTTTTATTGACCACCCTCTCATCTCAGGTCTCAAAGAAGCATCAAGGGCTCCTCTCCCTAAAGGCTTGACATTCTAGCTGAGACGATCCATCTTAGATCACTGCAGAAGCGAATCACATTGCCACTGGTTTGTGTTGTCCCAAGGAACGTAAGTAATCTGAAATGTGAATATGAAGTCACAGCCTGCAGAGCACTGCCCTTCCTCTATTCTTGATAATGGGAACAACCCCAATCTTCCTTCTCTCAAGTATTTCCAGGATGTAAACAAGTTCTTCAGCCTACCTTCCTCCATAGTCTCCTATTCTTTACATGCGGCTTTTCCAAAAGCCTGCAAGTCTGAAGTCCTGTGACTTTCCTCAGATACTCCTTTGAGCCTTCCCTGTGTCTGCAGTGTTGAACCAAACCCACCATCTCCTCCAGCAAACTCTTTCCTCTGACTCAGTGGTCAGCAAACTCATTAGACAACAGAGCCAAATATCAACAGTACAACGATTGAAATTTCTTTTGAGAGCCACATTTTTTAAACTTAAACTTCTTCTAATGCCACTTCTTCAAAACAGACTCACCCAGGCCGTGGTATTTTGTGGAAGAGCCACACTCAAGGGGCCAAAGAGCCACATGTGGCTCACAAGCCACAGTTTGCCAAACACGGCTCTGACCCCTTCCTTTCTCCCTTCAGGATTACAAAGTTGGGAATAGACAACTTTTAAAACTCAGTTCTCTTCTTAGCCACCTTGATCATCTCACATTTGGTTTATTGAAGAAGCCTCCTGACCAACCCACCTGCTTCCACATTCTTATTCTTCTCATCTTCTTGGAGTCCTGATTTCATATGAACCTCTTCTGCTCAATTACCTTCAATTGAATTTATGTGCTCTTTGGATGAAGGATAAAAGTCTTTGTTTGCTATCAGGTTTTTCCACAGTCTGGCTCCACTTTAACTCAGATGCTTCTTCCATCTAACTTTTCATGACACAAATGGCTTGTGTGTGAGTGTGTGAGTGTGTGAGTGTGTGTGTGTGTGTGTGTGTGTGTGTGTGTGTGTGTGTGTGTTTGTAAGAAAGAGAGAGAGCTGGGGGTTAAGTTGGGTGGTGCTGGCAATGGATTGGTTTCCTTCAACCTTTCCTTACTTCTTAACCCCTTTCAATGCAGGTACACTGCCACTAGGTGGCAGTAATGTGTCACTAGAGTGAACCAAATCAATGTTTTGTAACTTGGGAGATGGGCCAACATGATCCACCTTTCATTTTATTATATATATATATACTGTTTAAAAGCCCAAACAGCATAGTTTAAGGACTTACCATAGAATTTGTTATATTTATTCCATAACAAAGTCATCATGAAATCCATTCAAGTTACTCAGTTGTTTCTCAGCAATTCCTCTATGTTACAGCAGATTAGACAATTAAGTCTGTTAAATTTCTTTAAATTAATTAGAATACCTTTTTCTCCTGGAGCTTTGGTTTCTTTCATTACCACCAAAAGAGAAGTATGGAGAAATAGGTACAGGATAGCCTCAGAGTTAAGTGGTACTAAATCCTGGTGTGGATTTTCTTCCATCATTCAGAAGAAAAAAAAAATCTTTACTAAGCAAATTTTCATTTTCTGCCTCTCTTTTTCCTTTCTGAGCCTGGAAATGATCTAAACTATTTTATAAAACTGGAGGCATGGGACTATAATGCTGAATGATGAAAACTGATCTCATTAGCAACTTCTGTTTAAAAATAGGCTCAGCTGACCTGTCTATGTCTAAGCACTTACTTCTACATTTTGTTGAAATACCTCCCTGTGTATTGTTATACCTAATAAAATACTTGTGGGTGGGTGAGAAGGGGATAATTCCTTGGAAACTTCAAGCTGCATTTTTTGCATCAATAGGCACAGGTATCTACAAATTACCTGATGCCGGGATTCATTTGCAGGAACCATGTCCCTTCAACTTCAAGTGTCTCCTAAAGTACCTACATCAGTGCAGGCTAGGAACATGAGTATGTTTCTAGACTAAACATTCCTTCCTTCCTCCCTTTTGACAATTTTTGAAATGCTATGTCAGCTTCTAACTGTGAGGTTTAGAAATCTCAACTGGTCTGTTTTACTCAGTCAAGTGAAGAAGGCAAGCCATTCTGAATTCCAAAGGCAAAAAGAAAACCACCACCACCACCAAAACAAAAGACGGGAGAGGAAACATATGATTATCTTTATCTCCAACAGAACTGTGTGGGGAGAAAACAAAGCCAAGTGTGAAAACGCTGACACCTTTGTGGAATGCTAAAGCTGGGGAAGGCTATCAGTCTGGGATCCGGAATTCCTCATTTCTACAGTCAGGTGCTAAAAAACCATCACAGATGTGATCGCAAATTGAGATTAAGTGTGAAAATGGCAGGCTCTAATTTCCAAGGTCACAAATTTATTTTAGGGAAAACTTAGGAAGCCTTTAAGAGATATCCTTTCTTTCTTCTGTATAAGAATAACTGGGTGAAAATGTTGCAGTTACTAACTTTATTCAAAGTATTCAACTTCTCAGTTTCTTCATCTGCAAAATGGCAACACTATTACACATTGTTGGTGTTGCACAGGGATTAAATGAGAAAGGTGAAGCTGGCATGGGAGGAGTTCACACCTGAGTCTAGTCAGACTTCATTGCCATGGAAAACAAATTAAATTAAAAATAGAAAGATATAATTAATCCTTGAGAGGTAAGGTCTTAAGACTAGCATGACCTCATTTGAAAAAAACCCAGACCTTTGGATCAGGAATAGGGATAGACATTGCCTGCGTCTCTTAAGAGCTGTAGTTTCTTACCTGAAACTCGGGAATGGAGGCATTTGGGGAGTTCTCTGTGAACTCCATCATGGGCAAACTCTGCTTTACTGACTGGGAAAACTGCAAGTCTCCCTGTGCATCCTGCACTTCTCTCTCCATCACTAGGGAATCAGAGTTCTAATTACTGTAGACATCCAAAAGGCAGCTGGTATTTGGTTGAACTCTTTTATATCTTCAGGCAAAATAACTGCAAGCATATTCTCCACAGAATAGACTATTGTGAATGAAAGTGAAATTAATCTGGTGGACAGGGATTCACACTGACTCCAGCACACTGCCCAACAAAGATCTCCTCTGCTTGAAGTCCACGTTTCATCGCTGTTTATTACTATTAAAAGCAACAGTGACAAAGGCACAGATGAGGAGCAGGACAATACCCTGGGCACTGTCGTACTGACATGGGATCTTCACAAGGCAGACTGCACAGCGACTGGTAAGAGCATGAATATGGTGCCCAATGGCCCAGCTGTGAATCCTGGCTCTGCCACTCACCAGCTGGGTAACCTCAAACAAATATCCTAATCTCTCGCTAAAAAGTTTTTAAAATCGGTAAATTTAAGAAGTATTGTCCAAGGGCAAGTTTCTTAATGTCTTTAATAAGCCTCAGTTTGAACATCTATAAAATGGGAAAAGCACAGCATATACCTTATATGAAGTCCTGGAAATTAAATAAGGCAATGAATGTCCACTGCTTAGCACATTACCTGGTGCATAGCAAGGGATCAATAAATGTAAGCCTCTACATCATCTTCATCATCGTCACTGGTGTCACTGTTGATTGTTATCATCCTGATTGTTTTCACTGTCCTCACCGTCACCACCATCATTGCTGTCATCACATTAGTAGCAGCAGCAGCCTTATTGTAATTATTAGTGTCTCCATTACTGTCGTCCTCTCCATTGTCATCATCACTGTGATCACCAGCACTGTCATCACCATCATCATCATAGCCACCATCATCACCATCACCACTGTCATCATCACCTGCCTCTATGGAAGGTGGCATTTATTTCTTTAGGGAGCCCTTAGAATACTTGGAATTCAACTTGATGATCTTGAGTTCTTGTGTATTTTTTAAAATTTATCTTTATTGTTGAAAATATTATAGATGTCCCCTTCTCCCCCTCCCCCATCATCTCCTTCCTATTTCCCCTAGACCTTCACTACACTATTGCCTGTGTCTATGGGTTATGCATATGTGCATTTAAATTCTTTGGTTAAGGAGGCTGGGAAGAGGATAAGGGGGGTGGGGAGGAAAACATGTACTACTATTAATTATAAGTTATACTGCAAAAAATCAATAAAATATATTAAAAAAATAAAAATAAATAAATTCTTTGGTTAATCTCTCCTCACTCCCCTCCCCTCTTTCCTCTGAGATTCCTCAACCTGCCCTATACTTCCATGTGTCTACATCTGTTGTGGACGAAAGGAGCCACATGCTAACCTGACAAGCTCAGGGGAGGCCTGCGTGGCAGTCTTGCAAACTCAGAGACCTAAAATAACCACAGAAGATGGTTTGAAAATTAAATACAACTACAAAAAGGTTATAGTGGGTAGTTATGTCCTGAGGCTGGTATTTTCCCTGACAAGGATCAACAGATCTTTACTGAGCCATTTGCCTTTTTGCCTCTAAGATAACATATTTGTAAGATGTCTGGGTAACTTGTAACTTGCCTTTTTCTGGAGCCCCTGGGGCACAACCTAATGTGATGGGCGCTAGGACAGATACTACAAATTCCTTCATTATCACGTTAATTGTTCTTGCATTCACCTAAGTATGTGTCCATCATTTTACTTTTTATCCAATCCCAGGTGTTTCCCACAGCTTTTGCTTTACCCCACCTCCTTAATCCATCACCAATGAATTCCATATAACCCACCCATGTCCCTCCTTTGATTGCGATGTATAAATACAAATGTAACTAGCCATTCTCTGGAGCATTATCTCAATTCATTGAGGTTCTGCTTCCCGGTATATGTCAACAGGGTGGCTCAAATAAACTCACTAAAATTCTTTATGGGTTTTAATGATTTTCTCGTTAATACTACTTTGTTTGTCCATTTATTTGTTCATTAGCTTCCACATATAAGTGAGATCAAGTGATACTTTCCTTGGTTCTTTTAAAACATCCTTTGGGGAAAATGAGGTACTAGCAATCTATAAAAATTTCTTATGAGCTGAAAATGTTGATTTCACTTCATTCAGACAAAAGATAAATAAATTAATCTTCGCAACATTTTACATGCACTGAAAATATGTTGCTAATATCTGCAGGTGCAGTGCTCCAAGCTTGCTCCTCATAGTAATTTGCTCCTTATATTAATTAAATTGCTCCTTATATAATTACCTGTGTGAAAGTCCTTTCACACAGGTGTGGCCTGAACTTGGCGAAGGACTGTAATTGCAGCTAGAACTCCATCAGCCACACTGAGCACCACTGTAGGAGGAGGTCACCCACAATATCACATTCTCCGCTTTGGATTAATTCCTCTTTGCATTTGGCATGGAGGGTGATAAGTATTTTCTGAGCTATTTTTCAGTTGCAAACTTCAGTCTGATGATATGAAATATGCAGATGGAGGCCTGAACAGCTGTAGCACTGCAGAGTGGCTGGTATTTGGTGGGCTTTATTTTAAAGTCCCTGACAGTTCAATCTTACTAAATAATTCTGCTGCTTAAGAAAAGCCACAGGATCTTAAAATACATCTCTGAAGGTCAAGAACATAGGTTGAAATTTTATTTTTTGGTGACTAGCATTTGACAAAATAACAGAAATGTCCTTTGTAATATCTCTTCCTTTACATCTTTGAATGAAATTACCGAGCTCAAATCACTGGTTGTTCATTTATAAACATTCTACATATTTCCATGCATTTCTGGAGAGTATTAAGCTAACATTCTGATTTCATTGTTCCCAATGAAGTTACATATTCTAAAGGACAAGTTCAAAATGCAGCGCTGACTTGAGGTGTCACTGATCATTTGGAAAGCTCTTCGTTACATCTAGCCCAGAAAAATATGAGCCTCACATCAGAGAAAAGCGAAAGTATTGACTTTATAGTTCCGTAAAGAAACGAAAAGAAAAAAATGCCATGCAAAAGTTTTCCAGGACAAAACTGGATTTTGCTCATTTATCATCAATCTGTTCAAGGTGACAGGCAATTCAGGAGCAAAGCATTTGCATCCAGAAAGATATTGGCCAAAGATTTCTTTATGCCCCTTGCAGATGGGTGTTTTGGTTGAGTCACCATATTTGAAATAGTTACTCATTGGTGTGGAAGACAGGATGAGAAGGTCATTAGGTAAATCCCATCTAGATTCAGGCATAATACTGAATTCTTACAGAGGCTGACGGCATGCTAAGGTTCACTTATTTCAAATACCTCCTTGTCCCATTTTACAGGTGAGGAAACTGAAGCTCAGAGAGAACACATGATATGTGCCTATTAATATACCCAACTAGTAGCACAGCCAGACTTAGGGTGTAGCTTCCACTGGGATATGGGGAGAACACATATCAGAGCTGTTCTGTGTATTCCTCCACTTGCCTTCTATACTATGGCCTGACACTTAATGTGTGAGGTAGGCCAAATCATTCAAACCTTCTCAATTTCACCCTTCTTATATATAAAGCCCCATTACCAAATCCTACCTCATAAAGATGTTTATCAATGGAATTCCATATTTAAAAATATTCAAAACAAAGCCCATATACTCTAGTACTTATGAAGGCTCATGCATGGATTTATCTCTTCTGATGCTCTAGAACCAAGGTCGGCAAACTGTGGCTCTCGAGCGACATGTGGCTCTTTGGCTCCTTGAGTGTTGCTCTTCCACAAAATACCACAGCCTGGATGAGTCTATTTTGAAGAAGTGGCATTAGAAGAATTTTAAGTTTAAAAAATTTGGCTCTCAAAAGAAATTTCAATCATTATAAGGTTGATATTTGGCTCTGTTGACTAATGAGTTTGCTGACCACTGTCCTAGAACATTTTCTCTTGGAATAGGACATGGGCCCCATCCCAATAGGAAAACCTAGATTTTCCAGATCTGAATCATCATAAAATAGACGTACAGTGTTCCAGAAGGTACTCCCATATTTTCCAGACACTGTTTCCATTTTGGTCCAGGAAAACATAGGCATTCAACTCTCAGAGAGCTAACCAGAATCTGGCTGGCAGCTGTGACAGTCAGAAGCCATATCAGGAAGAGCAGAATCTTAGCTCAGTGTCACTCACAGCAGCTGCCCAACTTCAAATAATGCGCAAAAGTTTACAAACTACTTTAGTATGTATCACAAAAGTTATTCATGTTGCTCTGTCAAAATTAGAAAACACCCATGACTGAAAAGTGAGAAACACAAGCCAGCCGCTCATTATTCCATCACTCAGTGAAAGTCATTGTTAATATTTTGATAAAAACAAAAGTTTTATATAAATTTAACAAAATGTATCCTGCTGTTGTATAGCTTACTTTCTGCCAGTTTAAAAGTTATCTTTTAAACGGGTATATAGTATTCCATTATTAACATATTTCATTACCTCAAAGTGTTGAGCATGGTTACCAATCAAAGTGGGAAGAAACAGCATACAGAGGAAACCAGATAACTACCAGCCAAGGGTGTATTAGAATTTAACTGGTTAGTTTCTTATTACAGTATCTACTTTTTATTAAAATATTTTCCTGGCTATGTAAGCACATTTTTGATTAAAAAAACAGATAAAATCCTGACATGCATCTTTAAGTATATCATGAGTATGCATTCCTAGAAGTGTGATAGCTGTATCAAAGGATAAACACAGGTTTAGGGATGTTAAGAAAGGAAAAGCTCTCCAGGATGGTCACCTTCTTGATAGGTCATGGTCCTGGACTCATCTTTCCTTCATTGGCCAATACACCCAAGTAGACAATTAAGAAATGCTACATAGTCATGCTAGTAGGACATCAGGACTTCCCTCCCCCTTTACCATCTCTTCAGTGTACTCCAATCTGAGGAGGAACTTCCAGCTGCAGAGATCCCTCCCCCCAATATAGTGAGTCCCCATTTCCAATAGGTTCTGAGCCCTATTTGCTTTCTTTAGTTCTGCTACTAACTAATTTAGATGTGGGAAAGTTACTTTGTCTGTTCTGGTCAGGGTTGATTTTCTTACATGAAAAGGAGATGATTGGGTCAGACAAATCATCAAATTCCTTTCAGTGTTGTCAGCTTAAGAGTCTACATGATGGCCCACATTCCAATGCCACTGCATTTTAATGAGGAAGGCTTTGTTTCATTTCTTGTACAATCCCCACCCCCCCCATCCCCCCTTGACACCTCTAACAATCCATTCTTTAGCCACAGAGAGCAAGGCAATTTTTCAAAATGGAAATCATCCTGTGATTTTTTTCTCACATCTAAAATAAAAGCCAGACTCTCTATGTGACTGCATAGACATACACATTCAGTCTTACCTCTGCCCCATCTATCCCCTTGGGCACTACACTGCTAGAAAACCACACATATTTGCAAGCTCATCCCTGCTTCAGAGCCTCTGAAAGGCCTGTTCCCTCTGCCTGGCACACTCTTCCCCTTGGCAAGACCTTCCCTAGGCAAAGCTGTTTTGTGTTTCAGGTTCTGAAATTGCTCCTTTCTTTGCTTGAAACACACTCCCCCTGATTCTAGGTAGAAACTATTTTCTTGTTTTTAGGACTCAGTTCAAACATCACTTCCTTGGAGGGGGATCTTACCTCACTGACTCAGGTCACATTTTGGGCATTCCTTATCATGCTATCTTATATTATTTTCTTTGTGTTTTGCACCAGCTTTATCATATTTTATTGACCTTTTTTGATAGAATATAAACTTTGGTAAAGAGAGGACACCTGGTATTGACAAAACTCACTAAAGACGTGTTGAATGATGGGAAGAAGAGAAAAGTAGTCACTAACATCCAGAAACTAGCCTGGTACCATTCTCTGGATGTCGGCGTTCTCCCATTGAACATGGCCGACTTAGTAAAACATTAACATCAGACAAGGCCACCGAGTGACCGTGATGGATCAGGACAAGAACACGACCACTCGTAAATGAGTCTGAACACAGACAGATCTGGACATTGTCCATGCTATCCCCCACCTCTGATTGACAGCTATTCTTTGCTGATTACAGCTGCAGCCTCACCTTGCCCACCTTCTCTACAGATAAATTGATAAGTTCTCAAATCATAGAATCACCCCTGTTTCCCACAGCATCCAATTCAGAGCAATGGTCCACTTTTATGAACCTTCTTCCCTTAAGGCAGCTAATATGAGCCCAAATTCGATGTCTTTTCCAATGCCCTTGTACAAGGACACCCCATGTTACCCATGGTGTGTTCCCCTTCCTTGCCATGAACAAGAAACCACACTGAACTATACTGTGTTTCTGGTGGTCTCTGACTGAAGGGCAATGATGGTAGGAAAATAATAATAAATAGTGGATTCTTTCCCTAAATAACTGCTATGTGTCAGACCACTATTTCCAATAAAACAGCCTTGAGATGTGGCATTACTATGATTATTCTGATTTTAAGGTTCAGGACCCTAACTAAATTTAAATCAGATAAGTCCCTTGCCAAGGTCTATAGCTTTTGGGGGAGTTGGGGAGCTGAAGTTTGAACTGTACCTTCTGGACTTCAAATTGGATATATTCTCTCATTACTGTAATGTTTCTTTTTTTTTTCCTTTAGAAACTATGACAGGTGCTCTGCTCTAATAAGGAGGATACACATAATAAATGTGTTGCCTCTACTAATTCCTCCCTTTGGAATGATTGATGTTCCTGATGGTTATTTTAAGCTTTCACCCCTCTGTGAGTGTTTGTATTTTAGATGTTTGCTCTTTCACTGTTACTGCTGCATGGGATTTTCGGCACAACCTCAAACACACAGAATATGTTCAGCATCAGAAGGAATATTTTCAGACAATCATTCTGCCATTTTGTGACTACAATTGTGAAATGGAGAAAATATTTAAAAACATAGATTTTTGGGAATGATAGTTCTATATGGAGACTTAGGTATAAGAGGGTTCATTAGCTTTTTGTATTATTGCTCTTTAAATAATGTCTCCAATTTTTTGTCTTTGAATTCAAACTACAGATGAATCTGTATGTGACAGTTTTCTCAGAAATCGGTCCTTTAGGACAGGTCCCTGTTGCTCTCCTCTAGCGGTTGCCACAGCAATCCTGGAGCTCTGATCTGGATATATTCCACCGCTTGAGCCATCAGAGACTAAATGTTTGGTCCCTCATATTCATCATGCTTCATCAACCCAGTACCAGGAGTGATTTCTAGTCATGGAAATCTGAGATCACACGATGAAGGGGAACTGAAGCTACCAAATGTTGCCTGAACCTAATGGCCCTGGATCTATGTTGCTGACTTCTTATCTTCCTGTGGCTTCATTTAACACTTTAAGCATCTGAGCCCAGAAATTAATGTGTTTGAGATGGTGTGAATGAAAACACCTAGGACAGGACCAGGTTCACTGTTGACTCTCAATAATAATCTGTTAAGTCAGGATACACATTAAAATAAGTTTACCAACACTCCCCTTGCAGCTAGAGCAGCCTCTAAGATAGAAACCTGATCATGTCACTGTTCTGCTTAAGACTCAAACATGGCTACAGGAGGGCAGTGGAATGGAATTGGAAGGGAAGGCAGGCTGTGGGTGGCTGTTCTCATGAGGTAGGGACTATTATTATCCCATAAAAAAGTTAAGAAAACTGAGGCACAATCAACCCACCCAAGGACAGAGAGTCAATAAATGAGAGTTAGCCTCTAGAGTTTTGCTCTTAATCATTATACATCAGGCATTTTTTTCATGCCAATGTCAGGATCTAATCCTAATGAATTCCAGTCTACTGATGAGAAAGAAATGGTACCCAGCAATCCTCAAGGACAGCCAAGGGAATGTTAGTTTGAGTGTTCTGACTTTGATATAATTTGGTCCCAAGCACCTCAATCAGTAAACAGTTTCATCATTCTAGTCTCTTACATAAAAAGAAAAAAAATGGTGGTGATTTTCTGATGGAGGCGCTGATGGAGTTTTAAACATAATTATTTTAGGACTGTTTATCCATAAAGAGCCCTGCCAATGGTGCGTGATGATTTATCTCTATGGATTAAATGTCACAATTGAGGAACTGTGGTCTAAATCATACATTCACCGCAGACCTTGAATGCCCCTGGAAGGTCTCCCAGCCATATGTGCCAAAGTCGACCAAAGTTGTCAAACTTTTTATTACCATGTAACTAAAATTACACAAGAAACACAGTACTGGGTACATCACAATTTGATAGGGATATAATAGCACCAAGTTCTTTCACAGTTCAAACTTTATCAGTCAGGTAAATATCACAGATTTACAATCGGATTGAGAACCTCATACTGATTTGAAGAAAGTATGAAGGCTTCTGAGACAAGGAAAACAGCGGAGCACTGGGGCATGGCATGTCACTATTCATTGTTTTTTCATACTTTTTTTTTTTTTTAAAAAAAAAAAGGTCCTTGAGAATAAACACTGCACATGGTAAATCATTATAAAACCCAATAGGGAGGATCATATGCAGCAATGTTGCCCCAGAATGAAATACTCAATGAAATGGAATTTTAGAGCAAGAGCATGTTCCCTCCTCCACACACTGTGACTTGAAATAGCCCCTTTGGAAGTCTCCAGATCTGGGCTTCTCGCCTCAGCTCTGGTGACAGTTGCAGCCTGGGCACTCTTGTGTTGGGGCTGTCCTGTGCACTGCAGGATGCTGACCTGTGTCTTGGGCCTCTGCTCACTAGATGCCAGTAGCATTTAACAGTCGTGACAAACAAAAACGCCCCAGACATTGTCAAATGGCTCCTGGGCGGGGGTGGGGTGGGGTGGGGAGCATGTGTGTGTGTGTGGCGGGGGAGTATGCAAAATCACTGCAGGATGAAACCACTGCTCTAGGATATTACTGTTCAATTGGGATTGGCTATGAAAACCTGTTCAGTAAAGTGTTGTGATTGAGGCCTATGAGACCACATGTTCATTTATTTAGCAACTATTTAACCAGTGCCTATTATATACCAGGTGAAAGGAAAGGCTTGGAGGAAACAGTAGTGAACAAAATACAGTGAACATGAGCTATAGCTTAATGCTGCAGTAAAGTTGATTTGATTCTTTTACTATTTCTTATAGACTGCTAAGATTTGTAACTTATCAAAAGAAAAAAACACACCTGAAAATATAATGCTTTCCATCATCTTATTCACAGATGTACTTTGAGACCTCTCATCAGGTGGTGTAGAACACTCAATCTCTTCAATACAACTTCCACCCCACACAGAAACATAAATATGAATATATAAATATGTATTTATTATATATACACATACATGCATTTACATACCCATCCTTCTCAATGGACAGTTCAAGGGTCACAGGGAACCCCTAAAGAAAATGTAGAAGTTTCTCCCTCTCATGTAAATGTCTGCATGCAGGCAGTCCTAGACTTCTAATCTAAGAGGCACTGGTCTCTATCTTCCTGCCTTCCAGTGCCTAGATGATTGCTATGTGTCCACCTTCTTGACAACATTTCACTTGGTAGGGATTCATGAAGAATGACAAGGAGCAAGCACCAGCATTTTATAAAGGGGGATTCCCTGGAGGCAGCCATATGGCCCATGGGAAGCTGGGAAACGTAGTCTTTACTGTGAGTAGCCATAGGCTCCAGTGAACTCTCTATTGCTAAGGAGGAAGGGGAGAACAGGCTGGGAGACAAGGAGCAATTTCACCCCAGTCACCCAGAGACATTTTCCCTTTTCCCCATTTATTCCTTTTCATTGACATTTCAACAACATTGAAGTTTTGAATAATTGTTATACTACTACATACTTTATAATAAATACCAAATACTCTTAATTTAAAATTCCATTTCATGTGGTACATTGGTAAATGTTCAACAACCAGATCTTAAGGGGAGGGGGAAATTTGCCAATTTCTGTGGTGTAAATACTGCCACATTGGAATCCTGGCCAATTGATTTCAAACTACCAATGTCTGTGAAGGTGGTATTGGAAAGAGATGTATATAATTGGCTTTCATGACCAGGTACAAGCTGGCTTCAAGGCACCTTTGCTTAATAGAAAACAGCTCAATGTCTGGTACAAAACAAACTTCCAATAGCTTATTTTATTAAAGATTTAAAAATGCATGACACATTTTATATTTTATTTATTCCCCATATATTTATTGAGTGCCTACTATGTGCCACACCTTCCTGGCATTAGCCATTTAATAGGGGTGGAATTGTGGGCAAAACACAATATTCTCACACTCTCATACAGTTTACTCTCATATGGTGAGGAAAACAGACAACCAACCAGTGACAACAGTAAGTGTAGAAGGATGGTGATGGTAAATGTGGGGGGAAAGAGTAATAGAGGGCTTTGGCTTCTAGGGGAACACCCAAAGCTTATCAGCACAGCTGATTCTTGAGCAAGAGTCACCTTGGATGTGAACAGGACAAAGCATGTTGGGCAGAGGGCGCAGTATAAATGAAGACTCCGTGAAGGGGTGGGGAGCGCCTGGCATGTATATGGAAGGCCAGGGTTCAGCACAGTGCTCCAAGGAGAGTGGAATGAGGTGGGGTGAAGAGAGAAAGCAAGGGCTGGACCATGATATAGTTAGACACCGGTTTACATCCCAGAACCAACACAGAGTCACAGAAAGCTTTGAAAGGAGCACATGCTATTGGAGTATAGGAAAAAGATCCTCTGCTGTACCCACAGGGGCCCATTAAACAGGGGCTTAGTAGGTGCCAGCATGCCAGGTACAAGTTCTTATAATAGTCCATGAGAGAATGATGGCAAATCCCTGACTAGGGTGTGGCAATAGATAGAGAAGGAGATGCGCAGATTCCAGACATATCGAGAGGTGACATCAACAGGGCTGGGGCAGGGCATGCTCTGGTGGAAATGTGGGAAAGAGCCGTGTGCATGATTACCAATTACTTTCGTTGAATATTGGATGGATCCTGGAAGCTTTTATTGAGTTTGGGAGAGAGGGAGTGAAGCAGAGATTCCGTGTTAGATTTGGAGCTTGGGGACTTGAATCACTTGATTTTTCAATTATCCTGAGGAAATCATTCTTATATACCATCTCCATAATACCACCAGGGAAGTATGTTCAGAGCTAATGACATAGCCAGTGAATGGCATGGCTGGGGATTGAACCCGGGTCTTATAATACCAAACCCTATGGTCTTTCCATGATGCAACACAAACTGGATGTAACAGGGTCCATCCTGACGCTGTGAAGGAGTGAGCTCAGTTACCAGAATATCCTCATTAACCTGAGCCACAAGGTGGGACCTCAGCTTATGCACAGAGAGGACTGGGCTATTAACAATGCCCCTTCAAATCGCTTTGAACAGTTTCTTCTGCAGTGGACTAATGAGCCAGCATTGCACTTCTGGGAAACCTCTCACCTTGTAAAATAAAGTCCATCAGATCATGCTCTGAATATTAACCTTGCTAGAAAGAAAAGAAAAATAAGCAATAGAAAAGATTGATCCCCCCATGCAGAGAACATACTTTTCAATGAGCCACTAAGTGTAATTCATATTTTTAGATTAAGAATGTGTTCTGTGCTGAGAAAACAAATAATCATTGCAAACTATTACCAATATCATGATGCCAAGTAATAAAGGCATTTAAACACTCTCATCTCCTGTATGGCTCTTGCATAAACCAGTGTAATGTGACATGGCAGTAGCTAATGGTATATTCAGGGAATCAGCATCAGCCCAAGTTTGCCACATTTGTCAACAGGTCTACACTGCTGGACTGGGTGTGTGTGTGAGGGAGTGCCCATTCTCTCTTGTCAGGCTAATGAATCTTGTGGCAGCAGCACTCCTGAGTCAAAGATCTATTGGAGAAACTACATCTGTTCCTGATCTAATGACAATGGGAATGAAGAACTTCTTTCAGTCACAGGCAATGAAGCCATTGCCTTTATAAATAGCAGGTCCATGAGGAAACAATGCATGATCTTATTTATACAAAGTCAGTGTGGTTTGTCCTTTGGTCATATATTGTCATATCATAAATGATAGCCCTGTTCACATAGATGCTGAGTCAGACATTCCCCCACTCGCCGCCTCCCGCCTGCTGCTGATGCATTGGGCCAAACTGACAAGCCTAAAGAGAAGGTAGGACAAGTTTTAATTTCCTCATTTTACAGATGAGGAAAGTAAGGCTCTGAGATGGTGGGTATCCAACCGATCATCACACATAAATTAATAAAAGAGTGAGGACTAGGACTCAGGACGTCTCCTTCCTGGTCACAACATTCTTTCCACAAGTATGTTCCAGGAGGTCAAGGACTTGTCTGTTTTTTGCTCCTTAGTATCTGGCACATAGTAGGTGCTCAGTAATCATTTGCTGGTGGCTTTTCTGTGCCTCCCATTCCATGAAGCATGGTTCAATAGAGCGGTATGGGAATTGGAAAGTAGAATGAGGACTCCTCATGTAAGCATGGAAAGTAATATAACCTTCTTAGCCCTTGTTTTCTTTTCTGCAAAATGAAATTAATCCTTTCCAGCCCTGACTATGAAGAGGAGCCACAGCATAAAGTCAAACAGGGTGATGAGAGTTTCCTTCAAACAGCACACATTCAAAGTGCTATGACTGTTTTTAAAGTGAGGAAAATACACCTAGAAACATGTTTGCTCTCTAGATCAGGTACGTGCCTCTGAGGCTGTGAGCAGGAAGCAGCGCAGAGATCTTGCTGCCAGTGCCCTGCCACTTTGCCTTATAGAATTTTCTTGGAGGCCTTCAGGGCAGCTCAGGATGTTCCTAGGAGCCTCAGAGTCTGCTACACCTTTCCACATCCACAGTCAGAGAGACATGTAGGTCTCCCTGCAGGCCAGAGCTCTGCTTGACCTCTCAGGCTACAGGGCCCCCTGAAAGCTCAGTTTTTGCCCACTGTATTTGCAGCAGCTGCAGTTGAGGGCAAGGGGATCCCTGTTTACTGTTCTCTACCCTGCAGGAATACTGCTCAGATGTAAAGTAGGTGTAGGTCCCCACTTCGTCTTTCGCTAGTTACTCTACTTGGGACACATTTTTTAACCTTTCTCAGCCTCAGTTTCCTTTATCTTTAATAAGAGAATACCAACTATCATTTAGGTAGATCATAGGATTAAACGGCATAATGTGATGTGGCATGGCATGCGGAATTCTGTGCCCAGAACAGTGCTAACAATGATCACTGCAACTACTGTACTCTGTGCACGGACCTGTGGTTTTCTAGCAATTAATTTTGACAATTAATTTACTCTCATTCCACATGTATGACAATCTTGTGGATAAAACAGAGCTCCATGATACTGGGATCCTCATTTTTTTCCAAGCTGTGTTCACTGAGAATCAGAATTTTCCAATGAGTGACTGGCATTATACCCACCACTTACTGATCCTACACTGACCCTTTCTCATGACCAACATTACCTCCACTGCAGCCCATGTCAGGACCTCCATGCGTCTGGGTGATTGTGAAATCCTCTCCTTCCTCCCCTGCCTCCTCCCTCTTCAGTCTGCCTCTCAACACTGTGGCCAAAAGGATCATGTTAAAACATGTTAGATCACACCCCTCCTCTGTTCTGAAGCCTCAAAAGGCTCCCCATGTCACTCAACATAAATCCAAAGTTCATACAATGATCTACAAGACCTCCATGATTTGCACACCTTTGCCCCACTTCCTCTTTGCCATTATCTCCTGCTGCAGTACTTGGTTGGATAAAGAAAGCCCTAAGGAGACAAGTCCAGGATGGTGAAAGAACTGTATCCATGCTTGGGACAACTTAGTTGGTTCAATAAAACTAAGTAAGAACTGAATTAAACTAGCATTTAGATTGAAGTAGACAAAAGGAACATGATAAATGTGTGTGTTTTCTCAATTGTCTGAAATATGGAAGATAGGGGGAACCATTAAGTAGAAATATGACTACTAAGTAAGAATATAGGATTTTCAGACCAATGTTAACAAAGGACCTTCTTACAACTTTAACTGATAATGAATGAAATGAACTCTTTCACCAAAGAGTAAATTCTTCACTGCAGGAAAGCCTGGAGCAGAGAGTGGAAAATTTAGGCAGGAGATATAGAAGCAAAATTTCAAACACCAAGAGGTGATGTGATGAGATTATACTTACTTTTCCTTTTAACCAAGAGAGTCTTCTATTGTAATATTAAAGAATAGAGGGGAAATAAATAAGAATCAGCTCCTTTAGCCCCAATAATTATAAAGCAAAGGTATTTTAGAGGAAGGTCTCTGCTTGGGACAAGTTACTGAAGCAAAGTAAAATTCCTTGGAAAGCTAAGAAAAATTGGCCATCTTATTCTTGGCATCCTGATGGGGAGTTGGGGCTGGGCAGAAGAAAAGGTGTGAGACCAGTGTCATGATGGAGATGTAACTGCTGGCCAGTCCTAACTGAGGGAATGGGATCAGTGCTCATCACCAAATGACGAAGCAGGCTGTTTGGCAGAAAACAGTTCTTACACTTTTATTTATTTCCCTCATGCTCTTTTTTCTCTTTTTCATCTCTAATAGTATGTGTAAATGTGTGAGTGTGTGTTTCTCTATTAGTGTGTAATTCAATGTTTCATTCAAAACTATGATCCCAGGTCGATGCCTGAAGGTGCTGACCCTCCCTTCAGGATTGGTTATCAGATGAGAGATTTGCAAGAGGTACCCATGCCTCATAAAGAAATCATATTATGTTCATCTCTAGTCAAAGAGGGATCAAGGAGACTGCTCTGGACTAATCACGGACAATGGGCCTCTCATGAAGTCATTTCACAACAGACAATAGAGCTCTTTACCTGGAAGCTTTTGCTCTGACCTGCTCCCAGAGAGCACTGAGACATCATAATTGACCCAGGTTACAATAGCATCTTCTCAAATGACAGACTCTCCACTTTCTTTCTTTTACAACTGCCTCACTAAGCCTATACACTTGCCTTCAAGAGATATACTGAGAGCAGATATTTATGCCCCTCACCAGGGAAACTGATGGTAGAACAAATCCCCAGAATTGGTTACTAAAGATAAATGCAATGGATTGGTCCAGTGCTATGGGTATTTTAACACATAAACCCAGAAACGTGGCTGACTGCACTGGAAAATAGGAAGGTTTGCAACAACTGATTTAACCTGAAAACAACAGAATCAGTGCACCAAGTAGAATTTCCTGCAAACACAAACAAACAAATATGTGCAACTGCTCCCACAAATAAATAAAGGCAAGAAGAGAATATCAAGCAGATGTAGAATCTAGCCTGTTCTCTAGTCTTAGAGACTTATTTCTAATACATGTACTTATTCCTCATTTATTCAGAAAAATATTTTGGGGCATCTCATGTGGAATTATTTAACAAAGCACTAAAATCATGAAATATTGCTGTCATCTCTATACTATGCAGCACTTTTTGAAAAAAGCAGAATCATCCTCTAACTTGACAACATAATAAGAAAATCTTGTCTATAAAATAACAAACAAACAAATCTGAAAACAAACTCTGAGAAATATTGAAGTTTTAAAAAATCTAACCGCTGAGTTCAAACTAACATGTTTCTTGTGTTTTCAAAACTAACATTTCCCATAACAGTCAACTGTGTCTGCCTCCTACCATTTTACAGTATTTCCTGAGCATTGACTCCCCTCTGTCCCATGGAAGGTCACATCAAGCACAACAGTAAACCTCATTTCTCCCTCACAGAATCACTGTGATAATCATTGAGTTCAGGACATAGGGAAATGGTCAAAATGTGTGTGTGTGTGTGTGTGTGTGTGTGTGTGTGTGTGTGTGTGTGTGTGTATGTGTATGTGTGTTTTGTTTTTCAATTTTCTGGGTTTTTCTTTTACCCAGAAATTTATCATTGCCATATCTTTATCTTAAGTGACATTATGTGAAAAAGAGATCTGTTACAGAATTCTTCAATGCTCTTTAAAATTTTTTATTGTTTATTGCTGACACTATTGCAGCTATACCTCGTTTTCTCTTTGTCACCCTCCACCCAGCTCCCCTTGTTCCTCACCACACTATGGTCTGAGTCCATGGGCTATGCATACATGTTATTTATCGAATCCTTTCACCTTCCTTTATCCAGTCCCCCCAACCTCCTACCCTCTGACATTTGTTAGTCTGTTCCATGTATCCATGCCTTTGGTTCTATTTTGTTCATCAGTTTACTTTGTTCATTAGATTCCATATATTGGTGAGATCATATGATATCTGACTTTCTCTGACTGGCTTATTTCACTTAGCATAATAATCTCCAGGTCCATCCATGGTATTGAAAAGGGTAAGAGAGCATTCTTTCATATAGCTGCAGAATGTTCAATTGTGTAAATGTACCACAGCTATTTTATTCACTCATCTCCTGATGGATACATGAGCTGTTTCCAGATTGTTTTTTGTTTGTTTGTTAATTCTCACCTGAAGTAATTTTATATTTTTCCCATTAATTTTTAGAGACAGTGGCTAGGTTGGAGAGAAAGAGAAGAGAGGGAGAGAAAGAGACACACCAATGGGCTGCCTTCTGACCACATCCTGATTGGATCAAACCTTCAACCCAGGTACCTGATCTATACTGGGAACCGAACTCTTGGCCTTTCGTGGGGGGGGTGGGGGGGAGAGGATGATGCTCTAACCATTTAGCACACTGGCCAGAGCTGTTTATAGATCTTGGCTATTATAGATAAAGCTTCTATAAACATGGGATGCATATATTCTTTCTGATTGTGTGTGATATTTATAAAGTTAAAGAGCTGGGTCAGTGGGAGAAGAAAGGGGAATGTACAAAAGATCATGGTTCAGGAGGAGATTTAGGGTGGGAAATACTGGAGTTGGGATATTAGCAATGTCAAGAGTGTGGTCTTATGAGTTGTCTGCTGTAGTGAGAAGGACATAAGCAACATGGGGTTAATGGAAGTGAAGAGTCTGGGCCACCAAATCAGATGCTGAAATGGCTGATAATGAAAGGAGAAAGAGTAGACAGGGAGACTGAACTAGAACCCAGAGCTCCAGAATCTCTATTCAGGGGTTGGGGCATCTGGAGCCAGCCAGGAGGTGAGAGATAGTGTAATCAGAGGGCATAAGCTTCAGAGAAGGATCTGATAAAAACAGGGTGACACAAAAATATTATTTCAAAGGTTCCCAAGAATACTGACCTTACATCTTAGTTTTGAAATATTGGTGTTGGGAGGATAGGAAAAAGAACCAATTCCACTTAAAAAGTAAAACAACTTTGTCACGGTATTTGACATAATAAAATGCATAAATTATTATGTTTAATTTTTAATACTTTATTTTTAGTTTCCAAAATATAATGTAAACTTAATGATGGTGGATCAATGGTATATCTGCAGTGCTTGCAACAGTGCTGGTGAATATTAGGTCCTCTATCATGTCTTAATGAATAAATGGAAGGAAGAAGGAACAGAGAAAAGGAAGAAAGAAAGAAAAAGAAGGAACAGAAGACACAAGGGAAGAAAGGAAGGTAGATATACTCATACATTGCAGGTTAGTTGGAAAAGGGCTATGTTTCTCTAATGATCAGGAGGAAGGATGTGTTCTAGGAGATGCTAAAGACATAAGGAAGGTAAGAGTAGATAGTTCCAAAGGCAACAGTGAAAAAGAGGATAAGCAGAGGAATTAGCAGGATAAAGATATATTTGAGAGAGCTAATAAACCGAAAGGGAGCTTATTTTACACAGGAATTGACATCTGGAAGAGAGTGGACACTCAGAAGGAATGTGCTGGTTGGAAGAAAGAACACTTAAGAACTCCAGAGCTAGACTCTCCTGCTTGGACAGCTCCAAGCAACAGCCGAAGATTATCTTTCAGGGATGTTCTAGGGCTGTCAGACACCTGGGCTCCTTTCAAACCCTAAGTCATCAAATGGCCAAAGAGAAACTTTCCCCTCACCTCCCAATTCACACTCCAGCTATTTCTCTCATTTTAATGAAGGGAGAGCAGAATGACCTTTTGCAAATGTCACCCACAGCTTGGAACTCTCCATCAGCAAACAGTAGAATCGCTGATTTTACTTGACCCACTTCATAGGCATGCAATGGTGTGATAGATAGCAGGGAGGAAGAACAGCCCCATACACTTAATTTCCCATTACTATGGCAACTGTGAGACTTTTGTTGCAGCAAAAGGTTAAATGAAACCAAGCGTTCATTAGGACGGTCAGCTAATGAATCAAGCCAAATCCTTATTCATGGTTAAATCAATGGTGATATGGATACAGGGTGCAGAACAACGAGACGGTGCACAAGCCAGGGAGAGCTAACTGTCTAATCAAGTTTGGGATTAAAATTGGTCCCTAACTGATACAATGGTTTCATCTGTAACATGCATGAAATAACTATAACTGAGAGGGAAAATCAGACATTATATAGTAATATTCTAAGAACATTTGTCTAGAAACAAGGCTTATTTTGACATTCCTGCAAACCCATTCTTGAAAATGTTTAATTTCTATCTTTTTATCTTTGATGGAGCTTAGTGATCTTTCTAAAGTTAAAAAATAGCCAAAGAATATTTATATTAATTTACCCCAGGCCAGGCAATATGTCATCTAGAATTTCCTCTTGTTATAGCAGCTTCAAAAAGAAATAGTGAATGAGAGAGGTTTCCAAGGTGGAGGGTATGGCAGGGGTCTCAGAAATCCAACAGGTTTGTGCAATTGGCATTAACTGACTAGATCCACAGAAACCTTTGTGATGGAGATGAGACACTGCATATGCCAAACAGATGGTAACTATATGAGGAAGAGGTAGGCTGGATTTAGCAAGTCTTTAATCCATATTAGGTTTTTTTTTAGGACAGATGTTATATTTATTTATTTATTTATTTATTTATTTATTTATTTATTTATATTTTAAATCTTTATTGTTCAGTTTATTAATTACATTGTTTCCCCTTTTTTATCCCCTTATAGCTCCCCTCCACCCTGTACCTATCCCACCCTCCACCCTCACCTCCCCCCCCCACTGTCCTCTCCCATTGTTACAAGATTTCTGTCCAGTCTCTTGCTGTACTTCCCACAACCCTTTTCTCCCCAAGAATTGTCAGTCCATTCCCTCTCTATGTCCATGATTCTGTTATATTCACCAGTTTATCCTGTTCATCAGCCTATCAATTCACTTTATTTTTATGTTCATTTGTTGATAGATGTGTATTTGTTGTTCATAATTTATATTTTTACCTTTTTCTTCTTCCTCTTCTTAAAGAATATCTTTCAGCATTTCATATAATATTGGTTTGGTGGTGATGAACTCCTTTAGCTTTTTCTTATCTGTGAAGAACTTTATCTGACCTTCAATTCTGAATGATAGCTTTGCTGGATAGAGTAATCTTGGTTGTAGATTCTTGCTCTTCATTATTTTGAATATTTCTTGCCACTCCCGTCTGGCCTGCATCGTTTCTGTTGAGAAATCTGCTGACAATTGTATGGGTGCTCCCCTGTAGGTAACCAACTGTTTTTCTCTTGCTGCTTTTAATATTCTCTCTTTATCTTTTGCTCTTGGCATTTTAATTATGATATGTCTTGGTGTGGTCCTCTTTAGATTCCTATGTTTTGGGGTTCTGTGTACTTCTTGGGCTTTTAAGTCAGTTTCTTTCACCAGGTGGGGGAAGTTTTCAGTCACTATTTCTTCAAGTAGGTTTTCATTATCTTGCTCTCTCTCTTTTTCTGGCACCCCAATAATTGGGATTTTGGCATGCTTGAGGCTGTCCCAGAGGCCCCTTACACTATCTTCAATTATCTGAATTCTTTTTGTTTCTTGCTTTTCCAGCTGAGTGGATTTTGCTTCTTTGTATTTCAAATCTTTGACTTGGTTTTTGTGGCCCTCTGGACTGCTTTTAGGACTTTGTGTAATATTTTTTATTTCAGTCTGTGTATGCTTGATTTCTAGTTGGTCCTTTTTCATATCCGTGAGGATCTCGTTCATATCCTCAGAGGTCTTGTTCATTTCCTTGAGGGTCTCATTCATTTCCTTGTAAGTCTCATTTCCTGGTTGGTCTTGTTTATTTCCTCATAGTTCTCATTAAGTTCATCAGCCTTTTCTAGGAGCCTCTTGAAAAGCCTTATAACCGTGGTTTTGAACTCTATGTCTAGTCATCTTTTTTCCTCCATTTCTTTCACACCTGATTTCTTTCCATATCTCTGCATGGTGGCTGCTTTATGTGGTAGATGTCCTCTAAGGGTCAGTGGCACAGCCTCCCCAGTTACTTGAGGTGGGTATTCTTACTGCAATCCTTTATGGGTTGTACAGTATTTCTGAATTTAAGCCCAGCTTGTTGTTATTAGCCCTTGGAGGGTTTGACCTCCAGGCCAATTGGCTGTGAAGGGAGACTGTGTTCAGGTTGGATGGGCAGAGTCTCTGACCTGAGAAGGCAGCCTCAGTGTCAGCTATGTCCTATGCGGCGCTTGGATGGGGATGGCTGCAGGCACCTCCAAGAGAAAGCCGCTAGTCTCTTCCCCTTGCCAGACAACTCTGCATCTCCCCAAATGAGTCTGCACACCCAAAGTCTCGCCCAGGGTTGTAAAACAGGTGGTTTCCAGGACCAGAAGACAAGTTTCCAGGGAGCAAGTCGCGAGTCTGTGCTGTCGCACAGTTTACCTGCACGTAAACTTCTTTTTCAAGCACCTGGCTTCTCCGCAGACTAGGAGACCTCTGGCATGCCTGGCTTCCAGGGTGCATCCCCTGGAGCTCGCGCCTCGCCTGGCACTGGGGAATCTGTGCAGTGGGACGTCTCCACCCTCCCCATTGGCGAAATCCAGCCAGGGTTGCTGCTCCACGCGCGCGACCAGGACAGCTCCTAACCTGTTTCCACTCGATCTTCAAGGCTGCGCTCCCGCTGCTCTTCTGAGTCTCAGTGTCCCGCCTTTATTTTATTTGTGGAGTTTTCACTCAGCCAGCTTTCTGGTGATTCTGGGTGATGTTTGTTTTATTGTTATGTTGTAATTTTTAAATTGTTGTGCGGGGCAGAACAATAGGTGTTTACCCATGCCGCCATCTTGGTTCCCTCTGCATATTAGATATTCCTGAGCGAAGTTCTCACTCACATATTTTACCTGTGGGTACCTTGAAGTATAGTCATGGTGCCCAACCAAGTCCCAGGCTGCCTCAGAATGATAGAAAATAAAGGTAGGCGACCAGGATTCACTTTCTTCCCAATTATGTTCTTCAGAATTCTGGAGGTTGTCAGGGATGGCCCAGGGGCCACTGGAAGAGGGACAAATGGACGTGTGGGTCTTTCAACCCCCCCCCCCAAATTTTGAGAAATACATAAATACATTTTGATCCAATACACTTATTTGTGATAAAAAAAAGTTCACTGCAATAGATACATGCCACAAGTGCAGCAAATATCTTTGTGGGTGTTTACAGTCCCATTCCTCAGAGCTCTGTAGGCATGCCAGTGCAATTATAGGGATTCTGAAAAATCCGTTTTAAATGTTTACTTCAGATGTTTAGAAAAGGTTCATCCAAATCTAGGCTTGTTTTGTTTGTTTGTCTTATTTTGTTTTCCTGACAGGAGCACTAAAAGTCTTTCTTAATGAACAACCTTCTGGGAAATCCATTAGAGAAGGTGAGGGGTCTAGAATTACTAGAATTTCATCCTAAAAACAGGAGACAGGTCACTCAATTTTGATGCTATTAAAGAGTTAAAAGTGAGCTGCTCTAGGCTTTTTCTTCTTCTTTATGTTTTCATAAGAATGATTAGAATGAAAACTTTCAGTAATGACCCAGATACAAAATGCTCTTCTTGGGTAAGCATTTACATGTCATGTAATAAGTGTTTGCAATATTTTAGAGGCTGGAGAACTTACATCATTCTTAAACTTCATCCATTGCTACAGAAAAGTAAAAGAGATTCTTGTGGGACCCCATTATTTGTAAATGCAGGGTCAACATAGTAGTGAACAAACAAACAAAAATAGGTTTCCAATGAATTTGCAATTATATGTAAATGCACAATACAAATAGAGGCATGCCATATACTGAATTGAAGAATGAATAAAAATAAAGCTTTATAGAATGTGAATCCCATGTGTTTATCTTTGTAAACCTAGTATTTTGACATATACAGTAGTTGACATTCAGAAAATAATTGCCAAATTCCCTTCATCCTCCTCCTCATCATAGTCATCATCATCACCTAACATTTCTGTGTGTTTAGCTTCAGAATATTCAGAAGAATATTAAGTGTAGAGCCAGGCACTATTCTAAGCATCTTATTTGCATTATAATATATAATACTAAAAAACAGTCTTATGAGGAAAGTTACCATTATTATCTTCTTTTTAAAGATGGAAAAGTTTCCCTAACTGGTTTGGCTCAGGGGATAGAGCATCTGCCTGTGGACTGAAGGGTCGCTGGTTTGATTCCAGTCAAGGGTACATGCCTGGGTTGTGGGCTCAAAGCCCAGTAGGGAGTGTGCAGGAAACGGGCGATCAATGATTCTCTCTCATCATTGATGTTTCTATCTCTCTCCCTCTCCCTTCCTCTCTAAAATCAATAAAACTGTATTTTTTTAAAAACATGGAAAAGCTATGGCTTAGGTATCCTCAATTGCTTTTCCTTCTTTCCTCTATCCCTTCCTGCCAACATTTATTGAGTGCCTACATTTCTCAGCCATAAGGACATAGAAGTAAGTGAACAAGACAGAAAAAAATCCCTGCCCACATGGAGCTCACATTTTAGAGGCCAAGACCATTTGGCTAGTAAGCCACTGATTGAAGATTTGCCTCAGAGTCTCAATTACAAGCCAATGATCTGGAAAATCACAGACCAATGTGATTCTTAGCTATTTTGTGATGTGTTCAGAATGGAATAGAAACCCATATTGGGCAATTTAGGAAATCATTGCCTTCTTAGAAAATATCTACTTTGTTTCAGTAGGAGCTGGGAGATTGGAGGCTGATACTTTAAAGGCCTAACCATCTGACAATGTGTCTTTGGATGAATGGAGACTGGTTTGGCATCACTCATTAGTATGCTCTGTATTTTCTAGTGGTGCCCATTTCAAGGTCCCAAGAAAGATGCGTCTTGAACAACTGTGACCACTGGCCCTGGAGTGAGATCTGTGTCTGTGTCACTCAGAAGCTTTGCAACTGAGCTCTCTATGGTGCTTGTCCCTCCATTGTACAAAGAGAATGTGGAGTCCTACTTCATTGGCATTTTACATAAATACCTGAGCCAGTTCCTGCCATTACTGGACTCAGCTCATAGGGAAGTCTCTGTGCCTGCAATTAGATGGATCCTAAGCAAAGAAGAATGTGGATGGCTTATTTTGTTCCCAAGTTTCTCCCCAATGCCAACAACAATCTCAGAACCTTGGCAAATGGTAAGAGGAGAAGCCATCTTAAATTTCACCTCAAAAAGTTTAGATCTCTAGAACAGCTCATCTAAGTCCTAAAATCTCCATTTGCTCTTTAACCTCATTAAAAACAGTGAAACCAGCTGGCATTCTTTTATTTTTGTCTGTCTCCCCACCATAACTTAAATCCTGTCACAGTTATTATCTGTGGCCAATTTGTGATGAACTCAGGTCATGCCACCTCCTTTAGCAGGTATTCAGGAGACTGTTGTGGTGACTTTTTCAATCATGACTTTTAGGAGAAGAAGGAGAAAAAAAGAGAAGGAGGAATAGGTGGAGGAAAAGTAAGAGAAGGAGGAGAGGGGGAGAAAGACAAGAATGAGGTCTTGGATGCTGGGTAAGAGCCATGCCCTTTGGTTAAGGCATAGAACCAGTCAGCAGTGATGCCACAAGAATGAAACTAGGGAGAAAGAAGTGCATGGACTTCATTCTTATCCCTGCCTCCCATCTGCAAAACAGCACATCTGATGGGCTGAACACAACAGGAAGCTGGAAGGAAAGGGTGTCCATTGATACAGTGCAGACAGCTCACCCTCCTGGAGCACACAGCAGCGTCTCCAAGGGATAACATTTAGCATATGTAGTTAAGGTGGCCTGTCATAAAACTGATGCCTAAATGACAATGGGGAGGCCAGCAGAGGAAGATGAGAAGGGTGGAAGGAGGCTGAGGGAATGTCTGGTGCCAGGACCATGAGCCAGAGTGCATGATGTGGGTGCAACAAATAACAGGAAACTGTAAGGAGCTGATAATGGAGAAAAGAATGACAATTGGGAGGTCGGCTTTCTGAGGCCTGGAAAAGAATTAGGATTTTATTCTACAGGCAAGGGGAAGCTTTTCAAGGGTTTCATTAGGGAGTGTCACCATCTGATTTATGTTTTGAAGAAGAAATTCTTCAGAATAAAGAATCGGATGGTATAGTAATTTGGATGAGAAATGATGGAAACTAGGACTAACATAGTCACAGGTGAGAAGGAGAAGAGGACAGATCTGAGTTACGATTTGGACAGTTTGGATGAGGGACAAGAGGGAAAGAGAAAAAGCAAGAATGCTTCCTGGGTTTGGGAAGACTGGTAGTCCCATTTATGGTGAGACGGTTTTGTACTTGTAATCATTATTAGACATGCATATGAGATGTGATGTCAGTAAATGATTATATGATTTTAGAGGTCATGGCAGAAGTCAAACATTCTTTAATTCACAGATTATTTTAGCAGCACAATGACTCAACCTTTCCCAAGTTTTTAATTTTAAAGAAATTAACAGGTCCTATGAACTACTATTTTTAAAGTATATTTTTATTTATTTCAGAGAGAAATGAAGAGAGAAAGATAGAAACATCAATGATGAGAGAGAGAGTCATTGATCAGCTGCTTCCTGCAAATCCCACAATGGGGATCCAGCCTGCAACCCAGGCATGTATCCTGACCGGGAATATATCTGAGACCTCCTGGTTCATAGGTTGATGCTCAACCATGAGCTATGCCAGCTAGGAAAGACCTGCTCTTTTTGACCAGATACGAGAAAGAGTTTTAAAGAAATTTACTATAAGTATTAATTCATGTAAGAAATTAAAAACTAGTATTACTTTTCAAATTAGAGGCATTAAGCACTAATATCATAAGGAACTAACTGATTCATCATCTCAAAGTTCTTCCCAGGCCATCATTTTTTCTAAGCACATTGGCACAACATATAATCATGGATGCTCTGTTTGTTCATGATAGAAATTCACTGAACATCTTCTAGAAGATAATATAAAATGGCCTGTTTTCTAAGTTTCTCTGTTAAAGACAATGACTATATGACTTCTTAGATAAGTGTTTATGTGATTTTTAGCTCTATGATAGGACATCTTCAAAACAAATTATTTTTACACAGTATAATACAACTTACGGGAATGCTGTTATGAAAAAGATCCCAAAGTCTTAGTATATTAATTGAGAAGGAAAAAATACATAAATTCTTAACTAAGTCGCTTTACTACAAAAACCACAAAATCTACCAACTTCACTGAATGATTGATTCTTGAAAACTAAGACCCTTACTATAAATGTCATGACTTTTTATGTCAGGAAAACTGGAGCTAAAGGCTTGTTCATATGGCAATGATTTTTTAACACATAAGAAATGTCATCAATTTTAACAACTGAAATGTTACGGTTGAGGATCGCTAACACATTGTCTCCTGGTTTCATGAGAAGGCGTTCCAGGTAATCTCAACTTTTATTAACTTATGTAAAAAACTGCCCATGGGAAAGCATTTAATGCCAGGAAGAACACTGATATTGTGATTTCACTGTGGCAGGCTCTGCTGGCTGGCCACTGCAAACCCACTTCCCCACTGCTCCCTTCCTGCTGCACACAAAGCACAGAGCCAGAAAAGCCAAACGCTTCTCTAGCCTCCTCTGCACATATAGGTGGGTTCTGGATAGGCAGGTCATGAGAAGTCTGCAGGAGTTTCTGGAAAAGATTTCCTTCCCTGACAGAGGAAGAAAGGACCTTGAACCTTCTCTCCACTGCCTGCTCTCACTTCACTCCCTTTCCGTGTCATCTTGATGTGTCTGGAGATGCAACAGCCACCTCATAATTAACTATTAGGCAGCAAATGCATGGACGAAAAGCCATAATGCCAACAAGAGTGCAGAGAGCTTAGGTTCTTGATGACTGACAACTGCTGAGCTGCCCTTAACTGCCTACCTCCAGCCACTTGATGAATTCATTCAATGTATTTATTGCTTAATATACAGTGGGGTAGTTGGATCCCTTTACTTGCAGCTAAGAGTAGCTTAAACCACTAACCCTCCTCTTGGTGGCTGTTATTTCCCTTGGCCTCATTGATACAATGCTCACTGAGCTTTTTCCTTCTCTGTCAGGGTTCTTAACCAGTTGCTGTTCCTCCTCCCACCTCACAGTATAAGTGTTCCCCTCAGTTCTCTATGCAGCCCTTGTCCTCACTTCCTTCTACAACCTAATTAATTCTATCCACTGTCATACACATGCAAATAACTGGCAAATCTATCTTATTTCCTTTATCACGATGATGTAATGGTGGACTGGGCTGGGTCCTACACAAAAACTCCCATCTAGGCAGTAACTTATCTCTGGGACAAGAAATAGCAGGTGGTAGGCATCAATGGGATCTACTTCTTAGCTATTCTAATTTTATGAATGAAGGATTCACTTTCCTTCTGCTTCTTAAGAATTAAAAAGTGTGTAAAGGGTTCAACTGTAATAAAATACATCATTTTTTGCCATCTTCACTTCCCTTTCTTGCATTCTTCAATTGTTATAGCACTTCCTGTTATGTTCATTTAGGGACTTGACAATGTGACATAGCTTACTTTTCCTTTGACTATTTCTTTAGCCTTGTACCATTATGTAATGTTCATTTTCTCCTATCCTTCACCCAAGGTCCCCTCTCTATTCTCATCATGAAAGCGAGTATTAGAAAAATAATGTTGATAAAAATGAAATGAGGCTCTAAATCTATTAGAAGATGTGAGCCCTGGTGCAGCCTCCAGCCAGAGCTAAAGTCATAGCCTTCCCTGAAACCTGAAATGCAGATGATGACAGCAATGCCTACTATTTAATCAGCACCTAATATCTGCTGAGTCATGTGCACACATTATCATGTGAGAGCCCTTGAGTAAAACCTTACTAACATATTCCAGGGGGGGCGGGGGGGCTGTATTCACAGATCTCTTGGATTAGCATTGTAGGGTGTTATCCATGGCTTTGAATTGTTTCTCCTCTAACCAGCATTACTCTCTGTGCCTAAAAGCACCTTGGGACTTTAACCACTTCTAATTCTCCAAATCTGTGTCCAGCCAGACATCCTGCTCCAGATTTCACATTAGTTCATGATAATTGATGCCCTCACCCAGTGGCTATCTCAGTAATGTTTTTAATCATCCACACAATTCCTTGGTAGAGATTGTGACAGCTCAATTTAGTTCCTGGAGGGTGGGGGTCAAACTTCATTTTAATTTATAACATTTACAACATCTAACTCCATGCACTGACTAGAAGACTTTCTCTTATATTAGGTATTTTTTATTCTGGCCATCTTTAGAAAATTAATTGTTCTCTATTTGAATCTGATATCATTCTTTAAAATTGATGTCTACTTAACATAACTCCATAGATGAAATTTGAGTCATCGATTCTCTCAAGTTAGAATTTAGGCATATAGTATTCAGAACTAAAGCTTCTTCTTTAAAAAAAATGAGCTATTCAGAGAAAAGAAATTCCTGTTATTATATAAAGCTGAGTGTACAATACCGTTTATTATGATTGGAAGTAAAGTATCCAATAATTTTAGGTGATATCCCAACCTGCTAGGAATAAATCACCGGAAGAAAATTCATTTTAGAATATATATTTCTTGGTATATAACAACCATGTCAGTATACTGATGGGAATGCCTTATTAGTGAATTCACTAATAAGTTACTCCCAAGGGAGTAACATAATATTGTGGGTTTGGGGGGAGCTTATCAGGAAACGGATGAGTAAATTCCTCTCTGTATAGGAAAAATGCTACAACCATGGTGATGCATGGTCCAGTGTGAAGGCAACAGTGTGTGATGCCAGGGGATGATTACAATGTCAATGGAGGCCCAAATGTATCCCTAAGCTATAGCACAGCTGGTTCAGCCTGGGAATAAATTCCACCTCCCTCCACTTCCTAACTGTGAATTTGGATAAGACACTCAACCTCTCAAGGCCTCAGTATCTTCTCATTGTTGTAATAGGAATCTAACAGCTGTTGTCTAGTCAATGTAAGAAGCTGAGAGATGATACTGGCTCAATAAATGTTAGGTATTAATGGTGGGATATGATTGCTGCTCTATAATGCTTGCTTCAATTGCTATCAGTACAGGACTTGAAATCTTGCCCCTGATGTCTCTTCCATCCATGCAGGGTGTGGCACAGAATTGGTACTCAGAAGGATAATTTACCACATATACAAGACACTGCCATTACTGGAAATCTAATGATTGTAAATAAGTAGTGTCAAAAATGACAGATTGTTTCCAACATCTGTTCTCCCTCCCCTTCTTACATAATAATGCAATTTTCAGACAGATAGATGGCTACCAAAAATAAATATTTCATTTCACAGATTTGTTTGCAGTTAGCTGTGTTCATTGGATCAATTATTTTGGACAATAGGGTATGAATACAATTATTGTGTAAAATGTCTGAGTTATTCCTTTAAAGGGGAGTGCCCTCTCCTTGACTACTTCCTTCCCATGAATGTTGGACCACAGATGTGGTGATTAGCCAACATGGACCAGGTAGATGGGGGTGGTACCAAGCACCAGCCAAATAACCACACTGAATGGAGGAAGCTGGGTTCCAACTCCAAGGAGCCTCCACACTAGCCCTGAAATTCTCTGCCACTGGGATTTTCCATGACAGAGGAAAGAGAGAGATTTTTTTTAATCTCTTTAAGTGACTATATTTTATGGCTCTAGGAGAGCAACTTAACCCAATGCTATCTAATATTCATACACACAAAATGATTAATTTAATCATCCTTTATGTGTATCACATGGAAAGTAAGTCCCAAATACTTCACCCAACTATCAGTGCATTCAATATTTATTCTGGTAGCATTAGAGAATGCAGCAATGAATGCAACCCTATCAGGCCCCTTCAAAACGTGGTCCGGGCCTTCCTTTCCAGTTGAATGTTCTGCAGTGTTCTCTGCCACTTCAAGCACCCAGGCATGTGTATGGATATGTTGTTCTCCAGCATGGGATGCCTCTTCTCCCAATAAACTCCCATTTCATTTTCTGGACTCCTCTGAAACTTCCCTCTGACCTTCTGCAACCTGCCCACGAGGTAGAATTACTGCCCTCTTTTTTTATGCACCCATAGCACTTTGTCTAGACTGTGTCAGGTTCTGTGTAGAGCACAGGCAAGACACACTTGGATTTGAATTCCAGCTCTTCCACTATTAACAATGCACTTGAGCAAGTTATTTCATCTTGTTCATGCTCATTTTCCCTACCTGAAAAGAGTTATAAACAGAATAACATCATTGTGCTGTTGAGGGGGTTAAATGAGAATCCACACAAGACTCAGAGTTTAGAACATGGCATGTAGTAAGGTCTCAATAAATCTTTATTATGATGATAAGATGTAGCTGTTAAGCTACCATCATTCATCTACCTGGATTTCCCATTCTCCTAAGTCCCTGGAGGGCAGGGATGGCATCTCCGGCAACCTCTTGGTATCTAGCACTTAGTACAATACCAGGCATGTACCACACTCAATGGATGCTCCTGGACTCTACCAACTAATGAATTAATGCCTGAAGGACAGTTTTCTGGGTTTAAATGAATTAAAATTAAATGTATAATCTGCCATCTCCTAGACGTGTCTTGTGCGGATAGCATTAATGAAGAAATAAGTGTTTCCTCAATAAACCAATGAGGCCACAGAGTGTGGAGTGGGATTGGGACAATCTGGCTATAGGTTTCCTTGAAGGGATGAGCCAGCCTCCCTGAGAGTCAGCCTTGAGGGAGGCTGGCCAATATTCCCACATGCCTCCCTGTTCTGCTCACTCGCTCAGGCATTGGCTACTGCTTTCCTGATTTAGAAAACATGGAATGTCAAAAAAGCAGTTATAAGTTGGGTGGCACCTGCAGGGGTTTCATGAGTTTAGGGACCTTCTGCCATTCCCTATCAGAACAGAAGCATCTGTCACAGATTCTGCAGATGACACCTCATGGATCAAGTGGACCTAAGACTCTTCAAAGGAGGAAATCACCTCTCCAGAAGGGAGAAGTAGGAACCCTTCCCCATTCCAGCTTGAACCAGTCTCTTCATGCATCCCCATCTCATCAGCTGTCACCCGTGAGTCATAAAAGATCTATGACAACATCTTAACTCACATCACCACGAACACATCTCTCTTCTTTCCAGTTTTATTAAACAACAACACACACCACATGAATTCCCAGGAGGCAGAGATCATAGGCCAAATTCTAACATCACATCCTCTTCAAAGGAGCTCTTAGACAGAATCTTTGTTTGTACAGATCCAATCAAACGCTACTGACATTGGATGAAGCCTCACTTGTCACCATGCCCTCCCCACTGGCCTAGTGCCCCAAGCTGCAGGAACAACCTCCTGTCCTGTGTGGATGTAAGAAAGCCTGACATTTTCTTTTTCCTTTAAGAAGGATGGGAGCTACCCTAAAACTACTATAGTTCTTTTGATTTGGAAAAAAAATTCAGTGTTAGCATGGGCATAAATTTCCCTAGGATATCTGTATTTATTAGGCTATAAATTTTAGCAGGTAACAGTTACTGAATACTTAGAATGTGCCAAGCTAAACGCTTTTTAATGAAATTTTTACTTTTACAGCAATCACTTAAGCTAGAGCTGGTACAACCTTCCATTTTCTAGATATTGCAAGTATAGCACAGAAAGGTGAAGTAACTCACGAAGGCCCCACAGATAATGCAGAGTAAAACCAGTGTACAAACTTAGCTGTTGCTGCAGAGACCTTTTACCTAATCACCTGCTCTACTGCATGATTTAAAAAAAGGAAGGATATGGCAGAGCTGAAAACAGGCTTATATAGAAAAAGTACATTTTCTCTGGGCTTTGAAGGATATTCAGGAGTTTTCTAAGATGAGGGACTGAGAAAGATGCTTGGAAGGGGAAAGGGAAAAAGTATTTCTCTCTCTCCAGGGGACTGGATCCATTTTGCTATGAAACAATTAAAAAAATTCAGTGACATCTCAGGCCCCCCACAGAATTACAGAGGGATTTATCCAAGTAGAATAGAGAATCCTGATAGCTCACACACTGGGGAAAATGGGATATGTCTGTTAAGTCCAAAATGGTATCTCTACAGCCTGTCTCTTCAGAAGAGAAGTGTCTGGTGATAGGTCTATAGCATTAGCTGCTTCCTTGAAATTTTTCTAACTTCTGCAAAAATATTTACAACATATTTGTCTTGTCTGCTTAAGTATTTGCTGCAACCTTTCTGCCTTAATGTCATAAAGCAGAAGGCTCTCTTTCTATCCCTCTGTCCCTCTCTTTCTTTTGCCAACTGGTACCTGTGGTATCAATGAGGAAGGTCAGTGAGAAAGGTGAATTGTAAAGGAGGGATGGCAAGGCCAGGGTAATCTGGTGCTACCGGAGGCGATGCTAGAGAAGAGGGTTCCACTGGCCAGTGGCAGTGGGGAAAAGAAGAGGGAAATATTCCAGGTGCAGCACGTGCTGCCTGGCAGGTGAAGAAAAGGGGCATGAAGGTGGTCTTGAGAAGGAAGAGAAAATAGGAGAGTGTGGCATTTTAAAGGAGAAGAAATTTTGTTGATTTCAACCTTTTGATTGAGCAGAAGGTAGCACAGTGAAACAGTCAGAAATGTGGATCTAAAGCCAGACTGCCTCAGTTCAAATCACAGCCCACCACTTACTATGTGGCCTTGAGAAAGCTGTGTGTCCTTGAACTAATTAATGAACTTCTCTGGGCCTCTGTTTCCTCTTCTGTAAAATGAGGATAATAATAGCAGCTGCCTCATTGGGTTGTTTTAAAGGTAAATAAAATAATCCATGTGAAGCACTTAGATATTACTTAGGAAAGGTGAGCTAATAACATGGATAAAAAAATAATACATTTTATTATGGCCAACGCTTCAAGAGTGTTTAATATGTGCCATATTCTGTTCTAAAGAGCTGCACATGTTATCATATTATTCTTATTAGCATAACTAATAAGAAGAATCCTATAAGGATCACAGAATTACATGAGGCAAGTACTGTTTTTAATATTTTAATATTATTTTTAGTGATCATGAAACTGAGACACAGAGAGATTAAGTAGCCTGAAGACACACAGCTAGTTGGTGGCAGAATCAAGATTCAAAGCCAGGCAGTCTGACTCCAGCCTCTGTGCTTTTATCTGTATCTTTTCTCAAGCAATTAGCAGTGCCTCATGGACAGCAGTGGGGAGATGCTAATAGAAAGATGGAAATTCAAATCTGGACAATGAGGAGAGAGGTCAGAGCGTGAAACGGTTCCTTCAGGAGACATCAGTGTGGACGGTAGAGCTCAATCTGGGGGCATGAGATTCCTACCTATGGAGAAACGAAAGTGTTACTAGCTCAATGTGGAGGGATATTTATGCAAAGAAGAATAAGGTCTAGCAAGGGAAACTGAGGTACAGGTGAGCCGAGTGAGGACAGTTAAAACAAGAAACTTGCTAAAAAAAAAAAAGGACTTGCTGTTGTGGAGGTCAAAACAAAGGAGAGAAGTGGCTATTGAATTTAGCCATTAGGATCTTTTAAGTAAGTTCCTGGAAAGTACTTTCTTAAAACCATAGCAGGATGGGATACAGGTGTTTGTTAGGAAAGTGAATTGCCAACTCTTCCAAAGTTTTCAAAGAACAGAAAGAAAGGAAGCAGGTGGATGAGTGGACAGAGGAGGGAGGGCTGTTCTGAGGTGAGGGAGGTGAAGTTTATATGGTCACCATTTCTCTTTAAGTTTCATATGTTTTAATACCCTTGTCATGACTTTCCCCAAGATCATTATACCCCAATCTCTAGTTGGGCAACATTACCACACGACATAGTGAATTTTATTCCATTCCATTTATAAAGAACGCTTGGCAAAGGACTGATTAGTTGCCTGGTGAGGAATGAAAGCCAGTTTTACTATGATGTAGTGTGGAGGAGGAGTGCCTGATAATAATTGGGGAAAATTCAGTTTTTATTAGGGCCTGAGGCAGTGATCACATTAAAGCCAAATCCACTTATGTGCTGCTTTAGAATATCATTGATTATGAGATCTGAAGCCATTTTATGGAGGACCTGTAGCTGGAAGAATGCACATTATAAAATTGAATAGGTTCTAAAATAATTTTAGATAAAACAGAGACCAGAGCTCCCACATTTGAATATTACAACAACATTATGCTAACATTCACCCAATTAAATACTGATTGTGAAATGCCATCACAACTGTCTAATGCTATGATATGTTAAGTAAAATAAGCCAAATGGAGAATTGTACGTGCAAGTGGAATAAAACGTCAATAATCAAATGAGGAAAAATAGTCGCTATATTAGGATGACAGGCTTATAAGTGACTCTTTAGTTTAGTTTTGGAATGTATCTGTTGGTTTTTTAACATTTAAATTTCTTTAAAAAGGAGTTCATGTGAAGTACAGCTTCTTTTATGTAACCAACCACTAGAGGCCCAGTGCACAAAATTCATAAACTTGGTGGGAGGGTGGCCTGTGCCCTCTTACAGTGCAGGAGCCCCGTGATCAATTGCCCCCAAAGAGGTAGGCTGGAGCTGTGGGTCCTGCCTTGGCATTGAGCCATGGGACCCCCAGGTCTCACTGCATGGACCCAGGGGACCCATCTCTGCACCGGGTACATAGCATCAGGCCCCACCCACCTGTATGTGCATGCAACCCCACCTACTCGAGTGTGCCCACTGCATAAAAAGCCTTCTAGTGATCGCTCATTGCAGTGTGAGGGTGTGACAACCACATAGGCTTTTATTAATAGGACTAGAGATCTGGTGCACAAAATTCATGCACAGGGGGTGTGTCCCTCAGCCCAGCCTGCACCCTCTCCAATCTGGGACCCTTTGTGGAATGTATGACAGTCCATTTAGGATATCTGACAGCCTGATTCCGGTAGGATCAGGCCTAAATGGGCAGTCGGACATCCCTCTCACAATTCAGGACTGCTGGTTCCCAACTGCTCACCTGCCTGCCTTCCTGATTGCCCCTAACTGCTTCTGCCTGCCAGCTTGATCACCCCCTAACCACTCCCCTGCCAGCCTGATTGATGCCTAACTGCTTCCCTGCCACCCTGATTGCCCCTAACAGCCCTCCTCTGCAGGCCTGGTTCCTGCCCAGCTGCTCTCCCCTGCAGGCCTGTTCCACCCCAACTGCCCTTCTCTGTAGGCCTGGTTGCCCCCAACTTTCCTCCTCTGCCAGCCTGGTCACCCCTAACTGCCAACCCCTGCAGGCTTGATCACCTGCCACCAACTACCCTCCCTTGTAGGCTGGTCCCTCCCAACAGCCCTGAGCTGCTAGCCATCTTTTATCCACATGGGGGCAGCCATCTTGTGTGTTGGAATGATGGTCAATTTGCATATCACTCTTTTATTAGATAGCATTCCTGTTGTCTCTAATATTGAAGGCTTTCTAAGTTGCACATCCTCCCCAAGTTCATGGATGTCCTGAAACTGTAAATGCATGGCATATGTACACAAGATTGTTTTGTATTCATGAAATCTCAAGGCGGCACATGGCTTCACAGCAAATAAGAACCCTGGTGAGGAGTGTTCTGAGCAGCCTGTACATCCCAGCCATGATGTTTGCCTGGGATTAGTTGAAGTGTCCCTATCCCCCATGGAACTTTCTCTCTTTGGGGAACCACAGTACAGATTGTGACCTGCCTCCCATTCTGAGGTGCTTCCATCAATGTGATATGGTGATCATATCTGTCTTCCTTCAAAACACTGTTTGCAGGCAGCTTTGCAGTGTGAAAAGGAGACCCAGGACTGTGCATGTGCGTTTAGCTCTTTTTAAGAGTTCATTACTGGGGCTCTGAGCTTGTGGCTTTACCTGCTGCCCTCTGCCTCCTTCACAGACACCTGCAGGAACTGTGTGAGGTAGCACTGCCAAGAACATGGGTTTTGACCCCCTATTTGCTCCTTAAGTGCTGTGATCACAGGCCTGGGTTTCTCATCCATAAGGTAGGGGATAGCGCTATCTACTATGTGGACTTGTAATGGAAATTAAATGAGAAAGTAGATGTCAGCATGCATATGAGATACACAATACAAGTTATTTTCTTTCCTTTTATATGATTGCCTTGCATGATCACACCATCCACTAACTTGTATATTTATTTGAGCACATACTATGTGTGAAACACCGTGACAGGTACCAACAATACAAAGGGATAAAAATGGAATCTGCAGTATCCTAGACTACTTGATATATCACATTTAAGAATAGCATGTGCTAAGTGCCAGAGGAATTGATAACATGTCTCAGTATTTTATTTACAAATGTACTCAGTCAGGTATTTGTGGAGCGCTTGCCGTGTGCTAGGCCCTCTCCCTCTGCAGCCATGGGGCTCTTAGGCCAGTGCTGGGAGGCAGAATTCAATCAGGCAATGGTCATACAAATGAGGTTCCTTCAGCTGCTGATAAATGCCATGGAGACAATGCAGCAGGAGTTGTAGCAGAATGCAGCCCCATGGGATGCTTATTTATGAGGGGTAACCAGAAAAGACCTCTCCAAGGAAGTGATATTTGAGGTGAGAATTGTATAGGACTCAACTCACAGAGATCAGTTTCAGGCTAAGGGAGCACTTGGGTGAAGCTCCTGAAGTTGGCTTGTGCTCGGTACCTCTCAACAGTGGAAAGAGCTGGGTGTGTCTGGAGGATGCTAAAAGAGACAGGGTGCAAGTCCCCAATGCTATGACTGGATCAGCAAGAACCAAGTGACCATTAGATGAGGGAGAGAAAAAGCCAGCATGCACAGGTATGCGTTTTTATACTGTGCATCTGGGAAGACTTGGAGCATTTATAGATGAAAAGATGGATTAGACCACCAGTGGCTGCTCCAGTCCTGATTATCCTGATGCTTCAATGCCTGTAGCTCATTATCATTGTGATTTGGTGACTCAACCAGGCAGTAATTGGTGGGGTACTGAATACTATCACTGAGTTCCACAAGAAAACAGACTGTTGGCAGTAAACTGCCAATGACTTGGTTGCTTGAGTGTGGTTAAGTAAGTTGAACTCTTTTTGAATACTCTTCAAAAAAGTTCAATGGAGAATAAAAAACGAATTTCTAAGAGCAGTATATATGAATGGGACTTATTTAAAAGCAACTCATAAAGACATAATAGAAGAAAGAGAGAAAGTTTCATGACTGTAGTGTATAGTGAGAGCTTGTAAAAGACCCTCATGCAAAATGGGGGAGTTTGTGTTGCATTCAACATACTGCTTTTTATCTCCTTTCTCAAAGACCAATAGCTAATAACCCTTATCCTGCTAAACACAGAGATTAGTTGGGCATTATCTTGGTCTGTAGATTGTGGTCAGACTCTCTGAAATGCAACATGAATTTTCATATTTGGTTCATTTTCTAACATTTCGGAAGATGAAAGGAAATTACAGTAAAAGAGAGAAAAAGGCTGGAAAGCAAAAAAAAAAAAAAAGCTTTTCTTTTTCAAGAGTAGAAAAGAACACAAATAAATACCCACTCCACACTTGGATGTAGCTTTGATACTGTGAATAATTTGGATGACAGTGAACTTTGTCTACTTAGAAACCCATGAAAGACACAGATGCTGAATTCCATTAACAACTTGGCATCTCGGTGGTTCTCCTGGGCTGATAAAACCACATGTTCTACATGGGTTGGACTTATAATCTTATTACCTGTTAACAGGATTTGTGTTTGGAACTCTGAGGTACCCCTTCACCAACTCACTCACATGCCCACTGTCAAGTGCATTTTGATAACAGTTGGTTCAGACAGAACATAAGCCCCACTAACCTGCTTAAGGAGGCTTTAAATATTGTCCAGGAACATTTCTCAGCTCATAGTTCAGAAATTCCGTATTAACACGGAGAAGCAAGCAGACCCAAGTCAGGATTTAAAAGAAGCCAGTTAAATAACCCGGAATTGGTGATATTCCAAGAGTCAAATCTCTTTTGTCTTGTTGAGAAACAGCATGACACAGGTTGTACCACTCAAGAACCTACTTCTGGGGAAAAGATGAATGACTTGGTGGTCACATTCTACATAATCCAGGAGGGAGTTTCACTGTGTGAGAGACACTATTTTCAAGAAGGAAATGGGCTAAGAAAATGTATGTTGGTAATTTAGTCACTGTGAAGCATGAACTGGGGGTAGATGAGTGGGTGGATTAAGATCCATAGTGAAACTCAGGCTGTTTACTGACATCTGCTCACATCACCCAGGTGAACTGAATGCATCCCAACGTGGGCTTTTTACGTCCTTGTCACAGCCCTCTGCCTGGGGAATTAACCTTCCGAGGGCAGCCCTCAATCGGTCACTCATGGGAAGTGGCCTATAAACTGCCCAGCTCCCATGTCTCTCTCTGAAGCTTTTTTTCTTTTTAGCAGTCTTTTCTGTTTCCAGGTGAGTTTTTCTCCAGTCTCATGGAAGTAACTGGCTGGATAATCACCAGTTTTTGGCCGTCTTTTCTTCCTTGTCTTATTCACACACTTTCTAATAGTGTTTTCTGCAAAAAACAAATCTGTTGAAAACTTCTGTGTCTCTTCTAGAGAAAGCAAAAATAAGATCCCCTTCACCCACTCACCCACCCTGACTCACCCATGCCCCTTAAAGCATCAATCACCCACTTTTCCTAGCAAAAACAGCTGGATTAAGTAAAGAAGCCTTGTGCTCCTAACTCTGGCTTAGCATTTTCATTCCTCTTTTTCCTTAGCCCTCTTCCATGCTTCCTGTTGCCTGATAGCGCTTTTCACCAGAAATATACCAGAGACATGAATTATATACACACAAGGCGGCATGCGCAACCACCATCCACTGCTAGGTTTGCTTGCATTAACTTGATCAAGTTCCTTTTCAAATAACAACTGCTGCATTATTTCTGCTTCTACTAAAGTTACTTTAGTGTATGGTTTGTATGTATGTGTATCTAGGGTTCTCACAGTTTTTTAAAAATAATTAAAAAATAAATGTATATATATAATTTCAGAGAGGAAGGAAAAGGGAGGGAGGGGTGGAGAGAGTGAGGAGGAGAGAGAGAGAATTATTAATGGTGAGAGAGAGTCATTGATAAGCTGCCTACAGCACACCCCCTATTGGGGATAGAGCCTGCAACCTGGGCATGTGCCCTGATAGGGAATCAAACTGTGACCCCCTGCTTCATAGGTCAATGCTCAACCACTGAGCTACACTCTCCCAACAAGTTTCTCACAGTTTTGACAAATGGAAAATATAAAATTCTTTGTTCTTTAGATGACTAGTTTGTATAACAATGACCACAGTGATAAGTTATAGTCACATGACTCATGAACAAATTGTCTATGTGTTAGAAGAACAATGCCAAGTGCATATTTAGTAGCAAATAAGGACTCTGAAAATTGTCCCAAATTTGGCCAACTCTTTCGGTGCCTTGCTGCTGGGAAGAGAAATGGTCTCTCTATTAAGATGTCAGCAGGATGGTGCTGCTCATGGGAGAATACCCAAGGAATCGCTAGGAATGTTGCTGGAAGAGGGCTTGTGAAAATGAAAAAAATCCAAAGAAATCAAGAAGCAAATAGAAACTTTGCCCTTATAAAATGCCAGGCACAGCAATTATGCATCTGTGAGTCAATTATGCATTTGTAAGTCAATTACAAAATAAGAAAACAGATAAATTTAAGACTGAATGTATAATGCTGGAAAGGGCTTCAATTTGGGAGAACAATAATTTTAAGAAATGGTTTTAAGTCAAATGAGAAGGGAAGGCTTCCAAAATGCCTCCTGGGAATTAAATTAAAAATGAGTAAACTAATTTCATTTTCAGCTTAAATAAAACTCCCCTGAACTGCTTAATGAGTACCTACCTCCTTTTGGTAAATTTGAGAAAAAAATACAATTTGCAATTATAGGCTAAGGAGATTAATGAATTTCTTCTTCTTCTCTTTCTTCTTCTTCTTCTTCTTCTTCTTCTTCTTCTTCTTCTTCTTCTTCTTCTTCTTCTTCTTCTTCTTCTTCTTCTTTCTCTTCCTCTTCCTCTTCCTCTCCTCCTCCTCCTCCTCCTCCTCCTCCTCCTCCTCCTCCTCCTCTTCTTCTTCCTCTTCCTCTTCCTCTTCCTCTCCTCCTCCTCCTCCTCCTCCTCCTCCTCCTCCTCCTCCTTCTCCTCCTCCTCCTCCTTCTCCTTCTCCTTCTCTTTCTTCTTCTTCTCCTTCTTCTTCTCCTTCTTCTTCTTCTCCTCCTCCTCCTCCTCCCTCCTCCTCCTCCTCCTCCTCCTCCTCCTCCTCCTCCTCCTCCTTCTTCTCTTTCTCATTCTCCTTCCCTTCTCCTTCTCCTTCTTCTTCTTCTTCCTCCTCCTCCTCCTCCTCTCCTTCTTCTCCTTCTTCTTCTCCTTCTTCTTCTTCTTCTTCTTCTTCTTCTTCTTCTTCTTCTTCTTCTTCTTCTTCTTCTTCTTCTTCTTCTTCTTCTTCTTCTTCTTCTTCTTCTTCTTCTTGAACCAGTGAATAGAAGACATTTTTTTTCTGAATTACACTCACAGTGAGCTAGCCAGAAAAGGTGACCAGAGCTCTTCCCTTAATGAATATAGCAGCCTGTACCTTTCCTTACATTCAGGAGCCAAGTAATTTGTCTTTATATAAAGAGTTGTCTAGCACAGTGCCTACACAGGGTAGGAGCCTACTAAACATGTAAAATGAGTAAACCTACAGCAATGTTTTCAGCTTGCTTACTTTAGATAAATGGGCAGAGATGGAGGCAACAGCTCTGTTCCTCTGCCTGGGACTTGCAGGGCACACATATCCTTTGCTAAACAAACCCACATGCATTCAAGTTCCATGAAAATGTGGTGTTTGTCTGCTTTGTTCAGTGCAGAATTCCTGCTCTTAGGGCAGCTTGGCACATAGTAGGTGCTCACAAATATCTGTTGAGTAAACATGGTAAAGGCGATGGAAAGTGCTTTGAAGGTCAAGACCAATTTTAGAAATTCAACTTTCATGAGGAGTTTGATTCATATATTTTATTAATTTACTTTTTATAAAGCAATTACTGTCGTGTAATAGTCATTTAATAGTTTTAACAATAGAAACTTATTAATAATGTGCCAGACACTTCATATACATGATCCTTTTCAAATTTATAACAATCTATTGAGGTAGATTCTGTTATCTTCATTTAACAGATAAGAAAATGAAGGTTTAGGAGAATGACTTTATAAAGTGTCCTCAGACAGAACACAAAAGGCAAAGCTGAGGCTATATCTTAATCCAGGGTGCTCCCCCTACCTCCCGAATTGAGTTTAAACAAGAACTTGGGCATGGGTGGTTTATTTGTGGGGTGGAGTCAAGAAGCAGGGCGAGGGAACAAAAAAAGATAAGGGAGGAGAAATGCCTATAGAGAAGTGTTACTGAGCTGCATTGCACTGGGGGAAAGGAGCTTGTCCCTGGTCAGCTCTGAGGAAGCAGGTAGAATGCATCTCAGGATCGCTTTTCCAAGGACAGGGCTGGACATTGATCCACTGACCCCTCTCCCCACTGGTTCACAGCTACCTCTGGGGATATAAAAATCCCTGACTCTGGGCTGCCTTGTGTTGGTATGCAATTCCCTAGGCTTTGGAAAAACACTAAATGGAAAGATGTTGGTGAGGGAGGGGTGACCAACACAGCTTCAGCTGAGCTCCAAACAGGCTGAACACCAATGCCGCTTGCTCTAACTTTATCTGTGTTATATATATATCTGATTTCAGAGAGGTAAGAAAGGAGGGGAGAGGGAATCATTGATCAGCCTGCAACCTGCCATGTGCCTTGACCAGGAATCGATCTGTGACTTCCTGGTTCATAGATCGATGCTCAACCACTGAGCCTGTGTCCCTTTTTAGTTTTAACTAAGCAGCTATGTTTCCTCCTGCTGGAAGGGAAGCCAAGAGCAACACAATGTGATGTCAAGCACAGCTTCTGCCTCCAAGGTGCTTATAAACCTAATTTAGAGAAAGGCATGTGCCTGTGAAAAATTAGGCAACAACGTTATCTCTGATAAGGGTTTAATGTCCAAAATTTACAGGGAACTCACACAACTTAACGAAAGGTAAAGAAACAACCCAATCAAAGAATGGGCAAATAACCTAAAGAGGACATACAGAAGGCCAAGAGACATATGAAAAAAATATTCAAAGTCACCAATCATCTGAGAGATGCAAATCAAAACAGCAATGAGGTACCATCTCACACCTGTCAGAATGGCTATCATCAACAAATCAAGAAACCACAAATTCTGGCAAGGATGTGGAGAAAAGGAACTCTGGTGCACTGCTGGTGGGAATGCAGATTGGTGCAGCCCTGTGGAGAACAGTATGGAGTTTCCTCAAAAAATTAAAAATGGAACTCCCATTTGACTCAGTGATCCCACTTCTAGGACTATATCCCAAGAAGTCAGAAATTCCTCTCAGAAAGGATATATGCATTCTTATGTTCATAGCAGCACAATTTACAATAGCTAAGATTTGGAAACAGCCTAAGTGCCCATCAATAGACGAATGGATTAAAAACAAAAAACTGTGGTACATCTACACAATGGAATACTACGCTGCTGAAACAAAAGAAGGAACTTTTACCATTTGCAACAGCATGGATGGGTCTGGAGAGCATTATGCTAAGTGAAAAAAGCCAATCAGAGAAAGATAAATATCACATGATCTCACTCATTTGTGAATATAATGAACAACATAAACTGCTAAAAAAAAATAGATCCAAAAAGAGAGAAGCATCCAACTGACTGTCAAACCTCAGAGGAAGGCAGGGGAATGGGAAGAGATCAACCAAAGGACTTGTATGCACGCATATAAACACTACCAATGAACACAGTCACTAGGGGTGAGGGCGTTTGCTGGGGGGTAGGAGTGGCCCGAGAGAAGTCAATGAAGGAAAAAATAACTTATGTTTCGGGGGAGAATCTGTTTTGCCTGTTCCAGCCTTGGAGGCTACCCACACTCTTAGGCATGTGGTCCCCTCCATTTTTACAGCCATAGCACACCACCTGCTCTCCTCCTGGCCACATTCATCCCTTATTTGAGCACCCTTGTGATTACATGGGTGCCACCACAATAATCTTTCTAAACCAAGATCCTTAATCACATTTCCAAAGCGCCTTCTTTCATCTAAGGTAACTTCTTCATAGATTTAAGAGATTAGGATGTGCACATCTCTGCAGGGCTGGGGTAGGGGGCATTAACCAGGCTATACAGCTTGTTTATTCACATCCTGTCTTTTTTTTTCTGAAAGAATACAGTGTTTTAGGAGAGAGGGATGGAGAGTTTAGAAGAAGGGAGGCTTTTACTTCCCATATTGTGTTGTCACCCCCTCTGCCTCCTTTTCATTTTTATTATCAGCATCTATTCTTTTTCTTTTGCTAAAAAGTTAACTGGTTTTTCTGGACCCAGAGAATATGAGCTACTTTGTTTTCTGCCTTTGCCATTTCTGTATTATAAAAACAACAACTAACCAGTGTTTTTTAAAATTATGGTTCACCTGTTAGCATAGGTAGCAAGATGCTGGGAGAGGAAGTAGCGGGAATCAGGCACTGAGCATAAGGAATGAGAGCTGACTCCGATACTGAGCTGTTTGCTTCACCAGGAGGCTTCCACTTCACTGCATGCTAGGGGATAACAGCATTGCTGTGATTATGGGGGACCAAGGGGTAGTAAGCACATGTGCAATACAAGTAAAAAATGGCATAGGGGGAGATGCTTGGCCATAGAGGCCTCTCAGTCTAACCTGGGAGAGGGATGACTGGCTAAGGGATGGACCCATAGGAAGCTGGCATAAGCTTGGGAAGTTGATTGGTTATTTTGTAAAAGATCCTGGTTCTTACTGAGCCCAAAATAACATAAACTCAGCTTAGCAATGAGGTTCTCTCATGACCCATGTTTGCTCCATGTGTATGCTTTCTCACTCACATGAGAACACACACATCATGCAAGTCTAGCAGCTGAGTGGACCGCAACAGGCCACGCAGGCTCCAAAGGACTAAGCTTTAATATGAAAAAGAAATTCTGGACATTGGCCTTTGTTTTGGCCTTGCTGAAGACACAATTGGGCTTTTTCCATGGCAGGACAGATGGGCATGGGACACTGGAAACCCGGGATCTATTTCTTCCCAAGTAAGCCTTGCACACCCTAATCTCCCAAGCATGGTTCTTGGAATGTTTTCCTCATGATCCCATGAAAGAACACAATTTCCATCAGCAACAAGACCATAAAATGAACTACCACATACATGGCCATTAGAGGGAATGAGAAAAATCCATACACAGTGCCCATGAGGACATGTTGGTGAAAAAGTAGAATATAGACCCTACCAGTAGAGAAAGTCCATCATCAGAAAAACACTGCAGAGAGGATATACATGGTTGCTTCCAAACAAACATTTCTGGAAAGACACAATATATAAGTGGCTGCCTAGAGAGGGTACTGAGGAGGATTTGGGCGTGATTTTTCACTATATACTCCTACAAAATACTTGGCATGTATGTATTAAATACATACATATATGTATATGTGTATATATATATATATATATATATATATATATATATATATATATGCACTAGAGGCCTGGTGCACAGATTTGTGCACCGGTGTGGTCCTTCGGCTTGGCCTGCAGCCTCTTGTAATCTGGAACACCTTGGGGGATCTCAGACTGCCAGTTTCAGCCTGATCCTCACAGGCCAGGCCAAGGGACCCCACTGATGCATGAATCCATGCACCGGGATGGTTTCAGCCTGATCCCTGCATGCCAGGCAAAGGAATGCTGCTGGTGCACAAATCCATGCACTGGGCCTCTAGTTTGCATATAAGATCTTTGGTTAATCTCTTCCCACCCTCCCCACTTCCCTCTGAGATTCATCAATCTGTTTCATGTTTCCATGCCTATGCATTGAGTATCTGCCTCCTGGTGGTCAGTGAGCATCATAGCTACTATTCAAATGGTCACTTAGGCTTTTATATATATATACTAGAGGCCCAGTGCACAAAATTTGTGCACAGGGGGCGGGGGATGTCCCATAGCCCAGCCTGCACCCTCTCCAATCTGGGACTCCTCGAGGGATGTCCAGGAAGTTGGACATCCTTCTCACAACCCAGGACTGATGGCTACAAACTGCTCACCTGCCTGCCTCCCTGATTGCCCCTAACCGCTTCTGCCAGCCTGATCACCCTCTAACCACTACTCTGCCAGCCTAATTTATGTCTAACTGCTTCCCTGCCAGCCTGTTTGCCCCCAACTTCCCTCCTCTGCAGGCCTGGTCACCCTTAACTGCCCTCCCCTACAGGCTTGATCCCCCACAATGGCCCTCCCTTGCAGGCCTGGTCCCTGCCAAATGCCCTCTCCTGCTAGCCTGATGGCCACAACTGCCCTCCCTTGCAGGGCCTGGAACCTCCCAATGGCCCTCCCCTGCTGGCCATCTTGTGTCCACATGGGGGCAGGATCTTTGACCACATGGGGACAGCCATCTTGTGTGTTGGAGTGATAGTCAATTTGCAAATTACTCTTTTATTAGATAGGATAGAGGCCTGGTGCATGGGTGGGGGCCAGCTGGTTTGCCCTGAAGAGTGTCCCAGATCAGGGTGTGGGTTCCCTTGGGGTGAGTGACAGCCTGGGTGAGGGGCCTGTGGAGGTTTGCAGGCCTGCCATGCCCCCACAGCTACCCAAGCAGAGGCCCCGGTATCTGGGATTAATCTATGTCTACAATTGAAACTTTGTATCCTGGAATGGAGCCAAGCCTTCTGCTTGCTCTGTGGTGGCAACCATTCTGTTTGAAACTTTGTAACCTAGAGTGAAGGCTTAGGCCGGCAACGGCAGGCTGAAAGGTTAGCTTCCTCCATTGCCAGGAAACCCAAGCCTCTGTTCTCTCCAGCTCAGTGGCTGCCACCATTTCTGTATCTTTTATAACTGAAACTTTGTAACATTGAGTGGAGGCCTAGGCAGGCAACGGCAGGCGGAAAGCTTGGCTTCCTCTGTTGCCGAGAAAACCCAAGCCTTCCTTCTGCTCTCAGTGGCAGCAGCCACTTGGTTGGGGTTTATTTGCATAATCTGCTCGTGATTGGCTGGTGGGCATGGCTATGGGCGTGGCTTGTGGGTGTAGCAAAGATATGGTCAAATTTGCATATTACTCTTTTATTAGATAGGATTAGGGGCACTGGGGTGGGTGATCCCTCAGCTCAATCTGCCCCCTCACACATACTGGGAGCCCTCAGGGGATGTCCTCCTGACCACTCACCCCTGGCCTGCCCATGGCCTAAAGCCTATGGCAAAGGCTTTAGGTCTTGGGCACCCAGCCATCACCCTGCTTGGCTCCACCCCCGCAGCTCCAGCCTTAGCCCCGGCTGTCAGCGACTGCCTGTCCCCGGAGGCCGCATGCTTGCTGGCTGGCTCCGCCCCAGCTCCTGATTGGCTGGTGGGCATAGCTGATGGGCGTGGCTTGATCAGAGGTATGGGTCAATTTTCATATCACTCTTTTATTAGATAGGATAGACTAGAGGCCCAGTGCACGGAATTGGTGCACGGGGGGGGGGGGGAGAGTGTCCCTCAGCTCAGCTTGCACTCTCTCCAATCTGGGACCCCTTGAGGGATATAAGCTGCCCATTTAGGCCTGATCTCTCTCACAATCCAGGACTGCTGGATCCCAACTGCTCACCTTCCTGATTGCCCCTAACTGCTTCTGCTTGCCAGCCTGATCACCCCCTACCACTCCCCTGCCAGCCTGATTGATGCCTAACTGCTCCCCCCTGCCAGCCTGTTTGCCACTAACTGCCCTCCCCTGCAGGCCTGCCCCCCCAACTGCTCTGCAATGCAGGCCTGTGTCCCCCACAACCGCCCTTCCCTTCTGGCCCAGTGACCCCCAACTTCCCTCCTCTGCTGGCCTGGTCACCCGTAACAGCACTCCCCTGCAGGCTTGATTGTCTCCAACTGCCCTCCCTTGCAGGCCTGGTCCCTCCCAACTGCCCTGCCCTCCTGGCCATCTTGTGGTTGGCCATCTTGTGTCCACATGGAGGCAGGATCTTTGACCATATTGGGCAGCCATCTTGTGTGTTGGAGTGATGGTCAATCTGCATATTACTCTTTGTTTAGATAGGAGAGAGGCCTGGTGCATGAGTGAGGGCCAACTGGTTTACCCTGAAGTGTGTCCTGGATCAGCGTGGGAGTTTCCTTGGGGCGTGGGGTGGCCTGGGCGAAGGGCCTGTTGTAGTTTGCAGGCTGGCTCCATCCTCCAGCAACCCAAGCAGAGGCCCTGGTATTGGGATTTATTTATCTTCTACAATTGAAACTTTGTAGCCTGGAGTGGAGCCAAGCCTTCTGCTCGCTCCATGGTAGCAGTCGTTTCTGTTGGGTTTTGTTTATCTTCTATAATTGAAACTTTGTAGCCTTAAGCAGAGGCCTGGGCCAGCCAGAGCAGATGGAAAGCTTAGCTTCCTCCATCTCTGGGTGCAACTCAAGCCTCCTGCTCTCTTCAGCTTCGTGGCTGCTGCCATTTTTGTTTATTTTCTATCATTGAAACATTTTTAGCATTGAGTAGAGGCCTGAGCTGGCAAGGGCAGGTGGAAAGCTTGGCTTTCTCTGTTGCCAGAGAAACCCAAACCTCCCTCCTGCTCTCTGTAGCTACAGCCATCTTGGTTGGGTTTATTTGCATATTTGCTCTTGATTGGCTGGTGGGCATGGTTTGTTGGTATAGCAGAGGTATGGTCAATTTGCATATTACTCTTTTATTAGATAAGATATGTATTTTAATCATGCCCATGTACGTTACACTACAATAGAAAATAGTAGTACTAAATGATGCATTCAGCACTAAAAGAGCTTGAATAACCTTTATCAAGCTCTTTTACTGGCCCAGGCCGTGTGTTAACTAAGCATTTCACATGGGTCACATAATCCTTAAGTCCTGTGAAGTTATTTACCTTCATTGATAAGGATACTGAGACAAGGATATAATGACATTATTATAAGAATAATGAATGAATGGATAGATGGATGGATGGATGGATGGATGGATGGATGGATGGATGGATTAATGTTTTAGGGCAAGTGAGAAATAAGGCCAGGCAGGTAGCACAGGCCGGGATGAAAGCCAGGATGAGAAGTTTGGAAACCCGTTGCTATAATCAGTGGAGGAATCTATTAGCTTTTAGTGGGCAGAGCCAGAGATGCCAAAAGTTCTGAAATATGGAGAACAGTAATCCCAACAAAAGATTATCTCATTTTGTGCTTAAGTTTACAATGTTCAAGTAGGTAAAAAGTTCTTTATAATTCTGTATATAAATAAGAGATTTTTGGTGTGATTTTAACCTGCCTTGAACATGTTGGCTTTATCTAGTATCCATCTCTGCCTCTGCACTTCCCTTGCCAGTATCTCTTCTACAGAATGATTTCTTAGTCTTCCCACCTACTCTAAATCCAAGCGGATGCTTTAAAAGTAGGTGCAAACATTTGACTTCAGCATTTTCTTCCAGTGTAGTTATACCTGAACATTTATATTTTTAAAAAGATTATTTTATCATAAATTACTCTGCTTTTATTTCTCCTTTATATTGAAGTTATGGCATAATATTGAGAATTGTTTCCAAATGTGTAGGTGGTAACATCTCATTTGGGGGAGGAAAGGGGCATTTTGATGCTCTTCACCAAGGGATGCAGAGTCAGATGTCTCTGGCAGCAACAAGGCCTATGTGAGGTGGCTTGTGAATGGGACAGTCAGTGGCAGCCTGCCTGACCCACTCAAAGGTATCCAAGTTTCCATTCTGCTTAAAGGCCCAAGGAAACAAAAACATGGCTGCTGCCTTCTTCCAGCCCAAGGACTTCCCTAGTGGGACCTCCATTCTAGAAAGCAGTAAATCACTGAGAACAATGGAGTGTCCAGCACAATTCCTGCTTTGCTAATCTGTCCCAAACAAGCAGTTTTTCTTCAAAGCACTAAACTCATATAGCACACCTCAGCTTTTTATTCTCATAAGACATATTATTTCATTATAACAAACCGGGGCTAAACTGTACTGTTAGCAATTGTGTTGATGTGGTTGCTATGTAACCAATTTGCCCCTTAGGTTTTAGAAGCAGCTGAGGGTGCTAAATATTACATAATAAATCAGGGTGTAAAGGGAGTTCAGACATGTTTTTAAAAGCACTGTCCTCCAGAAGGGCAGATTGTAATTGGCTATTGATGAGATTAAAAAATTAGGATCCAGGTTCAATTTAAAAATGTGGATACACAAACAAGGAGAAGGGGACTTACAATGCCCAAGTGTAAAGGGAATGGTGTAGAAAAAAATTATAGTCTCATTACTTAAATTAGGTAATACAGCTTAATTCAAAGAAGACTAAAACCCAAATTACTTGCTAATAATGATAATGATAATGATAGATGTAACTTTTGACCCCCTGCTGGCTTCATATGTGCCCTGTACAATGCTGATACTTGACTAGCATCCTATCATCTAAGTCAGTTGTCTGCAAACTGTGGTTTGTGAGCCACATGTGCCTTGTGAGCCATGGTTTGCTGCTCTGTTGACTGAGTTTGCTAGCCACTGTCAATAGGGCAGTGGTCAGCATACTCATTAGTCAGCAGAGTCAAATATCAACAGTACAACGATTGGAATTTCTTTTGAGAGCCAAATTTTTTTAAACTAAAACTTCTTCTAATGCCACTTCCTCAAAATAGACTCACCCAGGCCGTGGTATTTTGTGGAAGAGCCACACTCAAGGGGCCAAATAGCTGCATGTGGCTCATGAGCCACAGTTTGCCGATCACTGGGTAGGGTATCTGTGGGTCAGAATTCCAGGAAGGGCTTGGGCTGGTGGCTCTACATTCTGGCTGGGGTTTCTCTCAGTTGCAGTCAGAAATGACTGCAGCTGGGACACTGGGGTAAAGACTGGCTGGCAAGGCCTCTCTCTTCATGTGCCTCAGGGTCTTTCCACGAGGTTGCTCTCTGTGGGTTAGTCTGGGCTTCTTCGAAGGTGGTGTCAGGATGGTAGGGCTCTCGGAAAGTAAGAATCCCAGGCAGCAAGGTGTAAGCTGCGTGGCCTTTTATGGCATTGCCTTAGAAGTCACCTCTACTGCACTCTATTCATTACAAGTGAGTCCCTGTTTACGATGCTCCGGTGTCTCAATGAAAGGCATGTCAAGATCAGGTTGAAGACCACATGCTATGAGATATCCTGGTCACCCTTGAAAAAGCAATTTGATACAGGGGAGAAGCCAAATTAACATAGTTGGACTAGAATTTTCCTGTAAGAACTATCTTCAATACACAGAGTTTCATGAATTAACTTTATATTTCTCCTCCACCTCATCATTATAGAAATAACACATTTCAAAACACTTGACAGTTTACAAAGTGCTTTTAATTGATCATCATAATGAGGCTGCTAATTATTAGGACAAAATATTATTGCCTATATAGCTTAGACAAGAAAACTAAGACCTACTGTTTATAGCTAAAAAGGCACACTCAGGTTCTGAATCCAGAATTTATTTTCTTTCTTTAGAATCATACCATGACAATGAAAAATTTGAGTTTTCAGTTTGATGGTCTTTGTATTCTTTATAGGATACAAAGCATTTGAACAGTATATGACTTTGAATATTAGGTTCCTCATTTATGAGAATATGAAAAGCTATTGTTTTAAGTAGCATCTATTACAGACTGAATATAAAGACTATTTCCAAATTGCTTTCAACATTTTTTTGTCTTATCTTCTACAAATAATTAAGGGTTAGTAACTTAGAAATTAATTCTCGTGGTATAGCTATGCATCTGGCTTAATGGATGCCATAAATCAATCCCAAGAGATACAATCTATTTTAAGAATGCTTCAGAAAAGGTCTTATTTCAAAGAAGGCTTTGTATTATTTCTCTCTTCAGAGTAGCAGCCCAGCCCTCAGGTTGAAACATCTGAGCAACATTTAGCATCAATTAGGAATGTGTTAGAAATGCAAATTCTCATGACTCATTCCAGGCCTAAGGATTGAATGGTAGCTCCAATAAATGATAGGCCCAGATCCTAGTCCCTAGAATCTGTGAATGTGACCTTATTTGGAAAAAGGGTCTTTGCTGATGTAATCAAGTTAAGGATGTCAAGATGAGATCATCCAGGATTATCAAGGTAGACCCTAAATCCAATGTCAAATGTCTTTACAAGAAAAAGGAAAGGGAGATGTGAGACAGAAGGGAAGGCCATGCGAGGATAGAGGCAGACATGAGAGTAATGCAGCCAAAGCCAGGGAAACCCTGGAGCCAATAGACATGGAAGAGGCAGAAAGGATTCTCCTCTGGAGGAAGCTTGGTTCTGCTAACACATTGCTTTCGGATCTCTGGCCTTCAGATTTATTAGAGAATAAATCTGTATTGTTTTAAGCCACCAACTTTTTGGTGATAGGTTAAGTATTCCCTAAGAAATTAATATCTGCTGAGTAAGAAACCTGAGGAGTGGGTCAAGCCACTGGTATTTTAATAAGCCCTCCTGGGTCAAGGTGGAGAGCCACTGACAAATTGACTAAACAGCTCTATGTATGACCAAATATGTGCCCATTTTTCCAACAGGATAGCAGAAGCCTTCCTTGGACCTGCAAAAGACCAGGAGTGGCCATCAAACTTCTGGAGTAAGACTGGAGTCTGAGCAGAGAAGTGAATTTCCACAGATGAGGTCTCCAAAGCTATTTCTCTTGGGGATTTCCTCATTCACAGCAGGTGTTGCTTTTGCTCTGAACAGGGACAAAGCAATATGCCAGGCACTACAGTGTAAGACTAGATTCTTGTCACCAAGAGTTTGGCGAACACATTGGAGAAATAAGACAAGTAGATACAAAGATAAAAATTGCATTTCTGGCTTCACATGAGCATTGTGTCTTCAAAACTCTATTCAGAGCTTACCAAATAAGCAACTCTTGAAGCTACATGTGTATCTAACTGAATTCCTCCTAATCACTGGGGTGGTATTCAGTCAGCACTGGCATGCTCTCCGTCTAAAATACAAGATGTTCCCAAATGAATAATGCATTCCATGCTTGTGCCTCTTACAGATTAGTTTGCATATCAAGAATAGCTAGACTTTCCAAAAGCCATTTCAGAATAGAAGAATGCTCACTTGTGGGTATGCTTTCTAATGGCTCGTCAAATGAGAGCATTTGAGGGTAACTTAAGAGAAATCAAAACACATCACTGACTGAGCAAGAACACATACTAGCTGGTGGGAAATGGCCCATGCCTTTGACCGAAGGTTTGAGATTCTTGTCTGGTTTAAATTTAGCACAAGGAAGATGGGACTGTCTCTCCCATGTTGTATCTCTCCTTCTCCTTCTCCTTCTCCTTCTCCTTCTCCTTCTCCTTCTCCTTCTCCTTCTCCTTCTCCTTCTCCTTCTCCTTCTCCTTCTCCTTCTCCTTCACCTTCTCCTTCTCCTTCTCCTTCTCCTTCTCCTTCTCCTTCTCCTTCTCCTTCTCCTTCCTCTTTCCTTTCCCATTCCCCTTCCCCTCCTTCTTCCTCTTCCTCCTTCTTCCTCTTCCTCTTCTTCCTCTTCTTTTTCTTCTTTTGTTAAAGTTAATTTTATTGGTCAATTATTTATGTGTGTGTGTGTGTGTGTGTGTGTGTGTGTGCGTGTGTGTATGTCAAAGGAGAGAGTTTTATCATCTAAGCAAATTGGGGCTGTTACCACAAGCAAATTGATTATCCTAAATAAACAGGGTTATCTAGTTAGTGCCTGATATTAAAACAAAAATTTTGACCAAGACATCCCTGAAGCAGCCAACATCTAAGGCAATTTTATTTGCAACACTGAGGCAATCTGAACCCTAGTTTATAATCTCTTTTCAATTGGGGACTGCAATCCCATTCTTCCCCAAGTGGGGCTGCCTCATAAATCCATTCCCTGAATTCAGGTTATATATTACCTAAAATTCAAGGCTGGATTCAATTAATTTATTTACTGCTTGATTCTACTCTTAATTCTTTTAATATTTTCCCTCTTTCTTAGGGACACAGTTCTTACAGTTTAATGATAACAATTAGGCTGTGCATATTTCCTTTTCGGGGTCATGCTAATGGTAGTGGTCTCTTACCATTACTGCCACTCTTCAGATTATTATTCTTTGATTGGAATGACTGGCCAGCCCTCCCAATCTAGGCCTCCTCAACCCAGACATACTCAACCCAAGTCATCAGGAACCAGTGTTTCACAGATTAAGGCATCCTACTTGAGAGCAAGGTCCAAGAGGGGAGGGTAACATTAAAGTGCTTACTCCAGAGACCTATGAAATGTATTCTTTATCCAGGCCATTCCAATCACAGAATAGTAACCAGGTTGTTTCTCTTCTTAATCGAAGTGATAGATATATTGCTATGACCTTCAATATCCTTTGGGGACACATAACTTACTGAGAGAGGTATGTCCTGGGAGGAAGGAGGGGTTGCCCCTGACCATGGAGGGTATGTGCTAGGGAATCTGATCAGGAAATCATGGACAAATGGCAAGCATGAGGTGGGCACAATAACACAGCATCAAGGCTGCTTGGATCCCAGTAGCTGTGTGACCCTGGGCAAGTGACAGCCTTACAGAGGTCCAGTTTCTTCAGTAATACTGAGGGACAGCAGTAGAAACTACCTTAAAAGATTGTTATGAAGATTAAAAAGCTAACACATATAAAGTGTTAATAACAAAGCCTGGCAACATATGCTTATTATTTCTTCTCTTTTAGCCTTTTCTCTTCCTCCAACTTCTTCTCCTTTCCACCCAAACTTCTTATCATCACCATTATCACAGCACTTCACAACCTTTGAAGTCTCAGGGTTTAAATCTGATCCTCTCTTTTCAATTGCTGTGTGACCTTAGAAAAGCCATTAACCTCACCTGTACGTGGCTATCCTGCCTCTTACCTTGCTAGGAGGTGAGGATTAGAGAGAACTCACTCACCTAAAGATCCCAAGACAGGGCATTAAATAAAATGTGTCACCATAATTCAAAGTGAAATTATTATGACCCAAAATAGAGGAGAAGAGTTTTAAAGATAGGGGATCAGCAAAACAGAGGAAGGAGAGACATAGGCTCCCTCCCATAGCTCTTGGAAATGACTCAAGGAGTCATTTGCGGCAGATGAAGACATTAACTCACTTATTTACCTGATAACTGGTTACTGAATTTCATATTCCAAGTACTATGCAAAATGTGTGATCATCCTCTCGATAATTGTATTACATCAGAAATGAATTATCTCATTTAATAGATCAGGAAACTGATGTTCAAAGGGGTGAAACAAATTCATCTTTATTAATTATTAATATATCATTAATTAATTGTTAATTAGTTTCCCATGTGGAAACTAATTAGAATTCAGGTTCCAGCTGACCTCAGCTTTTAACCCCTACATGGTGTTTACCATATGTTCACTAATGCTTGCAGCCAGCTATTACTACTGACTTTTCTACCATCTCTACCATCTGAACAGTGACTGGCTGAAGGAAAATTTGTAAGGACAATCTGCCTCACCTTTCAGTGTGGGAGAGCTAGGCAGAAGGTCTTCCAGAAGAATAAATATCACATATTAGACCCTAGGACTTCGGAGTATCAAGTTTTGTATGGCTGTTGCTGCTGGCAAGAGAAGCCACTTCCACTTTGAAAGGTGTTAATTTCTAACCATCTAACCTTCCAGGTATCATTAATGGAGGGGACAGATGGCCACTAGCAACAGAATCTTCTTGGAGAACTTGGATTTTAGCCAATTGCTAGAGTCACAGCATTGTATCTTCCTTGACTTTTCTCTCTTTCACACCATATATTCAATTTATCAGCAACCTGACAGCTCTCCCTTCCAAATATATGCAGAATCTACCATCACTTAGCACTTCCATGGCTCCCATCCTAGCCCAATTTGGATGTATTACTGAATAGCCTTCTCCCTGGTTGTCTTGTTTATGTTCTCCTCTTACTCTCTTTTCCAGACACCAGCCAGGGAAAGTCCTATAGAATTAAAGTCGGATCATGTCAATCTTCTGCTCAAACTTTTGATAGCTCTCCTTTCCATGTAAATAAAAGCTTGGCTCCTTACAATGCCTGCATGGATGGATATGATCTGCTCCCTCTGCTTCTTCCAAATTCACCTCCTGCTCCCCTCTCCCTTCTCCCTTTATTCTACCCACATTGACTCTCTATAGTCCTTCCAACATGCCAGATGTAGCCCTGCCTCAGGGCCTTTGCACATGCCATTTCCTCTGTCCGGAAGGCTCTTCCTTCAGTTATAAATGTGACTTACTGTCACCTTTTTCAGGCTGTGCTCAAATTTATTTTCTCAGATGAACCTTCCCTGCCCACTCTATGAAAATCGTAACACTGCCAGTACTGCCGCCAGTACTGCCCTGATCATGTTTGTTTTTCTCTATAGCTCTCATCGATTAATATAGTCCACACAGTCTTTTTCACCTTGTTTGTTTGTTTTCTTCTCCTAGAGGGAGACATATATTCTGTGAGGTCAGAAGACTGGCATTAAGTATTTATTGAATGAATGAATGAATGAATGAATGAATGAAGAAAACTGGAGCAATATGCTTAGGGTGGTGTTCTGGAAGAGCTTAGCCTGGTTCTCTGACATCAAAAGTGATACCACTGTCATTGCTTATATTCTTGGGACCCCTCCATACAAAACTTTGAGCAAGGGAGTACTGGTTTTGCAGCCACCCTAGTTCCCAGCAGATATGTGTTCTAGGAAGTATGAACTTTGTCTGGGTCACTGGGCTCGAGCAACAGACTAACAGAAATTCTGGGCTAGATTCTCATGCCATATCCAGAAAAAGAATCCTTTCAGTTCACTCCTGAGCCAGCCATTCATCATTGTAAACAAGCATGTAGACTTGGAAAGATCCCTCAGCAGCCACTGCATGTTCCCCTCCTGAGCCAAGAATAATAGTCCCATGAGAACACTTCCTTTCCCAGACCATAAAGTCAGTGCAGAGCCAAATGCCCCCACACACGCAAAGGTGGCATTTCCATGGGCTCTTCTTGGCAGCAGTTTAACATCAGTCCCCGAGCTCTTGACATGGTCTCAGGAAATGTCACCTGGAATATTCTTGGGGACATGCTAGCAGGACATCTGCAACACTGATTTTGCTTTAAAAAGTTTATTTTTTCTAGTAGGAAACTTTGTCTGACTCTTGAAAGTGCTGCTAACAAATCTGAGTCCCTGGCCCGAACACTCACACGCAGGCTACAAAGACTCTCTCTACCTAGCCCCCCTCAACCTATTCCCATTCCCTCCTTTGTCCTGAACCAGGTTCCCTCCACTCTCAGGGCCAACTCAGGACCCCTCTTCTCAGAGCTGCTCCCACCTACGTAAACTTTTCCTTTTCTTGTTTCCTACACAATTGAAATATGGCACCAAATATTAGTGTGCAATTGCAGAAGCTCTTGCATTGTTATTCCTTCATATGTACTGCTTGTTTTTGAACCAAACTGTAGTCTTAGTGTCTTTTGTTGTCTTATATCTCAACATAGGGCTCGGTCTGGGGAAGCTGTGGTCCCAGAGAAGGGTCCAGAGCCATTCAGTAAGAACAGCCAAGCAATGCCAGTGCACACGCCTAAACAAGGTAGGGCATTCTTTGATGTTTTTGCTATGAGTTATCATAGTAAAACAGCTTCAAAACTCTGTCAATGGAGCCATTATAATAACAACTGAAGCTCCAGAATAGAATTCAGTTCTCTAAAATCTATGAAATAGCATTTAAAATCTTTGGCTCATTGCTTATAAGCTCTTATCTATTCATGATTATTTAATGAACAATAATAATAACATATAAGTTAAAATAATAACTTAATACTTATAATTATCCTAATAAAAGAGTGATATGCAAATTTGACCATACCGTCGCTATACCCACAAGCCACGCCCACAGCCATGCCCACCAGCCAATCAGGAGCAGATTATGCAAATAAACTCCAACCAAGATAGCTGTCGCCACTGAGAGCAGGAGGAAGGCTTAGGTTTCCCTGGCAACAGAGGAAGCCAAACTTTCCACCTGCAGTTGCTGGCCTAGGCCTCCACTCAATGCTACAAAGTTTCAATTATAAAAGATACAGAAATGGCAGCAGCTATCGAGCTGGAGAGAACAGAGGCTTGGGTTTCCCTGGCAACAGAGGAAGCCAAGCTTTCAGCCTGCCTTTGCCGTTGCTGGCCTAGGCCTCCACTCTAGGCTACAAAGTTTCAAACAGAAATCACTGCTGCCATGGAGCAAGCAGAAGGCTTGGATCCGCTCTAGGCTACAAAGATTCAATTGTAGACATAAATTAATCCTAGATCCCAGGGCCTCTGCTTGGGTTGCTGGGGGGAGTGGCCACCTGCAAACCTCCACAGGCCCCTCGCCCAGGCTGCCCCTCACCCCAAGGGAACCCCCACCCTGATCTGGGACACTTTTCAGGGCAAACCAGCTGGCCCCCACCCATGCACCAGGTCTCTATCCTATCTAATAAAAGAGTAATTTGCAAATTGACCATCACTCCAACACACAAGATGACTGCCCCCATATGGTCAAAGATCCTGCCCCCAAGTGGACACAAGATGGCCACCACAAGATGGCCAGCAGAGGAGGGCCATTGGGAGGTTCCAGCCCTGCAAGGGAGGGCAGTTGGGGGTGACCAGGCTGGCAGAGGAGGGAAGTTGGGGGCAAACAGGCTGGCAGGAGAGCAGTTAGACATCAATTAGGCTGGCAGAGTAGTGGTTAGCAGGTAATCAGACTGGCAGGCAGAAGCAGTTAGGGGCAATCAGGGAGGCAGGCAGGTGAGCAGTTTGTAGCCATCAGTCCTGGATTGTGAGAAGGATGTCCGACTGCCCATTTGAGCCGATCCCGGTAGGATCGGGCCTAAATGGGCAGCCGGACATCCCTCCAGGGGTCCCTGATTGGAGAGGGTGCACTCTGGGCTAAGGGACATCCCCTGCTCCCACCCCCTTCCCCCATGCACAAATGTCGTGCACCGGGCCTCTAGTATAATTATAATACTTAAGCTCTGTGCTAAGTACCTCTTGATATTAGAACTACTTTAACTTCCTGTGTGTGCCCATTTTGTAGATGAGACAACTGAAGTTTGCAGAGTCAAGCAGCTATTGGGCCGTGGAGAAAGCGTAGGAACTCAGGCCACTGAAGTCATTCATAGAAGAAAACTGGAGCAATATGCTTAGGGTGGTGTTCTGGAAGTGCATGGGGGTGTTTTTCAGTTCTCACAATAATTGGGAATGTTACTGCTATTTTGTGGGAGGTGGCAATGGATGCCAGATAGTATGATGTGTGGGGGGTCTTGTAGCCTAGAGAAATGTTCCACACAAATTCAGAATGACCCCAAGGATATTTTGGGTGAGAAAAAATATAACTCTCATCCTATCTAATAAAGAGGGAATATGCTAATTGACCATTATACCCTCACAAAGATGGCAGCACCCACAGCCACAAGATGACAGTGCCCAGTCTCCTCAGTCCCGCTGAGGCGGCAGTAATACTGCATGGCTGGGCCAGCCCCCAGGAAGGTCCGGCCACTCTACACACCTGCCTCCAGAGTTCCCAGTTCCCTCAGTCCCCCAGCTGCCCAGGGATGGCCCAAGGTGCAGGAAACCCTAAGATGGCTGCTACCCAGCAGATGCCTGAGGCACAGGCAAGCCTTGGATGGAGGCTGCCCAGCTGCCCAGGGTTACTTGAGGCTGAGGTAACCAGGGCCACCCAAGGCTTGTGTGGCAGTGGCAACAGCAGAGGTCTGATGGGGCATTGCTTTCCCTGATTTTTGGGTCACCTCCGACCCCTGAGAGCTCCCAGACTGTGAGAGGGGGCAGGCCTGACTGAGGGCGCCCCTCCCCCCCACCTCCAATGCATGAATTTTCATATACTGGGCCTCTAAACTATTTATAATGATCTGAGTCTAGAACTTAACTCAATTTTACATTCAAGCCCCAAATACTTTTGTTCAGCTGAATTTCCTTTGCATTTAATCAGAATGGAGCCACCATATCTGTTTTGTTTTGTTTGTTTGTTTGACTGATTAATTCGGAACCTACCAGCCCTTGAAAAAGCACTAAACTGATGTTACTGCTGTTATTTGAGCAACTAGCACAAGACGGATCTGTGTGGATGTGCACTTCTGGCTGATGCATCCGTGGCAATCCTGTGTAAGGACACATTCGCCTTGGACAGCTTCATTGTATCCCCCAGGGTGGCTGTGCCTGGGCATTTATATATTAACCTAGACATTCTATTGTAAATATTTCCCCCTTTATATTATACTTGGGGCGTTTTAAAAAATGTGTGTAAGTTAAATATGTGTCTGACTGTCGCAGAGGGGTACTACAGAATGTCTCAGAAGGTGTTTATTAGCCTCTCCAAGGCACCAGGTGGAGGGGTGGGTTGGAGGCAGCACACCCACGGGCAGATACTATCATATGGTTTGAATCAGGAACAAAATCTTCTGAAAACTAAGAAGAAAAGCCTAGAATAGGAGCTAGCAGACTAAGCCAGGTCAGCTCCAGAGGTGAGCTCCTGGCTTCAGCTCTAGAGATCAGCTCTGATAGATTTCATGGTGCTTGCTCAGTAGCAGGAGGTGAGAGCAGATGCCCTGGTTGTAGGCTCCTCCACTCCTGCTTCAGCTACCCCTGCAGGGAGCCATGTGTGCGGAGGTCTAGTCAGACCTGGAGAACAAGGAGCATCACCTGTGCTCTGGAACTCCAACAGCCAGCACACAGAGCCAGAGCCAGGGCAAGTGACAGGGAGGTGTCAGCGCAGGCACCCTGAGTGTGCTCTTGTTCTCTGGTATTATGACATAAGAGAAGGCAACTGGATACTAGGACAGCTCGGCCAGGATGCTCCCTGAAACAGAGAATGAGCCATTGAGGTAGTCTCTGGGCTGAGCTTGCTGAAGGGCAGAGTTGAAGAGAACACAGGCCACACCTTCACTCCTGACACTGCAGTGCCTGTGGCCCTAGAAGGACAGTGTGGCTGACAGAGCAAAGAGGAGCATTGCTACGGTGGACCCATATCATTGCTTCACTTAGTGTTTTTGCTGTGATGGCCCGATGTTTGTTTCCCAAAATTTCATAGCTTAAAGGCTTAACCCCAAATGATACAGAATTTGGAGGTGGGGCCTTAGGGCAGTCATTAGGATTGGATGAGGCCATTAGGGTGGGGCCCCAGGATGGGACTGACATCCTTATAAGGATAAGAAATGGCATGGGCTCTCTCTTTGCCCTGAGAGGACACAGGAAGAAGGTGGCCATCTATAGGCCAAGAGTACACTCATCAGACACCAAATCTGCTGGTGCCTTGATCTCGCATGTTAAGCCTCCAGAGCAGTGGGAAATAAATATCTGCTGTTTAAGCCCCCAGTCTATGTCATCTTGCTATAGAGACAGGTACCATACAATTGTGAGGCAAGAAAGAAGCCCTAGCAGGAAGAAAATGCAGAGGAAACCTATATAAGGAATGAAGATGCCCATGGACCTGAGACCTTGTTGATCTTGCTGCCATCATCAAGTGTTCTTTTGGTATCACTTTAGAAAATCAGGAGTAATAGTGGCCTTGTAACAGTTTTATCCAGCTCTGAGGGGTGAGCCAGTGGAGTGAACTCCTTGATAGGGAAGCTCACCTGCACTAACAAGAAACAGAAAAAGAGCCCGATCCATCCATGTGCACATACTTATTTGCCTGAAATCTACAAGGACACACACTAAGGTATTGGCTACAGCAATCTCTGGGTGAATGACTATGGTGATTTTATGTTAGTTTTGCTTATCTGACTTTTCTCAATTTCCACAATGCATATCATAATAACATTTCCCTATAATTAAAAACATAAAAAGCAATCCAGGTGATTTTGATGAATGCCCAAGTTTGAGAACCAGCTCCTTGAACAAGGTTTTCTTAATTTCCCAGGCATTTCAATCAATGGAGACAACCAGATCTCCAGGTGTGGCTGTCAGGGAGAAGAGGGTGAAATTAATAGGACTTTCAACCAGGAGTTATATTAAGTCAGTAATATGTGTACCATGGGAATAATAATTCCTAATCACATCTCAAAATACACATTACCTTCAGGCAAATTAAAGATCTTTGTGGATGCTATCATGGAAAAACAAAACATTTATCATGGAAATGGGACACGAGCCTAACTGTATGGGGCCCTGGCCGAAATGATGCATGGGCTGCCTTTCAGGCATGCATGTAGATTTGGCATAGGCAGGGATTTGGTGCACTGCCTGCTGGCCCTCCAAGGAGGGCAGAAGGTTGCTCCTAACCCTTGTACTTCTGAGGCCACAGACTTCATAATGCATCTTTCTATGCAGTATGAGGAGACTTAGGCAGTGGTGAGTTCATTTTGAGTTTCTCAGCTTCAAACCCAGTGCCTGGAGACTTTCTGGAGTGCTGCAGGTTTCTTGTACCTTTACTCAGTCACACTTGTCTGTTTGCTTGAGTCAGAACACACAGAAAGGGAATCCTGCTGGGAAAATTACAAGCATAGCCAAGGCCTTAAAAGTGTCTCAGCTGCAAGCCTCAGATAGAGGCTCCTTCCAGCAAAGATGACAGAAGAAGGATAACCAAACAGCCGTACTAGGATCCTGTTAGTCAAAGCATCAGAGAGAAACTCCAGATCTTCATGTCATGGGACCCCTATTGGTGTCTGCTCCTGATTTCAATGTGGGGAGAAGAGAGGAGTTTCACACCCTCCAACAAGCAACTGCTGGGGATTTCAACTCAATTCTGACATCATCTACCTGGGAACAGAATCAGATTCCACATAACTCCCTCCAACTCAGGATGCCAATTGCAAGTCCTGGTTGTCACCTGTGCTTCTGCCTGACTGCTATAAATCAGAGGTGTCCTCGGCATGCTCCTTGAGTTTGATTAGTTAGCTAGAACAGTCCCTGGAACTCAGAGAAACATTCTACTTGCCACATCACAGCTTATTGTAGAAATGTAACCATGTAGAAACTCAATTCTTTAATATGACCTTTTTTTCTTTTGATTCCAACTGGCCTCATCCCGCACCCTGACTCACCCACCTCCCCCTCCCTGGAAAATCCATTCCTTTAATCATTAAGCTCTCATGACAACTTAGATCTACTGGCCATAAAGACCAAGTTTCAGTCAAACTAGAGATAACATCTGGGCTTACACTGTATGTCAGCTCCACACCCAGAAGAGTAGATGACCCCACCAACCTCATCCTTAGGGAGACCATGGCTGCCATCAGGACCAGATGTAATCATCAACATTCCCTACCCTAGTGCTGACCAATCCATAGAAACCACAACTCCAAGTCCAGCATGATGGATGATCTCCCCCCTATGTTACCTATCTCCTAGAAGCCAACGGAGAGCCAGGTCTTTGAGCACAACTCTCCTGTGACTATGGATTTGGCACCACTTTCTTAAAAACAAACCTTTATGTTGTTGGCTGCTCATGTGTGATTGGGCTTTGATATTCACAGGGAAACAGACCCCTTTAGTCCAGAAACAAAAGGTTGCAACCCAGACAGAGCCCAATGGAAAACCTGCCCAGGGCAAAGCTAGGGAAAGCCCCAAGCTTCCGTGCCTTCCTGAGGGAACCACACCCAGCACCGTTTCATCAACACGTTTCATCAACATTGTTTTCTTGGGTTTGTGGAGACTTCATTACATGGGCATGACTAACCAAGCCATTGGTCACTGGAGACTGAATTCAATCTCCAAGTCCTTTCCCCTCTCTGAATGTCAGAGAATGGGACTGAAAGTTCCAACCTTCTAGTCACACAACTGGCTCCATTGGTAACCATCCAAAAGTCACCTCATTAATATAACAAAAGCTACTGTTATCACTCTCACTCAACACTCAGGAAATTCCAAGGGCTTTGGGAACATGAGTCAGGAACCTTATAGAGGAAGACCAAATACATGTGAGAAATATATTTTGATAATCTAAATGACCAAATATATATTTTTCTTATAAATCGAAATACTGCAGTACCCTGTCTGAATTCAAATGCAGAAGGCAGCATGCCCTGTAAATGAATTAGGGGCTATGTCATCTTCCTGCTGAGTGAATCAGGATGTCTAGTTTCTAACTGAGACACACTGGGGAAGAACAAACATTGCAAACTCCCAGGCCCACCCCCTGAAGACTGTAATTCACAGGGCTCCAGTGGAGACCTGGAATGTGCTCTAAAAAATCACCTCAGGATACAGCTGCGAGCAAAGTGACATTACATAGAAGTAAAAAGATAAGAAGTCCAAAAGGTGTATCTTTCTGTACATTCAAGGGTTCAGTCCCATAACAAATCAATGTTATGAGAAGAAATAAAGGGTGGAAGCAGGGAGGAAATACTGTGCTAGAATAACTAGACTTACTGTGAAACTCACTTTAGACAGAGCAATTAATTATAAATAGAATATTTTGGAGTCAAATGGTGAAAATAATTTTTGCTCATAGAAAATGGAGATTGTTAACTAAGAAAAGCAAGTTTGAAAATAATATGGATGGTACTATCTTATTTTGACCAAATAAACAAGTAAATATGCATATTTGCCCAGAAAAATAGGACATATACTAATGTCTTAAGACTGTTATTCTCTGGATGAGATGACTATAGTGTTCCTAAGTTCTTATTTTGTGCTTACTTGACTTTTCTAAATTTCTATAATGTGCATGTGACTTTTTTGTAATAATAAAATGGTTTATTAAGTTAAAAAATAAAAGCCAGTCTAAGTAGCTCTGATGAATATCCACATCTGAGAACCAGTCCTTTGAGCAGAGCTTTCTTAATTAATATGCCTGAACATTAGTGTCACCTGAACATTAGTGTTACCGGGGCACCTGTTTAAAATATAGTTTCTCAGGCCCCAGTCTTGCAAGATCTGATTGGCTTGGGGTATGGCCTGGGAGGTGGACTTTTACAAGTGCCCTGATCATTTCTATTAGATAAGGATAAACATCTCTGCTAAACCAGAGCTTCTCCCACTTTGTTAGCACATACATTTTCTGGGGAATCTTATTAAAATGTAGATTCTGATTTAGAAGGCCTGCAGCCGAGTCCCAGATTTTGCATAACAATTCCAAGGTGATTCTGGGCTGCTACATCCAAAGGGAACCTAGGAGCAAGGCTTGCAAAGACAGTGAGAAGATGAAAGGACAAAGGACTATCCTCCATCTTGAGGGGCTGGTCAGCCTATCTCCCCTTTCCCCCTGCTGGGAGTGGCCACAGGGGTGCCAGGAATGTCCTGACTCCCCCAACCACTGCCTGAGCGAACCAATGCAGCCCAATGACATAGCTGAGGTCCAAATAAGGCATAACTAAAGTACTGGTCACTCTCTGATCCTTGTACTGTGAGACCCCCACTGAAAAACCCTGACCTAATAAGGCTATCTCTGTAACCCACGTCACTTCCCTAAGACCACCCAAATCACCAACCCTTTATAACCTATTGTTCTTGCTGGGCTCGCTCTCTCACCTTGCTGCTGTGCCAGATGAAGGTTGAGGGCCAAACCCGGGTTTGAATAAAGGTTCTATGCTATTGCAGCTGATTTGGGCTCCCTGGTGGTTTTTGGGGAGCATGAAATCTGGGCATAGGAAGAGATAGGAAGAGAGAAGTTTTGGCTTACCACACAAACTCTCTTTGTGCCCTTAGAAAGGGCTCTGCAATGGAAGCAATCTGAAACAGGGGACACTAGTGAAAAATGCCTTTGGTGACCATGCAGGAAGAGTGGGTAGGTGGCACAGGAAGAGTGCAAGACAATAGGGCATGGTGGGGAATGTGTCCCTGATCCAAAGCAGCAACTGGTGACCAGCACCAGCCCAGGAGTGGCCCATGCAAATACTTGTCCAGTATCATCAAATCTCTCATTTCAAATGCAGCCAGAAGTGTAATTCTGAAATAAAATCTATTTTCAAAACAGTGCACAGGCCAAACAAAAATATGTCCGCCAGCTAGACCCAGCCTAAAGCCATCAGTCAATGCTGGATTGTTGGGTTCATTCACAGTAGCAGTCAAATCCCTAGTCCTGATAGCTAAATGCCAATGAGTTTACAGGATAAAGGTTAACCAATAATTACTCTTGCGTACATTGAAGGTGAAAACCCTGACACAATAGAAATTCCTGAATATTCAACTCCTTTGTTTTAAAATAAGCACAATGAGAATTAACTGCAGCTAGCACTTTGTCATGCTGTGTAAACACTGTCCCAACGCACATAAAGGGCCTGGAATGCGGAAGTGTCATGGGGGGCTGCTGTGGGAACCAGTGAGCATCCTAACATGGGCATATTAAGCACCTTCTCTCATTTGCCACCCCCACCCCTTCCTCCACTATGCCATCACAAATCAGACATTCTTAAGCATGTCTAAAACTTGCCATGAGCAAAAAAGTTCTTGAGATAAAAAAACAAAAAAAAAAAAAACAAACCCACAAACTTATCAAAGTACCACAAGAAAGCTAATTCTGCAGTTCTTAATGAATCCTCTTTACATTTTTCAGCTCTTTGGTTTCTGAGCACTATTTAAGGGGGAGGTTTTTTCAGTTCATTTACTTTGGTTTTCTAACTGTCCAAGATGACAGTCCACAGCAGTATAATTTCCATGCAAAATGTGTCCAAATCAATAAAATGCACCCAAGAGCTAATATCCATTTTGAGCTCCACTGAGGCCCGATACTCTCCAGAATCAGAGTGACTTGGAAAATAGTGAGCAACCAGAAGTGAGCTGAGGTGACCTGCTGCAAGCATTTGGTTCTTAGTGGAGAATAAGAATCTTCAAGCCCACATCTCATGCTTTCTTCAAATGAGAAATTATAGGGTTAAAGAGAACTGACTATAAAATTTTCAGGTGGGCAAAGGAATGAATGGTATGTCTCCTCTTCCTCCCAGATAACATATTTGGATAAGTTCCTGGGTCAAACATCAAATATTGATTGACCTAACACCCATTTCTGGCCATTGTTCTTCTTTTCCTGCCTATTTGATATGATTCTAAGAAAGCAAATATTTAATTTTCCCATCCTCCCTTGCAACTAGGGGTGGGTAGACAAGATAATTCTGGCTTTTGAAATATACACAGAAGTTTACTGTAGCAGTGGGCTAAGGATGATGTCTCAGGAAAAATTTGGCTTTCCAGATGCAATGGAAAAGAGGGTATACTAGTAGACACCACTCCTTCCATTTCTTTCTATCTTGAATACAGATGTGATGGCTGCACCTATGGCAGCCATTTTTAAAGGTTGAGGGAAAGGATAAAGGAAATTACAATGAGACCAACCCTGACATCATTGTGAAGCTGAATAGCAGCCATCAAATAATCCCCAAATTGTTTAAGTTACAGTGATCATATTTCCTATTACATATAGCTAAGCATAATCCTAAAATGTATATTTCTCATAAGATTAGGTAGAGATACAAAACCTTACATGAAGGGAAGTAGCCACAGAAAACAAGGATACCATATTTCACTGTAGCTTAAATTGCCTTCTAGAATTCTCAGTGAAGTGCTCTGATAATAACCCCACAAAGACAGAATAGGTGGGACTGAGAATCCCACTTCTTGCTGTGCAACTTCTTTTATACATTTGTTTTAGTATCATACCAGAACTTATAGTTTCTTCCATTTAAGAGAGTTGTTAATATCCAGTCCCATGTTGAGCCATGGGAAGAAAGCAAGGTTAGTGTCCAGGTGTCTGTAAATAATGTCTCTGCCTCTAATATTCCATCATCAGAATCTCCATCAGAATCTCATTCCTCTGTGGCCAACAGCCCAATGCTGCGTTACTGGATGAGTCTACACTGGGTTTGGTCAATAAACCGTGCCCGAACCCTTTCTTCACACTGCTTGAGGCTAATTACTGTCATAGAAAAGGCTCCCAGGGAATTCTGAATCCAGCATCTCTTCACATAAATACTGGCACATATTTACTGAACATGTACATATTTCTAACTAATCATCAAAGCCCTAACATGTAACTACTATTGTTTGCTCTATTTTCAGACAAGGAAACCAAGAGTGAGAAAGCTAAAATGACTGCCCTAGCACCCACAGCTAGAAAAGAAGATGCTGGGGCCAGAACTATGGGCTGCATGAGGTCAAAGGTCATATTTTATACTACTGTGATAAACTAACACTTGATAACTAAAGTAACTTAAGATGGGTTTCATGTTAGAAAATTGTCAATATAAAAGGGTCTCTGTTCTTTTTCCTTTTCTCAGTCCAAGTGGAGGATAATGAAACAGGGTTAGACTAGTGGAGACAGTTAGTGCTCATCAAATAGTCTTCCCTGCATTCTCAGCCTCTGTTGCAATTAGTTTGGGGCCACATGACAAGTTCTAGCCATTAAACTGAGAACAGAAGTGACGTTTCTTTCCTGGGCTGAGGGAGGTAAAAGCAAATGTCACCTTCATCAGTCTTCTTCTGCCACAAATGACCATGAAGAGCACCACATGTTCCAGGCGTATTAACTACAAGATGAATGAGGGTAGACTCATAATGCACCCCACATTTCATTATGAAGGAAAATTTTATGTTAAGACACTGAGATTGTGGGATTTTTAAAATTTATTATTGTATCGCCGAAACCGGTTTGGCTCAGTGGTAGAGCATCGGCCTTTGGACTGAAAAGTCCTGGGTTCGATTCCGGTCAAGGGCATGTAACTTGGCTGCGGGCACATCTCCAGTAGGGGGTGTGTAAGAGGCACCTGATCGATGTTTCTCTCTCATTGATGTTTCTGACTTTCTATCCCTCTCTCTTCCTCTCTGTAAAAAATCAGTAAAATATATTAAAAATTTTATTATTGTATCCTGACTAATAAAATGGGCCACTGAGATGTGATCAGGCCACCTGGCTTGTAGCAATTTTGCAAAAGAGATGATTGCAATGTGGAAGCTACTATAAAAGGAGATTCATTTATCACTGGGGTTATTCGGTATCCAAATCATAGAATGCCTTATCTACTTAATGAGGCAGACAGTTTCTTAGAATTAACATGAAGATGTTACTCACATTACAGAATTTGGCACTACTTAATGGAAATTATGATTCTCTCTAATTTCAGCTAATACTCCCAGCTGCTACCTCTCAAGAATTTTACACAGTGGTCTCATATTTTTGTAGGGTGAAATGTTTGCAAGATATATGTATAAGCAGCTTCATGCTAACGAATGCAATTTCATGACCCATTACCCTTGCCATGCACATGTAGAGACCGTGGGGTGCTTGAGCTGGATGTTGGCTAGGGTTTGCCAACTACCTAGTTTGATAGTGCATCAGAAGAGCCTATTTGAAATAAAAATATGTGTTGGGGATTCAAATACTTATTGACCATATGAAATGTGTCGGGCACTTTTCTAGAGGTTGGAGGTACACTGGGAATAAGACAGAGTTCCTGCCTCATGAGATTTGTATCTGATAAATTAAATCGAACTTTGGAAAATGACAGATGAATTCATTTGAACGTGTTTAGAGACTCTAAAAGCCAAGTGTGTGTCAGAAGAGAGAGAAATGAAATATTTCACCATTATACCAACCTGATGCTTATAAAAGTTTTTTTCACCATCTGGCCCTGCACCTGGCCAGTCTTCTATCCCATTCCCCTTCTCTGCTTACTCTGCTCCTGCCTCCCCTGACCCACATGCATTTCTCAGAAGTCACCAAGTCCCCATGCCCCCATGCCTCTGTCTAGGCTATTCTTCCACTTAAAATACATATTCTTCCCCTTCCTTTTCAGTGTTCATATTACTAGTGCCTCTGTCCCTGAAGCAGTTCAAGGTGTTTACTTTTGCAGGAAGCCTCTTTGGAATGCCTCTGGTTTGGAGTAACTGTCCTAATGATTCCACATTGCTCTGTCTATAAATGGACCTATTTAGCATACTCCCTTTTCTCACTGGCATTGAGGAAAGGAGTTGTGACCTAAAGGATTCATGCCTTGATGGGACAAAGTAAGGGACAAATGTCTGCTTGTGCCCAAGATGTGCTGCTGGGGGGAGTGGTGCAGGTGTGGCAGGCAGAAGAGATGGCTGGTATGGTTGGGAAAGTGGTTACATTGAGCACTTTGTTCAAGCCAGTCAGTGAATATGTTGAGGATAATGACAAGTTTCTCTCTATTGCAGAAGGTATAGGAAGATGGAATGGCTAGAAAAAGCCCTGAGATACGGGATTAAAATTAGATATATTGGTTTGAACTTGTGTTTGAAATGTGATATATGGATAAAAACAGATATAATAGTTTTTGTTGCTATATTTGGAGAGAGAGAGACAAAGAGCAGGAAGGCACCAGCCATGTGACACAAGAGATGCTCCATCCCCAGCTGACCCTTTGGCTATTTCCTCCAAATATATATTTGTGTTTGTGTGTGTACCCTCACTCTTTCTGTGAGAGAGCCTAGTAGCTATGATAGGTTTCAACTGAATCTGTCATGTCTTATATCTTCAAAAATAATTATCTGGGGGCAAAACTACCAAAAAAAAATGAGCTGATGATCAGCAACTAGTGAGGGTTAACTTCTTTCTCCAGTTCTGTATTTTGAGAATTTTAAAGAAACACAGAAAAACACAAAGAACAATATGAAAATCTGTATACCCACCATCTGGAATTGCCAAGTGTTAACATTTTGTCATATTTGCTTTGTCTTTATTTTAGCTAAAGGAAAAAAATCACAGATCTAGCATTTTATCTACCATTTCCTGTTCTGCCCCATCAGTCTTTTGCCACCAACACCACTGCGTTAGAGAATGTAACCTTCTAGCTCATTTCAGGTCATTTTAGGCATATATTTCCATGAATAATATGCTATATACTTTTATTAAATTTTAAATAAATTGTATCGTATAGAATATGCACTAAAATAGGCTTTCTTGTTTCTGAGCTCTATCTTCATTGAAAAAATATTTATTTAAAATATATTTAAACATAAACACAATCTATTTGGGGAAATGTATATTGAATGATCATGTTCTTAGGTGAATTTATAACTGGCTAATTAATGTTATCAAAACACCGTATGATTGAATTCTAGGCAAAGATCTCTTATGGTGTGATAGAGATCTAGAACTGTATTTAATAACCTTATCATCCATCCATTCAGTGATTTTGTGGGTCAGGGATCAGGAAGGGCTCAGATAGATGGTTCATCTCAGATCCACGTAGGGTCAGCTGGGATGGAGAATCTCTTCGAAAATAGCTCCTTTAGTCACATAGCTGGTACCTTGCTGCTCTTTGGTCTCTCTCTCTTAAAAGGAAATCATCCTTTAAGACCTGCATATGGCCTTAGCTTTTCTAAGGACAATCAACCTTGTTATGTGGTGCTGGCTTATACCCAGAGCAAGTGTTGCAAGACAAGTACTAGTAAAAGAAATCTTCCCACCTCTTTAGGCCTAGACTCAGCAACTGGCAAGTGTCACTTTCACCATATATATTCTGTTTGCCAAGGCAGTCATAGAGCCCACCTAGATTCAGAGGAAGGTCAAATGGACCCTCAAAGAACTTGGTTCCATTTATAATACACCAGAGACTCCCAAGTCTATGTCTCCAACCTCCTATATTTCTCCAGAATATGCCTCATACTCACCATCTTTATCATGACTACCTTAGATGAGGCCCTTTTCAACACTCTAATTGCCAATCTAGTGTCCATCTCTTTCTCATTCCCACCCATTCTCCACACTGCAGCCAGAATAATTTAATTTCTAATGCAAAATTGTCCCTCATGTTTCTATTTAAACTCATCAAGAGCTCTAATCTGGATTTCTCTGTGCAGTAGCCATCTATTTTTTTTATGTCTTGCATCTGTTTCCTCTGTTCTTGGAGGTTTAGAACTCCTTCTCCCCTTGACCCCTCACATACACACACTCTTAGGCCTTGTAACTCAGAGAGGGGTGATGTCACCTTTCTTTCCTCTACACCTGAGTCTAGTTGTGGACACAGAACCCAGATCTGGCTGCTTAGAATCTTCCACACTTGTGCACACTTGATAATTTCAGAGATGGTCACACAAACTGGACCAGCAGAGTTACATCTAGGTCTTTAAATAAAATTATCCTATGTAATAAAGAGCTAATATTCCAAACAGCCAAACATCCTTTCTGACAACCTTCTGGACAAAGCTGGGTCTGTGAGGGCCAACTGAGGCTGTGAGAGGCTGCAAGGGCCAAACCCCTTGCTCAGATTTTGTGCATCAGGCCTCTAGTCTCTCTCTCTCTCTCTCTCTCTCTCTCTCATATATATATATACATATATATGGCTAATATGCTAAGTGTCCATCCAACCAGTAGTTATGATGTGCACTGACCACCAGGGGGCACATGCTCAATGCAGGAGGTGCTGAGCTGCAGTGACTTGGCAGCTTTGGTTCTCGGGTGACTCACCCCAGAAGCAAAGAGGAGGGATCCTGGTTCCTCATGGGGCCGTGTGATTCCACCTTCGGCTATGGGTTATGTTGTAGCTGGGGTACTGTTGGCCCCAAATCTGGTTTACTGCACTTGCATTTGTGTTCCACACCCTATGCACAGCAACTGTACAGAATGCCCTCTTGCACTATGAGACCCCTTGGAGGGTGTTGGAGAGCTGGTTTCGGCCTGATCCCTACAGGCCAGGCCAAGACATTTCACCTGTTATAGGGTCCCCACTCACTCTGCAAATACCAAGGAGGGACCGCAGGAAGTTGGCTCCAAGGTGTGTCAGATAGAGCTCGGTCTTGCCCTGCCAACCACCTTCTAATTAATTTCAATGTGCCTGAATCTGTGTACCAGGTCACTAGTATGTAAATAATGCTCTTGTAAAGTGTGAGGGTGGCTGGAGTTGCTAGGGTGGTAGGGAAGATGCCAGGGGGGCCATTGTTGTCTGTTACCACCAGAGGAAAGTCACCACTCAGGGAACTGGAGCCAAGGAAAAGAAAAACATTCCCGACAACAATTAGATCACCTAGACACAGCCTTGTTAAAGTTCTTGGTCTTTTAAATGAATGAACCAATACAATTATTTTTCTGCTTAACTCACTAGGGCTTGGTTTCTGTCACTAGGAGGCAAAGGGCTCCTAACACAATCCCTTCACGGGACGCTTGCCTCTCTTCATCAGCTGGAGTAGGTTGGCCTTTCCAGACTAGTACCTGGCATACCAAGTTACGTTTTTTCTACCTATGTTTCAAGATCATACCTTACTATTTTAGACTTTTGCATACATATTCTTTTTGCCTGGAATAAACTTTCAATAGTTATCCACAGGAGATTCCTGCTTATCTCTCAAGACTCAACTGACCCACCCCCTCTGGACTTTCCAAACCTTTTCTCTTCTCTCTACTTAACCCGATCCGTTTGCTTTGCTCTCAGTGTTCTGGGAGTGTTTTACTTGTCTCTTCCAGCAGTAAGCATATTTTGTTAAGTGGTATATGAACCTGTTTTACCCTGAGCTCCATTAAGGGTCTGATTTTGCCATATTCATCTTTGAGTTCTCAAGGGTCCCCTACCACAGTTCCTTGCACACACACATATTCATCAGTGGAATGACTACAGTTTTTAATCCACCAGTGTTTGTTTCTAAACTGTTATTTTTTCTGTCACCACACACTTCAGACCCTCCTTGCAAAGAATTACACAGCCAACCACAGACCATGTGCTCAGTCCCTATTTGCCATAACTCCAGGAGGTCTTGGCATTTTTTTCTTAAAAATTAATTTGTCTCCTTGACCTGTTTGGCTCAGTGGATAGAGCGTCAGCCTGCGGAATGAAGGGTCCAGGTTTAATTCTGGTCAAGGGCATGCACCTTGGCAGCAGATGGATGTTTCTCTTCTATGGATGTTTCTAATTCTCTATCCCTCTCCCTTCCTCTCTGTAAAAAACCAATACAATTTATTTAAAAATTAATTTGTCTCTTAATTAAGAACCATGCTTACTTCTAATTAACCACCCTTCTATGTAATATAAACAGATCACAAGTAACTGGGCAGCTTTGCTTAGCTTGTTGCATGTCTGTGAGCAGTACAGTGAAACAATTTTTAGAATATCAGCTGGGAAGCTGGGGAATATGCAATGCTCTGACTTGCCTAGACAGATTAAAGGAATTTAAAGAGAGGGACTCTGTTAGCTCTTAATCCCCACCTAGCAAATTAAATTGCTGCCACATTATATCATTATATCATTTTCAGAATTTCTGAAGATGCCAAATCCCCATGGTTATTAGAGTTGACTCACACTCTTTGCAGCTCAAATCCATATGTATCGTATATCCTATATGTACGTGCTGCTCACATGGAGATGTGGCAGAAAGTAGATGTCCTAAATAGGATTCTGCTGTTTGCAGCAGAGTCTCATGGAAGCAGCACCTTTATATGAGGATAAGTTGGAATTTGAGGGGAGGCAGGAGGCAAGATATTATGCATCCTTTATGAGAAACCCACCATTCTGTGACACCATCAGGTGTGTGGGAAAGCATCCGGAGACAGACTAATGGTTTTGTAATAACAAATGCTAATGGAGAGACGCAGAGCCCAAGGTGTACACATTAAAATACCTCTACCTTGAAACAATCCACTGACCTGAATCCTCTCATATCTTGAAGGGGGTGTGGGTTCCAACTCAGATGCTCTTCCCACCTTGAAAATGCAAAATGCACAACCCAGCAATCTCCAGTTTGGGGGCTGTTTCCACATAGATATTAAATTATTTAGTCAAATATTATTGAACACATATACTAATAGTCTATTTTATCAGAAAATAAAATGTAGTGTCTTTACAGGCATGAATAAAAAATAAATATCATTCTTTATATTGCCAAAAACAAGTATCTCTAAGAGTTAGAAACCAATGGAGTATGGCTGGAAATCCTCTCAAAGGTTACATGGTTATTCATTCTCAGTGATTAAATAGATTTAAAAAAAGCCTCTACTTTGAGTAAAATATAGTGATATTTAAGTACACCTGTGGCTCACTGTTGATTCTTCCAAAATTCCAGAATTTGAAGGCCAGGGGGGCGTGGACTAAGGCTTTTCTCCATTCAAAGCACGTAGGTCTAGTCTTTGTTTTAGGGAATAGTAGCCAGAACATGCAAGAAGGTTTATACTGTGTATGCAATATCTTTAGCTTGACCTTTTAGCATACCCAACTCATCCTTTACCACCCGATGCTGCCCAGGGGCAGGGGGGTTTTGGAGGGGAAGGGGGGCTGGCCTGAATGCACAACACCAGACACCTCTTCCCTTTGCAATTCCCCTTTTAAATAAACCTTTTTTTAAAAGGTAAAATAGGCCCTCCTGCAACTATCTGTATTTGAGTGCCATCTGTTTCTTATTGAGATGTTGTTATACACAGCAAACATTTTTAAATATCGTTTTTTAGATATTTGGTCAATATCATGAAAATTTTCATATGTTCCCTAACTCTGATCCTGGAAAAGTTGTCAAAGCCAACACTAAAATTGGTGATGAAGTTGAATGATTCTATTGCTATGACAACAAACTAATTAGAGAAAATAAATGTTAGTGTTTAATTTCTATAATATTTCTGTTGACCTTTTATAAAGATTCTATTTGATTTTGCAAAATGTTCATTGCTTAGCTTCCCTGGATCTGTATTAATAGGCAATGAGGACTCATGCATTTTGCTCACTTAGCATAGTTTAATGGCATTACTTGTCTATCTTCTTTATTGCTCTGTATGGTTTGCCCCAGAAAGCAGAGGTGAGTCTTCCTGTGTCTTCTATGTCAACAGAAGACCTAGCCCATGAAGGATTCTTGTTCTGAATTTTGGGGAAGAATGGTATGGAGAGCCTGGCAGGAGTGGCTCAGTTGGTAGAGCGTTATCTTATGTTGGGTTTCCAGTCAGGGCACATGGGTTGCAGGTCCAATATCCAGTATGGGTGTGCAGGAGACAGCCAATTGATGTTTCTCTTCCATTGATGTTTCTATCTCTTTCCCTCTCCCTTCCTGCTGGAAACCAAGATAAACAGTAATTAATATATATGCAAGGAGTCCACCAGAAGGCTGATTTGGGTTCCCCTTTGATATTCACAGGGTGAATATTTACATTTTATTACCTACTACTGACTCAATGGCCTAAAACCTTGGTCTGCAAACTGCGGCTTGTGAGCCATATGCAGCTCTTTGGCCCCTTGAGCTCTGTGTCTCTCCATTAGCATTTGTTATTACAAAACCATTAGTCTGTCTCCGGATGCTTTCCCACACACCTGATGGTGTCACAGAACGGCGTGTTTCTCATAAAGGATGCATAATATCTTGCCTCCTGCCTCCCCTCAAACTCCACAAAATACCATGGCCTGGGCGCGTCTATTTTGAAGAAGTGGAGTTAGAAGAAGTTTAAGTTTAAAAAATTTAGCTCTCAAAAGAAATTTCAGTCATTGCACTGTTAATATTTGGCTCTGTTGACTAATGAGTTTGCCAACCACAGGCCTAAAGCAAACTCCCCCAAACCTGATAATCTTACTGTTTACTATAAACATTACCATTGATATATCTGTTTGCATTCCTAAAAGGCAATTGTGTATTCTAGTAAATAAAAGCAGCTGGAAAAAAAGATTCAGTGGAACTTGACTGCTACAGTTGAGTTTTCTCTGGCCTTCCCCCATAATTTCAAAATTAATCTTGCCTTGTGTATCAATTTGTGCATCAGCTCTTTCTCCAAGCCTTTGAACCCGACAGCCACGCTGGCTGTGGCTTTTCATACTTTCCTCTCTCTGAAATAAATGAAAACTTTTTTTTTTTTTTAAAGAAAAGCATGCAGCCCTAGTTGGTTTGGCTCAGTGGATAGAGTGTCGGCCTTTTGACTGAAGGGTCCCACTTTCGATTCCAGTCAGGGGCATGTACCTTGGTTGCGGGCTCATCCCCAGTGGGAGGTGTGCAGGAGACAGCTGATTGATGTTTCTGTCTCATTGATGTTTCTAACTCTTTATCCCTCTCCCTTCCTCTCTGTAAAAAATTCAATAAAATATATTTTTTTAAAAAGGAAGGCATGGGGAGAAAAAATTCATGCCTAGCAGCATGGCACATAAATTGGAACCTTCCTGATTTGAGATATAACATAGTGGGTATAAAAGCTGACTCTGAAACCAGACTGCTTGGCTTTAAATCTCCACTTCTCCTTTTATTAGTTAAGTGATCTTGAATAAAGTACCTCACCTTCCTCAAGATTCAGTGTTCTCATCTACAAAGTGGGGATGTAATAGAACCTACTTTACAAAGTTGTTGCAAAGGGTAAATGAAAGAACCATATGTTATTGTACATAGTTGTAGTACATTGCTGGCTGACAGTGAGTACTCAATAAATGCTGTTGATAATGCTTTAATTTGATAACCATCACCTGATATCTACTAGGGGAACTGAACAGCCTAGATACTAGACCATCCTACCTTTATCAGTCATCCCTCTACACTTTCATCAGTGTCTCAAGTAAATAGCTGGGAAATGATGAGATACCATTTATTGAACATCTACTGCTTTTCTGGATGACGTGCTTGTGCATTTAAATACATTATCTCTAATCTTTTTATTTTTTACTTATTGATTTTAGAGAGAGAGAAAGAGTAAGAGAGAGACATTGATTTATTTTCCACTTATTTATGCATTCATTAGCTAATTCTTGTATGTGCCTTGACCTGATGGGATCAAACCCGCAACCTTGGCATACTGTAAGCTACCCAGCCGGGGCCATCAGCTCTAATTTTTATAGCCTTTCCCAGTGTAGCTCTGTAGGACACTACCTTTCCCAGAGCCACCCAGAGGAGAGTTTTGGAGCACTGTCCATTCTGAGGTCTGTCCATCTTTAAAGTTCTTCTCTTATCACACAAAGGTTTTCCATATTTCAGTCATCCAAGGACTACTTTATATGTGAGTACGACTGGTGCCTTTATTTATTTATTGTCCAATATAATTTAAATTGATCTTTCAAATTTAACTTAATTCTAAGCAATGATGTGAATAAAATCATGGAGATTATGTATTAGGTATTGTTTAACTATCCATGAAAACAAATAACTAATAATAAAAGTTCACCACAATACCACCTACAATTATTTTTATGCAGGCAGAGGTATATAATACTTACATTGAAGAACACTGTATTTTCAGAAAGTAATTATGTGACAGGAATGAGACAAAGAGTATGTAATAGGCAGCATTCAAGGAAAATAAAGTGGAAGGGGTTATGGTCTCTCTTATCAGAACTGGGAGACCTGTCTATGTTTGTTCACTGGAGGGAGAGAAATGATGCAGAATGTGACTGAAGATACAAGAAGGAAAGGGTGAATTAAGAGGGCAAGGCCAGCCCAACTGGCATGGCTCGGTGGTTGAGCACCAATCTATGAACCAGGAAGTCACAGTTTGATTCCCAGTTAGGGCACATGCCTGGGATGTGGACTTGATCCCCAGTGTGGGGCATATAGGAGGCAGCCCATCAACGATTCTCTTTCATCAGTGATGTTTCTCTCTTTCTCTCTTTCTCTGTTCCTATCCCTTCCTCTCTGAAATCAATAAAAATATATTTTAAAGAGTAAAAATAAATAAATAAAAGACCAGGTGAGAAACAACCAAATACAGAATTAAACATACAGGAATTAAAAAAGAAAAAGAAAAGCTCTAGCGGGTTTGGCTCTGTGGACCAAAGGGTTCCAGGTTCAATTCTGGTCAACCACCTTGGTTGGGTATTTCTCTCACATTGATATTTCTCTCTGTCTTTCCCTGTCTCTTCTCCATTCTCTAAAAGTCAATGGAAAAATATCCTTGGGTGATGATTAAAAGATAAAATAAAAAGTAAAAAATAAAAAGGAAGGTTTTCTTCCTGAGATATTTGAGAGCCAAGAAATGCTAGAGATATACAGGCAAAAGAGATCCAAGTTTGTGGAGATCAGTCCAGATGAGTTCAACCGCATTTTTAGAGGGCAAGACTGACAGCAGAGAGCAGGACTAGAGAGACAAATCAACAGTGGAATGGGTGCTGGAGAGAGTTTCATTTGAATGTGGTTTCATAAGGCGTCACACCTGTGTGGCAGGTACATGTGACACTCTCTGTTTGGGGTGGCTACTGTTTCTAGAGAAAGGATACTGGTGTAGATCACAGGAAGTCACTTAGAGCAGCAGTCGCCAACTGGTGTTCTGTGAGTCCGAAAGGTTGGTGACCGCTGCCTTAGAGGGTCTATCAATGGATAGGAGAGGTCGAAGATTAGAAGGAACTCTCTAGTCACTCTCAGAGGGCAGAGAGAGGGCTGGACCCAATTGCCTATATTTCAGCATCAAGAATGATGGGAGACAGTGTGTTCAGAAATATATGGTATGTTAGGGGAGATACATGTCATTAGAAAATGAGTCAATCTGTAAATGTTTAAGGAAAGAACAACAACTGGATTAATGGTGAGCAATTCAGTGGGGGCTGAGAGATAGAAGGTGCTTAGGAGTAAAAGTCGTGGCCTACATTATGATTTATAACAAGCAAGCACATTCTTAGTTAACATGAGTAAAAGGTAAACACAAATAGAAAGGATTTGGGACAACACTGCATTAATGTGTAAAACTTTAGTTTAATATTTGTTTCATAATTTGTAAAATTATGGTGATATAAAAAAGCAATGTGAGCATTAGGCTCAAGCAGCTATAGCATGAGAAGTGAGCAAACCACTGGACTTATAAAATAAACACAGTAACATCTATGTAAAAGGTGACTTTCAGCAACTTTGCATGGTACACAACCAATATAATATGTGGAATCTATGAAAACTGAAGTCGTTGAAACAGAGAGTACAATGGTGGTTGCCAGGGACTGGATTGGGGAAAATGGGAAAGAGTTGGTCAAAGGGTACAAACTTGCAGTTAGAAAATAAATAAGTTCTGGGATTTAAGCACAGCACAGTGATTAGTCAATAGTACTGTATTATATACTCAAATTGCTAAGAGACTATATCTCAAACATTCTCACTACAAAAAAGAAATGATAAATATGTGACTTGATAGAGGTATTAGCTAATGCTATGGTAGTAATCATATTACAATACATGAATGTCTCAAATCAACACATTGTACGTATTGAACTTACACACTGTTATAGTCAATTATATCTCAATAAAAATAATCAATTGCACTTCTTTAAATAACAATAAATAATCCAAAAATTAAATTAACAAATTAATTCAAAATATAATTGCATCAAAAAATAAAATCTTTAGGAGTAAATATAACAAAAGAAATGTATACTGAAAACTAAAAACATAGTTGAAGGAATTTCAAAGCTTAAATAAATGGAAAAACATTCCACATTCATGAATTGGAAGGCTAAATATTGTTAAGATGGCAATATGCCTTAAATTGATCTTCAGATTCAACACGATACCTGCCCAAATCCCAGCTGCCTTGTTTTTGTACCAATGGAAAGTTGATTCTAAAAGTCACATGGACCTACAAAGGACCCAGAATATCTAAAACAATCTTGAGAAAGAATTGTGACTCAAAGACTCAGAGACACTACCTTATACACACTAGGATCACTAATGCAAGACAGATAATAATAAGTTTAGAGTGGAGAAACTGGACCCCTCCTACACTATTGATGGAATGTAAAATTGGAAAACAGTTTTGCAATTTCCCAAAAGAATAACATAAGTTACCTTATGACCTTAGCAATTCTATTCCTAGGTTTAAACTCAAGAGAAATGAAAACATATGTCCACATAAAAACTTGCGCACAATGCTCATAACAGCATCATTCATAACAGCCAAAACTAGCAATAACCAATGTCCATCAAATTATGAATAAATAAAATATAATAAATAGTAATGTAAACATGTAAATAAAGTAATCCATAAAATGGAATATTCAGCAATAAAATAAAATAAAGTACTGATACGTGCTGCAACACAGATGAACCTTGAAAGCATTATGCTGAGTGAGAGATGCCAGATACAAAAGGCTCATATTATATGATTCCATTGATGCAAAATGTCCAGAACAGAGAAATCCATAGTACAGAAAGTAGATGAGAGGTTGTCTAGGGTTGAAAGACTTTGGGGGAGAAATGAGAAGTGAACGCTTTGGGATTTCTCTTAGGGAGTGATGAAAATGTTCTTAAATTGATTGTAGTAATAACTGGATATACCACAAAACATGGACTTGTACACTTTAAATGGGTGAATTGTACAGTATACGAATTACATTGTGATAAAGCTGGTTGTGTTAAAAGAAATGAAAAGAAAGAGGGCCATAAGGAGTACGCATGCTGGTGGCCAAATGTGCATAATATTGCAGGATATGTGTATTCGTCCTGTTTTAAATCCTCACCCAAGGATATGTTCATTGACTTGAGAGAGAAAGGAATAGAGGAGAAAGGGAGAGAGGGAGGAGGAGGAGGGATAGGGAGAAAGAGATAGATGGATGGATGGATGGATAGATAGATAGATAGATAGATAGATAGATAGATAGATAGATGATAGATAGATATTGATGTGAGATAGTTTGCCAACCAGGAACGGGAATCAAACCCACAACCTAGGTATGTGCCCTGACTAGGAACCGAACCAGAGATTTTTTGGGATGATGTTCTCACCAACTGAGCCACACCAGCCAGGGCTATTTATCTTTTTTTATTATGCCTACATATTGAACACTCCTAAGAGTATCATGCCGTGACCTTTTCTATTCCACGATTCAGATATCCTAAGATTTCTGGAACAGCAGACAGGTCAGGAAAGGCTATACTTTCAAACAAATATGCTGAGGGGCCTCTCAGGAAGGGTCCCTGCCAACACAGAGTTTCCAAGTGCATTTTGCAGGAGAATATTTAAAAGATGCACAATTCTTGTACCAATGGCTGTGATGACGTGAAATCAGCTAAAGTTTTGTGGAACTTCATCAGTGATGGCACTTTTCCTAATTGCAGGGATGATGCTGTTTTGTCAGTGCTGTTTACTCTCAAATCTCAGCGTCTGGTGAAAGATGTCGACTTCAGGAGAGTGAGGCGAACTGTGGAAGTGGCACTGTCATTCTGAAAGCTGCAGGGCTGGGGACTTGCCTGTAAAGATCCCTAATGCAGTCAGCGAGACCTCCTCAAAGGAGAGGTTACCATCATTAGTAGAATCACATCAATACTGAAATAATTTATAATTATGGGAGCATCTTCAGGATGTGTTGCTAAGCACTTCTTGAAAATTTTTTCTGATGCTATTTTTATTTAAGAGTGATGTTGACCTCTCCAAGAAAAATAACAATAAATAATGTACTACAAGAAAAAAAAAGAATGATGTTGGTCTTGGGAGTACTTGAAAATTATAAGTTGGTAATTCATTCAAAACTGAACTTTTGATGGCTGTTAAACAGTTTATGAGTTTGTGTGTTTCTCTTTATTTCTGTGATTTGGCTGAGTATTTTGGTTTTCACTATTGGGAAAAGCAACTTCACTCATAATTGGCATGTAAAAGAATGAAAACCCCATAACTGCATGTAATAGAATAGAAAACTGAATTAGTTTTCTATTTCTGCTATAATATTACCACTACGTTAGTGGCTACAAAGAACACCGTTTATTATCGCACTAGAAGCCTAGTACATGAAATTTGTGCATTTGTGGGGAGAGGGGTGGTTCCTCAGCCCAGCCTGAGCCCTCTTGCAGTTCAGGACCCCTTAGGGGATGTCCACCTGCCAGCTGAGGCCCGATCCAGCAGTCAGACACCCCTCTTGCAGTCCGGGACTCTCACAATTGGGGACCCTTCACTCCTTACTGCCTGCCTACAGTGAAGGCAGGAAAGGCTCTTACCACTGCCATTGCACTTGCCAGCCTGAGCCTATTAGGTTCTGGCTGAGTGGTGCTCTCCCTGTGGGAGTGCACTGACCACCAGGGAGGGGGCAGCTCCTGCATTGGGTGTCTGCTCCCTTGTGGTCAGTGTGCATCATAGTGACTGGTCATTCTGCCTGTCATTTTGCCATTTAGTTGATTTGCTTATTAGGGTTTTATTATATAGGATGGTATCTGTGGGTAGAATTCTGGGCACAGAGGGGCTTGTTGAATTTCCTGCCCAGGGTCTCACAGGATGAAGTCAGGGTGTCAGTAGGGGTGTGTTCCTCACCAAAGGCTCAGGGGAAACCTTTCCAGGCTTTTCCAGGATGTCAGCAGTATGGATTTCTTTCCTATGCTTTTGATATGGCCCAACTTCATCTTTCAGCCAAAAACTGGTTGAGTCTTTCTCAGGCTTTGAAATTCTCTGAACTTCCCTCTGCCTCACCTCACTGACTTCCCTCTCCTGCTGCACTTTACTTTCCTGCCTTCCCTACATTTAAGGGCTCCTATGATTATTTGGGTCCACCTGGATTACCCAGGATAATCGCCTCATTTTAATGTCAGCTGATTAATCACTGTAATTAACATTGGCAAAGACTCTTTCTCCATGTAAGGTAACATAACCACTGAGTAAGATAGGGGTAGAGCTCAAGGGGTTCAAAATTCTGCCTCAACATTGATGGTTAATTTTGTGTCAACTTGACTGTGCCATGGGGCACCCAGACATCTGGTCAAACTTTGTTCTGGGTTTTCTCTGTGTTTCTGGAGAGATTAACATTTGCTGGATGTTAATCCATTTAATGGATGAGGAAAGCAGATTGCCTTCCCCAGAGTGGGTGAGCCGCACCCAGTCAATTGAAGACAGTACTAGGAGACAGGCTGAGTGTGAGGGGAGCGCCTCCTGTTTGACGGCTTTGAGCTGGGACATGCCTTCAGATTTGAGCTGAAACAATGGAACCACACCACGGGTGCTCCTGGGTCTAGTTTTCCTACTGCAGATCTTGAAACTTCTCAGCCTCCATAACTATGTGAGCCAGTTATATACATATAATTGTAGATATAATACATACTAGACATGTATTTATCAATGAAAACCATAGACATGGTCTCCTTTTCTTCTTTCTTCTTCCTTGACCACAGACATAGCTGTGGTGTTTTCAGGTGTGGCGTTTCATAGACACAGAGAAAGGCTGGAGATTTGCGACTTGCTGTCAGCTTCTGGGAATATGAGAAAAACCAACCAGAGAGGCTTAAGCCACTTAAATTTCTATTTTGTTTCTTGGAGCAGAAAGCATTCCTGAGGGAATCTTTAATAGATGGATTTAAAATTGTGTCCGATATTTTTGCTGTGAGCACAATTCCCTTAAACATCTTTGCCACCAGCATTTCCATCACAAACATTTTCACTGCACAACTAGGTGGTCAGAGGGCAATTTTGCCACCAAAGGTAAAATAACAAAAAAGAAAAGAGGGGGCATTAAAAAGGATAAATGATTCCTGAACAATTAATACAATTAAAAAGACTTGATTACAAAAAAATGAAATGAAAATACACTATATATATTGTTTTGCTGGTTGATTTGTCCTCTTGCTCGGCATCACACTTGTCTTTTTTTTTGCTACAATTCCTCCCTTCACGAAGAGAGGTATCAGTTTCCCACTAAAGAACCAATAATTAGCGCTCTCAGGGACTGCTGCGAGTTATGGCCCCTCTTGGACACGAGCCAGAGCCTGGTAAACTGGTTGGCAGGTGGGAGAATGACTAGCTCACTGCAGGATTTACAGGCAGATGTGTGTTCACTTTCTAGGGTGGGGTGCAGTGTGGCTCTCTGTTCTCTTATTTCACACTTCTGTCAGTTTTGTCATTGTGTTTTCTACCAGGTTGATACACTCAGTTGTCATCACCCAGTGTCCTAAGGCCACCACATCTCCTCGTCATTGTAGAGACCATTGCACGATTATAAAATATAAAAGTGGGGCTACACTGAGAACTTCCATAGAGAAATGAAACCAAATTGACGGCCAGCTTAAATACATTAAGTCTGCCAAAGGTAAAACACACCACCAGCCAGTTATTTTAGCTTTTACAGTGAAATTGCCTTACGACCCATTAGACATGTGGTGAAAATGCTTGTGGCAAGGACACTTATAGTAAACAATGTTTAGGTGAAAATATCTAGCACCAAATTTCCTCTCTAGATCCCTCGTAATAGTTTATCTAATCCTATAAAGTTTTCCTCTGGTGGTATTTGCTCTTTTGTCTTGCATCTTGCCCTTACCTTTAAAATGGAATTAGGACCAGGTCCAGCGGGACTGCTTCACTCACCAGAGAAAAATCCCACAGACAGGTGAGACATAGAGCAGCTTCTTAGCCCTCAAGCTCTGAGCTGCAACCACACTGCAGTTTTTGTTGCTTGCTTGTTACATCTCCCATGAGCAATAAAATGAACAATTCCTATTCCGATGCACAGCCTTGGCTGGGGAACAGCACTGAATGCTTTCTTCAGAGACCACTGAGTAGATAAATAAATAAGTCTGACTATGGGGTCATGCAGGATACTAAGTAGTAATAACCTGCAAGGAGACAGGATATGCAGTCTCCTTGAAGGAAGATGTAATTTCAGGTTAGACAGACCCATTCTCACATAGCTTGTCCTCTGCTTATCTGCTTGTCCTCCTCCGAAACTTGGTGACAATGATCCTCAGCACCCTTGGGAAGATGAAATGGAATGACGAAATTGAAAGCACCCATTCTGCTCGACCAGTGTGGCTCAGTGGTTGAGTGACAACCTATGAACCAGAAGGTCATGGTTCGATTCCAGGTCAGAGCACATGTCTGGGTTGCAGCTTGATCCCCAGTAGGGCACATGCAGGAGGCAGCTGATTAATGATTCTCTGTCATCACTGATGTTTCTATCTATCCCTCCATCTCCCTTCCTCTCTGAAATCAATAAAAAATATATTTGAAAGCAATCATCTCCCACATAGGAGACAAGCACAGTGGCTTGTTGAGGAGCAGAGATGTCTGTGTGCTGTGGTACCTGGTTGCTGAGGGAAAGGGTGATGGGAGGGGATGAAGGACAGAATGGCTTTCATTCACACATCTTGCTGAAATAAGTTAGGAAAGACCATAGGATGGCTGTTTTCAAAGCTGTCTTTCATTAAAACTCATATATCCAGTGCCACTGTCTTAATGGAGATGTATATACTCAGATTGACAAAAGTAAAGGTTTCAGATTACCTATGAATATGGATATTGATGGAAATTTATGGAGTATCTAACTTGAACCATTGATGGGTTTCCAAAAACTTTGACATTTTAGTGGAAACTGGATCCCCCGCCCCCCAAGGCATTTTTGGGGTTTTGTAGTGAAAAAACTCCTTAGGAAACACTTAATAGCAATTCTTTTACTTAATCAATTAAAATCTGTATTGATGGAGATTGCTTAGGGTGAGGGAGACACAAAAGCAGATGACAAGCAGATGTGCTACAGAAGGAACAAACCAACCAAAACAGGGAGGAACCATTTCTTGAGGGGCCACCCTTTATCAGGTCTTGCTACCAAGAACTTCCATATTTAATTCCTCATTTAATTCCTATAACACAACTGAAAGATAAGTAAAGCACAGGTGTACTTTATATAAAGGACACATTTTCAAATACCTCAAATAATTAAGAATGTGCATAATTCAAGACTGATCTTGACAAAGAATGGCATGTGCTTATTTTATTAGCTAAAGTGGCATCAACTGTGGTAACAGCAGGTTTATTTCAGGAACCCTGTCTTTGTCAAGAAAAAGGAACAAAGCATGGATAAATGCTATTACATACAACACAGATAAACCTTGAAAACATTATTTTGTATGGATAAAGCCAGTCACAACAAATTGCATACTATATGATTCCATTTATATAAAACTAGGGGCCTGGTGCATGGATTTGTGTACATTGAAAGAAAATTAATTAGAAGAAATATTTTAATATCGGTCTTTGCCCTTTCTCTGTAATAGAAGTATGAAATAATACAAGCGTCAACCAAATTCATGATTGACAATGATAGATCAAAACACACTTGTGTGGTTGGTGCCAGCGAGAGCTTTATATGTATTGCACATGCGCTAGTCAACGTTTATTTTTAAATTGCCAGTGCGCATCACATGTGCCAGCTGATTGATTGGTCAGAGGGATGTACGGTCAGTAACTTAGCCATATATATATATATGGCTAGAATAGGCATTTAGAGGCAGAAAGTAGCTTTGTGATTTTTGAGTGATAGGGAGTTGTTTTGGTGGGGGTAGGGAGCAGAGAATAAATGGAAAATGACTTCTAGAATTTCCTTTGAGGATGATAGAAAATATTCTGAAATTGATTGTAGTAATGATTGCACAATTCTGTGAATAGTATATTAAAAACTATAGAATCATATACTCTAAGTGGGTGAATCAGTGAATTGCATATGTGAATTATATTAAATTCACAAAGCTGATATATATATATATATATATATATATACACACACACACACACACACACACACATACATACTAGAGGCCCGGTGCACAAATTTTGTGCACGGGGGGGGGGGGATGTCCCTTACCCCAGCCTGCACCCTCTCCAATCTGGGACCCGTTGAGGGATGTTCAACTGCCCATCTAGGCCCGATCCTAGTAGGATCGGGCCTAAATGGGCAATCAGACATCCTTCTCACAATCCAGGACTGCTGGCTCCAAATTGCTCACCTGCCTGCCTCTCTGATTGTCTCTAACTGCTTCTGCCTGTCAGCCTGATCACCCGCTAACCACTACCCTGCCAGCCTAACTGATGTTTAACTGCTCCCCTGCCAGCCTATTTGCCCCCAACTTCCCTCCTCTGCTGGCCTGGCCACCCCTAACTGCCCTCCCCTACAGGCTTTATCGCCCCCAACTCTCCTCCCTTGCAGGCCTGGTCCCTCCCAACTGCTCTCCCCTGCTGGCCTGATCTCCCACAACTGCCCTCCCTTGCAGGGCCTGGAACCTCCAACAGCCTTCCCCTGCTAGCCATCTTGTGGTGGCCATCTTGGGTCCACATGGGGGCAGGATCTTAGACCACATAGGGGCAGCCCTCTTGTGTGTTGGAGTGATGGTCATCTGCAAATTACTCTTTTATTAGATAGGATAGAGGCCTGGTACATGGGTGGGGGGCAGCTGATTTACCCTGAAGGGTGTCCTGGATAAGGGTGGTTCCCTTGGGGTGAGGGGCAGCCTGGGCGAGGGGCCTGTGGAAGTTTGCAGGCCGGCCACACCCCCCAGTAACCCAAGTGGAGGCCCTGGGTTCTGGGATTAATCTATGTCTACAATTGAAACTTTGTAGCCTGAAGGGGAGCCAATCCTTCTGCTCGCTCTGTGGAGGCAGCCATTTCTGTTTGAAACATTGTAGCCTAGAGTGGAGGCCTAGGCCAGCAACGGCAGGCTAAAAGCTTGGCTTCCTCTGTTGCCAGGGAAACCCAAGCCTCTGTTCTCTCCAGCTCAGTGGCTGCTGCCATTTCTGTATCTTTTATAATTGAAACTTTGTAACGTTGAGTGGAGGCCTAGGGAGGAAGAAAGCTTGGCTTCCTCTGTTGCTGGGGAAACCCAAGCCTTCCTCTGGCTCTCAATGGCAGCAGCCATCTTGGTTGGGGTTTATTTGCATAATTTGCTCCTGATTGGCTGATAGGCATGGCTTGTGGGTGTGGCGAAGGTATGGTCAAATTTGCATATTAATCTTTTATTAGATAGGATACACACACACACACACACACACACACACACACACGTATATATTGTCCCCTTGGGAGTTCGACTGACTGGAAGTTCAACTGACCAGGAGTTTGACCACTCACTACGATGTGTGCTGACCACCAGGGGCAGCTGGGAAGAAAAGGAAGGCCCTGGCTGGTTGCCAGCAGCTGGGGAAAGGAAGGCCTCGATTGGTGCTAATTCCCAGGCGGCCAGGCCTTGGGACCCTACAAATTTCATGCACTAGGCCTCTAATGTGTGTGTATATGTATATATACACACACATGAGAGAGAGAGGGAGAAAAAACCCTGCCAGCCATTTTGAAATTGATGTAGTTCTTGACAAATGCTTACAATTTGGGAGATTACATTGTTTCTAAATTTGTACACAAATGAGATTTTGTTATTATTTCCATATTGCATCATTTTCAATTTTCCTAATTCAAATTCATACAAATCGCTGTCTCAGTAGATTATCACCAATTCAAAATGAGAACATAGAGCTTGAATTTACAAAGCTGATAAGAGAAGGAGCCAGGGATGGAATGCAGCTTTGCTGGTTGGCAGAGATCTTCCCTCCCTGCAGGATGCAAGGAGGTGGCACTGTGACCCTCTTGAATCTATTCTTATTGAGAAAGAAAGTGCTCAGTAGCTGCTAACATTTATGGCACATGTGTATTTGTCAAGGAAAGTGCTCAAAGCTTGATTTCTATTTTCTCACAGACATCACAGCTACCGTTTGGGACATTACTGTGATCCTCATTTTACAGAGGTGTTGCCCAAAGCTCAGAGCAGTAATAACATATTCAAAGTCTCCCAATTGGTAGAGAACATGAAACTGGAAGTGAGATCTTTGGGACTCAGGATCCATGGTCTCAGTCTCTGTGCTATGCTCCTGTCACATTGCTCTCTTTGTTAGGTCGATGAAGGCGGGAAAGTCCAGAGCCAAGTCAATGCACCTTCAATACCTGACCTACTCCCTCCCCTCAACTGGTGGGTGGAGTTATGACTTAAATGGAATCTGCCACAGTGAGATCTCAGAGACACTGAACCACCAATCAGCACATGCCAAGTGCCCTGGGTCCCACCCCTTCCCATTCCGCCCTGGGCCCAACCCCTTCCTGTTCCTCCCCTTGAAAGGTGTCTTCAGTGCCCCACGTGGCACTGTTCTCCAGGTCTGTAAACTGTTCTCCATGTCTGCGAGGCAGTCTGGAGACAGTCCGGCTGGGTGCCTTCTTCTCCTCCCCCTCCTCTAATCCTGGTTTCTCTACCTCCTGCATAATAACCCCCCCTTTTAAAATGTCTCCAGCTTCCATCTCCCACGCCTCGAACCTTACACTTCCAGTTGGCTCACAAGCAAGAAACAAAATAACATTCCTGTCCTTTCCCTCTTTCTTTAGTCCTGGGGATGTGGATGTGAGGCCAGCACATTGACGTCAATGGCAGTCACGTGATGACGCCCTGTGCTGGGGTACTTTCATATAATCAGTGCTGGCCTATGATCTGAAGTTACTGTGATAGGAGGGAGTCAAAACCGCTGTGCTAAGAAGGTTTCCATCATAGGATTGAGTTTGTTTTTAATCCAGTGAAAACATTTAATGACAGAGACCTCAGAATGTTTTCTGGAAAGAACTCTAGGACAGCGTAGGAGACAAAAATAATTTTGGTCCCAGTAAAGGCTCAATTTTCTTGTTACTATACAAAAAACAGTGGCATAAAACACATACAGAAGAAGGTGGGTTTGAATGTCTAGAGCAACACAGTATGCCCCAATTTAAAAGCATCGCTTGGAGTCAAATTGTTTTGGATATCTCTTACTGGTTGAGTAACACTAGATATGTCTGTTTTATTACAGTTGGCAACAAATACAGAGACCTTAATGTAACCGTGAGCTAAATAAGACAAGATAATTACTTGTCTTATGTAAAAAATAATTCTGGAGAGAGGCTAACACGACATTCCACAGGCAACAGAATCCAGTCTCATTTTAACTTTTACACCACCTTCCTAGGCTATGGTTTCCATTCTCAAAGCCACCTCAGGAAGCAGAGTGGCTTCCTGAATTCTAAGCCTCACGTCCTCATTGCAGACAGCGAGAAGAAATAGGTGGGAGGAGGGCAAAGGACACTCTTTCCAACTTTCCTGGTGCCTGGCTCACCCCAGAAATTAACCCAGCACATGCTCTGGCTCGCTGCATGGTATGTCATGACAGGCCACACCCAGGTGTGATGGAGGCTGGGAAATGCAGGGTTTACATGAACACACTGCCACTGTGGTATGTGGGATCTGAATGGATACTAGGGAGGAGGTTTCCTCTCCTGAAAAACTCTAACTTCTTTAAGTCTCAACCTCCTTGTTGGAAACATGGAGATGACCATTGCATCTACCTCCTAGGATTCTGATGATGAGTCAATGAAATAATGCATAGGCCTTGTGTAGGGCCCAGCACCGCTCCCACTCATGGAGTGGCCACTGTTAACTTCAGTGCGTGCTGACGGACCATCCTCACAGGAGCAAGGTCCCCAATCACTCACCCCAGAGCCCACACAGAGACGCTGACCAGCGCAAACACTCGGAAGTGCCTCTCCTCCAGACTTCAGATTCGGGCTGCATAACCCACTCTTCAGGTTCTCCATCCAGGGCAGTGTTTCTTAACCTCGGCACTAGTGCCATTTTGAGCCAAAAAATCTTTGTGGCGGGGCTGTCCTGTGTATTGTAGGATGTTTAGCAGCATCTCTGGCCTCCACCCACTAAATGCCAGTTACACCCTCCCTGCCTCTGGTGTGGCCACCAAAAGTGTCTGAGGAGGGAGCAAACCATCCACACAGCTAATGTCTGAACCCTGTGTCTCTTTGACAGCAGCAGCAGGGGTCTCTTCGGTTATCTGTTTCAGTTGCATGGATGAGCATTTTAAGTTGAACTACGTCAAACATACTTTCCCCATTACGTGGAAATCCACCCACTCTTTTTTGTCTGATACATTACACAGAGAAAGAACTCGATTAACTTACTTTCACATGTCTAGATTCCTTTCAAGTCATCACCTCCATTCTTGGCTTGTGACTTGGGTCTGAGCCAATGAGAATAGACCCTCCTCAGCAAGAGAGAGGGTGAAACTGCAGAAGTGAGAGAAGCCCAGGCACAGATCGCAAGCAGTTCAGGGCGTCCGGTCTTGATGATCAGGGGACAGGACTGTGAGGTCCCTCTTCATTCTGAAAAGTGACCTTTCCTAAGGACATAGAGGTCAACTAGAGAAACATGATACCCTCGCCCCCGCCCGCCCCACAAAGAGGGATCTGTGTGAGCAGCCTCTTATTAAGCATAGCCCTAGTAAATCATAACTGATAGCACTGGCTAGATGATTAGAGCACCCCAAAATGCTAAGGTTGTGGGTTTGATCCCTGATTAGGGCACAAGCAAGAGGTAGCCAGTGAATGTATAAATAAGTAGAACAACAGACTGACATTTCTCTCTTTCTCTTCCTATCTCTCTTTAAAATCAATAAGTAATTTTTAAAAACCACTGTCATAAATACTCTAAACAGAAGTAGAAAACCAGAGCAAGAAGAAAGCATTGAAAATTCTCCAAATCAAACTTTTGAGAAATCTTTGAAAACAGCCAGTCTTCTAAATAATAAAATAGGTTTGGAAAAGATGCTTGGTTTATTAAAATTTCAGTCATAATTAAAGCAAGAAAGCTGTAAATCTATTAATTTTTTTCCTTTGATAATTGGAAAAATTAATTCATGACCTATATTTTATAATACATACACTTGAAAGAAACTTTATATGCCCTCTCCCCACTAAACTTAGAAACCTGAGGCTCTTCCATTTACTTAAGAAGAGGGGTGGTTCCATACATAAATTACCCAGGGTTTCTTTTGTGCATTGTTGTCAGATTGTGGTAGAGTGGTTCAAAGGTATCTGTGCAGACAGGTGGAGCAGCCACCCTGGTCGCTCCTTCAGAAAGGACGGCATGTATAACATGGTGATGCTGCAGTGAAAGCTGCTTTATCAAGCTGTTTATTATAAAATTTTTCTGACTGACATGTGCAGGCTATCCTGATTGACAGCCTACATGCCTAAGAGTCTTGGAGAAGTTTTTCTTAAGCGTCTCCAAAACGACTGCTAGGGGGAGACTCTGGCTCTGTTTGAGAAGGTCACTGCCATTAACTACAGGCCATACGGAGGTACCCCACCAGGGTGGGATAAAATGACTAACGACAGCCACTGGTATTTTTCTCCCTTCCTCCTGACCTTTCTCTCCTTCATCTATCCATACACATATATATACGTACACCCACACACAATGTACATACACACATTGCATGTAAGAAAATGCTGTCTAGACTTAGATGGCAGATTTGGGTTCATTTTAACAGTTTTATGGGTGCAGTGGCTAAAGGACAGTGGGCAACAAAGATGGAAAGGAAATGAAAGAGTTAGCTGAATCTGAATTCCAGTTTTGTCACCACCAGCTGTGTGATCTTGGGGAAGTAACCTAACCTCCCTAAGTAGGAGCATGGTAAAATCTGACTTTACTGTTTAAACCACTCAAGGGCTTCCTACTAACTTTAAAGTAAAATAAAAACTTATGGAGCTCTATACAAGACCTGCCTACTTCTTCAGAGAATCAGGTTAAAAATACTTATTTAAATACTTATTTTAAAATACTTTAAATATTTAAATTTATAGATATACAGGTAGTATATATTTTTGGCTTTGTGAAATATACAACCTGTGTCCCAACTCTAACATTGTGGGAAAACAGCCATAGCCCATGCTTAAATAATATAAGCCTAATATGCAAATTAGATCAGACATCCTTCCGGATGTCATCCAAGATGAAGCTGGGGCTGTGAGGGAATCCCAGGTCCCGGGTGCCATAGGGAATCCTGTGTCCTGGGTACCAGGGGGAAGCTGGTGCCAGCATCTGGAGGAAGGAAAGCCTACTCTTGCACAAATTTCATGCATCAGGCCTCTAGTGCTTAAATAAGCAATAATGGGCAATGCTTATAAGGGAATGGCTGTGTCCAGTAAAACTTTATTTTAAAAACACAACAAATAGTAGTGACAGATTTGGCTCATGGCTGGTAGTTTGCTCACTTCTGTTCAAAACGATCTTGCATTTGCCTGTCTCCTTGAACTCACCCAGCTGTCTTCTTATTGACCTTCTCCCATCCCGCTGGCCTCTTCTCTGTCCCTCCATCTGCCATTCCTGACTCAGACCTTTGCATTTCATAATCCCTCTTCCTGCATCATCCTTGCTCAATACATTTACATTGTGGGCTCTCATTCTCAATGGTCTTAGTTTAAATGTCATGTCCATAGAGAAGTCTTCCTTGACCTCATTGTCATTCTATTACATCACCTTATTCTATTTTATTCAAAGGACTTGAATGCTCCTATTTATTCATTTCATTATTTCATTTTCATTTTACAGCTGCTCAACTGTCGCCTGATTTCCATTTTGGTTGGGAACTCCCATAAAATTTATTCTTTTAAAAGATTGTAGGATGCTCACTAAGTCTCTCAAGCTACCAATGCTTCTTTACCTTCCTTCCACTTTAAATTACTTTAATTAACTTGATTAATTTAATTTTAAAACATTTGCTGATACAAATCCTTCTCTCTCCGAAATGTAAAGTGATGGAAGAATGACTTCCAGCCTGAGTCTAAAATATGTCCAACAAATTAGTGGGGAGGGGCTACCAAGCATTTATTTTTATGAGGGAATCATATCCATGAGCACAGCAGCCATATATTTTCAGTCCACCAGGTTACCCACAGTGCCTGGAACATGGAGTTCTGGCATGAATGAGTATGAAAATGGATGCCTAGCAGAGGGAAACAGGCACCCAGGCTGGCCAAGAACAAAAACTTCATGATTAGAGAGAAAAGACTCAAGAAACAATGTGGTATCTGTCTCTTGAATTAATCTCCAACCCCATGGACTCATATCTGAATTTAGGTGGAGAGCGGGCTCTGAATAAAAATGAGAAGAGTCATCTCAGAGTTACCCACATTAAAGAGGAGACATGCGGTTCTACTGGTTGGGTATTCTTTAGACAGAAGGGGCCCAGACATCCTCCCCATCTCACTGAGCCCTACAGTATTTTGAAGGATCTAGTGAGCCAGCAGCAATGGGAATAGTAATCTATGCAATGGTGTCATCAGAAAGGGCCTAGGACATAAAGGAGGAAAACACCTACTGGCTATGACAGGGACTTTACTGGCTTGGTTTGGAGCTCCTAACACATTATCTTGGTTCCCCAGACTTGGTTAGGAGCAACTTAGTGGAGATTTGGTTTCTTGAGCAAAGTTCAGGTAACTCAGCACTTTTGATATACTTTATTTCTGAAATGTTCCCCTTGGGAAGGTGTCTCTGGTTGGATTACACAGCACTTTTATAGATTTTGTTTTGTGATCAATTACACTGGAGTGATTTGTAGCATAGTTCAAGTGTTGCCTAATCTGCTCTGAATGGTACTGCCTCATGCTGCTGACATCTGTTCCTGGCAAAGCCCCTTAGCTAAGACCCCAATGGTGATGCAGGGTCAACAACTTCAGACATCTTCCTTGACCACAAAATGCAGGGATGATTCTAGAGCAAGGCAGTTTACAGCTCACAGATACAGTTAGTAAAATGACCACAAAAAACTTGGAGATATTGAATATAATGAAAAAATCCACCAGTAGGTTGAGATGTAAAAAGAAAGACTATTGCATCTTCATGTACAAACTTAGCTAAAATAAAATATAATCCAATAATTAGAAGCATCCCCTTCAAATGTATCAAAATGTAACAAGCATGTCCTATATCCCATCAAGCCCACTTGTTTGTATTTATGCTAAAGAAATTGTCACACAGTCAGAAGAGATGTATCTTCCCCTGTAGAATTGATTATAAGTACAGAAGAGTGAGAACAACTAAAATCAATAGGCTAATTAGATGAAGGTAGATCCAGGCACTAACTATTTACAACAAGGATATGGCTTGATATTATTTACTGATTTACATAATGTCCATTGGACCTTGCAGAGTGAAAAAAGTGAGTCACAGGAAAGAAAGTCGAGTTCCATTTCTGCAAAATTGTGCATGTGCATCCCTGTATGTAGACACACAGAGGGAGCCCTGGAACTCTGCTCACCATGATGGCAATGATGGCTTTCTCTGGATAGTGAGACTTGAGAGTGATTGCACTTTTTCACTTAAATGAAGCTGGCAAAAGCTGAATTGTTTTGCTTTTAAAATAAATATATCTGCTTAAGAAAATAATCAGTGAACGAACCAACCAACCAAAGAGAAACCCAAAATAGCCACATGTCCAATGTTCTAAAAGCCCCTGGGATTAGCCAGGATACTTGAGAATGGGAGAAACTACACAGTGAAAGTCCAAAAATGCCAATGAAGGAAAACAGGACAGCCGGTGGATTGAAAAGCTACATGGCCATTACTGCAACAAGTAAACAGGTGACCTGGAAAGGGACTTGACTTCCAGGTTATACCAACATGCCAATCACTTATACTAAGTCTCAAATGTCAACCATCAAATATAACAACAATCTCTATTTAGACCAAGCCAGTTTGGAAAACAGCCACTGCCAAGCACAAGTGAGCTCTCAGAACCGCCATTTGTCCTAGAGGCCGCTTGACAAGCTGTTCTTCCTTATGTCTAGCAAGGTAGGACCTCTTTAAAAATCAAAGTAACTGAGTCTTGAAGAATGGAGACTCAGGTGGATTCCGGGGGCGGGGAGAATTAACACCCCTCCCCCACCACCACACACACACACACTCTCCTTACAGCACTCCATCCTATGTGGGTACCTGGCTACACTCACTACATTGCAATGCTTACTTATGGTTTGCATTCTCCCTACTGGGTTCTGCATGCCAGGAGGGAATGAGCAGCATCTGGCTGGTCCACAGCTGCACCCTGGGAGCTTAGAGTAGTGCTGGCACAGAGTAGATGCTCAACAGCACTACTGGGTGGGGGAATAAAGGGAGCATGAGAGGAAGCAAGACAAGGCAAGAGTCATTGTGCTCTCAGGATAAGGATGAGGATTTAGCTGCTCAACTCTGCTCCAATTCAGCAGCTTCAAGAAGTGTCGGTACCTCAGCAAAGGAGATATTTTAGGAGTCAGGACATGCCCCTCTAGGTCCTGACCCATATTTAGAGACATTCTTCTTTCTCAGTCATGCAGTTTGGTGACTTACATATTCCTCGCACTATCTCATTTCCCTGACATCCCTCTAAGCCACCCACCTATCCAGGTGTTGGGTGCCTTGCTCCCAGCTCTCCCCGCTGACGTCCAGAGAGACTGCAAGTGTAGAGGGAAAGCATAGCGGATGCCTGGCCAACAGCCAGCTCCTGTGCCTTGTTGGAAGGCTGCCCCTGATCTGCAGATGCTGTTTTCCATGCGCACAGCTGGATGAAAGTGCCCAGGAGGTAAGTCCCTCTGGGGACAGCTCTGGTGGGCATGGGGATGGATATCCCAGCTCCCTGGCCTCTGGGTTGAGATAATGCTGCTGGGTGTGTTTTATGTCGTTTCCTAGAGCCCCCATCCATCCAAGGATCAAGTTTATACTTGCCCACTATGGTAGCTGGCTCACTGGAATCTTGAAGTGGCCTGTTTCTCTTCCTTGTATCACCCCTCACCTGGTAACCTCCACCTCAAGTAAACCACATGCTTCAACCCTCACACGAGGGTCTGATTCTGGATGAAGCATGAGTTCCTCATGGTTATCTCTTCCCAGAGTGTCCAAAGTGGCAAAACACTGGTAAGTGGGTACCAGCCAGCACTGTGGGTCCTGGCATTTATGCCCTCCAGAAACTTCAAATTGCCCATTCCTCTATCCCTAATTCCCATGGTTTTGGCATGCTTCAGGCATTCAGAAAACACCAGGTTCACATGGAGTTTCAGCTGGTCCCAGGGAGCAGCCAGCAAAGTTCAAAGACCATTACTGTCTGTTAATCTCCCTTCATCTAGTAATGATTTCCCAGAACACTGCCCTGGAGTTTAGTGCTGAGGGCTGGAAATGGTCTCCTGTTTGTACAAACAGATACATATGGGTGACCTTCCCCCGTGATGGATTGGGCAGATGGTGTCCAGGTACACCGGAACACGAAAACGATACTTGGTTTGTTGGGAGATGAATGTTCCTTCACAAAACTATATGTCCCTTTGCCTTCCCTTCCCTAGTGGGTTTGCTGCCAGAATAATAATTGTAGTATTAGCAATACATTGCATTTCCTGAACATTTATTATGTTCTAAGCACTGAGTGAATCAAATTGTGCTATTTACTCCTTGCATATAGTTCTTTAGGGTGGCACTATTATATGCCCACTCCATCGATAGACAAGGCAATTGAAGCTTCTAAAAGGTTCAGTAACCTTCCCAAGAGCCTACCTTGTTAAAGAGATAAGTGGAGCATTAAACCCAACTCTAGGCCACAATGCTGGACACCGGACTAGCTACATCATTTGTGGGGCTCAGTGCAAAATGAAAATCAGGACCCCTTGTTCAGCAATTCTTAACAAGTTTAAGATGGCAATGGCAGAGCATAATAGCAACCCTGGACCCTTCTGAGCATGGTGCCCTGTGAGGCTATGAAGGTCACACCACTGGTTATGTGGAGTTGGAAGAGAGTGATGTGAATGAGGACAAGGACCCCAGTGTGGAATGCTGTTTAACCCCAGAGACTGAGAAATAGCTCACATATAATAAAAGCCATTAAATGAGCCTGGATATTTGGTCAGAGAGCTGGTCACTTTCTGTCAGAAGTTAAATCAATTCATCAGATTAGAACCCCACAAATATTTTTCCTCAGCTGGGCCTGCAAAGAGTCCATCTTCAAGAATGTGAGGAAAGGTGGCCATCTCCAACATGGTACATGGGAAAGGGCCTGTGTCGTAAAGCCAGAGACCTGAAAACTGATTCTAGCTCATCTCCTGGCTTGTGGTTTGGGGGAAATTCCTGGACCTCTTGAGATTCAGTTTTCTTATTTGTATGATGGGAGAATTACCACCTCTCAGGGTAGGAGTTGGTATAATGGAGGACAAGATACAGTGTATATATAGGTCTCAGAATACAGTAAGTGTTCATCATAGTTTAACGACTGTTTTTACCTCAAAGATTCGGGGACAGTTGAGAGAGCACATGATGTGAAGGTGGGTGACACAATTGAGCCCTGAACACTGTCTCCCATCTATTGTTGTGTCAATTGGGCAGTCACTGAACTCTTTCCAGGGTCAGCATTCTCTTCTGTAAAGTGGACTCTGAATAATGTCCACAACATATAGGATTCTTAGAGCCATGCATGAGTGAGAGATTATGAAACTGGGAGAGGCGATCATTTCTATAGCAGGTCTATGTTTGTTGCTATAACTTATAAATGGTCAAGGTTGGGGAGGGGGCTTAGAGAGGGACACTGTCATCCTTAGAGATTTCCACTGTCCCTATGGAAGCTTTGGGGGCTCCTTGCCTGAGTTCTCCCACAGGCGCTAAGTGATCTAACTGATTTCTCCTCCAAAAGTTTTCCACAGTTCACATTCTTTACCCAGACTTTGACTAACACCATTCCAATGCCTGCATTACAGTAAACCCAGAGGGTACCAAAAAGACAACAATAAATCAGGTCAAATTCCACATGGCTGGCAGAAGCTCCTCCATACTGATCTCCAAGGCTTTCTGTATTTTATAGGACATTTCCAATTATAAATTGAAGTTTGAGATGGTTTATGTTTTGCTGGAGATGCGTCCACCCTAACCAAATTGCTTTGTGCCTTAAGAAATTCAATATACACAAAGGACTCAATTTTCTTTGAAAATATGCTGTGTATATAAAACATTAAAATTTGAAATTCTTTCTGAAACTTTAAGGAAGGGCACAGCGGGAGGTAAATTGAACATTGTCTAATCATATATACATAGAATATACAGAGATATGCACCTGCTCACGGCTGCCTGAAATATCACCATTGTCATTTACATTTAGAACACTTTCCCAGCCCATCTTGAATTCCAGTCACTCATATACAACGCCCGGGTACCACAGATGGAAATGGAGAATCATTTTTCTGCTCTGCTCCATCTCCAGTCTCTTTAATAGCTTTCCTCATTGGTTCTCCTAACTTGTTCTGAACACCAGCTTGTTTAAGATTTCTGTAAACATCAAACTCAAATTCCAGGGTCTCTCTCACCAAAAGCCATCTTTCCACTGGGAGAGCCTCCTGAGAGGTGCCACAGGAAGTTCCGCCCAAAAGTGATCTGACCCATCTCCACCTGCTACTCTGATTTTCCAGTGCTGTTTTCACCCTTCTGTCACCGCCCTCACTCCCAAATGCCCTCTAGCACACAGAGGGAATTCCTCTCCTTCCTTTCCCTTTTATGGAATGCAGTCAAATTCCAGAAGACAGAGGGTCACTCCTGCCCCTGGGCATCTGATGAAGTGTATAGAGATCAAGTTCCTTGAAATTGAAGAGATGTTTTAGGCACTTTACTTATAATTATTCACCTTGTAGTCTAGGCAGGTTACCATGACAACACTTTAGCATCTCATGTAACTACACATTATTGATACATCCCATCAATTCAGGAGGAGGGTGGGAGGGCAAGAAACCAGTTGAACAAGCTCTCCAGTGTCCATCTCTCATCTGGCCACTGAGTGACTTTTACTTACTTGTTTTGCCATTATCTAGACACAGCCTCAGCAATACACTTCATATGGCGCTTTTTCACTTAAATGCATTTTAAAGCTTAAAATCAAAGTACAGCCTTACAATAGGGGTGTTTCTTCTTTGCTCTTCAGTTTCTCAAGCATTATAGTTAGGACTGATTTCTGCTGCTGGTCACAGAATGCTTTAATTAGTATCTGTTGGGCTAGAAAGGGAGCTCTAATTATGAAACCTTCCCTGACAGAAAGGTTAAACGTGGGGAAAGATAAAAGGAGCTCTGTAATAACTCTGAGTCATTTTCATAACAGTAGGTATAAGTATTTCCAGGGGAAAAAAGAAAATGTCTTTCCTTTGGCCCTTTGACTGAGGACAAAGTTTTTTCCATTCACATCTAAGGAAAGGGGAGAAAAAAGGCCTACCCGGTTTTCTAAAATGGTTCTGATTAAAATGCAGTCATGAAAAGAAATAACTGAGGAGCTTGCAGTGGGGACTTTAATGCCCGTCACAGCCCCACTGTTTCACAAAGGCCAGCTTGCGGCCTTACAACGGTGAGCTAGATATTTACATTGTGTCCGACTGTGGCCATGCATTAAAGACTTAGATATTGGTCACCCTTGAAGAATCACCTTTAGGGACAAGGGGAGATGTTTCCATAGTTTGAAACACCCTAGTCATGTTCTGAGTTGCATCTCTCCAGCTCTTGCTTCTACCCAGGGAAATATTGTCAATGATGATGCATACCAACAAGTTGGAGTAGCAATACATAGTTTCTCTAGTGCCCAAAGATCAGAGTATACCACTTCCCAAGCCATTATGCTACTGATAAGCCCACTTAACATACCTGTAGGGGATCCTTCCATGACATGGCCAACATAGGGACCCTCTCGGAAGGTTGGTCTATTGTCGTTCTGGTCAATCACAATTACTTCCAGAGGGACTGGCCCCTCAAGAGTTCTGCCATTGACATCAGTGGTCTCCACAAATAGCTATTGGAGCAAAGAGATGGAGAAAGAGGGATTAATTCAAATTGAAACCAGGTTCTCTGGAGAAGTTTGGTTATATCAGCAATTTTATGAGCCCGCAGCAATATTGTGGTCTCAATGGATAGACACTGTGACTAGAATAGAAACTCAACATTAGAGAATAAAAGACAAAGATCAATTCATGGTAGATCCCCCTAGGAAATTTATAATTAATTTATCAAATCTGAAAAGGAAGTAAAAAAAAAAAAAAGAAGAAGAAAAGAAAAACACTTGTAATTAGCCATAGCTGAGAAAATGTACTTACATTGTTTCTGTTTTTCCAGCATCATTATGCTTAAATGGAATGTTATGCTACTAAAAATAATTGACTAAGCAGTTATGAACAGAGTACATTAGAAAATAACTGAAAGTGTTTATAGTCATGTTTGGGAGAAATTCAGGTCAGTATGGATAGAGAGCCTTCCTGGTGCAAGGAAGCCATTTGTTGGGCCCAGAATGCGACCTCAGGATTCCTGCCCACCAGGCCTTATAATCTATGGGGGAATTTCATAATTCCACGAAACACTGCCAATACAGAATTACCATCATATCTCAAGTTTGAAGAAAATAATAGCATAAAAACATTAACTTTATTGTCTTGGAAACAGGAAATTATGTCATGACACGTCCAGTGAATCACAGTAACATTATGCTCTTATTTTCTGGGCCTAATTCAGCTTGGATAGAATTCAGCAGGGATGGCAGAACTTTTCTGTGGATATCAGTGGTGGTTCCTGAATTGAAGAGATTGATCATTTCAGTCAGAAAAGAATCTCTATAGTGGGAATCCTCAGGAAGAGGCCTCTGCAGCTGGAATCCCAGCATCACATTAAAAACACTCATTATTAGGAATAATAATCAATATTACCCAGTGCTTACCTAGGCTCTCTACTATATTAACTCACTTGATCCTCACAGTAATCCTAGGACCCTTTTGTGAGGAGAGAAAAAAAGCAAACAGAGTTTATATGGTGGAGTCTAGATTGGACCTCATGAAATCAGGCTTCAGAGAGTATATTTTAAACATACATAATGTTTCTAAGTCACTTAATGCCTCTCACATAAAATATCTCAAGAATATTATGAGACTTTGGCTATGTAGCTCAGTTAGCTGGAGTGCCGTCCCAATATATTAAGGTTATGGGTTCGATCCCTGGTCAGGGCACTTACAAGAAGTAAGCAATGAATTCATAAATGAGTAAAACAACAGGTTATTCATTCATTCTCTCTCTCTCCCTCTCTCTCTCTCTCTCTCTCTCTCTCTCTCTCTCTCTCTCTCTCTCCAATGTAAAAACTAGCCCAGCCCTGGCTGGTGTGGCTCAGTTGGTGGGAGTATTGTCCAATACACCAAAACGTTGTGGGTTTGATCCCCGGTCAGTGCACCTACAGAAAGCAACAGATCTCTCTCTCTCTCTCTCTCTCTCTCTCGCTCTCGCTCTCACTCACGCTCTCTCTCTCAAGTCAATTAAGGGGGGAAAAACTAACCCAAATTAGGAAAATTAGAGAGAAACACCTTTGTTATAAATTAGCACAGTACCTCATGTAATGGTGCTACAATTGATATCATTCTTTTGGAAAGCAGCATGATGAAATTCAACAAAAGCTTTGAAAACTCATACATTTTGTTCCATTTGTATGCCTCTCCTGGTTCTATTTGAGTTAGGTTGTGCTACATATATGAAAATATTCACTTTAGTTTTATTTCTAGTAATTAAATAACACTGGAATCCACTAAATGTCTAGTGAAAGGAGACTAGTTGAATGAGTGTTTATGTAACAACATGCTAGAAGACAGCCATTAGAGAAAATAATTATTAAACCTTGTTGATCTTCTAAGAATATTGTGTGAAAATAGGCTAAACAGCATGTGTATCATACATATGTAACATGTACATATGGACAGAATTTGAAATTAGTAAGCAAAAGTGAAACCAGGTATGCTTAGATAGATATAGTTTTCATTTTTTTCCTTTAACAATCTTTTCACTAGCAAATTAAAACACACACAAACACACCCACACTTTGATTTCTGGAGTAGACAAAATAATGCACATGTACTTTAATTAAAGGGGCAGAGCCTTTAACATCTGTATAAAAAGAAAATATTAAATAGAGTCCACTCTTATACTTTTATTAGAGGCCCAGTGCACAGATTTGTGTACCTTGAAAGGAACTGTGGGCCATGAGGCTGCAGTGGGCACAGGGGCAGGTCTCGGTCCACCCTCTGCCCTCTGTCCAGCCCCTACCACCACAGCACCTGGTACCCAGTCTGCCTGCAGCCCCGCTCCAGCCACTGACATTCCCATGTGCTGACAGCAGCTGCCCCGCACACACCTGCTGACCGTGGATTGATTGGGGCCAGTGCTGTCACTGGCTGTGAGTGGAGCCATCACTGGCAGTGGGTGTGAGCAGTGGCTGCCAGCCCTGGTTGCCCCTCAGGAGCAGGAGGAGGTGGAGAAGCCCTGAGGGTTAATTGGGGCTGGCAGCCGCTGCTTGCACCTGCTAATGGTAACGAGTGACCAGGGCTGGCACTGGGAGCCAGCAGCAGATTTGAGCAGCAACTCCAGTGCTGGCAGCTGGTGCGAGCACTGGGCGGGACCATGGTGCAAGGGAGCAAATAATTTTCAGTAACCACCAGAGGCTTGCGTTAATGACAACAATCTGCACCCAGCCTTGGTCTGATGCCCCCCATTCACTTGCTCCACCATCCCACCATGGCCAATGCCCACCATGTTCTGTGCTCTGCCATCTGCTGCTGATACCCACCATGTTTTGCGCATGCCCCCTGGTAGTCAGTGCATGTCACAGTGACTGGTTGTTCGGTTGTTCCGCTGTTTGGTCTATTTGCATATTAGCCTTTTATTATGTAGGATGCTGCCTTTAAAATCTACAATAAGAATACTGCTAAAGAAAGAAAATTAAAACAAAGCCTTGGGGAGAATTCATGCAATAATGAAGGTTTGGCTTTTTGTCCTACCAAAATAGCCAGAGTTGATTTTAACTTAACAAAAAACCTATGTGTAAAGACAACACGTATGTTGGTTCTGAATCTTAAGTTTCCTATTTGTTCACAAACTGGCCCCCATGCATGAAGGCTGTGGAGAGATATAAGAAAGAGGTGGACCACTTCAGATTAGGGAACCTATATATGAGACTTGTCTTAGAGACCAAAAGTAGATCTCTGTGCCCACCAACCAGTATCTTGAAACTTTATGTGGAGACCTTAAGTGGCTTCAGTCACATATGCCATCCAGATGGTCTCAACAACATCTCCTGTCTCAAAGCTGTGCCCTTGAAAAAGCTCATACTGTGGGAACCGTGGGCAGAACATACATTCCAAGGACAGGAGACGGGTGAGGAGCCTGACTGCATGGGTCCAGCTTGTAGGTCAACTGGCGGTCACATCCTCCCCGCTACACTTCCACTTTCTGCAACACCCAGGTTGTATAAAAAGCCACAAGTAAGACAAAGGAACAGAATTCACATTTGCCAAATATACAAATATACTAGAACTGGGAGGGGCAGACTCCAGATCCATCTCAACATAATGGGAAGACAGACAGACAGACACTAAGGAGATATAATTGATTAGGATGAATGAAAAATGTTGCACCAAATCTCGTAAAATGAATTATGTAAGTAGACAACTTGATAGCAGTTTTTGTCATTCCAGTACCCAGAATTTGACTCCTGAAGTTTTTAGTGAAAATAATATTGTTGGATGCACTCTGGGTTACGTGTGATTGAGAGACAGAAAGAGTGTGAATGTGTGCTGGCCAGGGAGTACCTATTTTAGATATAATAGTTTGGAAGACTCTCTACAGACTTTCAGGCCCTGCCCAGAATCTACCTATTGCTGAAGGAACATGTTGATTGAGACCTGAATGACAACAAAGCAGAAGGAGCTGGCCACATGAAAATGCATGATAAAGAGATGTAAACGGCAGCAAGTGTAATGGCTTATAGCTTAGCATTGTATTAGGGGTGGTCTTGGTACAAGATGAAATCAAACTGGGGCTCCACTCAATTCCAACAGAGTGGACTATAGTTGATTCTGCTATAACATTCTTTGCTATAAAAGAAATGATGGAGGGAAAATGATATCATGCTTGTTTCTAACAAAGAAAACCATAGTAGACTGAATAAAATATAGAATAGAAAATGCTAGTGCCTTACTAAGTAGTCCAGGCATTTTCCAAATGGCATATGTTAAGTGTAGATAAAAATTAAGCAGTCATAAAGAAATTAATAGTAAATATGACCTTACCTACCCAATAACTTAATATAAAGAAATCTGATATTCCAGTGAGTTTAAATAACTGTTCTCTTATGAAGGTCACATCCACAGTAAACAAATATGAAATCTTCTGAAATGGGACTCTTAACTTTCAGAGGATACCTCTAGTATCAGAGAATAAATGTTTAATGTTGTTTTCACCTTCCTTTCCTCTTCTTAATTGAAATGCCCAAAACACACAAGTCCTTAGTCTAAAAAGACTGGAACAATGTTTGTTTCCTTTGAGTCATAAGATCTATTCTAGGGACTGTGTTTGGGGCTCCAGAAATAAAACAAACCGGAATGCATTCTAAGTGAGGCATTCTCATGCCTGTTCTTGATGTTTAAAGTGAGATGCCAATTAGTAGAAACCTACTGTGAGAAAAACAAACAGGCAGCCATTGGCAGAAAGCAATGGAATAATTTCTAACAGGAAATGGAAATCACCCAGCTTCTCACTGACTATTTCTGCACCATCTTCTAGGACTTCTGTTCTTAATGTGAGTGGTTGATCTTCTTGGGAATAATGAGGAGTGACATATAAAGAGGTCTAATGTGGAACCAGAAATAGAGAAAATGCTCAATAAATTAGATCTAGAAACAGTTGCCCAAGTTACTTGGACAAGTAATTGCCTAATAACATTCAATGGCAAGTAGCCTGAAAAAGTGATATATTCAACCAACTTCTGTGTTGTTTGTTCTAGGACTTTGCTATTCACAGTGCAGTCTTGGGCCCAGCATCCCTGGCCTTCCTGGGGTGGGATAAATCCAGACTCCCAGGCCTTGCTAGAATCTCCCGAGGCAGCCCTGCATTTCATACCATCTGTAGGGAATCCAGGTGCACACCATTCTTTGTGTGATGCTAAACTGTGACACAGGAGTTAGAGATGAAAGCCCAAAGGCCTGTAGCACTTGGGAAGAGCATTCCCAGGTTTAGATGCAAGAAAATAACTTCCAAACAGAAGGCAGAGTCACACGGTGGTCCTGGGAGAAGGACCACCCTAGGAATCCACTGCACACTTGGACTCATGTCATGCCCAGACACATAGGCCAAGCAGAGCAGATGTTGAGCCTGGGAACAGACATACACATGTATGAATGCACACAGACATAACATACAAACACAGAGATATAAAAACACATGTATACCATATACACAACATACACACACAGATATAAGACTCATATACACACAAATCAATTTTTCTAATCTTCTCATCTTTAATGGTACATAATGAGCACTGACAGTGTATTTTGTCTGATCACTTTCTGTAAAGTTGTGAAATAGGAAATAGGGAGAAGGGAATTGCCTACTAACTGAAAAGTGAAAAGTTGCAGAAAACAAAAGAAAAGAGAGAAAGGTCCTAGAGGCGGGAAGCCTCACAGGGCGTGGAGCACCAGTGTTGGTGGTACCCAACTGCCTCAACTGCAGAATGATTTTTGGATCCACTGCATTATTGTTGCCCCCATTGAGATGCAATATCCCTGGGAGGGGTAAACTAGAGGGCCTAGGTGTCATCTAGGGGACTTATTGGGAATCTAGTTTACACTAGCACTTGGCAAGACTGGTGTTAGTGTCTCCTGCCCAGGCTATGGAAAACTGAGCCATCATGGGAGAGAGACATTGGCGGTCATGAAGGAGCGGAGCATTACTAGGGGAGAAAGGCACAGTCCGAAAGCCTGAATACAGGGCTCTGAAGAGCTGTGGAGTGAGCCCTGGATGTGGATTTAGGAGAAAACAGTCCCCCTGATGTTCCAGATCCAGGCTCCAAGTAGGCAACGCTCTTTGACCTTGGTTTCTGTGTTATGAATAAGAGCTGACCACAGAGACCTTAGAGGATCTAGTATGGACTAAGTCAAGGCATGCAAAGATGTCTGATATAAAGTAGGTTCTGAAGTTTAACCCAACTCTTATTGCCCAGATTTTATTTTATTTTATTTTTTTTCTGAAGTGTCTTTTTCCCCTCTTTTTAAAAATCTTTATTGTTCAGTTTATTAATTACATTGTTCCCCCTTTTTTATCCCCCTATATCTCCCCTCTGCCCTGTACCTATCCCACCCTCCACCCTCACCTTCCCCTCCCCACTGTCCTCTCCCATTGTTGCAAGATTTTTATCCAGTCTCTTGCTGTACTTCCCACAACCCTTTTCTCCCCAAGAATTGTCAGTCCATTCCCTCTCTATGTCCATGTTTCTGTTATAGTCACCAGTTTATCCTGTTCATCAGCCTATCAATTAACTTGATTTTTATGTTCATTTGTTGATAGATGTGTATTTGTTGTTCATAATTTACACTTTTATCTTTTTCTTCTTCCTCTTAAAGAATATCTTTCAGCATTTCATATAATACTGGTTTGGTGGTGATGAACTCCTTTAGCTTTTTCTTATCTGCGAAGCACTTTATCTGATCTTCAATTCTGAATGATAGCTTTGCTGGATATAGTAATCTTGGTTGTAGATTCTTGCTATTCATTATTTTGAATACTTCTTGCCACTCCCGTCTGGCCTGCATCATTTCTGTTGAGAAATCCGCTGACAATCGTATGGGTGCTCCCCTGTAGGTAACCAACTGTGTTTCTCTTGCTGCTTTTAATATTCTCTCTTTATCTTTTGCTCTTGGCATTTTAATTATGATATATCTTGGTGTGGTCCTCTTTAGATTCCTGTATTTTGGGGTTCTGTGTACTTCTTGGGCTTTTAAGTCAGTTTCTTTCACTAGGTGGGGGAAGTTTTCAGTCACTATTTCTTCAAGTAGGTTTTCATTAACTTGCTCTCTCTCTTTTTCTGGCACCCCAATAATTCGGATGTTGGCATGCTTGAGGTTGTCCCAGAGGCCCCTTACACTATCTTCAATTATCTGAATTCTTTGTGTTTCTTGCTCTTTCAGCTGAGTGGATTTTGCTTCTTTGTATTTCAAATCTTTGACTTGGTTTTTGTGGCCCTCTGGACTGCTTTTACGACTTTGTGTAATATTTTTTATTTCAGTCTGTGTATGCTTGATTTCTAGTTGGTCCTTTTTCATATCCGTGAGGATCTCGTTCATATCCTCAGAGGTCTTGTTCATTTCCTTGAGGGTCTCATTCATTTCCTTGTAAGTCTCATTCATTTCCTGGTTGGTCTTGTTTATTTCCTCATAGTTCTCATTAAGTTGATTGGCCTTTTCTAGGAGCCTCTTGAAAAGCCTTATAACCATGGTTTTGAACTCTATGTCTAGTCGTCTTTTTTCCTCCATTTCTTTCACACCTGCTTTCTTTCCATATCTCTGCATGGTGGCTGCTTTATGTGGTAGATGTCCTCTAAGGGTCAGTGGCACAGCCTACCCAGTTATTTGAGATGGGTACTCTTACTGAAATCCTTTATGGGTTGTACAGTATTTTTGAATTTAAACCCAGCTTGTTGTTGTTAGCCCTAGGAGGGTTTGACCTGCAGGCCAATTGGCTGTGAAGGGAGACTGTGTTCAGGTTGGATGGGTGGAGTCTCTGAGCTACACAGGCAGCCTCAGTGTCAGCTACGTCCTATGCGGTGCTCGCGGGCGCAGGTCTCTGTTGGATGGGGATGGCTGCAGGCACCTCCAAGAGAAAGCCGCTAGTCTCTTCCCTTTGCCAGACAACTCTGCCTCTCCCCAAATGAGTCTGCACACCCAAAGTCTAGCCCAGGGTTATAAAATAGGTGGTTTCCAGGACCAGGAGACAAGTTTCCAGGGAGCAAGTCACGCGTTTGTGCGACACTTGCGGGCAAACTTCTTTTCCTAGCTACCTGGTTTTTCTGCAGACTAGGAGACCTCTGCCGTGCCCGGCTTCCAGGGTGCGTCCCCTGGACCTCGGACCTCGCCTGCACTGGGGAATCTGTGCAGTGGCACATCTCCACATACCCCGGATCTCGGACCTTGCCTGGCGCTGGGGAATCCGTGTAGTGGGATGTCTCCACCCTCCCTGTTGGCAAAATCCAGCCAGGGTTGCTGCTCCAGCCCTACAGCCCGCGTGCGTGACCAGGACGGCTCCTAACCTGTTTCCGTCTTCAAGGCTGCACTCCTGCTGCTTCTCTGAGTCTCAGTGTCCCACCCTTACTCTTATTTGTGGAGTTTTCACTCAGCCAGCTTTCTGGTGATTCTGGGTGATGTTTGTTTTATTGTTATGTTGTAGTTTTTGAATCGTTTCGCGGGGCAGAACAATAGGTGTTTACCTATGCCGCCATCTTGGTTCTCTGAAGTGTCCTATTGCCCAGATTTTAAAGGGCCAGCTTCTGCCTTTCTTAGAGAGGGCAGAACTATTTTACATTTAAAATGATGTCATCAAAATATTCTTAAATGGCATCATTAGAGACATGGGTGTCTGAGCGACTAGCAAGTATTATAAGTGTCACTGCACGGTTATCATTCTGCTCTCAGCTTTTTCCAGAGGGTGGTCCTTCTTCCGGGACCAAAGCAAAGACGCAGAAGCCATTCTCTTTCTTGACAAAGCCTTCTCCCTTCTCCCCAGCCACTCAGCTACCAGGTCCTGCCTATCATCCCCAATCTCTCTCAACTATACAGTCTTCTTCATCTCCATCACTTGAGATTAGCTTCTGTGACCTCTCACTGGGCCACGCCAACAGGAACCCAGGGGTGATCCCTGTATCCATTCTTGAATGCCACAGCCTATTTTCTGAAGGGTTTGCAATGGTTAATTTAGTGTGTCAACTTGATTGGCCACGATGTGCCCAGAGTCAACATTATTTCTACATGTGCCTGTTCCACATGGGATTAGAATTTAAATCAGTGACTCGGTAAAGAAATCCACCTCCCAGTGTCAGGTGAGCACCAGACAACCTACTTAGGGCCTAAGTAGAAGCAACAGGGGAGGAAAGAGATGCCTGCTCCTTCTCCTTCTGTCTGCCCTGGGCCCGAGATCTCCCTCCCTTGGTGCTCTGCTTCTCAGGCCAGCTACCCTTCTAGTTCTCCTAGGTTTCCACTTTTCAGACTTCAGGTCATGGACATTTCAGCCTCCACAACTTCAGGCAGGAGTCGACTCTTTATAATAAATATCTCTCTATATATATACATATACATATATGTATATGTATACACATATAAATCCGTCCTATCTAATAAAAGAGTAATATGCAAATTAACCATTACTCTGCTATACCCACAATCCATGCCAATAAGTCAATCAGGAGAGAGTATTAAAATTAACCCCAACCAAGTTGGCTGCAGCCACAGAGTGAGTAGGAAGAAGGCTTGGGTTTCCCTGGCGATGGGGGAAGCCAAGCTTTCCACATTCCCTGGCCTGTCTCGGTCTCCACTCAAGGCTACAAAGTTTCAATTATAGAAGATAAATCCCCCCTAAAATGATGGCATCCATGGAGCTGGAGCGAGCAGGAGGCTAGGTTGCCCCCACCGATGAAGGAAGCCAAGCTTCTGAAGCCCTGGCCTGTCTTGGTCTCCACTTAAAGATACAAAGTTTAATTATAGAAGATAAATAAAGCCCAACAGAAATGGCTGCCACTACGAAGTGAACAGGAGGCTTGGCTCCACTCCAGGCTACAAAGTTTCAATTGTAGAACATAAATAAATCTCGCTTGGGTCACAAGGAGGGGTGGCCTGCCTACAAACCACCAAAGGCCCGTCATCCAGGCCACCCCATGCCCCAAGAGAAACCCCACCCTGATCTGGGATACCCTTCAGGGCAAACCAACTGGCCCCCACCCATGCACCAGGCCTCCATCCTATCTAATAAAAGAGTAATATGCAGATTGACCATCACTACAACAGATAAGATGGCTAGCCCATGTGGTCAAAGATCCTGTCCCCATGTGGACACAAGATGTCCACCACAAGATGGCCAGCAGGGGAGGGCAATTGGGAGGAGCCAGGCCTGCAAGGGAGGGCAACTGTGGGCAATCAGGCCAGCAGGGGAGGGCAGTGAGGGGTGACCAGGCTGGCAGAGGAGGAAAGTTCAGGGGGCCTAGGACTGCAGGGGAGGGCAGTTAGAGTCAAACAGGCTGGCAGGGGAGCAGTTAGGCATCAATCAGGCTGGTAGGGGAGTGGTTAGGGGGTGATCAGGCTGGCAGGCAGAAGCAGTTAGGGGCAATCAGGAAGGCAGGCAGGTGAGCAGTTGGGCTCCACCAGTCGTGGATTGTGAGGGGACCCAGATTTGAGAGGGTGCAGGCTGGGAGGCTGGGCTGAGGGACAACCCCCCCACCATGCATGAATTTCATGAACCAGGCCTCTAGTGCGTGTGTGTGTGTGTGTGTGTGTGTGTGTGTAAATTTTTTACATTGATATTTTAATTATATATGTTTACATATCTCCTACGGGTTCTGTTTCTCTGGAGAACACAGACTAACACAGGCTACCAGGGTATCTTTTCAAATTTTTATTTGTTTATAGATACTTCCCAATCCTTTCTCATCACTTCCTTGATTGGTATCCAGGCACACAAGCCTTTTCTTTTTTCATTCCCTCCACCTCTCCTTTCCCACACAGCACTCTCTCTTGCAACACTCTTAGAAGCACAAGCATTCTATCTGCTGGCCCCTGGTGATCCCTTGTTCATCCTTCAGATTTGGCTTATTATTTGTGTGACAATTCAATTACTGTTTGCCTCTCCATCTGGCCCCATGAAATCAGAGGCACAGTAACTGCTCCTACCCTTTAGCCAATCCCCAGTTCTGATGCCCAATGCCTGGCACACCACAGGCATCGGAGTTAATATTCACTGCACAGAACCCTCTGCTGAAAAGGTAATGCCTCTTTAAGAGAGTGGAGAACAAATTTTGGCCTCAGGTTCAGCCATCTGGCCTTTCTCTCCAAACCTGGTGTGGGAGAGCTGACAGAGGGCCCCATCCCACTGACTACAGGCCAGCTGACATCTTGTGCAATCTTAATTCATGAACAATAACCATGGTGGTAAGTATTACTGAAGCACATTAAATTGATTACTTGCTTTTTACAAGAAGGCAACACCATTTATTTGGTGTCTGATACATGTCTTGACTTTTGATGCATTGTCACATGGGGCTCAAAACAACATAGAGAAATACCACGCACAGAATCCAGAGAACTTGAGTACCTGGTCCATGGTCCAAGGCTGGCTTGTGATCTGGCTGGACCCAAACCTAGGTCTGACTCCAAAATTCAAGCTTATTGCTATTATGCTCTTATTTGCTAAATACTTTTTCAGAGATTTTCATGTCAGTTTTGTTTTATTTTCTTTACTAACTTGTTACTTAAGAGGCATTACAGTGATTGCTATGTGTCACTATTCTCCCATCAGAGGCAAAAATAGCTATTAATTTAGGCAATGATGAGCATATTATACAATTCTCCTAACACACATGAAAATATATATTAAAACACACCATGAGCCACTGTGCATCATATAACATGCTGCCACAAATGACCGGTTGGGTGTATTACAGTGTCAGCCTGGTTATAGTATGTTCCCTTTGGGGATGTCATAGAGTTTCTGAAAAGAAAAGAAAAAATGTTGTTCTTTTTATAAATTTAGCTCTTAAATGAACATGGTGAATATGTCAGGGAGGGTACAGTGTATGCCAGTCATTCCTAATATATTTCAAGCAAAGTACTTTGCCCTTGACAGTTTTCTCAGTGGTTAGAGTGTTCTCTGTGGCCTAAAGGGTCATGGTTTTGTTTTCAGTCAAGGGCTTGTCCCTCAATTGCAAGATCAATCCTAGGGCCCTGGTCGGGGCATGTGCAGAAGGCAACCAATCAAGTCTCACATTGATGTTTCTCTCTATGTCACTGCTTCTCCCTTCCACTTCTCACTCTCTCACATACAAAAATAAATAAATAAAAATGAAAAAGGAAAATTATGCAATCCAACAGCAATTCAGCAATGGAGACATGAAACCACCGCAGGGTTGTGAGCTAATTGCTTCACTTTGGGAGCCATGGTCAAATGGCACCAGGTTCTTCGTGCTGATCTCTGAGTCTTGTATGTGGGAGGAGAGAGAGGCTTGACTGTGAAGTAGGGAGCAGGTAGATGAAAGGTCACAGGAGCCAGAGAGGAGGCCAAGCTCTAGCATAGCTTCGCTGAAACCTGAGTGAAGGTCTCCTCGGCCAGCCATCCTTCCCAGCATCCCAGCACCTTGGCTCCTCTATTTTCCTTCCATGTCTTGGGGCATCTCCACTAAGGTGTGAACTCCCAAGCCACTACATGCAAGCCAATGACTCTTTCAACCAATTAATGCATCATTACAATGGAGACAGGCAATACACAATCATGGATAAGAATCATTTTTCAAAGAATAGGAACATAATGAACCAAATTACAAAGGACATACAAGCGCATTGGCCTTCAGCATCACAACAAACTATTAACATCTTGCCCTTCATTTGGCTCATCCTCTCATCTGCTTATGAAAGATACAATTTAGTCAGACATAATTTGATACTGTGATCTAACCCAAAGGGATGAACTGGTGGAAAACAAAATGTGCCACAAAGATTTTTGGGTGAAGGCCAAAATGAGGAAGCTGGCTCTTAAAAGCCAATACTTTTTGTAATATGAGATGACCCCAGCAACAAATGTCAAAGCTGGATCAACGCAATAGGAAAAGAGCATGACACACATGGTCTATAGACTCATGAGTCACTCTGAAGTAAAACAATTTAGAAAACACTGACCTTTTGAACTCTGATGGTTCTGCTTCAGGCCAAATACTCAAATGAATTAACACACACACACACACACACACAATTACTTATTTATGATGGGTAATTTTACATCAGATCAGGTTGATTGTGTGTGTGCATGCATGCTTTTCAGCCACGTGTTTTTTTATTACATAAAATAAAGATAATATATGAGTTAGGACTCCAACAATATAATGGGACCCAATTTATCTTTTAGACATAGATGTCTCCCACCTGAATGACTGGGTTCCCTCCAAGTTATATTTCTGGGGCACTAAAAGGTGTCCTTTATGGGTGCTGTGGTTTGCACCATCTCTGAAATACCACTGTAGGAACTTCTACTGGACCAGTTTAAAAGTCCCAAACAAAGATGGGTCTCATTCCTTTATGCAAAAACATCATCCTTTACACTACAGAATAATGCTAGAAATACAAAACGATAACTGGAAGATCACTGTGTGCAATTAGAGATACACATAGGTCTAAAAAACATTGGACATCTCCAATTAAACACGACTGCAAGTTCAGACAGAGAGACTCATACAAAACCTTGAAATTCATTTGAAAAATAGGATGCCTGCATTTGCCTTCCTGGTGGACAAAGATAAAGAAAAGATGAGACCCAGTGATTGTGGAAGAGCGGGATGTAAGCACCAGTTTTCATGCGAGTGGAATTCAACTTGATACAATCTTTCCAGTTTGGAAGTACCGGTATGTCTTCAGACCCTCAAAGATGTTAACAGTTTTTTAAAAGTCTGCAAAGATACCATGGAAATAAAAAAAGCCCAGAGATTTTGGGGATAGTGTGCTTTTATGAGTTTATTTAAAATAGATGATTTTCAAAAGTTTGAGAGTGATTGGAAGATTTTTTTAAAGCAGTACTTTACACTATGGATATAATGTTTGTTGTGATATGAAAAAAGAAATAATAAAACTAATCCTAACTTATTTGATTAATGTGAAACTGAAATTGCCTTTACTTTTTGTGTCTGAGTTCTCACATGTTTAATTAATATAGTATCATGCTCATTTATTATAGTCTCCTTTGGTAGAGACAGATGCATGCTGCATGTAGATGAGAATTTACTTGTGACCCAATCGAATCATAATCAACTCGAATACCTATTGTTTAGGTATTCCTTCTTTACCTAACTTTATTCCGTGCCTTGATTAAATAAATCATTGAACATTGGCTAGTCTGCTTTCCATTGGCTAGGCCTGTGTTCCATTCTAGTCAAGGGCACATGTCCCGGCTGTGGGCTAGATCCCCAGCAGGGGGAGTGCAGGAGGCAGCTGACTGATGATTCTCTCATTGATTTTTCTATCCCTCTCCCTCTACTAGTATATATAGCATTGATAGTTGTTTGCAATTCTTACACTCCCCTTACCTCCCAAGAGATCACAAAAACCAACGAGGTTTTTCTACCAAAGTTACTCTCACTGATCACTAAAATTACCCTAGACTTTGAATCAGAGGGCCTGCCTTCAAAATTTGGTTCTGCTCCTTATAGAGTGGCTGTGGTTGACAGTGTAATGGCCTTCACAAAGATTTTTTAGAAATTCATCTTTATGCCGGAACTGGTTTGGCTCAGTGGATAGAGTGTCGGCCTGCAGACTGGAGGGTTCCAGGTTCGATTCCAGTCAAGGGCATGTACCTTGGTTGCAGGCACATCCCCAGTAGGGGGTGTGCAAGAGGCAGCTGATCGATGTTTCTCTCATTGATGTTTCTGACTTTCTATCCCTCTCCCTTCCTCTCTGTAAAAAATCAATAAAATATATTTAAAAAAAAAGAAATTTATCTTTATTGTTGGCTCATCCTCTCATCTGCTTATGAAAGATACAATTTAGTCAGACATAATTTGATACTGTGATCTAACAGTATCAAAGTATTACAGATGTCCTGCTCCCTACCCTCCAACCCCCATGTACCTCCTGCACCTGGCTTCAACCTCACCCCAGCCTTCACGGCACTATTGTCTGGGTCCATGGATTATGCATATACATGTAAAAGTTCTTTGATTAATTTCTTCCCGCACCCACTTCCCGCTTTCCTCAGATTCGTCAGTCTGTTTCATGCTTTCATATCTCTGGATCTATTTTGTTCATCAGTTTGTTTGTTTGTTTATGCCAAATCTTTATTGTTGTAAGTATTACATATGTCTCCCTTTTCCCCCATTGACCCCTTATAGCCTTCCCCCGCCCCCACCCAAGGCCTCCACCTCCCTTTTGTCTGTCCATCTTCCCTCTTGAGATTCGTTAGTCTGTTCCATGCTTCTATGTCTCTGGATCTATTTTGTTCAACAGTTTATTTTGTTCATTGTATTCCACATATGAATAAGATCATGTGATACTTATATTTTTCTCTGACTAATTTATTTTACTTAGCATAATACTCTCCAGGTCCCTCCATTCTGTCTCAAAGGGTAAGAGATCCTTCTTTTACAAAACTGCATTCCATTCCATGGTATAAATGTATCATAGCTTTTTTATCCACTACTGTACTGATGGGCACTTGGGCTGTGTGCAGATCTCCACAAATTTTTATGTTCTAATTGTAGAACCTGTGGATAGGTTAGATTACATGGCAAAGGGGAATTAAGGTTGCAAAGGGAATTAAGGTTACTGATCTGCTGATCTAACATAGAGAGAGTAACCTGGATTATCTGTATGGGTCCAGTAGTAATCACAAGGATCCTCGACAGAAAGAGAGAGGACAAGGTCTCAGTGATGTGACACCAGAAGGGGCTGGCTTTGACATTGAAGGAAGAGGCCAGGAGTCAAGGAGTACAGGCAGTCACTAGAAGCTGAACATGACAAGGACCTTCCTCTATAGCAGATCTGCTGGCACACTGACTGCAGCCCAATGAGATCCACCTAGGATTCTGAACTTTTGGAAATGCAAGATAATAAATGTGTGTTGCTTTCAGTCACTACATTTGAGGTAACTTCTTAGCACAGTAATTGGAAATTAATACTGTGGCCACAATTTATTGTTCAAACTAGAACACAAGTAAGTACCATTGACAATTAAGCCAAAACAATAGGTATAGTCCAAGATTGGCCTAGGCCTGTGGTCGGCAAACTGCGGCTTGTGAGCCACATGAGGCTCTTTGACTCCTTGAGTGTGGTTCTTCCACAAAATACCACAGCCTGGACAAGTCTATTTTGAAGAAGTGACTTTAGAAGAAGTTTAAGTTTAAAAAATTTGGCTCTCAAAAGAAATTTCAGTCGTTGTACTGTTGATATTTGGGTCTGCTGACTAATGAGTTTGCTGACCACTGGTCTAGGCAAACTGGCTACACAGTGATTTTTTTCTTATGAGGCAACTTCACTTTCAGGTCAGTTTGCACATGTAAGAAAGGTATTTAGAATAGCACTTCTAGGCTTTGTTGTTGTTGTTAAAGTAATAAAAACATACAGCACAATTCCCAACACATAGAACATTCTAAACCACGGTTTATTATATCAGGGGAGGGTTAGGTGACCTTGACATTCATTCACTCCCAATAGACCTTTATTTAGGCTTTTGTAAAAGTGGATGCAGTACCCTTGATTTAATTTCTATTTATCAGTCATTACCCTTTTGAAACTGCTTTTCTTTTACAGTAATCCAGGTTTTTCTTTGACATTAATCATTGCATTTCATGTTATTTTTCTTAGCTTTATTCATTTACCAAAGTTGAATTTCATTATGAACAACTCCTAGAGAAGTCCCAGGGAAAAGGTTCTTTCAGCTTTCTGTAACGCACCCCACCTTCACAGCTCTGTGTGGGACTTCCCCCCTGACAGATGAAATGTAGTGTTTATAGCTCTCTCTAAAAATGACCTAAGGGGCAATGAACTTCTCATACTTGTTAAATTATTGGTTACAGTTCTTGATGCCATTATAACTGTTCTTTGAAAAGCTTGCTCTGCTTAGAGCTATAGTATTCCCTTTGTCAATTTGAAATGTTTAGGTCTGTTTCTCCCAAACATAATGAAAACATTTTTTCTTATCTATGCATGATCACGGCCACAATGGACTTTGATGGCATTTTTCTAGTTAACGTTTGATTAATTAATAATTAATTAATAGCTTTAGTTATGTGGAAGAAATCTATGCAGATATTAAAAACAATTTTATTTAAGCAAAATGGGTAAAGTCCCAGTGAATATTTATTCTCTACCCCCAAGAGGGGCTTAGGGAGAAATTTTTAATTGGTTGAAGTAGAATTTGCATAAATATTGGATGTTGGAATTATCCCAGAATCATTAAGGATATGTATCAGGAATAAGAGGATTTTTGTACAAAGATGGGAAATACAATACTGTGAAAACAAAGCCAAGGAGAAAATTATCTGGGATTTTATTTTCACTTGCCCTTCTCCTTCTCCAAAAGTGAAATTCAGAGGAATAGAATAAAATGAAATACTTTTTTTATTTTACAACTCTAAATAATTTTGTTAAATAAGTATTAAAATATGTTTTATAAAACATGTTCTCCCAAAATTAAGGTTGAAGTATAAAAATTTAAAGTATAGCCTATAAATTCCAGGTGGATTAAAGTCTTAGGAGAAAAAGCCATTGAATATTTATGAAATAGAATAGGAAGACCTTTCTAAACAAATGTGAAAGGCATAACTTATTATGTAAATTGATAGAGTAAACTATTTAAGGGCATGTTTTTATATGACTAAAATAAACAGAAAACGGAGAAAATATTTGCATTATATAAAACAGAGGCTTACTATTTTGAATATAAAAAGAACTGGTTAAAAATCAATTAAAAAACAATAATTAGCAAAACAAGAAAACAAAATGAAATACACATGAAAAATTAAAATGAGGTCACTTTTTGCTTATAAAATTGCCAAGATAATTAGAAAAACCTATTAGTTGGTATTTTGCAAATTCGTGAGGAAAAAAAATCTCACATGTTACTGATACTAAAACATCTTTCTGAAATGCCATTTGTCAATATCCATTATAAGCCTTAAAAACTTGTGGTTTTTCTTGAAGAAATTCAGCTTAAGTCTTAGGGGCTATGTGCATGGGCATGGCAGGGAGTGTTCAGTAACATGTATACTCATTCAATACTGCTTAAAAATAGGAAAGTTTAGACACAATACAATGTTCTAAGAGGACATTGAGGAAATAAATCTATGGTATTTAACAAAACTACTTTAGAGTTGTAAAATAAAATAGAGTAGAATATTATGTTACAAAAATAGTTTTGAAAATGAAAAATATACTAATAGTGTAGTGTTCATGATATGGAGTGCAATATCTGATTAGAAAATAGTATGCATTATATATGTAATTTTTGACAAACAGACAAAGATATGATACTGTTAAGATTATCCTGAAATATTAAGAGTAGTTTTTCTGCAGATGGTTTTTTACTTTGCTTCTCTAGACTTTTCTAGAATTTTTTTATAATAGCATGTGTAAATTCAAAATTTAAAAAGAATTTATAACATTTATTGTAGTAAACTTTGCAGCTTATTCAGACAATGACTACAGATTGGTTATAGATTATTACCAGTAGGGCCTGTTACCAGTGGAATCTGTTAAACTTGAGGGCATTAAGTACCATTCAGTATTGGTGATTAATGAGAAAGAAATGAACATTAAGTATGTAGGAAATCTCGAGTATTACAGTAATTATAGCAGAATTATAGCAGAACATGATATTCATGCACCAGGAGAGGCCTGAACACTCTCCAATCTGGGACCACCTCTGGGGACCGATCCTACAGGGATTGGGCCTAAACCAGCCGTCGGACATCCCTCTTGCAATGTGGGACCGCTGGCTCCTAATTTAACGGCTCACCTACCTGCCTGCCTGCTCGCCCCCAAATGCCCCTCCCTTGCTGGCTTGATCACTCCCAACTGCCCCCCTGCTGGCCTAATTGCCCCCAACTGCACTCCCTGCTGGCTTGCTCACCCCAATAGCAACCCCCCCCACCAGCCTGCTCAACCTCAACTGCCCCCTTGTCCACCTGCTCACCCCCAAATGCTCCCCTGCTAGCCTGATCACCCCCAGCTGCCCCCCTGCCAGCATACTCACCCTAAACTGCACCCCCCATGGTCTGTGCACCCACAACTGCCCCCCGCCCTGCACCAGCTTGATCACTCCTAACTTCCCTCCTCTCCTGGCCTGATCACCCCTAACCGCCTCTGTCTTGGCCCTGCCACCACAACTTTGTCTGGAAGGAGTAGGAAGGTCTCTCAGTCTAATTAGCATATTATCCTTTTATTAGTATAGATACGAAGTGGCTAGCTTTTTTAGTCTTCATGGGTCTCTGAGTTTTTGATAAAAGTTTCAATGCACTTGACAGAATTTTATAATATGGAACTTGGTCTCATCAGCTTCATGTCTGAACCACACTGTTATCAGTGTCCGCTTTTCTTCCTAAGCTTGACTTTTAAGCTCAGTGATAAATTCTAAGAACCAAGAAAAAGCTGAGGTTCCAAGTGTAAATTTTAGATTCAGGGAGGCCTGGCTTCCAGTGCCAATTTTTCCTCTTATCAGCTCCGTGATTTTAAACTTATTCAGTTACTTCTTAGAATCTCAATGTCTTCATCTTTAAAATGGGAGTGTGGGATATAGCTCACATGGCTGTTAAGAGGTAAAATACATGATGCTTGTAAAGCATTTACCTGGCATACAACAATTGCTGAATGAATAGTAGCGTCCAGTATTTTTAAAGGTTTTTGTATTAATGCTGAGGACTCCTTGCCCCTGTAGGTCCACCTTCAGCAGACTCCCTCTCCAGATTGGGTGCCCTCTCCAGTGGTACACTCTAACCTCAGGGCTGTGAGAGAAATGCTTTCTTTTTAAATTAAATTTATTTTGAGGTATTTTTTTATTCACATGCAGGTGTGAGAAAGCAGAGATGCAGTATACTTTCTTCAGTTTCTGCCAGACTTGTAGTGCAGTATCATGGGCAGGACACTGACATCCATATCATCTTGTGTCTTCCTCAGTTTTATGTGTGTGTCTGTGTGCATGAGCACCCACATGTGGGCACCTGTATATTCCGTTCTGTGCTTATATTCATCCACTCAATCAAGATACCAGATCTCATTTACAAAATTCCCTGTTGTATTGGAGAACAATGCTTTCAAAATTTTAATTTGCATCCCACTTTTGGGTAAACATCCCAAAGAATTGAAAGCAGGGTCTTGAAGGGATATTTGCCTACCAATGGCCATAGCAGCACTATTCACATGTTCAAGAACTGGAAGCAACCAAACTGTCCACTGACGGATGACTGGATAAGGAAAATGTGGTCTGTACATGCAATGGACAGCCTTAGAGAGAAAGGGGGCCCCACTACCTGCTATAATACGATAAACATTGAAGATAATATGTTAAAAGAAATAAGCCAGTCACACAAAGGACAAACATGGTATGATTTCTTTTATATGAAGTATCTAAATTCATCCAATTCATAGCAACAGAGAGGAGAACAGTGACTATCAGGGGTTTAGGGGAGAGGGAGCATCTATTTAATGGGCAACGAGTTTCAGATTTGCAGGACGAAAGAACTTTGCAGATGTTTCACAACAATGGGAATAGAATCAACATTGCTGCACTGTACACTTAAAATAGTTAAGTTGGAAAATTTTCTGTTATATACTTTCCTATCATAATTTAAAAACTTTAATTTGCATGGAAATCATCTAGAAACTTGAGGACTGCAGATTCCAGGGCCCTGGCCCCAGAATTTATTTAGTAGGTTTTCAGTGGGGCTCAGGAATCTCTGTTAAATCATCCCAAGTAATCCTGAGGCAGTGGCCTAAACACTGCACTTTGGGAAAACCTGCACTGGGGAAGCTCAAGGCTCTCCTTTATCACTGAATAGCAGGTGGTAAGACACAATAAAGGCTGTTCCATCTTGGGTCAACATGACTAGCGGGGTATGGGGTTGGCAAACTTGTTTATTGTGCATAACACCCTAATGATTCTAAGCAGCACAATAATGAGACCACCTGACTTCCATCAATGCCAGTATGCATGAGTCTCACCTTTAATCTTTCATGTGTTTATATTTAAGCATTTCCTACTAAGACCCTGTCTTTGTAAGAGAGGAATCAACATTAGCTGCTAGGTGAGTGTGGTGTCCTTGCTACCTTGAAGCAGCAATCTTCTTCACCCACATCCAGCCCATCTGTACCTCGCGTGTCCTGAATCTGATCATTGCTCACAACTTGTTGGTTACTCTCTCAGCCAAACTGTCATCTCTCTCCCATGCTAATGTGAGTACCTCTTAACTGCTCTTTCTGCTCCTGCTCTTGCACCCATGCTCTATTTATCCCACAGATTCCCAACTTGTCTTAAAAATGTAAATTGGATCTTACACTCGTCTGCTTCCCAACTGTCCCACATCAGTTGTGTCCTAAACCCTCACTGTGGCTTATAAGTCCTTCACATGAACCTTGGTTTGTCCTTGACCACACTTCTGTCACACAGAATAATTCCAACCTGACCATATATCCTTGGTGTTCCTCAAACTTGTTAATTTCCATTCCTAGTCTTCGAAGACTGTGTCCCCTCACTGGCAATGCTCTTTTCAAATGAGTTTTCATGGTTTGCTCCTTCATCTCATTCAGGTCTCTCCTTGATCAATAGTCATCCCTCCATCCTTACCCCATGGTTTCCATGGCTCTGGTGGTCACGGGCCGATCATGCAGCTGTTTCTTTAATGCCTGCCACCCTTACTATACTGCTAGCCTATCTGGTTCCCACAGCACAGAAGTTGCCTTTCATAAGTAGGTTTTCAGTAAATGTAACAAATGAACAATGGATGAGCTAAGCACTGTGAGTTTATAAGTCTCTTTTTTCCTGGAGGACAGATCAAAGACAGAAAGACATGACACCTGTCTTTTGAGGAGTCCCCAAGGGTGAACCCAGCTGAAAGGCGATGCATTAAAACTCTCCTACATCAACAAAAGCACATCCTGCCTATTTCAGAGGAAGAAACCAAGTTCAGTGAAGTTGTTACAATGGTCTCAAGTGTACAAATTTATTTCCATGAGCGTATTCATAGTTTGGCAATGACTGATAGAACACAGCTCTGTTCTGACAGACATATTACTAATAAGCATATTAACATGAAAGAAAATAAGGAAAGCGGAACTTAATATAAATTCTAGCTCAGCAAAGTGATCCCATCTTTTCCAGCCTTTATAAATGAGACAATACAAATTACAGGAATGACCTCATATTTCTTACGTAAATCCCTTTTTACCATTCTTATAAGCCTAGCTCAGCATCCCTTCCCTGATTTTTTTTACTTGTGCATGAAAATGCCTCAAACAGCTTCAGATGACTGTGCCGTGAGCCAATGTATTCTGTTAGATTGCTCTGCATTTGCACCCTGATTGCTCTATCTCCTCTCGTTTGGCCAGAAGTTCCACCCAGATTGGTGCACAGGTCCTGTGCTTCCAAGTACAGACAGTCCACATCCCCTTTGGCCTGCATTTGGCTGTGTTCTGGACCATCAGCTTCCCCCTGGCACAGAGCCAGCCCAGAGTGAAAGAGCCAGTGTAAATGGTTCCTTTGTTCATTCCTTTTCTGTGGTTCTGGACCATGCAGAGAGGAAGATGGTAGTCTAGCCCCAGCCCCGAGATCCAGCGGAATGTTACTGCGTGAAAAGGGTAAGTGCCAATGAACGATAATATTTTCGACATTGCTCTTCTGAATTTTGCTAGGTTGAATCATATGAGCCAAATTTTGTAGGACAAAGATAATGAAATACTATCGGTAATTCTAGCACAAGTCCAGCCTGATGTCTGTTTTGTAAATGATGTATTGGAATATACACACCCACATTCATGTATGGATTGACTAAAGCTGCTTTCCCATTAGAAGTGCAGATTTGAGTAGCTGCAAAGAAGTTTGCATGACTTATGAAGCTTAAAATATTTTCTATCTGCCCTTTAAAGAAAAGGTTTCTGACCCCTATTTACAACATTCAGTGCAAAATGAGGAAGCAAGAAAATACCCAGAGAAAAAGAAGAGTTTTGGTGTAGATTTCAAACACAGCTTGACAACTTAAAGGTCCCTTTAACTAAACTCTCTCTCATTACTTACTTATTCAACAAATATGTTTTATGCCTTTATTATACTTCAATTTCTGCACAAAATCCTTGCTTTACAATAATTAAAAAACAGTCTCAAGATTTTTTAAGCTCATCTAGAGCCACCTTTGAGTGGGATTACACAAGTGTCCTGTAAATAATTATTAAACAAGGAAGGATATAATGAGATTACATTTAGATTTCAGGGGTGTGGGGGATGTTCCGAAAAGGCTTCTCTGATGGACATTGACAGGGGAGGGGCAAGGAAAGAGCCTGTGTAGATCTCTGTGCACAAAAGCCAGAGGAAGAGACTGGAGTGAAAGAAGTGGGCAGAGAGATGGGCTGGGACTGGAGAGGTGGGCAGGCAGGGCAGGGCAGTCCTTGTAGACAATACTAAGCAGTCTCAGCTAAGGACAACTTAAAACATCACTGAAACTATCTCATAGAGCCACTTTGGAAATCTGTCTGGATATCCCTCAAATAGTTAAGCATAGATTTACCATATGACCCAAATCTAATCCTAATCACATACCCAAGAGAAATGAAACAGCTACATACACATAAACACATGCACATCAAAATAGCAGCATCCTATATAATAAAAGAGAAACATGCAAATGTGACCATACCTTTGCTCCTGATTGGCTATGTTACCAGTCAATCTGGAGTGGGGGTGGGGCCAAGTGGTCTGCGCGATGGGCTGGGGGTGGAGATGAAACAGCAGTGGCGGCAAGCGCCCAGCCCCCGGGCGCTGTGAGGGGCAGCAAAGGCAGCAGCAGCGGTGGTGGTGGTGGCAGCAGCAGGAAGCACCCGACCCCTGGGGTGCTGTGAGCAGAAGTGGCGGTGAGTGCCCAGCCCCTGGGGCCGGGTGGTCGCAGGCAGCCGGGGCTGAGCTGAGCAGGGCGATGGCTGGGTGCCCAAGGCCTAAAGCCTCACCAGAGGCTTTAGGCCTTGGGCAGGCTGGAGGTGAGCCATGAGTTGGACATCCCCTGAGGGCTCCCAGAATGTGAGAGGGGGCAGGTTGGGTTGAGGGACCACCCAACTACAGTGCACGAATTTCATGCCCTGGGCCCCTAGTTGTTTGTAAGAGTCAAAAGGTAGATGCAACCCAAATGCCATCAACAGCGAATGGCTAAGCAAAATGAGGTCTATCTATAGAATGTTATCCTATCTAATAAAAGAGTAATATGAAATTGACTGTGCCTCTGCTATACCCACAAGCCATGCCTATAAGCCATGCCCACAAGCCAATCAGGAGCAAATATGCAAATAAATCCGAACCAAGATGGCTGCAGCCAGTGAGAGCAGGAGGGAGGCTTGGGTTTCTCTGGCAATGGAGGAAGACAAACTTTCCTCCTACCCTTGCCAGCTTACACCTCCACTCAATGCTACAAAGTTTCAATTATAGAAGATAAATGAATCTCAGATACCAGGGCCTCCACTTGGGTTGCTGGGAGGAGTAACCAGCCTGCAAACCACCACAGGCACCTCGCCCAGGCCACCGTATGCCCCAAGGAAACCCTTACCCTGATCCGGGATACCCTTTAGGGCAAACCAGCTGGCCCCCACCCATGCACCAGGATAGAGATCCTATCTAATAAAAGAGTAATATGCAGAATGACCATCACTCCAACACACAAGATGGCTTCCCCCATGTGGTCAAAGATGGCTGCCCCCATGTGGACACAAGAAGGCCATCACAAGATGGCCATCAGGGGAGGACAGTTGGGAGGGACCAGGCCTGCAAGGAAGGAAAGTTGGGGGTGTTCAAGCCTGTAGGGGAGGGCAGTTAGGGGTGACCAGGCTGGCAGAGGAGGGAAGCTGGAGGCAAACAGGATAGCAGGGGAGCAGTTAGACATCAATCAGGCTGGCAGGGGAGTGGTTAGGGGGTGATCAGGCTGGCAGGCAGAAGGTGGTTAGGGGCAATCAGGAAGTCAGGCAGGGAAGCAGTTGGGAGCCAGCAGTCCTGGATTGTGAGAGGGCTCCCAGATTAGAGAGGGTGTAGCTGAGCTAAGGGAAAATTCCCCTCCCGCCATGCACAAATTTCATGTACTGTGCCAGTGCATGAAAGAAGCCAGTCACTGAGAGACCACATATTTGTATGCTTCTATTTATAGTAAATGCTCAAAATAGGCAACTCCATAGAGGCAAGAAGTACATTGGGAAGAATAAAAGGAATGAAAAAATGACTACTAATAGAGTAGGGTTTTTTTTTTGAGGTGATGCAAATGTCCTGAGATTGACTTTGGTGATAGTTGTACAATTGTGAGTATACTAAAAACCACTGAATTGTACACTTTAGATGAATAAATTGTATGGTGGTATGACTCTGCTAAATGAACATTTGTTAAGTAGAGAACAGGATGCTGGATGGTGAGGTGAGGTTCAGCAACAGACCACAAAAGAACTGAGCTAGGGTTCCTGGGTGGAGTCCTTTGGGATTCTTGCTAAGGCCAGATTGGTCAATTCAAGTCAAAAGAGTGTGATTTTGGTAACACCACAGGAGTCTTATCTAAGAGGTGCAAGAGGAAAGGCCCTGGGAGACAGGGGAGGCTACTGGTCACCAAGGCTATTGGGACCTACATGTGCTTGTCTCTCTGCAGCTGCTAACTGAGGGAGCACTTGCTTGCGGGACAAATAAAATGGCAGCAATGTCATGGGAGTGACTGAACAAAATTCTCAACATAAAGTGTGAATTATATTTCAATAAACTGGTTAAAAAATAAAATCTCTTATGGGTCAGGAGGCAGGGGACAGTGGTGAGGGAATAAATGAGAGAACATTCTGGACACCATGTGGACAATGAACTGAAGAAATACCAGGGAAAGTTGGATAAGCTCGTTGAGAATCTCCTGAAGGAGTCCAGGGGAAAATGATAATGGCCTGCACTACCATAGTGATTTCCTTTATCAAATAACTACAGGCCCAGTGCATGAAATTCGTGCATGGGGCGGGGGGGGGTACTTCTAAGCCTGGCCAGCACCCTCTCCAATCCCGTACCCCTTAGAGGTGGGATTGAGCCTAAACCAGCTGTCAGACATCCCTCTCTTAATCCAGGACCACTGGCTCCTAACCATTCACGTTGTTTGCCTGCCTAATGCCCCTAACTGCTCCCCTGTCTGCCTGATCTCCCCAAATGCCTCTGCCTGCCTGTCTGGTCACCCCTAACAGCCATCCCCTGCCAGCCTGGTCACTACCAATGTGCATATGGCTAGGGTCCCTCAGCCCACCCTGTGCCCTCTCACAGTTTTGGAATCCTCAGGGGATGTCTTTGGGGGAGTGGACCTAAGCCAGAGGTCAGACATCCTTAGCTCTGATATGAAGGAGAGGCTCCTGCTACCACTACTGTGCTTGATAGGCATGAACCCAGCTCAAGGCTTCTGGCTGAGTGGCACTCCCCATGTGGGAGTGCACTGACTATCAGAGGACAGCTCCAGCATTGAGCGTCTGCCCCCTGGAGATGAGGGTGCATCACAACAACTGGTTGTTCCATCATTTGGTCAATTTGCATATTAGCCTTTTATTATATAGCATGGTGAGGAAAATTTGTGTACATTCAGAACATTTTGAGAATGGTCTATTCTACTTTGTTTTTGGAACCAGAGGCCAAAAGTAACGTGTTGGTTTCAAGCCTGGGTCTGTCACAGTTATAGCTGGTTTGGGGCTTCGCAGTTAACTACCACCTCCATTGTCTCATTTCCAAAATGGCTATAGTAACACCTGGCCGACCTCCTTCATGGGACAAATTAAATATAAATGGATATAAAAGTATTTTTCAGTGTATAAAAGTATATTCCATGTGAATTCCAAATTTCAGAGGATTAAAACTCAATGATAAACACTCAATGCCAACTAAATTAAACAAAGTGTAACCTTTCTCTGAAATTTCAGGAAAGCAGCTCTAAATTCCTGAGGGCCTCAGGAACATTGTTAGGAATGTCAATGACTAATTATAACTGAAGGTGCTGAGAAAGTAGGAGACAGCTCTGACATTGTAATGACTGCAGCATCACAGGCTGGGTGAAGCTCCTCACAGGCTGGGTGAGCACATTAGCAGAAGAAAATCCAGATATTGCATCCTCGGGCAGGTTTCTCAACCCTCCCAGAGTTGAACCCTCCTGGGTGCCCACAGCTCATTGCAGACACCTCTAGGAGAGCCTGGGCATTGTCTGCAGGTATATATTGCTGCAACCCCCATTGAATCTTGAGTTGAGTGTGAAGACTGGCTTTATATTAATCTCTGTCTCTCCAGTCGTCTAACATACTTAGGTGCTCAGTATTTGTTGGCTGAATAAATGAAATCAGTCAATCAATCAATCAGTGAACAGATGAGCAATCATTTAATGGTAAGTGCACCAAAGGGCATCAGTCCCAGTTTTTCTGAGAAATAAGACATGAGTGATAGATCTTGAAGCTAGAGATCCATTAATGCTTTCTGGCTGCCCCATACCCATTGAGGCAAAGGCCTCATCAGAGGATGTCTCTGTCAGCTGTACACATCATTTCCATTTCCACAGAGTAAAACCAGTACTGCTCCAGGAGATTGGGCTTGTGAATGTCAAAGGCCCTAATTTCATCCCTATTCCCATTGACAGACATTATGTCTTTAGCTGGAGGCCTCAGATTCATTCCTAAGCCATCTCCCTTACTCCAGGGCTCTGGACTGACCAATAACAGCCCCTTATTTTCCCAAGGCCAGTGATTTTTCCAATATGTGGGTTTCTAGTGTACAGCCAGCCATGTTGAATTTCCTTCTTCCTTCCACTGCCTTGCATAGCTGACCTAGGGTCCCCTTTACAATCTGTCTTTGCTCTGACCCATGGGCTGAATCTGGCCCTGAAATATTGACATGAGGTTAGTCCTTATAATGCTTAAAAACTGATTTGTCAACATTTTAAAACAGGAGTGTTCAAATAATATTCCAGATTTCCCATGAGGGGGAAAAAGGGGATGTTATACCCCAGTGGCTATCATTCCTACATGGCAGCAACATGCTAAAGTGGCAGCTATTCTCCTTTAGACAGAGTCCCAGTCCCTGTGAACCCCTATTTTCTCCCTAGAACCAGGCTGAGTAACAGTTTTCTTTTGTAGTCATGCCTGCCCTCTGGTTTTCTGATACCTGCATTCGTTTGCAGTAACTTCCTAAATCATGGTTATTTGGGCTTATAACACCTGCAACCAGTGGGTTTCAACCAATCTCCACTTCCCTTTATATTCCAAAGTTAGGAACTCTTTCTATAGTTTGGGTTTAAGATGATACCTGTCATCTCTTTCTCTAATACCTTAGCATTTTGCAAGAAAAATAGTTGTGTAGTGATTAGCAGTCCAATTTAAACAATCGCATTGCCAGTGAATGATGTGTGACATGCCTGCACATTGATCAATTTGCTATACTACTAATTAATTCTGTGCAATTGCATTTTTGCCCAAGAAGTTTTCTGGTCAACTCTATCAAGAAAGTGGCACAAGAGAAAGTCAACCTTAGAAAGGTAGAAAGGTGATCTGCCCTAAATTAGCATATTAATAACTGACAATTTTTCACAGGGGATTGATGATTATCTTTTGCAACTTCAGACCAAGCCCTTTATAAACTAGTTTTCAAAACTATAAGGTAAGATATGGGGGAGATCCTTATTTTCAAACTCCTTCCTTTTGCATTCTAGATACTTTGTCAATGAACTCTACAGAATGTTTCATTAACTGTCAGCTCCCATTGAAGTATTACCTGGTAGTGGCACAAGACTTAAATTCCCCTTAGCACAACTTTCACAGCTTTGTACTTTCTATAGATTTCAAATTCAAACTAAGATATTGGCCTTGGGATATTTTTTTCTTTGTAGACTTATTCCATAACAGTTCCTAAACCCTTGCATCCTTAAGTCAGTTCAATAACTTGAAACTTTCATAACCCAAGCCAAACATCTAAGGGGCTTCAATTTGGGGCTGAGTGCTTGATTGGCAGTGGTGTGTTCTCATTTCATTCCTTGTACTTGGTCTACCCTTCCTAATCTGCAAGTGGCAAAAATGACAAGAGAACCTCAAAAGCAGCTCAATTTCTTACTCTTTTGATTTGCATAGCTGATTATTGAAAAATATCTTCAGAATATTTGATTAGGAAAAATCAGTTCTCATAGAAATAACAGGGTTTCGTTATTTGTTTTAATTGAAGTGAGCAAGAAACACTCACATTTTAAATTTCTTATCTGATTTCTGTAGGTGTTCTGACCTATCTATCTTACTCCTAAATGGGAGAACTGTTGTGTCCTGTATCCAGCCTATCATCCCTACCAACATCCAGGACTCAAAACAGTTGATACTTTGCCCAGATAGATCTTGGTCAAGAAGTTTCTTGAACTGGTTCTTAAAAGATCATGACCTGAGATAGCCAGAGACCAACCCAGGTGTTACCAGCTGTGTCATGTGCAGTGGATTCCCTCTAGAACTAACCAAAGCCTAGTACCAATGCCTGGGGCTGCGTTAATCCCATCACTTAGAGCTTCTGAAGGTTTTGAAGGAGCAGGTGAAAATCTGGTAAGTTTAACATTGACCTACTGAAACTTCTCCTGTACTTTCATCCTTAAATTCATAAACAATTCCTTTCTCTTCAACCGTCTTCTCCCTCACCTGCCATACTTCTTTACTTCTCCTGTGTCTGTCACAGCTTTTTGTGTGTGACATGATGCTTTATGAGACTTCCTTTACTCCTTTGCCACTAGTTTTGTTTAGTTATTTAAGTCTTATTTTACTTGTTCTTAAGGAAAATATTGATGATTTCAATATTTTATATTTCTCTTTCCAAGAAGTAAATTATGCAGAAGTGATTTACTTTTCTCTGAAACTCAATTCATTGTATGTTTTATATACACAGGAACCAAACGAATGTTCCTGCTCGGAGAAGAGCAAACTCCCGGGGAAGAGCTTCACTTACTTCCCACCCAGTCTCTGATGACTTCTAGGTCTTTACTTTGCAAATAGTACAATCGGAGTGCTGCCCTTTCCAGGCAGTGAACACTGGGAAATGGAGGCCAACACAGGGCATGTCATAGAGAATCCTAGATGTCAAGCCCTTGATACCCAAACCTGCAAAGGTGTTAAAAGGAGACAGCAGTTATCTTGTTAGTATGTAAACATTAATAAATAAACAACCCCTCAATTATAGTTAAGTGAGAGAAAACAAGAGTCAAGAAAGGATTTCTCAACCTCAGCACCATTGACATTTGGGGCCATTGTTGACATTGTAGAGGAGTGTCTTGAGCATTGCAGGATGTTTAGAAGCATCCCTAGCCTCTACCCACTAGATTCCAGTAGTACCTCCCTTCTCCCATTTGTGACAGCCTAGAACAGTGGTCAGCAAACTCATTAGTCAATAGAGCCAAATATCAACAGTACAATGATTGAAATTTCTTTTAAGAGCGAAATTTTTTAAACTTAAACTTCTTCTAATGTCACTTCTTCAAAATAGACTCACCCACGCCATGGTATTTTGTGGAAGAGTCACACTCAAGGGGCCAAAGAGCTGCTAGCCACAGTTTGCCGACCACGGGCCTAGAACATACCCAGGCACTGCTAAATGACCCAGGAGTGGCAAAATCAACCCTAGTTGAGAAGCACTCTGCTGGATAACCACCTGTTCAAGGTGAAAGAGGAAGCACATGAAATATACTGGACTCCAAACTGACCCAGAGTCTAGCCCAGCACATGGGATTCTGATGGGTTGCCCTGAGTAAATGTCTAGGTAATGTGAAAAGAAACACTCAGAATTCCATGACAGGGAGAATGAATTGAGCAAAGAATAAAGTTTTCTTAGAGCTTAGTTAATGTTTTAAATCCAGAGTTTGTGATGCATTTGGTGATCCTTTTATTTCCCCCAAAAGAAAATCTCTCACAAAGCATAAATTGATAATGCATGCCTAAAGGTCTTTGGAATATTATTAATCCAGACAACACCTATTACCACTTAGTCATTCAGGGGAAGGAAGCAGTGATGTCAAAGAAAAGAATTAATGTACACACATGGGGTAAGATTTAAACATACACATGTTTAACTCCAGGGATCTGCACTCTTGTTTAGTATTTGCTTCTTTGCTTGCTGCACAAGCTAGCTATGACATCAAAGTTTAGTGTAACCAATTCAGCTTCAGATAATAAATCCCACATTATGCAGTTCTCAGCACCATGACCTTCCCCTTGCCACAGGGTGTAGGTGTCTGTCTGCCTTGGACTCAGTGGAAATGCTAACAAGAGTCCCTCTAACCTTACTGGAGCATCCATGTGTATATAAGCTCAGGATGAGCAATGACCACAAAGTATCACACATAGAAAGACTACCATTGTGGGGTCCATTCTTCTGCATTGTTAGCTGTTATTTAACTGTTAGCTGTTATTCCTCACTATCACTTTATAACTTTGACAGGAGTGCTCATTTTGTGATTGAGGACACACAGGGTGGAGACAGATTCATACTCCCAAGTCCTTTCTAGTGTTTACCACACTGCCCAAAGCAGAGGTTGAAGGAAGACAAAGAGGCAAACGATTGAGAACCCACAAAAGCTGAATAAATTTTAAAAAGATAATTAAAAGCTATGTACAACCTCATTTCAGGTTCAATTCCCCAAAGCTTTTAGAGTGAGGTTGTATCCTATGCTGATTTTGGAATATAAAATCACTCTATCACCATGTGAGGTGAAGACTACAGCAAAACTTACTCTTGAAATCAATGAAATCACCCAGAAAGTACAGATACTTTCACTCAGTCCAACACATCCACTTTCTCTCTATTGTTAGAACAGATGGCTGACCTTCAGCTGAGTCCCAGGTGCAGTTGTGAGCTTATCTTTACAGGATGCAGATGTAAAAAACCATATTGTATCTTAGATGCTAGAATCACACTCAGCTCGTTGAGATTCTCTCACTGTGAAACCACAGCAGTTGTTCCAGTTGCTTCTCTTCCCTAAGGACATGTGAGTGCCGGTGAAAAGGGGGAAGAAATACCCACACTATTTAAATGTTTCTGTGCTCCAATTTTCCAAGGAAAATATTTGCCTTTGCATAAACTCAGTGTGCATGTGATGTAACTGTACTCTGCTGACGTGGGGACTTGAATTTTCTACCTGTAATGAAGGGCAGGTGGCATCCACTGGGCATATATTGTTGGAAAGGACCTAATACTATAGACATCTGAAGGCTGTCTATAGTATTTTCTACCTACTATGAGCAGCCATGTGATTAAAGAAAATGTAAATAATTTAAATAAACTGGAAAGCTGAACACATTGACATGCATTCTTTGGAAACTTTCTGCCCATCCTGGGACATATTTAACAAACCAGCCACATTCCCATTTCAGGAGAGGGTTCTGTCCTGGAAGACAGCTGATCTAACATTATATAAGACCCCAGTTACCTTAATTTAGAAAATTATTTGTCTTATTATCAGTCTTATTTGTAATTCCAAACCATTTTGATATTTCTCTTGTATATTTCTCTAAATAGCTGTTATCCATTAAGACACATTTGAAAGAACAAAAACATTCACAGTTTTTTGAACCATCATCCCCATAAGGAAGAAACTTGGTAGAAGAAGAAGAAGACAGAAAATATAATAGATTGTCAGTTTTCCAAAGTGTGGTGGGCGTGAACAAGTTTATTAAAAATAAATAATACTAGATACAACATGCATAGCTCCTTACTACACTTGGGCATATTTTTGATTAGGGCAATGCTAGACAACAGCTCCTCAAATGAGATTTGACAGCAGGTAAATTACACAGTGTGAGGGTTTAAGTTGATCTACAGAACAACAATGTCTTTATCATAAATAGGATTTGTGTGCTGGAAAATAAATTCCATCATTAATGAAACAGACAAATGAACTGAAAAACATCCTATTGCACCATAGTTTTAAGTAGCTTACCTTAGCAATGTAATATGGGTAGTAAGTCATGCATAAAAACCCTCTAAAAGCTCATTAAGTCAGAATCAGTTTATTCAAAACAGCACATTTTTCAAATAACTGTTCTTCCTTAGCCAATTCCAGAATCTATTGTTTAAAAACATCAACTAAAATAATGAGAAATAAGGCAATTATAATTCATTATAAGTTGTTTCCCTCTAAAACTCTAGCATTAAATTGGTAATATCAAGTACTGCAAAATACTCTATATGGTAAAAATTCTTGTGACTTATCTGCTGGCACTGCCCATCCAATACCCTATGACAAAATTTCTTCTAAAAATCTTCCATGGCCTGGGCTCCTGAAGTTTTGGCTGAGAATTTCTAAAAATCATAGTCTCATTCTTTTTTGAGGGATCTTACTGCTTTCGTGAGTTGCTAGTATGGAGCAATCTCACTGAAAAGGGAGTCATTGGCCAGCTGACAGGTTAGTGGCAACGTACTTACTGAGGATGGTTATGATACATTGAGTGAATATAGAGAGGGGAGATATATCAAGTTGGATATCTATATCTACATCTGCAGCTTCCATAATTTCAAAGATAATTTGCATTCAAAGATCTCAACTCATCATCACATCTGTCAAAAACAACAATAGCTGCCTTAACTGATTTGGTTCGTGGATAGAGAGCATCGACCTTCAGACTCAAGGGTCCCGGGTTTGATTCAGGTCAAAGGCATGTACTTGGTTTCGGGCAGATCCCCAGTGGGGCGTGTGCAGGAGGCAGCTGATCAATGTTTCTCTCTCATCGATGTTTCTAACTCTCTATCTCTCTCCCTTTTTCTCCGTAAAAAATCAATAAAATACATTTTTTAAAATATCAATAGATGTGAAATCTGCCAGTCCTTCAGAATTCAAAGACTACCTTTAAAAAAACAAACAAAACAAAACAAAACAAACAAAAAAACAAAAAAACACCTGTGATTTATTTATTCAATGCTCCCAACTACACAAAAGTAAATGGCTACTGAAATACATTTCCAAGTTTTAAAACAGTTTTTAAAACTATACATGGGTTTCCCTTGTTATTTGTGACCTGAAAGCCAAACCTTTCTATTTCAGACCCAGCTGGATGAGTACCAACTTCCCTCCACTTCCAGAAGCTGCATCACATGTGATTGCCCAGTGGCTCCCTGAGAGGAGAATTGAAAGAAGGAGCTTTGCAGCAGGTTCGAACCTGGTGCACTCTAAGACCAAGAGCCCACAGCTGGGGTGCTGGCCTGGGGTCTGAGTGCAGCTTTTCTGAGTTGAACTCCTAGCTTCTGTCACACCCACAAGCTGCTCCCTTTACTGCTGCCAAATTACGTAGGCACATTTTCAGTTCAGGTTTGAAAATAACAGAGAAGCAATTAAGCTTTGGGGGATTTATTATATCTCATGATATGATTTGGGAATTTTGACTTCCTCTCATCCCTAACCTCCTTCTATAAGTAGCAGCATCCTGCTTATACTTGGGCCATTACCTCTCCCCATTCCCTGTGCTGTGGTGGGTCAGTCAATCACAATGTTATTTCCTCCAATCCTGCCCAAAAGGGGCAGGCTCATGACCCAACCCAAGCCAACAAATAGCTCTCTCCTGGAAATGGGTACCGTGAAGCAAAGAGTATGGGGATAGAAGGTGGGCTTTGCCTAAAAGAGAACCTTTCAGAGTTCCTGGCTGGGATCCCGAGGACAGAATCTGTTGCTGTTCTTTCCAAAACCCAGCTGTCAGATTTAAATTTGTAAAATATGGCCAGCATTCATTCAAAGATCCTCTTGTTGCTTACATTCTCTAACTGCTTCAGCTACTGCTTGCCCTGCCATCTCAGGCCCCCGAGCAGCTCACATGAAGATGCATCCCAGAGCTAGTTCCATCTGCAGGGATGCAAACTTGGCCAATTCATCTGCATCCACTGTGCTGGGTGAGCAGGGAGACGAGTGGACCATGTGATCGAGGGTAGAATATACTAACAGTTGGAAGAGGACTGTGCCATTTAGTTAACAGGCAAAGAAAGTGAGGGCATATTTTTCCCCCAAATTCTTCCTTCGTGAGGAAGAGGTGACATTTGTCCCAGCTAAGGAAGTTAGCTGTGAAGAAAGCCTTTTGGGAGACGGTGCAGTTTTTGGAATCAGAGTGATTGGGTTCAACCCCCGATGCCATTCCTTACTGTGTGGCCTCACACAAATCACTCACTCTCACTGAGACTCAGTTTCTGACTCTGTAAAATGGGAATCTTACAGAAAGAAGCTATGTTTGTGTATGCATGTGTGAGCATATGTGTATATAGTACATTACACACACACACAGTACGCATGCCTTCTGACACTCCCCTGGCAATGGGAAGACGTAAGAAGAAACTGGATTTCATACAAAGCATTTTATACACATGTGTGTCTGGGCTCTGGTGCACACATAAATATAACAACCTTTATTTTAAAAAAGTTTTTTACATATCTCCTTGCTGTAGAGCAGCCTCATTTCACACTCGGGGAGCACACCTCCTGATAAGAGAGCTGCTGACTTGCTCCAAGTCTCACAGAAGGTCATAGAGGGATGGGAGCAGGCGACCAAAACTCCAGATGAATTTTAAGCTCTACTGATTCATATGACAAACAGAAACTTGAGGCACAATCAAGGATCTAATTGGCGCAACTGGGACATTACAGACATGACAAAGTTCTAACGAGGGAACCGAGACTTTAGAGGAGGCACGAGAGGAGGGAGGCTCCACATAGGACAATTTACCACAGGGAGGTAGGATGAGTGCCAGCTGCAGCTGTGTCTGCCCTGGCTGGGACAGCCCGCTGTCAGAGTGCATGGCCTGTGCCACGTGGCCTTCCTGGAACTATCTGAAAATAGCCATGGAACCGGACTGCCATAGCTCCTTCATCTCTGAAATGGACCTGCTGGGGCTGGTCTCTCTGGTGCTTTTAATTTAAGGCCTTGAACAAATGCTTTGGAGGAGAGAGCTTTGATTCAGTCATGCTGACACTATTCTTTCCTACAAGATGTGAGTTCCAGAGGGCAATGACTGTGCTAGGCCATAGCACATGCACAATAATTAATTTGGAAAGATTGAAGGAAATAAGTTAAAAGGTTGGAATGACTGAAAAGAAGCTGAGTGAGTCAAGACAGACAGGTGCGAGCTGTCCAGGTAGGAGCCTGGGAGGCACCTAATGGAAAATGGCTTAGGTGGTGGAAAGGGGAAAGGGTTTGGCTAAGGAGTGTGGACCTGTCTTATCTCTAATTTAAATATTTATGACTCTCCTCTCTGCCTCCCCTATACGTGTATATATGTGCAGAAGCATATGTATAGCCATTGCGTATGTGCATACATGTATATATATATATACACACACACAGTTTTGAAATCTTTGGTACTTCTTTTCATTTCCTGTTTCTCAATTAGCAATCACATAAACTAATTTATCTTATCAAAAATGCAATTACCCAGTATCTTAGACTGCTATTTATTTGACAGCCTTCTAATTTTCTCACTTTTACCTAATTTGACAGGGAATATTATAGACATAACTAGTCTTTCAAAATGACTTTCACAAGGTTAGTTCACTTGTTAATTGACCCTCCGTGATGGCAATTTATGAAGCATATTAATTTCATCTGTCACTTTCCAACACAAAGTAAATGTGGAAAATAGTCTATCTTTCATAAGGGACCTTGTAAAAGAAGGATGTCAGAATTCTTAATTAATATATGCATATTCTTTCAACCATTGATAGTGTGCAGAACTTTTATACTTGCTCATCTGAAGCTCTGTCTCCCTTTTATAAATGTTTTGTTATTCCTTTATGATGAAGGAGAGACACCTTCACCGAGGCTTATTCTGCCAGGGATATAAATCACCACCTCGAAAATAAAGCAGCCATTTGTCTAGAAGGATTTCTGGAGTCTACAAAGGCAAAGTTTAATAAGAGATCCCTTGGGAGTCATAGAGGAAAGAACTCCTTTCCAGAAGGCTGAAGCCAAGCACTCCTGTGTTATTTCACAGCCTTGGTGCATGTGCTCTGAGGGATGGAATTGCACCCCTTTGCCCGCTGTAAGAAGAAAGGCGGTGCCTCCAGAGCCTGAGTTGGAGCTTCCAAGGACACCTGCAGAGATAGAGCTCTCACCACATGGATTTATTTGAGTTTGACACAGATCTTCTCTCGGATTTCTGAGTGCCCTCAACCACAGCCACTGCAAAATCACTCTGGAGCCTACCAGAGGGCAAGCACTTGGCATAAAGCTGGAAACTAAGCAGACACGAGTGAAATGCTCATAGCTCACATTCATGCAGGAGAAACAGCAGAGTCAAAAGAATCTAAGAGAATTGCAATATGGAGTGACAGCAGCAAGACCGAGTGAAGGGCATTCCTGGGGATGGAGGCATAGGGAGGTGACAGGAGGAAATGGATTTCCCTTGGCAACCAAGCCATTGCGACTTGGGCTGGTTCTTCCTTCCCTCTCTTGTCTGAACATTATTGCTGTGGATTTGCTGGCACCATCCCAAATCCTTGACTCCTCCATTCCAGCTTATAATTTCACTCTAAATTCCAGCACCTGGGTAAGCACCTGTTCTAGCTCCAGCTCCAGCAAAGGTGCCCAGGCTTCCTCATCCTATCTAATAAAAGAGTAACATGCAAATGTGACTGTACCTTGGCTCCTGATTGGCTATGCCTCCAGCCAATCAGGAGTGAGGGGCAGGCCCTGGGGGTGGAGACAAAGCTACCCCGGCTGTGGCAGCGAGTGCCTGGCCCCTGGGCTGGAGAGGAGGCCTCGGCAGTGTGGCACTCCAGCCAGAGTAGAGAAAACTAAAGGCTCCGGCTGGAGTGAAGCCTCCAGCTGGCCGAAACAAAAATGGAAGGCAACAGCCAGAGGGAAGGCCTGGGTCCCAGGTTCCAGAGGAAAACTGGTCCTGGCAGCCAGGGGAAGGAAAGCCTATTGCATGAATCTTCATGCAACAGGCCTCTAGGAGATATATATTTCTTGTTCCTGGTTTCTACCCAGCTCTGAACTTTCCACCCACCGTGGGGGGGAAGGGGGAAGGGATATGGAGGGTGAGAGGTTTTCTTATATTTCTTATAAGCAACGGTTCCACTTCTTTTTTGAACATATTTTTATTGATTTCAGAGAGGAAGGGACGGAGAGAGAAATAGAAACATCAATGATGAGAATAATTGATCGGCTGCCTCCCACACGCCCTACAATAGGCGTTGAGCCTGAAACCTGCACATGTGCTCTGACCAGAAATCAAACCATAACCTTCATAAGTCAACACTCATCCATTGAGCCATGCTGGCCAGCAATGACTCTATTTAGGGCAAAGCCCTAACTAATAATGTTGGCTCAGGAATGGTTCTGTGTATGAATTTCTATTGTAAATCATTCAGGTTCAGCAGTAACATTCTCTTAAAGCTTTATAAAGTAACAGTGCCCTTGCCATTGTGATCTCAAGTGTCTTTCCCCTGCCATTTGCTCATCCTAAAAACTCCTACTCCCTTCATGAGGAAATTAAAGGCAATTTTCAAGTTTGAAGGTCTTCTTATAGGTCAGTGGTTCTCAACTTCCCTAATGCCATGACACTTTAATACAGTACCTCATGTTGTGGTGACCCCAACCATAATTTTGTTATTTACTGTTAATGAATCGTAATGTTGAGAACCTCTGCTGTAGAGCCTAAGACCATTGGAAAACAGAGATATTTATATTATAATTCATTAACAGTAGCAAAATTACAGTTTTGAAGTAGCAACGAAAATAATTTTATGGTTGGGGGTCACCACAACATAAGGAACTGTATTAAAGGGTCGCGGCATTAGGAAGGTTGAGGACCACTATTATAGGTGATATCCAGATATAATGAGGAACCTCTGTGGGAGCTTGAAATATATGTTTTAAAAAAGCCAGGACTTATTATTAACACTGACTTTAGTCTCATTTATGTTTTTCTCTGATCAAACAGAGATTTTTCACTTTCCATAGGCATAAATAACTTGCTAATAAATCCCCTAAAATGTTCATCCCTGGCTTTCAGCTAAGCACAAATTATATATGTTTGGGAAGACAAAGGTTAATCTTGAATTTGACAGTAATTATAAGAGCTGAAGTTTTCTTTATTAAAGTAGAAAAATATATTGAATAGTAATAAGATATAAAAAGTACATGAAGGCATACTTATCCTTGATTTTTCTACAATATATTTTACAAAAGCATATTTTAGAGCATTTATATGAGAACTGTTTGACTTGAGATTGAGATCATCCACGCCAACGACTTACACACAACCATTTTTAAAATATGCAAATTATGAAAGTGACATGCTGTAATATCCTCATCAATCATAAAAAATACATATTTTGAATGTGTGTTGAAATGTATAATCTATACTCCATGGATCTCAGCATGAGAGCACTGCCAGAACCCGCGACAGTACAGCACATGTATTAGCACAAACTAATTCCTCCCCTGCTCTGATGCTATCACATGATGACATTGCTAAGATGCTGGTCGGAGCCACAATGTTTCTGGATAGAAGAAAATATCTTCTTCATTTAATTTCATAGGCACATAAGAAAAGGAAGGTCGGTAGGGGAGTGCGTTTGCATTGTGTGCCTATATGTGAATGTGTGCATATATGCGCCTGTGTGTGTGATGTGGGGTATCTTTCTTTCTTTTTCAAGGTTAGCAAAAATATTTATTATAATACTTTTCCATTTCTATTTAGTAGAGTGGCAGACACTGAAGGAATACAGTTTATTTTACTTTTTACAAATACAATGAAACCTTGAGGGAAGAAATTCATAGTTAAATAAAGTTTTCATGGCCTGAAAAATTTGATGTTCCCATTAGTAAAATCTCCTTAAAATGTAAAGTTAGAGCGACATCAAAACTATCCACACATCTGTGGACATGTGTAGGTTGGAGGTATTTGGGAATATTCCTGTTGCTTTAAGACTCTATCAGTGAACAAAAAGTTGCTTTGAACTGACCTTTCTCCTCCCAGAAGCACGAAAATATAAAATTAAATAATGGTACGGGGAAATAATCATGAGAGGGACAAATCAGGCTTGTAGTAGAACTCAACTTGATCCATATGATCACTCAGAGGAGTGAGGGAGGGGCTGGCATGTAAGGGAGGTTGGGGGTGTCACCACTTCACTTTCTGGATACCTTGGTCTATAGCATAAGTGACTGCAAACCCTAGTTCCACACTTCTCCCTGAATGTTGGGGGAGTACTACCCAACTGTGGTTTGTATTTGGAGCTGAACTTGGGAAAGTTTCCTCATGCTGAAAAAGGTTTAATTTGTTCCACTATTCTCATTGATGCATTACTATTTAGGGGCTCAGAAAACAAATATAATTGTTTGCTTTCTCTATGTCTTCTTACAGCTTTATAGATAAGTTAGAAAATTGTAGCTACTGTACCTTATGAAACACTTCTAATTTCTAGTCACTTTCTTCTATATTCTAGAACAAGTCAGTCATTCCCAACTAGGGATAATTGTCCCCCTAAACACATACCAAAGGACATCCAGCAGTATCTGGAGATGTTCTGCGCTGTTGCAACTGAGCTGGTGGGTGTCACTGGCATCTAGAAGGTACAGGGCAGGGAAGCTGTGAAATATCCTACAGTGTACAGGAGAGCCCAAGTGTCAATAATACCAAGGATGAGGCTGAAAAGCCCTACTGTAGAAGAATTACTGTAGTACTCATATAAAAATGCATGCTACGTATTTTTATTATTCCTATGTTTCAGATTAGGATACAGGGTCTAGGAAGTCAATAATAACAATAGCTATAATTTATTGAGTTTCTGTTATGTGCTTGGCTCTCTACTAATTACTTTACTGTACGTCATCTGCTACCAACACTATAAATTCAGTAGTACTAACCCCATTTTCCAGATAAAAGAAAATGGAACATTAAGTGTCTATTAACTGGCAGAGCTAAGATACAAACTCCCTTCTGCCTGACACCAAATCACATGCAATTTCCCCAATACTCCACTGAGTCAAAGTCACAGCTTCTAAGGACCAGAGTTGGAATAAAAGTTGGGATTTTCCCCATAATACCTCACTGTCACTTAGGAAAGGCCTAACTCTCCCACATATATATGATTAGATTAAAAACTTCAAGACATCAAAATTCCTGGATACCCATTTAGATGAAAAGGGTTCCAAAGAAGGGACATTGAACAAAAGTGCTCAAGCATAAGGCTCTCTGGTCAACAGCCCCTGCCTACGCATAGCTGGATGCCTAGGAACAGCCACTGGTAAATATGTCAAGAAATCAACTCACCCCTTGATTCTGTTTAAACCATGCTTACATAGCGGGAAGTCATCCAAAGCAGGGCAGTCCTTCTGACATTGGGGCAGGGACACATACAAATGAGTCAGCCTCTGGTTTTACAAACTGACCTTACATTAGCGCATTCTATTTCAGGTGAGAAAAGCTTGCTGGTGTGGGAAATGCAAAGCTCATCCCAATTACACATACTTGGAGCTTAAAGAGAAGGCTCCTTTGCAAAATACGCAAAGTCGGAAAGTTCTTCCAGGAATAGAATGTTTTAAGGCTTGATGAATTACACACACATATGAGAGAGAGAGAGAGAGAGAGAGAGAGAGAGAGAGAGAGAGAGAGAGAGAGAGAGAGAGATTGATTGCTACTGGAGCCTAGCTCACCCTTATTAGCAGCTTCAGTACGGTGATTAAATTATCTGGATTTAATTACTAGCCTATTAACCCAGAGGATATCTGCTCCGATGCTTTGCTTATAAATGTCACATGCACTCTATCCCTTGCACAATATTATAACATGAGAATTAGCATTATTCCTCATTTCAGTTAACTTGTGTCAATGGACATTTCTAAAAGGTTCTTATTTATTTACCCAGCCAGCCAACATCCCATATATATATTGAGAATCAGTATCTATTATCTGATAGTCTTGCTGTGTTGACTGTATCAGATCTAAGTACCTAGTTCTTAGATTCTGATTTTCCCAGTTGTATTATCATTTTTATCTAGATCCCTAGAGAATCCTGGAAACACCAGGAAAAACTGAAATTATCATCTCAACTCTCCCTTCCTTCTCTTCAAACTGACCTCTTAACCAGTCACCTGGTTCATTCAGACTCCTCCCAGAATTACCAACACACCTTTGTTCTCAAGACTCTGCTCTTGTCCTGTTCTCCATCCTATTGAGTGGGTTGTTCCCGATGAACATACACATCTAATCTTATATACTCGCTGCTTCAAACCTTTCAAAGTAAAACCCACATTTTTAGCATGGTTTGTATGGTCCTTCATCATTCAACCTTACCTTCCCCTTCAGTCTAATGACCTGTCAATAGACTGGTCTCTATGCCACCCCTAAGACCTAGTCAATATAAGAGTACTTGGAATTTTCAGAATAATTGCGATGCTTCATGACTAGTACTTGTGAACACCTTGGATGGCTCTCTCCATCCTTGATACTGACAGATTAGAAAGGATCCTATTCATTCTACAAGACAGGCCAGATCTAAAGTCCTCAGGGAGAACCTTTCCTGGTGACTATGAAGGCTTATCCATCAATGCCTGTCCCACTCAAGAGGCACATCCAAACCTGCCACGAGAATCCTGTACCCTTGTCACAGTCTAGGTTAAGGGTGAGTAGGTTTCAGCAATTCTTGCCTATGCTGAAAATTATGGGGGAAAGGGGAGCTGTTCCCCTTCCCATCCTCATCTTTATCAATAAGTGAAGATATCCTGTCTTCTCTCTCTGGTATCATCATACCAGCAATTGATGGAGCCATGTTGGCACTAACTGGGATCTGGTGTTAGATGGAAAATGACAGAGGCTGTGATGGGCAGGAGAGATGGAAATAACCTGAGACCCTGATGAAATGTTTGAGTCTCTATAGTTACTGAGTTTGCTTTTCCTCTGACCTCCTTGTTTGGTGCAATTTTTTTTTCCCACTGAAATTTAGGTCAGTTTGAGTTAGAGATTTCTGTTACTTGAAGCTAAAAGCTTCCTCACTTTATTGCCTTCTCTGCCATCCCTGCTCTTCCCCTCCACTTGGCTCGGTGCCCCTCCTCAGTCTCCTTTTGCCTTCCCTTTGATGGCATTTATTTTGCAATTCTCCACTGACTATAAATTTCCTGAAGCAGGGGCCATGATCTTATTAGTCTGTCCTCTCTAAGCACCTGGTAAATAGCAGATTAAAAAAAAAACATTTCAGAAAATTAACTTTGCTGAATAACTACAAGTTAAGGAATATGAGTTGGGAGAAAATTGATATTGTACCTTTTCTTACACTGACTTATTTTTGGGTATATAAGGACCCTGTGTGTGCTGTGTGAAAAATGCCTTCTCGACTTAAATGTTGGGTCCTGGCAATGTTATGAGTCAGATTCAGCCAGCCCTTACTGTACCATAAACTTCTACAGATTCAGCCTGGATTGATTGCCATGACATTGTCTCCAATGTATTATATTTTCTTCTTACAGATATAGAAAACCAAGACAGATGGTAAAAGTAACTGCTAAAGGATGCATAGTGAGTAAATAGAAGCAAGGTATAAAATCACAGTTTTGGCTTTAGGTTAAGAGCATTTTCTATGCTGTCATGCAGTCAATAACCGTGAGTTCTGAATGTTTATTTTGCACTAAATATTTTTGTGTGTTATATTGCCCAAGATAGTACTTTGTCCTTATCCTCAGTTTTGCTATCCTCAGTCTCAGTTATCTGCAATCAACCATAATCTGAAACAGTAAGTGGAAAATTCTAGAAATAAACAATTCGTAAGTTTTAAATTGCTTGCCATTCTGAGTACGGTGTTGTGATGAAATATTGTGCCATCCTGCTCTGTCCCCTTGGCCCAGCTTCTTCATTCTGTAGACACTCTCTGCCCATGAGTTACTTAGTAAGTGACTCAGTTACCAGCTCCACTGTCAAGTATCATGGTGCTTGCATTCACATAACCCTTATTTTACTTAATAATGGTCTCAAAGCATAAATGCTATGAGGTTTGCAGTTTAGATATGCCAAAGAGAAGCTGTAAAATGCTTCCTTTAAGTGAAAATGTGAAAGTTCTTAAATTAATAAAGAAAGGAAAAATTCAATGCAAAGGTTGCTAAGATCTACAGTAAGAACAAATCTTCTTTCTATTTGTAAAATTGTGAAATAGAAAAAGTTGTGAAGAAGGGTGAGTATAGAACAATAAGATATTTTAAGAGAGAAGAGACCACTTTTATGTAACTTTTATTACAGTACTTTGTTATAATTGTTCTATTTTATTAGGTTACTAGCCCTGTGCACAAATCCATGCACCAGTAGCTCTCTGCAGGGGCTGTCCACTCTGTGCCCACTGCCCAAAGGCTCTCCATGGCCCAGAGGCCCATCTGTGGCCGGGCGAGGAATTGTTCTCTCGTCACCGAGGCGGTGAAGCAAGCATTCCACCAGGCCGCTCATGCTGCCCGTTCTCAGCGGCCACCCCCCTCCAGGACTGGGCGGGCTCCAGCAGGACTAAGAGGACTGGGCATCACCATCTTGTGGCTATGGGTGCTGCCATCTTTGTGATGAGTGATGGTTAATGTGCATATTACCCTTTTATTAGATAGGATTTTTGTTAATCTTGTACTGTGCCTACTTTAGAAATTAAACTTTGTCACTGGTATCTATGCTTAGAAACAAGATAGTATATATAGGTTTGGTACTATCTGTGATTTCAGGTATCCACTGGAGGTCTTGGGGTGTATCCCCTGGAGATGAGGGGGGACTCCTGCACTTACAATATCCTGAGGTAGGTACCGAGATTACCTGCATTGTCCAGATAAGAGATGTAAGTAATGGGCTAGCTCGGGTTCCAGCCTAATATATATCATTCCAGATCCTGAGACCTTACCCCCACAGAGGACAGAGGGCAGCATGAGATCAGGCATGGTCTTTATAAAAATGAACATCCAAAATGGAGGTTTGAATATATCTTCACAAAGCCTCATGGTGCCATGAAGGTGCTTGCCTAGTGCACCACCCTCTACGTAGAAGGAGAAGGCCCAGTCTCATCCTGCAGTGGTTGGCCATCAGTCAAGGTAGACAGGAAGCTCCATAATTAAACAAGGGTACAACTAGCACGATGCAGTTAAAAAGGAGAAATCACTGAGAGAGAGGCAGAGCAAGTAAATTTATTGAAAGAGTAAATGATTCTGCAAGAAAACCCTGAGTTATGTGTATCAGCTTAATGTATGTAGTGGAATGCCCACAAACTTCTTCAAGACACATGTTCCCTTGCTGCCAGCCACATCTCCACTTATTTCTGTAGGTATTTTAAAGGTTATTTTTCAAAATATTATGAAATTGTACTATTTTATAAAATGTTATAAAAAAACATATACAACTTCACAATTGAGATTTATATTGTGAAATTCTGTGAAAAAATTCATTACATGTTAAAAATTAACTATGAGCCATTTTGAACTACAAACACATTGCACATATGTCTTTTCTATCATTCACATCTGTAATTAAATCTGAGTGAAAAGGTTATAGAACCTTAATTATAGGATGCATTACAATGTACTCTAAGCCAAATTAAAGGCCAACTTTTCAAATTATAACTTAAAAGTAATTTAAAATTTGAAATTATAATTTCATCTACAGACAGGAGACTGATGGTTATTTCAACCCTATTTTTAAACCACTTTATTGAGGTGCAATTGACATACAAAAGCTATACCCGATCAATGTATACAAATTGATGAATCTGGAGATGATATACCCATAAAACCACCACCATAAACCACTAAATGCTTTAAACATACCCATCACTTCCAAAATAATGAGTAATAAGCAGCCATGTCTCCTTTCACAAAATACCTCAGATCATGTGCCTTTCCTACCCTATGATGTTCTAAACATGTCTCACCTCCAATTAATTGTACAAATCTTAAAGATGCAGTTGGACAGTTTTTAAATATTGCCCAGATAAGAGATATAAGTAATGGACTAGCCGGGGTTCCAACCTAATATGTTGGTAAATGTGCATATGTAAATCATGATTTATAACTTTTTATGTCCATTATAAAATTTTAAAGTTTGAAATCATATTTTTGTGAGATTATTTGATATTTCATCCTGATCAGACACTAGGTTCTTGGAGGGCAAAAACAAAACAAAACAAAACAAAACAAAAAAACCCAAAACACACTGGTTTTGTACAACAGTAGGGCCTGGTATGGTATCCACTATGGTGCTGAGCACACATCATACATATTTGTTGAACCAACAAATGAACTGGGGGCACAATGGAACGATTTAGCTGATCTTGACTACTTGCCAAGGCTGAATTAACACCATTTTTAAATTTGAGATAACATTTTCTATTCCTACTTTCTAGATTAAAAAAATTAAAATGAAAATATTGACATAAAAGAATGTGTAGTTAAGTCCTATATAAACAACAGGAAGTGTATATTTAGCTAATGTAAATATGTTGATCTATTTCTTCATGTCCCTAAACTTAAAAATGAGTCTAAATCTGAAGCCCCAGGAATTTCTAGTACTTCTGACAACAAAGCAACATTTTTTAAGTTAACCTTTTTTTATTGAATAGATTTGGTTTTCGCACTATCTATAAGATCTGTGAACTTAGCATTGATTCAAAAGACGGTCTTTAATGATCCCTATTTCGTGATATTTACACAGTTGGAGAATCACTGCCTTGAGTGTGGGCTAACACATTGGTTCTAGTGACTGGTTTCTAAGAAGATGGTCAAAGTGATGGGATGTCACTCCTGTAACTAGGTTACAAAAGATTGTGAATTCCATCTACCTGGTATTTCCTCAATTGCACAGGTTGATGAAGCAAGAGGCCCACATGATAGGGCGCAGAGGGCGACCTCTAGCCAACACCCAACAAGAAACTGAAGCACTCAGTCTGACAGCCCACATGGAACTCACTTCTGCCAATAACCACATGAGCTTTAAAATAGACCTTTCTTCAATTGAACCTGTAGAGGACTAAAGCACTGGTTAACACCTTGATGGTGGCCTGTGAGAAACTTAAGCAGAGCTAAGCCATGCCAGACACCTGACCTAAAGAACCCATCTATAATAATTAAAGGGTAATATGCTAATTAGACTGGACCTCATTCTCGATATTCTTCCAGATGAAGCCGGGGCTGGAGTGAAGCCGCCCAGGTCCCAGGTGCCTGCTGGCAGCCAGAGGAGGGAAGCCTGGGTCCTAGGTTTTGAAGGGAAGCTGGTGCCAGCAGCCAGGGGGAAGGAAGGCCTACTCTTGCAAAAATTTTCATGCATTGGGCCTCTAGTATGTTAATAACTGTATATTGTTTTAAGTCACTCAGCTAATTTGTTATGTAGCATAGCTAACTAACATGCAGCTCCCTGAATTTCTAGTACTTCAGATTGCAGTAACGAGTTAGCCTTTTTGATCAGTGACTCTGATTTGATCACTGGTCTATGACTAAACAAGAGAAGAATAACATATTTTATTCAACACTTAAATGAGAGTTTCACAAAGTGCTGAAACATAGGCAATGCTCAATAAATGTCTGTGCAATGACTGATGAATAATTAAGTAAAGCAAGTCATCTTTAGTGACGCTGAATGACAAGCCAGGGATGAGGACCTGGGGGAAGATGGTGGCTCCTCCTATAGAGCAGAAAACAGAAAGCGCAAGCACTGCAGCCATGGGAAGTCTACATCTTCTGGGCTGAGACAAGAACAGGAAGTTTATGATAGAGTAATGCTAACTTTTCATATCATCTCTTACAATCTTTCTGCAAATGTATCTCTTTTTTCCCCCCATGGCTTAACATGGAACCCTAAACAACAAAAATAAGAAATAAAATAAAGAGAAACACTGGTTTTTCAATGACTCTGCAATCATTACAAAATGATGATATAGCCCTAGTCAGTTTGGCTGAGTGGATAGAGCATTGGCCTACAGACTGAAGGATCCCAGGTTCGATTCTGGTCAAGGGCATATGCTGGGTTGTGGGCTCGATCCCCGGTGGGGGGTGTGCAAGAGGCAGCTGATCAATGAATCTCTCATCATTGATGTTTCTATCCCTCTCATCCTCTCCCTTTCTCTCTGAAATCAATAAAGATATATATATATATATATATATATATATATATATATATATATATAATTGATATTTTACAGAGAGGAAGGGAGAGGGATAGAAAGTCAGAAACATCGATGAGAGAGAAACATTGATGAGAGAGAAATATTGATCAGCTGCCTCTTGCACACTCCCTACCGGGATTGTGCCTGCAGCCAAGGTACATGCCCTTGACCAGAATCGAACCTGGGACCTTCCAGTCCGCAGGCTGATGCTCTATCCACTGAGCCATACCGGTTTCAGCAAGATATATATATATTTTAAAATGATGATATATGTGACTTAGATATGACCTCCACTCAGGTTGTATAAAACAGGTTGCATGACTCCATTTTGGTAAAATTATATGTGTATTTACATACTAAAATGTCTGGAAGGAGCTATATCAACTCTGCTTATCTTGGGGTGGTGGACTATGGGTGATTTTTACTCTTTTTATGCTTTTTAGCACTTTCCAGTTTTGAGTTTTTTTTAAGCTACGAACACGCATTGCTTTTATACTTAGAAAAAAATAAAGGTTATTCATGCTTATTGCTAAATACATACAATAAGGAGATGCCTTAAAGATATTTTCCTGTTATTACTGTTATTGGAAAAGACATCACATTGTGGAGAGTAAAACTTTGCAGCTCTTCTTCCTTGTTCCTGGAGCGGCAACATTCTTATGCAACCCTCTGTGAGCCTGGTCTGTGTTAAAGAATTTCAGGTGGGGCTCATCTGAGCCCCTAAACCTTAGGTCCTTCCTGGCTCAAAGGTAAACCAAGAGAGACTAGTGCCCCTGTTGTTTTAAAAGATTTTTAAAGAAAATTCAGTTAGTCCACATTAGCTGTTTCCATAATAGAGCCTTATTTTGCAGGTTTTTTATGTCCTCGGGAAGCTTGGTTTGAACCCTGTAACAGTATTCTCACTATTATTCACTGCAGCAGAATGTTCTGAGGAGTTTGTTTAAAGTTCTCTTTCCCTCTGTGAGGGATTAATTTTGTAGGTTTGGGGCAGAGCCCAGGGATTCATACTTTCACACAGGCACTCAAGAAATGTAGATACCTGTTGTCTAAGGGATACATATGGAGACATACTGGTTTCAAAGGCTATCATTCTTGCTGGCTTGGTGCATTCTAAGATAAATATTTTTATCTGTATTTATATTTCCCATCTTTTTCCTGTTTTCAGTAACTGCACAGACCAGAAATATGTTTTCGCAAAAAGAGTCCAGATCTTACCTTGAAACAGTTTCAGGCATTTAAAAGTCTAGCTTAAATATCATTTAACTAGTCTATTTACTCTTTCCCTTTGGTTTTCACCCATGGGATGGATATGTATTAAACTAGAGGCCCGGTGCACAAAATTTGTGCATGGGGGGCAGAGGGTGTCCCTCAGCGCAGCCTGCACCCTCTTCAATCTGGGACCCCTTGAGGAATGTCCAACTACCCGTTTAGGTCCGATCTTACCCATCCTACCAGGATTGAGCCTAAATGGGCAGTTGGATATCACTCTCATAATCCAAGACAGCTGGCTCCCAACTGCTCACCTGCCTGCCTTCCTGATTACCCCTAACTGCTTCTGCCTGCCAGCCTGATCACCTGCTAACCACTACCCTGCCAGCCTGATTGATGCCTGTTTCCCTGTCAGTTTCTCTGCCCCGAACTGCCCTTCCCTGCAGGTCTGCCCCCCTCCCCCAACTGCTCTCTCCTGCAGGCCTGGGTCCCCAACAGCTGTCCTTCCCTACAGTCTCAGTTGCTCCCAACTTCCCTCCTCTGCTGGTTTGATCACCCCTAACTGCCCTCCCCTGAAGGCTTGATCAGTGCCATCTGCCTTCCCCTGCTGGGTTGATCACCCACAACTGCCCTCCTTTGTCGGTCATCTTGTGGTGGCCATCTTATGTCTACATGGGGGGCAGGGTCTTTTACCACCTGGGGGCAGCCATCTTGTGTGTTGGAGTGATGGTCAATATGCATATTACTCTTTTATTAGATAGGATAGAGGCCTGGTGCATGAGTGGGGGCCAGCTGGTTTGCCCTGAAAAGTGTCCCAGATCAGGGTGGGGGTTCCCTTGGGGTGAGGGGCAGCCTGGGAGAGGGGCCTGTTTTGGTTTGCAGGCTGGCCATACCCCAGTGACCCAAGTGGAGGCCCTGGTATCTGGGATTTATTTATGTTCTACAATTGAAACTTTGTAGCCTTAAGTGAAGGCCAAAGCTATAGAAAACTTGGCTTCCTCCATTGCCGGGGGCAACCCTAACCTCCCGCTCTCTCCAGCCCTGTGGCTGCCACCATTTTTGTTGAAATTTATCTATCTTCCATAATTGAAATGTTGTAGCATTGTGTGGAGGCCTGGGCTGGCAAGAGTGTGAGGAAAGGTTTGCTTTCTCTGTCGCAGGGGAAACCCAAGCCTCCCTCCTGCTCTTTCTGTGGCTGCAGCCATCTTGGTTGGGGTTAATTTGCATAGTCACTCCTGATTGGCTGGTGGGTGTGGCTGGTGGTCATAATTGTGGGTGTGGTGGAGGTATGGTCAATTTGCATATTACTCTTTTGTGAGATAGGATATTTATGTGCTAAGCATTGTGCAGGAGGCAAGGCTTGTAAGAATTCACATCAAAGCAATATTTCACATTGAAATATCCTCGACTGGTTGAAATGTGTCACATTCTATTGGACTGAAAGCCTGATATACACTACATATCAACAACTCTCCAATTTGTTGGTAAAAGAATGTGACTTGAAAGACCACTGAGAAGACAGCCTAGAATACAGTAGTCATCCAGAAAGTTTTCAAAGAACAATAGGGTGCTGGTGCCTGGAGATCAGCTTCATTGCATTCTCCCCTTCCCCTCAGTCTCTCTGCACTTATCCACACGTTCTTGACCTCCTGTCAGTACTATTGTAATGAAAACAGATCCTCAGCTTTCCAGGCACCCCTCTTTCCTCCACTCCATCTCTCACATAGCTATTTCCAAACACATACCTGATTGTACCATTTCTTTATTTAGAAAGCCTCCATTGGCTCCCCTCTTTTTCCAGTAAATGTTCTCAATCTATGGAACTGTCCATCCCATCACAAAACAGGATTCTATCATGATGGAAACACAAAGCACCACCTCACTCCCAGGAGGATGTACATTAACAGGTGATTGATTCCAAATGCACTCTGTTATTGTATTTAAAAGTTGGAGTAAGTTGCAGAATATTCAAATTACAGTGAGATTGATTAGAGCACATTTTACTGTGAAACTATTATCCATCACAAAAATTGTGTTTCCTACCTAGGTCCTGGGATCCCATCAAGGGTGTGTATGTTGTATGAATTAAGAACTTATAACTTCCATGGAATACTATACAGCAGTAAAAAAGAGACAATGTGGAGGGACCTGCAGATTACTATGCTAAATGAAAGAAGCCAGTCAGAGAAAGACAAGTATCACATGATTTCACTCATATGTGGAATCTAAAGAACAAAATAAACTGATGAACAAAATAAACTGATGAACAAAATAGATCCAGAGACATAGAAGCATGGGACAGACTGTAGAATCTCAGAAGGAAGGTGGAGATAGGTGGGTGTGGGAGGTGAGAAGAGATTAATCAAAAAACTTGTATGCATAACCCAGTAGAGCAGTGGTTCTCAACCTTTTCAATGCCATGATCCACAGGTTGAGAACTGCTAGCAGGGTCACCAAAATCATCGGAAAACACAGATATTTACATTATGATTCATTAACAGTAGCAAGATTACAGTTATGAAGTAGCAACAAAAATAATTTTATGGTTGGGGGTCACCACAACATGAGGAACTGTATTAAAGGTTAGCAGCATTAGAAAGGTTGGGAACCACTGCAATAGAGTGATTTTGCACAGACAATAGAGTGGTGAAGGCCTGGGGCAGGTGCAGGCTAGAAGGGGTCAATGGAGAAAAAGGGAACATCTATAATACTTTCAACAATAAAGATAAATAAATTAAAAAAAAAACTTACAACTTCCATCCTGGAGGGTAAATGTCTCATGTTTCCACTACCATATCCTCTACTTCATTTTAGGCAGACATCACTAACAGATCACAGACCAATTCCATTTTCCCCCTCTCACGTCTAATGCTATTCCCCTTTCTAAATACACATGCCCTTAAAACATCCGCATTACTTGTCAGGCTTATTCTTCCTCAACCTGAACTGCTATGGCCAATACCATATCTTTGCTCTTATCTTCTAGGAACTGACCACAGAATATACCTCCTGACTGCAGCACTGGTCATGTGACCTAGGGTACTATAATATATCACAGTGAGACTCCAATTTCTTATCGTACAATGAGGGTGTAATTTTAAGTTAAAAGGAAACTAAACGTCCAGTGCACAAAGATTCATGCAAAGAAGGGGGTAGAGAGGGGCCTTTCAGTCTGGCTTACACCCTCTCCAAGCTGGGGCTCCTCAGGGAATGTTCGACTGCCGGTTTGTACCCGCACTTTTAACAGATGACAGCTCCATTGTTGTTTCTTTCTTTTCATGCTTAAACCCTTTGGAATTAGTAGGTATTCAAAGTGTGTATACATTTTTGGGGGAAACCCTGCATATCTCTAGTCAGCAGTGAAAGGAACCAGTGGTGGATTTGGACCCCAAGACAGGGAACCTCACTCACTCCCTAGATGTCTCCCCTCTTCACTTTCCACCTTCTTGGGCAGTAGGAGAATCAATGCCTTCTCTCATTAACTAGGGAAAGCATGTCCTGTCACCTGTTGCCCAGCAGGAGTGTGCTAGGCCCCAAGCGAGCCAGGCTCAGTCAGGGCAGCCTTCGCTCATGGGTGCCAGCATCCAAGCACTCATTCCTCCTCTGTAGACGCCCCAACTATCTCACCATTTCACAGAGAGGACAAAACTCCTCGCCTCCTCTGGGTTCCTAATCTTAAATGCTACCTGATGGCACCTCAGAGGGGCCACCTGCGGCCACCAGGTGTGTCTGTCCACACCTGCTCCCACCTCAGCACCTGCATTAGCCCCACAGAGGTGATCTCTTCATTGCACTGGCCTCCGTGGGAGCAGGGCATCACCACTCCGCCCTCTCATTGTCATCTCACAGGCACCCACATTCAGCACCCAGAACACCCACTCTCCAAAAAACGTGAGCATACCATAGGGGATGTGTGCACATCCTGTGGGGGATGTAGGAATGCTGAGGTTGATGGAAGTGAGGCAGAGTGATGGGGGGAAACTTGCATGTGCCATGGTCCAGGACTATTGCAGGTGCGCATGAGTGACAGTGCGCTGGGGGACATTTGCACACCCGGGGGATAGGAGAGGAGGCCAGGAGGACGTCAATCTGGCCTGCCACAGTGGCTGTCCCTGCAATCATGCACCTTCTGGGCCAGAAAGTGGGACTTGTGCAGCCACTCCTCAGCATTGATGGCCTGCAGCTCTACTTCAGCTCAGTCCACAGGCTCCACTTGGCATGGTCATGGCAGCTACTGCAATCATGTGAGGAGTACAGGCCGCCCACCGCTGGCCTACCTTCCATGCCCAGAGGCTCTCTGCATGTGCTGCCTGCTCTCCGTCTGGCAGTTTGGCTTTCTCAGTCACTGAGGCAACCGAGGAAGCCAAGCCTCCCATCCACTCCAGCCAGCTCCGTGGCTCTGGCCAGTGCCACCATCTTTGTCACATAAATTTTCATATTCCCTCCTTATTGATTGTGGGCGCTATTATCTTTATCTCGGAGTGACAGTCAATTTGCATATTACTCTTTTATTACATAGGATTATGAAGATTAAAGGAGAAATGTATGGCATAGTTGTAAATGTGATAAAAGGGGAGAGGCCATGCAGGTGAGAAGCACAAAGAACCGGCGGGGAAGCACATCTTGAAACTATGTTCTGAGCCTGGTTAGAGGCATCCTCACCGAAAAAAGAATGCTAGGAATGTGGAAAACCAATGCGCAGACATTCACCCTGTGAAATTGTCTGTACATGGAAGAGTACAGAAGCTTTTCTAACAGAGATTCATTCAAGGACCAGAGTTTAGTTTTATGAAAGATTAATAGACTCATCCAGACACAACTTTAATTCTCTCTATTACAAATAGTCTATCAATAGAAGCCAGATGATCTTTGGTTTCTCACTACAAGTGAATACATTTGCGTTCTGGCTTATGTATTCATCTCTCATGAGCTTAATTAATAAAAGTCTATTCCCAGATACAAATCACCTCTGGATGTATATCAAGTCAAACTTCTAAGTCTAGAAAGAAGATGACTATACTCTGGACTGTTGATACAAGTAAAGTCTTCCTAGGTGACCTTATCTCAGAAAACAATGGACCTTCCGCAGATGCTAACTGACCACACTGAACAACAACTGGGGATTGGAGCTATATTGTCTTCTAATGGCAAGCCTGTCACATCCACCCATATTTGCAAAGGTACAGCTCTCAAGTTAGAGCATGAGCCTCAGAAGTCATGGTTCCAGTCAAAGGTCTTTGCAACTTCAGCCCCTAAATCAGTAAGAATTCAGTAAATGTTTGCTGTTAAAAAATAACTGAGTGAAGACCCTTTATCTATGGCAAGGTAGACCTCTAAACTATCAGAGGATTTGGTCCTTATCAAATACATATAGTACCAAAAATATGTATCACAAAAGCTCAATGAATTTCCTATTGCTGATATCCCCATCTTTAAAAAAAAGTACTTTAAAATAGAACACAATGTTACACAGTAATTACTGATGTGATAACATCTAATGTAATATCCACTAACCTTATGCAATTGACCAAGTACCTGCTGAGTCACTTCAGTCCAAGGAATGTGTTTACAGTCAGTCATTCACCCCTTAATGACAAGGATATATTCTGAGAAATGTGTGGTTAGGCAATTTTGTCATTACACAAACATAATAGAACTAGAGACCTGGTGCATGAAATTCGTGCACTCTGGAGTTGGGGGGGGGGGAATCCCTCAGCCCAGCCTGCACTCTCTTGCAGACTAGGAGCCCTCAGGCCATGTCCGACTGACAGTTTAGGTCCACTCCTCCTAGGGAACCGGCCTAAGCCATCAGTGGGACATCCTTAGCACTGCTGTGGAGGCAGAAGAGGCTCCCACCACCGCCCTTGGACTCACCAGCCGTGAGCCCGGCTTCTGGCTGAGTGGCATGCCCCCTGTAGGAGTGCATTGACCACCAGTGGGCAGCTCCTGCATTGAGTTTCTGCCTCCTGGTGGTCAGTGCATGTCACAGTGACCAGTCATTCTGCCTGTTGGATCATTTTTCATATTAGCCTTTTATTACATAGGATAACAGAACACTTACACAACCTAGATGATATAGCCTACCGTATACCTAGGCTACATGAGATAGTCTATTGCTCCTAGGATACAAGCCTGTAAAGTATATTACTGTATAAAACAACATGATATTAAATAAAGCACAAGAGAAAATGATGCCATTAAGAGACACAGCAAACACTGGATGTATGGCTGTTGCTGGAGTAACAGGGCTCACAGTTTTAACACCAACTTTTTCCTTTTATAAGTAGAAAGAGTATGCTCTAAAAATAATTATAAAAAAGTATAGTATAGTATATACATAAACCAGTACCTAAGTTCTTTATTATTAAGTATGATGTATTGTACATATTGTATGTGCTATACTTTTATATGACTGGCAGGACAACAGGTCTGTTTACATAGCATCACCACAAACAAATGCACTTTACAAATGCCTTGTACTGTGTGACATTACCATGGTTACAAAGGCACGAGGCAATAGAAATATTTCAACTCCATTATAATCTCACTAGAGGCCCAATGCATAAATTTGTGCAAGAGTAGGTCTTCCTTCCTCCAGCTGCCAGCACCAGCTTCCCTCTAGCACCTGTGACCTGGGCTTCCCTTGCAGCCCTGCTTTGTCCAGAAGGTTGTCCAGAAAGACGTTCAGTCTAATTATCATATTACCTTTTATTATTATAGATGAAACTACCATTGTATATATGTGGTCCTTGCCAAAATGTTGTTATGCAATATATGACTATAATTATAGATTCAATCATTTACCCAATACCAAAAACCAAGCATAAAGGATTAGGACCTAATTACTACATACAGGAATTGTAAAACTGTTTTCCAAAAGCAAACATTAATCCTGGGTATACTGGTTCAGTGGTTAGAGTGTCAGCCCATGGCCCAAAGGGTCAAGGGTTGGATTTCCTGGCCAAAGGCATGTACCTTAGTTTCAGGTACAATCGGACAGGAGCAAGAGGCAACTAATCATTGTCTCTTTCTCATTGATGTTTTTCTCTCTCTCCCTCCCTTCTGTCCCTTCTCTCCCTCATTTTCACTTTCTCTCTCTCTAAAAAAAATAAATGGAAAAAATAACTTGGATGAGGATTAAAAAATTACTTAATTCTTATTAAATATATTATTGCATGTAAGTAGACTTGACCCTTGAACAACACATTGGTTGGGGTATTGACCCTTTGAGCAATTGTAAATATAAGTATTACTACTAGTCAGCCCTCTGCATACTCAGATTCCCAATCTCAAATCAAAAATACAGTTGAACAGTGTGCATTTGAACTGTGAAATACACTTATAAAGAAAAAGGAATCAGTGTACAATTGAGCTAAACTAAAATAATTGTTCAAATTTTCACAATACTGACTTTCTAAGTATGCTCCAGGAAAAGGTAGTGCCAATTGATAGGTTTTTCAAAATTAATATCCCAATGATTTTAATTCAAATATTCTTGATATTTTATTATCTAAAAGAAATTGCCAACTTGGTAAGAATATCTGCTGGCCTTATCAAGGAGAGGGGTAGCTCTTGCCTTTGGATTTAGGCAGACTTGTTCAAAACTGAAATAGAGGTTATAAGACAAAGAGAGATCTGAAGAGTATGTGATTGTGGCTGGCAGCTGCTCACTTTAATATCACACTACAAGCAACTGCAGGGGAAGGGACAGCAGAAGTGGCAGAATGACATCAGCCCCCAAAAGCTCCACATGAAAAAGTGACCGCAGAAGAGAACAGAAAGACCTAGAATCAGGGAAAATGAGAAGAAAATATGAACTGAACTAGAAACATTAGATTAATGAAGCTACTTCTAAAAGGTTTGTTGTGTGGAGGAGAAAACATCACTAGTTCCTGCTGTGATTACAGCTGTATATTAATTGGGATTTTCCGATGTCTGTATTCACTTTTCACTTGACAGCTACAGACTTGTTAAAGCTCCCACTGAAACCGGCTGCATTGATCTTCTGTCTAGTTACTACCTGCCTCTTCTTAAATCCGTACTTTCTGAACTAAATGTAAACAAAGATGGTAACATAAGCCAGAGGTGAAAAATACCTGGAGGACATTATAAGTGAACTCTGTTATGTAGATGAATCACTCGCTCATATCCACTGGGAGCAGGTATGATTAAAAATGATGTAATAAATTTGTATATTAAAAAATAACTTTGGGGAATTTTGATCTGATCAAGGTGACTTTACCTACATGGAAAATAATCATAGAAAACACTATTTGAATATGTACAAGATGTATTAAGAGGCAACTCAGGGCATTTTTAAAAAAATAATTCAGGCAAAAGTCTCACTTGGCATAAATTCAGGTCAGAGTAAGTTGGAGTTGAATTATCCTCCTTTCCCTTATTGTAACCTCTACTGGTTTTGAGTTATGAGGAGTCAAAGCTAGTTTTATTTTTATTTACACCAAACAGTGTGAGGGCCACCAGGTAGCCTTTCTTTGCACCTTTGGAAAGAATTCTATTAAAGTCTACATTGGGTTATCTTTCCATTGGGCTAACAAAGCATTTTCTGAAATCGCGAATGAAAAAATACCCATATCTGGGTCCAACACTAGAGCAGGGCCCTTGCACTTGCATTTTTATAAAGCCCTAGAAATTTTTATAAAGCCATAGAAATAATGAGATTAATATAATTGGGTCCTGAAGTTGATGCTATGATTTCTAGCAGTTGAAGCCAATAGGGCCCAAGGTTGGATTGTGTACTGTTCATTTCCTGACAGCCAAATTAATGCCCATTCATATGCAGACAGTGAGCTCTTCCTGGTCCCGGTCTCCAGTAGAAATTTGTCTTGGTCTTGCAGACAGATGAGCAGGTACTAGCCCGTGATGTGTCTCATTTCTCTTTCACAAAAGACTCCCTTGATGAATGTAGGAGTTTCACATTTTTCTCTTTCAAAAGGGCAAGGCATGGTGGTGTTCCAAGCACTTAAGAGAGCTGTAGAGAGCAGGCAGTGTTAATGTAAGCCCAGTAGGTTGATGTTTTTCTCCTGCAATACTAGTAGAATTGACATCTCCATTATGCAAATCAAGCCAATTGCTTAAAAGGATGCAAATACCATTGTCTTTTCAGTCCAATATCTTTCACTGTTTTAAACTGCTGATTTCATCAACAGCATTAATTTCCATTCAGATGCTAGGTTCCCAGTGATTACTCTGCAGGTGCTCTTTCTATAGAGAAATGGAGATGCATCCACTTGAGTTTTATGAAAAGAAAAAGAATTCATTTGGGGGGTATGTGATATTTGTCGAAGACTCTTTGGGAAAAGGTTAAGTAATCAGCTTCCAAATACAAGTCTTGGATGCATGTTTTCTTCCTGGTGACTCTCTGCGGTGTGAAATGTCATCGTTGAGAGGCCCTGCGTGCACAGCTGGCTCCTTCAGCTGGAGGGACAGTTTCCTGCAGTGAAGGTAGCCACCTTATGCTTGCTCCAATGCCTTTACACCCGCTCTTGTTTCCTCACACCTTCCTTTTCCTTGTCCCTAATGAGGCCAAAGCAATTGGCTTTAGACTTAATTTGATCCCCTCCACTCTACCTAGTATGGATTTGGGGCAGATAATTCAACTTCTCTGCTCTTCTGTTAATAAGAGACCCCAGAAATTAAAACAAGCCAGTGCAAGTCTAATTCTCAGCACAATGTCTTGCACACCCTCAACAATTCGGACTAACAAGTGAGTCAGCTATTGAACTGGACTAGGACGAGAAGAGTGAGACACTTACTTTCTGAAAGAAAGCACCAAAAACTCAGTTATCAAGATAAATAATATTTTAATGCAATATTTTACCAATTCAAAATTAAAGCAGAAAACTGAGGATGAAAAAAAAATCCTCAAAATTTTAAACAAAGACAGGATTAGTCATGGTGCCAAGACAAGCCACAGGGGAGCCTAAGGCAAAAGGAGACTCAGCCATACTGATGCTGTCTTTATTTAAACTTCTGGTATTTTGATCATTACGGATTTATATGCATTAATTTTTAGCTTGTCTTTATTTAAAGGTTTGATATTTTGTTCATCATGGATTTTTTTGCATTCATTTTGAATTTTTAAAATGTTGCATTAAAATGTAATTTCTCTTGAAGACAGGATTTTGGCCCTTCCAGCGAGTGTCTCAATAATTTCATTCACTTCACCTTAGCTGGAGCTCTGCTGACAGTTACCATGTCCCACAGGAAAGCTCTGAGTTCACCATAGCCCTGTAGGGCCCCTCCTATATGCTGGGCTTCCCAAGTGCTCCACTGATTTTTGCTGAATGAGTGTGATTTATAAGGTAACTAGAGGCCCAATGCATAAAATTCATGCATGGGGGCAGGAGGGGGGCGGTGGTTCGGGCACCTTAGGGAATGCCTCACTGCCAGTTTAGGTCAGTTCCCACAGGATCTGGCCTAAACTGGCAGTTGGACATCCTTCTCACGATCCAGAACCCCGGGCGCCTAACTGCTCACCTGTCTGCCTGCCTGCCTGATTAACCCTAACCACTCTGCCTGCCTGCCTTGATCACCCCTAACTTCTTGCCTGCCTGCTTGATCACCCCTAACCAGTCTGGCTGTCTGCCTGATTGTCCCTAACTGCTCATCTGCCTGCCTGATTGCCCCTAACCATCTCTGCCTTGGCCCCCACCACTGTGGCTTCATCTGAAAGGACATCCAGAAGGATGTTCAGAAGGTTATTTGGCTATCTGGTCTAGTTAGCATATTATGGTTTTATTATTATAGATTTGTGACTTTGCAAGCATTTATGGCTTTTACACATGCATATCACAGTCTTCCAAGATAACCTGTAAGCTTTGTCTCATACAGGTGACCCAAAAATGGAGGAAAAGCATCTAAAAGATGAAGGAAGAAGGAATGTTCTCAGGGGTACTATCTATGGTTGTAAAGGTTGTAACATGCACAAGACAGTGGGCACACCAAGGGGACTGAAAATCCAGTTGAGTCCACCAAGTAAAGAATATATGTATTTTTGAATTTGACAATGTCACTTTCTATAGCCCAAGTTAGTACATTTGTGAGCTTCATAAGACCAGAAGGGTACCCTTTTACTGCACAAAGACACCATATGGGCTAGCAAAGCCCTCGGGACAATATTCTTTGGGTTCACCCGTAAATATGAAAAAAGTATGTCAAAGAAAAACCAAATCTAGTGTGATATGTAATTGCAGCTTGCAATGGGGGTTCTCTGAAGTTGAAGAATAAAGTGGGAAGAGTAAAGTTCTGCCAGGTCTCGGGCTGAGGGGAAACTGCTGAAAGTGCCTGGTGAGCAAGCACCTGGAACCAGTTTGTACTTTCAAAATGGGGAATGGGGAGAAGCAGGTGGGGTGCTCTGACAGCCTACCTGGGCAAGTGGACTTGGACTTGAGTCAGGGTGAAGGTATTCTGCAATAGCTCCTTGTTCTTTGAAGCCTGGAGCTGAAAGAGGGTACTATGGGACAGGAATCACCCAGCTCTTCCACACTTCTTCGTCTGCATCGTTGGTCCCTGCTCTTCCCACTGCCCTCTAATGCTGGTAATAATGAATGACACTTCATTTTTTTTCCTAATGATTCATTGGACATTTTAATGCAAATATGGCCATTAAATTTACCAAAATATCCAGGACGTGTTCTAGAATCCAGTTACTTCAGTCACTTACAAAAGCACTAAGATAGATGACCCCCATCCTCAAATGAGTCCCTGAAAGTCAGCTCAGTCATGTCACAACGATGTCCCTCTTGGGTCTCTAAAACAACTGCATAATTATTTTCTCAAGTGTTTACTTAAAGGACAAAAATAATTAAAATCACCAATGAGAAATTGACCAGGATCAGGTCACTATAGGGAACAATGAGCATAGATAAAATCACATAATGACTTTTTTCCCCCCACGAGACCTTGTCTCCATTTTTGTGTAGGACTTTAATGCATTAATACAATGTTTTCTCTGTTGCCAAGGGTCTACAGATAAGATCATGTAGACATTCTTTTGCCCCAGACAAAAGGTTAGGAGCCATTCCAAAACAAAACAGAAACAAAAGGGGGAAATTATGTGTGAGAACAACTGGATGCAGAAAGAAGACCTCTGAACCAGAACTAGCATTTGCATAGGGACAGTGTGTGGGAAGCCTGTCAGGTCTTTTATAATTAAAATACAGTCACGAAACATTTGCACCAGCTCCACAGAACTTATCTGCTTTCCTCACTTTATTACCAAAGTCATTTTACTATCCAACCCAGGGCTTTGTTTTCAACTTATTCTGAAAAAGATTGTAAAAAGGCACACACATATTATACAATGTAATATTATCCTATCTAATAAAAGATTAATATGCAAATTTGATCTTACCTTTGCCATACCCACAAACCACACTCACCAGCCACGCCCACCAGCCAATCAGAAGCAAGTTATGCAAATAAACACCAAACAAGATGTCTGCCGCCACTGAGAGCAGGAGGGAGACTTGGGTTTCCCCGGCAACAGAAGAAGCCAAGCTTTCTGTCTGCTTTTGCCAGCCTAGGCCTCAATGGTACAAAGTTTCAATTATAAAAGATACATAATCTGAAGGCAGCCACAGAGCTGGAGAGAGAAGAGGCTAGGGTTGCCAAGGCAATGGAAGAAACTAAAATTCTGCAGCCCTAGCGCCTAGCCCTCTACTCTAGGCTACAAAGTTTCAAACAGAAATGGTTGTCGCCATGGAGTGAGCAGAAGGCTTGGCTCCGATCCAGGCTACAGTTTCGATTGTAGAACATAAATTAATTTCAGATCACAAGGCCTCCGTTTGGGTCGCTGGGGGCGTGGACGGCCTGCAAACCACCATAGGCCCTTTGCCCAGGCCACCCCATGGCCTAAGGGAACCTCCACCTTGATCCAGGACACCCTTCAGGGCAAACCAGTCAGCCCCCATCCATGCACTAGGCCTCTGTTCTATCTAATAAAAGAGTAATACACAGATTGACCATCAGACCATCAGCTCAACACACAAGAGGGCTGCCCCCATGTGGTCAAAGATCCTGCCCCCATGTGGACACAAGATGGCCACCACAAGATGGCCAGCAGGGGAGGGCTGTTTGGAGGTTCCAAACCTGCAAGGGAGGGTAGTTGTGGGACATCAGGCCATCAGGATAGGGCAGTTCGGAGGGACCAGGCCTGCAAAGGAAGGCAGTTGGGGGCTATCAATCCTGCAGGGGAGTGCAGTTAGGGATGACCAGGCCGGCAGAGGAGGGAAGTTGGTGACAAACAGGCTGGCAGGGGAGCAGTTAGACATCAATCAGGCTGGCAGGGTAGTGGTTAGGGGGCGAGCAGGCTGACAGGCAGAAGCGGTTAGGGGCAATCAGGGAGGCAGGCAGATGAGCAGTTTGGAGCTAGCAGTCCTGGACTGTGAGAAGGATGTCCGACTGCCTAAATGGGCAGTCGGACATCCCTTGAGGGGTCCCAGATTGGAGAGGGTGCAAGCTGGGCCCCCCTCATGCCCCGTGCACAAATTTTGTGCACCGGGCCTCTAGTCCTCTATCAGAAAAGGCTAATATGCAAATTGACCAAACCACAGAACAATATGTCGCTATGACACACACTGACCACCAGAGGGCAGATGTTCAATGCAGGAGCTGCCTCCTGGTGATCAGTGCACTTCTACAGAAGGAGCACAGCTCAGCCAGAAGCCGGTTCACGGCTGCCAAGTGCAGTGGTGGTGGGAGCCTCTCCCTCCTCTGCGGCAGCACTAAGGATGTCTAACTGATGGCTTAGACCCGCTCAACAGGGAACTGGCCTTGGCCATCAGTTGGATATCCCCTGAGAGTTCCCAGACTGCAAGACAGTGAAGGTGAAGGCCAGGCTGAGGGATCCCCCAAGTGCATGATTTTCACACACTGGGCATCTATTCCTACCTAATAAAAGAGAAATATGCAAATTAACCATCACTCTGCTATGCCCACAGCCAACTAGAGAATACAAATTAACCCAACAAATATGGAGGTTAATTTGCATATGTAGGCACAGAGTGGTATGAAGCCTGCTATGAAGGGAAGGGGGGGTGGCAGAAAGAGCTACCGGAGTGGTACTTCAGACAGAAGTGAGGACTTGCTGGCTCTAGGTAGCCCAGGAGCAGGGGATGTGCTGGCTCCCACGTGGCTGGGGAGCGGGGACTTGCTGGGACTATATAATTGTATATTATATTAATCATATACTAATTTTATTATATATAAGGCATTCAAATTATATTAATCATACTAATTATATTTATTATATTCATATTTATAACATTATTATGTCATCCTATGTTATATTATACTAGAGGCCCAGTGCATGAAATTCATGCATGGGGGGAGGGGGGTGTCCCTCAGCCCAGCCTGTACCCTCTCCAATCTGGGATGCCTCGAGGGATGTCCAACTGCCAGTTTAGGCCTGATCCCAGTAGGATCGGGCCTAAACAGGCAGTCAACATCCTTCTCACAATCCAGGACGGCTGGATCAAACTGCTCGCCTGCCTGCCTCCCTGATTGCCCCTAACTGCTTCTGCTTACCAGCCTGATCGCCCCCTAACCACTACCCTGCCAGCCTAATTGAGGTCTAACTGCTACCCTGCCAGCCTGTTTGCCCCCAACTTTCCTCCCTTGCAGGCCTGGTCACTCCCAACTGCCCTCCCTGGTTGGCCTGATTGCCCACAACTGCCCTCCCTTGTAGGCCTAGAACCTCCCAATGGCCTTCCCCTACTGGCCATCTTGTGGTGGCCATCTTGTGTCCACATGGGGGCAGGATCTTTGACCACATGGGGACAGCCATCTTGTGTGTTGGAGTGATGATCAATCTGTGTATTACTCTTTTATTAGATAGGATAGAGGCCTAGTGCATGGGTGGGGGCCACTGGTTTGCCCTGAAGGGTGTCCCTGATCAGGGTGGGGGTTCCCTTGGGGCATGAGGCAACCTGGGTTAGGGGTCTGTGGTGGGTTGCAGGCTGGCCACCCCCCCCCCCCCCCAGTGACCCAAGCAGAGGCCCTGGGATCTGGGATTTATGTTCTATAATTAAAACTTTGTAGCCTGGAGCAGAGCCAAGCCTTCTGCTCACTCTGTGGGAATACCCATTTCTGTTTGGGTTTATTTAAATTCCATAATTAAAACTTTGTAGCCTAGAGTGGAGGCCTAGGCTCTAGGGCTGCAGAAGCTTGGCTTCCTCCATCACCCAGACAACCCTAGCCTCTGCTCTCTCCAGCTCCGTGGCTGCTGCCATTTCTGTTGGGATTGTGTATCTTCTATAATTGAAACTTTGTATAATTGAGTGGAGGTCTAGGCCAGCATGGGCAAGCGGAAAGCTTGGCTTCCTCCATTGCCAGGGAAACCCAAGCCTCCCTCCTGCTCTCAGTGGCCACAGTCATCTTGGTTGGGGTTTATTTGCTCCTGATTGGCTGGTGGGCATGGCTTATGGGTGTATCGGAGGCACAGTCAATTTGCATATTACTCTTTGATTAGATAGGATGTTGGATATTTAAATAATTTGCCATTTCCCTATACTAAATTAACGAGACAAATTCTTAACTGGAAACACAGCTGGAAATTAGGAAATGTTAGATCCCTTTCTCCAGTCTACTGAAAAAAATGCCTCAATTCTCTTCAGAGCCACTTGTGCTCTTCAATCTTAATCCTATTTTTATTTCCTGTAGGCCATAATTTTTTGAATGCCTGCTGGTATGATATATTCAAACCAATGGTCTAGCTTTAATCTTGCCCATGAGGTAGGCAGTCCTATTCTATCCCATTGAAGATAACAAGACTGAGATCTTAGAGGCAACTTGCCCAAGGTCAGGTTCATGACTCCAACACTATCTAGTATTAACCCTGCTTTTGACGATTCAGTCTCCTCCCAGGTACTTCTTTGTTCAGGATTGAAAATTCAAACCAAGAAGCCAAAAGACAGGCTTTTACAAAAAAACCAGCCCTAAAGTGAATCTGCTTCAATTCCACAATGGACAACTACTCCATAGTTAACACTAATCCACACTCTGAAAAGTGTCAGCTGATAAAGCTGTTTCTTATGAGGATGAGTGTTTCATAACCCAGGGACTACAGGGGCTTGGTTTCAGATCCCAAGGATCTTATTCATTCTAAGTTTGTGTCATTATAAGTATCTGTTCTCACTTATATTCATTTATTCATTCAATAACTTTTCAGCACTTACTATGCGCCAAGTGCTGGAACAAACATTAGGTAGATATAATGATGAATAAAATAAAATCCTTGGCCTCTTGAAGCTTACAATTTTAGATTGGAAGATACTTCATTAGTATATATCTATATATGTAAAAGCCTAATATGCAAATTGCCCCCTTGGAGTTATACCAGGAGATCAGGAGTTCGATCACTTGCTATGACGTGCACTGACCAACCAGGGACAGCGCAGAATGAAGGAAGTCCCTGGCTGTCAGCCGGCAGTTGGGGAAGGTAGTTCCCTGCTGGCAGCCAGAAGGTCTTGATTGGCCCTGATTGCCGGCCAGGCCTAGGGACCCTACCCAGGCATGAATTTTGTGCATCAGGCCTCTAGTTATTATAATAAAACACCATTAAAAGGCAAATGCAGAGGATGAGTGCAAATGCTAAGCAGGTCAGAGTTGGGGATATTATTTTCAACTGAAACTAATACTTCAAGAGGCAGAGAGGTGGACAGTGGCAAGGTAGCATGGAGAAGAAATTCCAAGGATAAAGGCACCACAACAAGAAATCCAAAGCATATTTAAGGTAGAGCGTGTCCTCTGGCTGCACATTAGAAATTCCAGTGAAACTCCTTTAAATGCACTGGGCTAAACAAGCAGAGGTCCATATTCAACTGGGCATTGGGGTTGTAATTCAAAACATGCAGCCAGGCTGAAGAACCCTTGATGAGGGCTGGATGAGGGAAAGCTTTGAAGGAAGGAGACCAACATTTACTGAGCAGCCCCTTCATGTGATGGGAATTTTCCTGCTTCTGAACACACAGTATCTCATGTAATCCTCACAACAAAGCTATGAATAAGAATGAAGAACTTGAATTCTTTAGGAGCTTACCATAGCTAAAACTGTGCTAGTGGCATTAATGATCTCATTTAGTTAAATGTGAAGTTTGTGAGGTTTTATGTTAGCCTATCAACTATGGAGACATACTGAGGCCATCTGGACAAGAGAATGACAGCACAAAAATATACTTTGATGAAAATCCATGAGCAGCAGCCTTGACTGAAGGGCAAAGAAGGCATTTAGAAGCCAATGTAATTGCCCAGGTCTGCTGGAGGGAAAGATTTACTCTCTCAGTGCCTAGAGAATTTATATCTCTGCCAACTTTTCTTTCATTATTTATCTCTTATTGATTTATAGGAACTCTTCCAATATTTAGGACAAGAATTCTATCTAATAAAAGAGTAATTTGCAGATGACCATCACTCCAACACACAAGAGGACTGCCCCCATGTGGTCAAAGATCCTGCCGCCATATGGACACAAGATGGCCACCACAAGATGGCCAGCAGGGGAGGACCATTGGGAGGTTCCAGGCCCTGCAAGGGAGGGCAGTTGTGGATGATCAGGCCAGCAGGGGAGGGCAGTTGGGAGGGACCAGGCCTAAGGGAGGGCAGTTGGGGGCGATCAAGCCTGCAGGGGAGGGCAGTTAGGGGGTGACCAGGCCAGCAGAGGAGGGAAGTTGGGGGCAATCAGGCTGGCAGGGTAGCAGTTAGAGATCAATCAGGCTGGCAGGCAGAAGCAGTTAGGGGCAATCAGGGAGGCAGGCAGGTGAGCAGTTTGGTCCAGCAGTCCTGGATTGTGAGAAGGATGTCCAACTGCTTGTTTAGGCCTGATCCTAATGGGATCGGGCCTAAACAGGCAATTGGACATCCCTCAAGGGGTCCCAGATTGGAGAGGGTACAGGCTGGGCTAAGGGACATCCCCCACCCCCCTCCTCCCGTGCATGAATTTTACGCACCGGGCCTCTAGTTGTTATATATATTGCAAATTTTGGGGGTCATCTTGTCATTTGTCTTGTAAATGTATGGTCTTCCAAATATATAGAAACTTTAATTGCTTATATATTTCAATTTATAGATTCTGTGATTGGAGTCTTCTTTAGTAAGGCACTCTCTAATCCAAAGTTATATTTTTACAAATCTCTTATATTATCTTATGGCATACTTATTGTTGGTTTTTCATTTTAAGGTACCATATCCATCTAAACATGTATGCAGTAGTCCCTCCTTATCCACAGTTTTGCTTTCTGAGGTTTCAGTTACCCATAATCAAACACTATCAGAAAATATTAAAAGAGAAATTCCAGAAAATAAACAATTTATACATATCAAATTGTGCTTTGTTCTAAATGCGTGATAAAATATTAAGCTGTTCATCTTTGTCTAGACCAGAAATGAATCATCTCCTTGTCCAGTATATCCAAACAGTACATGTTCCCTGCCCATTAGACACGTAGTAGTCATCTTCATTTATCTGAGAGAAACCCCATTCACATAATTTTATATCATTATATATTGTTATAATTGCTTTCTTTCCTTATTAGTTATTACAATTAATCTCTTACCGTGCATAATTTATATGTTAAACTTTACCATAAGTATGTATATATAGAAAAATAAAAACAGTATATATAGAATTCTGCACTAGCCTTGGTTTCAGGCATCTGGGGGCCTTGTAGTATACCCCTGCTGATCAGGCAGTACTGCTGTATCACTATATATTATGAGGTAGGAAGCTAATGATGTTTTTCCCAAATGTGTATCCAATTGTCCCAATTCCATGTATTTGAATAGACAGCTCCTTTCAGGATAATTTATATTCATTAGTGAGGATGGAAAAATTGCCCCTGACCTTTAAGGTGAGATTTAATACCTGTTTTTAGTAATGATCACCAGAATGTGGCAGATATGTGTGGTGTTTGAATGATGCTAATGTTCTCCCTAACCTCTGGCATTTGTGGTTCAGCTGTTATGCTACAGTTTTCCCCTATTAGAATTTTAAAACAATTATTTTGTATGTGTATCCAGGAGCCCCTTGGCTTTGGGAATATTTTAAATTCAAACTCAAGAGTGGAAAGGAGGCATGCAAATCTTCACTAACAAATCCTCAGGGATGACATGTTTACTTTCTCTTCTACCTCAGATCTATAAAAATATGTGGCTGACAATAACTTAATTAGAATAAATCTAGCCCTGACATCAGACCCGTTTGTATGTAATATATAGAATTCTTACATTTGGACTACCACAGAACTTAAAACAATTTCCTATGACTAAATATTCAATTAAAATACAAAGATGTTAGGAGAAAAAATGTTAACCTGAGATGAATCTGCATCAAAGGAGTCAGAACTGGAATTCAGAAGTAGTTGATTTGTTCTTCCAAAGAAATCACCCATTACAGTAAAAAATAAATAAATAAATAAATAAAAATAAAAAAAATAAAAAGAAATTTCCATGCTCTAGCCAGGCAGAGTGCTGTGTGCTTTCTCTATTTCTATCTAGTCTTCACAGAAGCCAGGCATGCTAGCTATTGTTATTCTGATAAAAACTGATGAAGAAACTGGGGCTAAATGTCTTGTCTGTGCCTCTCTCCTGATAAGATGGAGTCAGGTGGATGTCCTGAGGGGATTCCTCTGGCCTCCAATATGTGCTTTTGTCTTTGTTAACATATGAAAGACCACCCTGGCACATACAGCATTCACAGGCTTGGGAGAAGCTAAGGGGTTACCACAGCTTCCTGCATCCTCCTCTGGAACCTGTTGTCAGCATTGCTTTCTAACTAGCACTGAGTTCAGTGATGCCAGGTCGAAACTTAAAAATAGCCATGGTGAGACAATTTCTACCGCAGAAATTGCTACAAATCACTACTTTGCTCTCCACTTCCAAGTCAGTTGTTGAATGTTAGTGGCTACACTGCTGCCTCCCCACTTTGGAAGCACTATTTCAGTGATTAAGCTTTGGAGCTATTTTTGGTCCAAGGGGCCATGATGGGTGGGAAAGGACAGGAAGGAATCCATGGAATTCATTCAAGCTAGCTTAGGTGAAGGCATGGGGAAGGGGAGATAAAGGAAGCCAGATGTGACTACACTGAGTCTCAGAGCTAAACCCTAATATTTTACAATTTTTCACCTAGGCAGGTTTTGTGCCCCTCACATCTATATATACAAAAGGCTAATATGCAAAGTGTCCCCATGGGAGTTTGATGGGGAGACTGGGAGTTATATCACTCACTATGACCTTGCCTGACCACCAGGGGGCGGCACGGAAAAAGGAAGGCCCTGGCCAGCAGCTGGGGAAGAGGGAGGCCTGACCAGCAGGTAGAAGGCCCGGATCAGCCCTGATCACTGGCCAGGCCTAGGGACCCTACTAAGGAGTGAATTTTGTGCACTGGGCCTCTAGTATTACATAAAATTAGATAACTTCAAATTGACCAAGTTTTGGGGAAGTCTTGGGGCATAATATTATAAAGTATTTTTTCCATGCAAGGAAAAAAGAAAGTGTTGGTATACTCCTTGCCATGCTGCAATACTTCAAAAGCAGCTCAGTCTCCTTTAAGAAGGGGGATGATCAGAATTCATATCAATAGAAATCATAATTTTATATAAACGATATAGATTAAATATTTGATAGAGCATTTAAGTAAATAAAGACATAGAAATTATTTAACAATAAATTTAGTTTTGTTACTCAATAGTAGCAATTGTCGAACTTTTTGGTCTCAGGACCCTTTATGTTCTTAAAAATGTGTGAGGGTCCCAAAGGCCTTTTGTTTATGGGGATTATATATTACCACCATTTACATAGTCAAAATTAAAACTATGCACCTAAAACATTCAATAATTCATTTAAAAATAAACTCACAACTTAACATAAATAATACATTTTTTAATTTTTAAAAACACTTATCTTTTCCTAAACTAAAGATAATGTAGTGAGAAGAGTGGCACTCTGGCTGGCTTTAATATTTGTATTGCTTAAAGACAGCTGGGTTCTCTTATTGCTTCTGCATTCAGTCTTTCCCAATCGCACCTGCCAAGTAGCCTCTGGTACTGGTACATTTGTGAGAAATGAGAGGGGGAAAGGCATGCAGCATCTTAGTGCTGTTATGAAGATAGTTGTGACCCATGAACCCCTTGAAAAGGTCTCAGAGATTCCAGAGACCACATTTTAAGACATCCTTGCTCTTTTAAAGACTTTTAAATTCCCCACTCTCCCATCCCCGCCCCCTCAAAAAAAGTTTCCCAAGGGATCCAAGATGGTGGCTGAATAGGTGGATGTGACATTCACCAACAAGAACAAAACTGGAATTAAAATTAAAACTTAGAACAATGACCATAATTGTGATCCTGGGTATGTTTTCTTCTATTATGATTATTTAAATGGTCATAAGAACTTTTTATTTTCATTATAAGCCAGCTCATATTTTTCCCTATAGGACAAAAAAAATACAATTGAAAGTGCTTGAGGCAATTTCTTATCTGTGACTCTCCTCTCATTTCTCTGAACCTTCCCCTTCTCCCTCAGGGCCTGTAACCTCCTCCAAACACAGGATTTATGTGGCCTAATTCAAGCAGGCAGTAAACACTATGGGTTCAGAACTGACCAATGCTTTTAATAGTTATAATCAACAAAGTGGACACCTCTTACCTCCCAACTTAGCTAGAGCCATGAGGCGTATCCCTGAATTTTCACTAATGCCAATGAGGGAAGTACACTCCCTTTCCCTGAGCCTCCTACTTGCTTTTCTAGTTCCCCCACCTCTACTGCCATCCTTTCCAGAAATTTCAAGACATCAGGACAATAATAAACACAGCTCTTCATCAGCAAAAAGTCAGGAAGCCTGTGTGAGGATTAATTTTAGCATTGTCTTGTTTACTCTAAATGGGACAATTTGTGCTCACCATCTGAATTCAATTAATCTGATAAGACAGGAAATTAGCAGCCAAAATTGCCTATCTATTAGGTGGACATGACGCAACAGCATTTGGAGAGAAAATGTGATGGCTGCCCTAATTTCTCAAGTGTCATCTAATCAAAAGGAAAAATAAAAAAAAACAATGTCAATATTATCTCAAGCTATAATGGCCCAGTGTCTCTCCTTTCCCAGCTGCATAGGGCCTTGAACATTTAAATGTTTTATGAGATAAATTATTCACTCATTCAAACACTGGGTGCTTACTATGTGCCAACCATTGTTTAGGGTATGGGGATGTGGCAGAAGCAACAAGATAAAATTCTTGCCTTCGTGAGTGGGTGGTGAGAGATAGGCTCTCATAATAAAAAAAGGGAGTTCCAGGTGTGTGTGTGTGTGTGTGTGTGTGTGTGTGTGTGTGTGTGTGTGTGGCGGAGGAGATTGACAGTGAAAGGTTGGGATTTTAAATAGGAATGGGGGAGGCTCAGAGAAGGACACACTGAGATTATACCATTTTGAGCACACCTAAATGGAATCAAGTGGTTCATAGACTATCATTTATTTTATTTTTATTTTTTGTTAATCCTCACCCAAGTATATTTTTCTATTGATTTTTAGTGAGAGTGGGAGGGAAGGGGAGAGATAGAGAAACATCAATGCCTACAACCAAGGTATGTGCCCTTGAATAAAATTGAACCCATGATTTTTTAGTCCATGGGCCTATCCTCAATCCACTAAACCAAAATGACTAGAGCATGTAGATTATATTTTGTCTGCTAAAAAGGAAGTGCCCAAACTCTCACCCAAATCAGATTCTCCCTGGGGGCTTGCTTACCAACCTTAGGAGTTGGTAATTAATAGGTCCTGGGTGATGCCTGAGAATCTGCAAGTTTAACCTACACTCCTTGCCCTCAGGGTGTTTAGGAACCAAAGTTTTAAAAGCTGGATGCCTTTTAAGTAAATTTACATAATAATTAACTTTACTATTTTTTAAAGGTATTCAGCAAGTTCCACAAATCTGGCTCTGTGTGGTGTTTGAGAATTTATCTGGGGGAAAAGACAGAGTCCCTTTCTTGAAGGAGCACACTGTTTAATGGGATTTATAACAAGCAAATAGCCACACAAAAAAAGTTCAAATGGCAGTAAGGGCTTTAAGGAAGACTAAAGGAAGGAATTGGGCCATGTAATGGAGTGTCCTGACAGATCAGGAATGCCTTCAGGGTAAGAGTCAAATACTGAGTAGTAGGTGTGGAAGGAAGAGGCCTCATGCTAACCTGATAAGGTCAGGGAAGGCCTGCAGGATGGTCTTGCAAACTCAGAGACCTAAAGTAACCACAAAGGATGGTCTGAAAATAAACTTTAACTAAAAGCAGTTATGGTGAGTAGTTACATCATAGGCAAGTATCTTTACTGACAAGGTCAACCTTTACCTTAACTGAGCCTATCTGTCCTTTTGCACCTATGATAACACACCCTTGAAATCACAACCTAAATTCCTTCATTGTTATGTTAATTGTTCCTGCACTCACCTAAGTAAATATATATCATTTTACTTTTTATCCAATCTCAGGGGTTTTCCTGCTTTCCTTTCTCCAGCCTCTCTAGTCTATAACCAATGGATTTCAAGTAACCCACATAAGTCCCGTTCCTTTTATTGCAATGTATAGATACAGATTAACCCGCCTTTCTCCAGAGCGTTATCTCAATTTGTTGAGGTTCTGCTTACTGGCATAGGTGGATATAATTTGGCTCAAATAAATGCACAAACATTCTTTACAGGTTTCAATGTTTTTTTTTTTTATGTTAACAGAGGAAAAACATTTTAGAAGAGGAGAAAGCATGTAATAAGGGCCTGAGATAAATGAGAGGCCTCTGATCAACAATCCCTCCAACCAATATGAATTTTCTAGAAAAGTCTCTCCATCTCCAGTCTTGGCTCAAATAAGCCTTTCTCCCTAGATTACTTTTTTGTGTGTCTCTCTGCCTCGCAGTGAGGCTAAAAGGCTAAATCCAATGTAACCCTGATATTGGGGGGGCGGGGGGGTTTTAGCAATTCTTGATAACCTATATTTAAGTCACTGCCTCTTTCTCCACCAATTGGTCTTGCAAGACCTGTTACCTAAATGCTCACATTTTACAGAGGCCATATACCATGAGCAATACACAACACCTGGAGGGAGTTATCAGTGCTGGCACCAGGCCAGGCTCTTAGATATGGTCTCAAGGCCCCCATCCCAACACAAGGGGCTTTTCACAAAGCCCACAATAGGCCTGGAAGTCCCATCCATATTTGGGGGATGAAGAAACCAAAGGGGATAAAAGAAGAGCTGTCACCATATTGGTTTGCTCAGATTTTGGAGGCAACTCCTCTGAGACTGCCAGTGTAATAAAGCTGTGTAACTCCATTTCTCTAAGCGTCGCTTGGATTTATTTGGTCTTCTACAGCAGCAGAATTGTTGCCACTGAGGCTTTTAAGCAGGGTTGTTACTTGATGGGCTGTTCTTTAGAAGGACTATGCTGTTGACACACAGAAGATGGGCTAGACTTGGGGCGAAGGCTGGAGGGTCTGAAATTGGCTTTAAAAGAGTGTTGTAAAGGTTTAGCTAGAGAAAAGAAGGCCTAACCCCAGGTAAAGGATGCAGAGGAAAAATAGAATGTGTGAGCAATGTGATTAGAGGCAAAATTTGCACCTGAACATATGGTGGTCTGATTATGGGCCAATGGTTAAGAGCTTTGATGTCTATACTAGGGTTAAACTCCAGGTTCTATACCAATTGTGTCATTTAGGGCAGTAATTGTTTCACCCCTGTAAAGCCCAATGACCTTATCTATTGAATGTGGAGACAGGTAAACTTGCCTCTTGGATAGTAGTGAAAACCATAACTGTGAAGATAGTTCCACAGTATTGAAATAGTCCTCCAGGGAAACCATAAAAGATCAACAAATGGTAATGTTAATTATAGACTGTTAGACCTCGGTCATTGAGTTCAGATAAGAAAGTATTCACAGCCAAGAACTCTAACACAAAAAGTTTATTTAGAAAGTCACAGAGGTAGAAGAAGTGAGCCAGCTGGGCTTCATGGACTCAGGAAACAAGTTACAAAGGCAAAAGAAGTAGCTTTGAGGGGGAGGAGGATAAAGCAAAGATAATGAATCTGAGGGAAGAAGGTCTACAGAGAAAGAGCCTGCCCCTAGCCCTTGTCTGTTTTCTTTTTTTTAAAATTATTTTTTAATCTTTATTGTTCAGTTTATTAATTACATTGTTTCCCCTTTTTATCCCCCTATAGCTCCCCTCCACCCTGTACCTATCCCACCCTCCACCCTCACCTCCCCCTCCCCACTGTCCTCTCCCATTGTTGCAAGATTTTTGTCCAGTCTCTTGCTGCACTTCCCACAACCCTTTTCTCCCCAAGAATTGTCAGTCCATTCCCTCTCTATGTCCATGTCTCTGTTATATTCCCCAGTCTATCCTGTTCAACAGCCTATCAATTCACTTGATTTTTATGTTCATTTGTTGATAGATGTGTATTTGTTGTTCATAATTTTCATCTTTACCTTTTTCTTCTTCCTCTTCTTAAAGAATATCTTTCAGCATTTCATATAATGTTGGTTTGGTGGTGATGAACTCCTTTAGCTTTTTCTTATCTGTGAAGCATTTCATCTGACCTTCAATTCTGAATGATAGCTTTGCTGGATAGAGTAATCTTGGTTGTAGATTCTTGCTGTTCATCACTTTGAATATTTCTTGCCACTCCCGTCTGGCCTGCATCGTTTCTGTTGAGAAATCTGCTGACAATCATATGGGTGCTCCCTTATAGGTAACCCACTGTTTCTCTCTTGCTGCTTTTAATATTCTCTCTTTGTCTTTTGCTCTTGGCATTTTAATTATGATGTGCCTTGGTGTGGTCCTCTTAGGGTTCCTATATATTGGGGTTCGGTGCACTTCTTGGACTCCTAAGTCAATTTCTTTCACCAGGTGTGGGAAGTTTTTGGTCACTATTTCTTCAAATAGGTTTTCATTGTCTTGGCCTCTCGCTTTTTCTGGCACCCCTATAATTTGGATGTTGGTATGCTTGAGGTTGTCCCAGAGGCCCCTTACACTATCTTGAATTTATTGGATTCTTTTGGTTTCTTGCTTTTTCAGCTGAGTGGATTTTACCTCTTTGTATTTCAAATCTTGAACTTGGTTCTTGGGGTGCTCCAGAGCACTTTTAGGTCTTCGTATAATATTTTTTGTTTCAGTCAGTGTATGCTTAATTTCTGGTTGGTCCTTTTCATATCCTTGAGAGTCTCCTTTATATCCTTGAGGGTCTCTTTCATTTCCTTGTAGGACTCATTCATTTCCATGTTGGTCTTGATCATTTCTTTGCAGCTCTCATTTATATCCTGGAGGGTGTTGTTCATTTTCTTGTAGGACTCATTCATTTCCTTTGTGGTCTTGCTTATTTCCTTATAGGCCTCGATCTTTTGTTGGAGCCTCTTGAAAAACCCTATAACCGTGGTTTTGAATTCCATGTCCAGTCGTTTTTTTCCCTCCATTTCTTTCACATCTGATTTCTTTCCATGTTGCTGCATGGTGGCTGCTTCCCTGAGTTGGTCAGTTAGCTTTGTGTGGTAGACTTCCTACTAGGGATAGTGGCTCAGCCTCCCCGGTTACCTGAGGTGGATATGGGCTGCACAGTCTTGCTGAAGTTAAGCTCAGTTAATCGTTGTTAGCACTTGGAGGGTTGACCTCCAGGCCAATTGTCTGTGAAGCTCAGCTGTGCTCAGGTTGGGTGGGCGGAGTCTCTGGGCCAAGCAGACAGTGTTAGCTCTGCCCTATGCGGCCCCGGGGACTCTGTGCTGGAGGCAATGGCTGCCAGCACCTCTGAGAGAGAACCGCTGCCTAGCTCCACCGGCTGCCGGGGAATTCAGACTTTCCAAAAATGAGTCCGCATGCGCAATGTCTCACCCAGGGTCACAAAACAAAGCAGTCTGACGGTTTTCTGAATGAGAGACAAGTCGCGGTGTGCTCTCTGCGCCGTCACGCAGCCGAGCTGTTCGCGCGCAAGCTGCCTTCTCCACAAGCCGGGAGACCCGGCAGCACCTGAGCTTCGGCGTGCCCTCCCACTGTCCAGTTTTCACCCCGTGTGATAGTGGGTTCTCTGGACTTCGCCCAGAGCTGGAGAATCAGTCCAGTGGGACGCCTTTGTCTCCCCGTTGGAGAAAACTGGCCGGTTTTCAGCCACCCGCCCACTCCGCGGCGCGCACTCCAAACCTCTCTCCGCGCAAATCTTTCAACTCTGTTCGCCGCTGCTCCTCCGAGTCACAGTGTCTTATCTTCACTTTTATTTGTGGAATTTTCACTCGGCGAGCTTTCTGGTGATTCTGGAAGGTGTTTGTTTTTTCGGTAAGTTGTAGTATTAAAATTGCTGATTATGAAGGCAAGATAGGTGTTTTACCTTTGCTGCCATCTTAGTTCTCCCCCTTGTCTGTTTTCTAAAGGCAGGGAATTTAGGGGAAGTGTCAGTGGAAAATCTCAGTAGAATACTTATCAATTTTCCTGGTGTGCCCTTTAGAGTCATGGTCTCTACTGATTGGTTAGTGCTATGGTAGGGGATTGCATCTGGTCCTGATATCAGTCATGGTATCACTTTGTCTGATTTTGCTGCTTTTCTGAACTTGGAGCTGAAACACAACTGAGACCTAGATGTTAACTCTAATTTGATTGGAACTCTGCTCTATTGTCAATAGACCTAAAGCTTCTGTTCCTAAGATTATTTGATATGGGTCAGAACCTCATTGTCCTGAAGGCTTAAAGCAAGGATTTATATGGGAGTCATATTAGGCTATTACCTGGCTCCATTTTCCTCTTCTAAGGGTGTCTAAACTCTATGACTAGTGATACATGAATTTTGGGGGTAAAATAGGACAGGTTTAGGAAATTTTAGAAATTAAGGGGACCATGGAGGAAGCACAGGGCTGCAGAGCAGCAGAAGGTATATTTCCATAGAATAGGAAAGCTGAAAAGCTGCAATAGGTACATTTTAATAAAATGAGGGAGTGGGAACAGCAAAAGATCTATATTTACAAAATAAAGAGAAGGAAGCCCTTCATCTAGAAGGAGAGAAAGAAAGTCCAGGAGGAATAGGAAAACAATAACGAGGGAGAACCTTGTATGTTCCATATGAGCTTCAACCTTTGAGCCCAGAAGTTACTATAGTGACCAGTCTAGGGGAATAGTGACCAATCAGAGGGGACATCAAGGCACCAGGATCTGCAGCCTTTATAAGCCATAGGGAGAAAGAACTCAGTGGGACCCTTTCCCCTTCCCTACTTGGGAGTCCATTCTGTGGGACTCTTTCCTTATCCCCATGTGAGAGCCTGTAATTTTTCTTCAATAAATCTCCACCTTTGCTATACCACTTTCTGTCAGTGGATTCATTCTTCCATTCCAGCGGACAAAGAATCCAGGTTTCAGTCCAAAAATTCCATTTCACTAGCAGTGTGAAAGGTCAGGGTATCTAAACTGTCTTGACTAGCGATATGCTAGGGGAGAAAAGGTCACCTCCAGGGTCAACTTGATAATAGTTGTTTTTTTCCAGTTTTACCCGTTGCTAGGCACCTATGATTTTTCCATGTGGTTACACTGCATACGAGGTCTATTGTTTTTGCTCTGCTTGTGCCTGTCTAACTGCCTCCTCTATCAATAGGCTAACTTGAAATCATATCATTAAAACACATCTTTACTTTTATATAGCCGCATGTAGCTGTTTTCAAATGGGCTACCCTGTGGGTTTCTTAATAATGGATATTGTTTTAGAGCTATTTTGCTTGATTAAAGCAGCAATATACACCACAACCAGGGTGAAAGAATGCTCAATAAATATCATCTTTGTGATTTCCTGGGGTGGGGCGGGGGGGGGGGGGGGGGAGACAAGAAAAAAAAACAAGCTGAAATTATGAGACAAAAGCCTCTTTTTTAAACACCATTTATAAGCATACAGCACAGCAATGTCACTAGACATTGGGTTATCTGAGTGGCAGTGTACTTACTGCCATGTATTAATAATTGGATATGGAAATGGAAAAGTTGTTTTTCAGAAAACTCATCAGTTGTCTCTGACAGTAAAATTCCCTTCCAAAATCCCCATGTGGTTGACCAATCCACACAGAACAGTTGTACCTGAAATTCCTAGGCCCATTTAATAGACTAGATTTCCCCCATTGACTCCTCCATGGCTTATCTTTTTCTTTTTTCCTCAAGTTTTGAGAAAAGCTATTTAAGTGTGTCCAGCTCAATCTTCATGAATCAGGGGTTGTTTCTCCAGCTAAGTGAACCATTAGGGACCACATAGGCCTATAAACCAAACGATTATGATTTGCTGGTTGTTTCTGTGCAACCTGGTGGACCTGAGACCCCAGAAGGAGAGAAATTCAATGAGCTCCAGACTGCAAGTCTGGACAGCTATAAAATCTCTAAGGATATCATAAGACAGTATTTTTCAGACTTTAAAAATTCAAGTTTTAACAATATAGAAAAATATACCTGTGTTATTAAGTGGCAAATGGAGAATGCAGTGCTCTTTGTGAGACATAAACCAAATATTCCCTTTGCCTGAAATGCTGTCCTTCCAGCCCACTCTTTCACATAATTCAGAACTACTCACCTTTACCTCTGCAGAGGTACAAGCAGTCCTTGTCAATCTCTATCCCTTGGCCTCTCAATCCTTTGCAGACCTTCTCTTTCTCCAACCCTGGGTCATACATTTGTGTAAATTTAAAATTTGTCATCTGTATCCCTCACTTGAATCAGTTTCTGTATGGCTGGAGACTTTTATTTGCCCTGCATCCCCAATGGCTGGCCCTATGTCTGACACAGAGAGGCACTCCATAAATTTTTGTTGAATAAACAAGCAGCAGTCTAATATTGGTTAAATGAATGAACTATCTAAAAATCATTATGAAAATCAAGAGAGATAATGGATGGGAAAGCACTTTGTAAACTCTAAGGCACAACACAAATGTTTATTTATTACCATTATGATATGTGAGAAGCATCAGATTAAAAATAATTTGCAGTGACAAGATTTTCATATGGATCACTTAGGTAAGAAGAGATTAATCCAGCTAAAGAAGCTAGAATGTAAATTATTGCATCCCAATTGTAGTGCCATGGATGATTGGACAGCAGTATTTTTATTGGAATTGATTTGTAGTCAATATTCACATAGAATTTATTACAGTTTTTTTTTCTAATTATCCTAAGTGAACAACTCTGGTCAAAGACTTTGCAAAGAAAGATAAAAGAAGGGCTTCTATAATAAGGCTGACCCATACATAAGTGCTACATTCCACTCAAGTGCCATAAATTATTTCTTTATTTTCAATGACAAACCAGCAATATTATGATTTCTAGCATTTTATGGTATTAGGTGTATATTATGTTCCTGTTTTCTTTATTATTCCTTCTAGGTACTGCCTTATTTAAAAAAAATTTTAATAGAAGCCCATTATCCTGGGTTGAGGCTCAATCAACAGTTTTAGTTTTGATCAATTTGGCCTTGTTGTGGGGCAGGGTTGCTGACTAGATCTCGTTGATAAACAATGCTGGCAGTCTAAGCCACTAGGAGGAGAAGCCCAATTCTGGGAGTACCCTGAGCACTCATCTATAAGATTGACTGAAAGGTCACCGGAAATGCAATCAGATGAACAAAGTTTTAGTTTATAGACTGCATCCAGGGAGAATATGACATATGTGATTGAGTTGCATCATGTTTTCTTCAAAAAACTAGTAGGGGTGGAACCTAATCCCTCAAAGGATTTGTGTCAGTGGGAACAATCACTGAAGTGCCTTCTAGGAAAAAAGTAACTAGAGGATTTTCTTTGCTAAATGGGACAGAATGGAGACCTGGAATTGTTTATGAAAGTATTCCTAGCACCTAGAGCAGGCCCTGGTCATTGTAGGCATAGGGTTAATAATTGTGGAAGAAATGTTTGTAATTCAAGGGTAGATTTGAATTGTTCAAGGCCAGGGAGGAATAGGGAGGGCACACAGGATCCCTTTCCTTTCTCAAATACAGGGCTCACACTCTCCTATTAATAAACACCTAAAATTAGTAAAGAATACCACTTAGACATGACATCACATTAATTGCCTGTCCAAGGCACCTGAGTTCTATCCAACCCCATTTGCCAACCCAAGTTTAATTCCTAGAGATATCCTTCTAGCCATCAACTCCTGTTTGGATGATAAGCCACCAGCCTGATTCTTCTCCCCTGTGTACGTAAAACTAAACGGAACATTTGATAATGCTAGAGTCTCACCTGGTTCGAGGCCTGCTTGTAACTATGTGGGTGTCTGTGTGCTTTCATTTCCTGCCATTTAGCAAACATGTCACTACCTCTTCCATCTCATCTCAGAGCCCTCTGCAGCTTCCCATTGGCCTGATCTTCAGGCAGAAACAAGAGGAAGGATGGGTCCATGAGTTAATGTTGAGCCTTTGCAGAATTCTAAACTCTCCGCCCCAAAGGAAACAGATATTTGTAGATCATAATAAAACACTTTCTCAGTGGAATGCAAGACTATTTTACATGGTATAAGAATGCAATTTTGAGTTTTATTGCTTAGATGAGGTATAATAAGTCAATAATAAGTATTACACAAATATTTATGTTTATATAGATATAAAAATGGCATCAGAAAAAGTTGACACCCCAAAATAAGAAGTTGGGAAATGAATGAGTAAAGCTGTAGAAACATGGAACTAATGCTTACAGCAAGCCAACCTCACATACATATCAAATACATGAAGCACTCAGAGCTAAAGGACTTGGGGATGATATCCAGTTGCCTGAGTTAGTTCAGTGTGAATGAACCCCATGCACTTTGGTTGAGGTCTGTCCGACCCTGAGCTTCTGACAAGTAAGTACAGGCTGCTTTGTGTTGTCATGGTGACAATTTCAGCAATTCTTTTTCACCTATTTTTAAAAAATTGGTGGAGTGGGTCTGAAGCTATTTCAGAATAAAGAGGATTTCTTTGCAGAAGATTTATAAACAGAGTGACTCACACAGTAGTGGAAATATGGAGGAAGAAATGGTAAAGGGAAATGTTATCACAAGTTACCGGTCTGATAAAGGAAAGAAAGGGAAGAGAAGAAATGGGAAGGGAAGGGAAACAGAATCTTCAAAAATGTCTTTGACACTAGGAAGCGAGTCTATAAATGTAAATGATGTGTAAATAATTCTTATCATGAGCAAGCACGCTTAAGAGGAGAGAAGATGATAGATAGAAGCGTGTCATGAAAAAAAAAAATGAAGCATCTTGTAACCTGCAGGAGAATGACTAAGTGCGACATCTGCAGAGAGGCTCTGCATCCAAACATGGACTCACACTTACACCCGTACATATTGCCAAGAATTGAAACTCTCACATCTTGTCCATGGAAACCGACATCCATAATTCATGCTCTCTACTTCATGATTTTAAGTAATTTGAATTTCACAATGGGAAGGGTTTACTAAGGGAAGTTTCCCATTGTATAGCACTGGTTGGAATTCTCAGATGTCCAAAACAAACCATATTTCCTGTGGGCATATTATTGCAGTGAAACATAGCCAACATCCCAAACTGTAAAACCTGGGCTTGTCAACTTCTCCATATAGAGCTGTTTCCTAAATATCCATTTTATTCCACCCAAACACAGTGCAACAGGGCCGTCTTAGCACTAAGAGAGTCATTAAATACTCGTGTTATACTGTTTTAATTACAAGCTGCCCCCTTTTCAGGCTTATTTCAGTAGATTATTGCCCTGCTGTGTAACAGTGTATAAAGAAACAGCAGTATCTCTTGCTGGTATATTGTGGAAATTAAAATTCTCAATACTACTTCAGTAATTAATTTCCAAAGAGAAACCAGTTTAGTTTAATAAAGAGATTAATGAAAATGTTGCAGAAGATATATTTCTCAGGAGGTGCAGTACATTATTTTTTTATATTTGAAATAATAGAACCATTTCAAAGGACTAGTCTTAAACTCAATGCTGTTGAACTTCATATATAAATGCTTTTTAGACGGTTTAAAGAAGCAGGACAAACCAGATAAGTACATCCCTAAGGAACATATGGATTGAGTGGTTCTCTAGTGGCAATGTTCTCTGGATGGTGTGTGTGTGTGTGTACTGAAGAATAAGTTTAGGAGAAGAAAGTTGGTTACAGGTCAAAGATGAGGTTAAGAAGAACTGTATTCAGGGTCTTGGGGAGAGAAAGATGGGCAGTGCATGAGGCTATGAGGTGCTATGACCTTACCCACTATTGCTACCAACCCACTAAGGTGAACAGATAACTCCTTTTACAAAGTGCTTTTCACATATATTACTACATTGATTCTTTATAATGTCTCTTCGAGATGTGTATTATCATCATCATCACCAAATTCATTTTGTACATGAGGAAATTCAGTAAAAAGTCAGGTGATTTTTCCAACATCACAAATAGTAAATTAGAGGGCTAGATTCAATTTAAAAATTTATTCCAGATCCCATGTTCTTAAAACATACCATGTTCACTTGGTCAAATGCCCATTCAGTATTTTCTGGGCATTCCCATACTATTTCAACTGGAGTAAGGATTTACCATCATTGAGGTGGCCTGGGAAGATTCAATGGGCTGAGAAAGTGGTTTTTGGTACAAGAATAAAAAGGAGAAGGAGAAAGATGGTGTTACTTAAAACAAAGAGATTATACTCTCTTTCACCTCTCCCCTGGTGTATTCCATGGAGTCATAAAAATGTAGGGTTACAAAGGCATGATGTGTTGTAAAGAACCATGACTGATGACAACAAAATGTCCAAAGAAACTTCTTGGTGCTAACAGAATTAGGCATTGATAGTTGGGACAAGGTGAGCCATCAGTGATTCTGGGAGCACTGTGAAGCCTGAATCACCAACACTCACCACAATTCCCTATCTTCTCTGCAGTCTCTCGGCACTGGGGCTATCTCAGAATTGTAAGGACGCAAGAATTCCTCCTCTAAGTTCCCACAGCACTCTGGACCCTGCTGCAACACTTTCCATACCACTCTACTAGCTGTCCATGGATGTTATCCCCTCTCCAAACTGCCTCTTTATATCTTCCATCCCTGGGTTTAAATAGATAGCCTGGCACAGTTTAGACAGTCAATATTGGAGACCAAAAGGAAAGTGTGTCCATTATACTTCCAGAAATAATGTTACATAATATTTTAATGAAATTTTGTGGTGGCAGAATTTGTCCTGCACTTTAAATTTTCTCTGGAGTCCTGGGAAGGAGAATTTTCATGTGGAGGTGTGCCATCCAGTGAGTTCTCTAAAATGATGTAAATCACGTTATGTCACAGTACAACAGTTGAATTTTAAGAAGCCTCATGTTTCAAAAATTATGATAGAAAATTTATTTTCTAATAGAAAGGAGATGTTTGTGAGTCCTGGACTCACTAAGCCATAGTTTTTCTGTTTAAAACACCCACAATAAAGGCATTTTTATAGAAAAAAACGCATTCGATTCCTGACTGCTCAAGCTGAGGAGGTTGGCTGGTCAGAGTGGAATAAAACAAAACTTGTTAAGGCTTTGATGACTCTTGAATCTTTCTGCTTTGGCCTTGCTCTTGCAGTGCAGTGGTGGCCAAGTTCACCTCCAACAACGGAGAAGCAATGAATGTCAGGTAGAACCCAAGGACTGGACAGGCAAGCAAAGCAGCTCTTGGTCTCTCTGTGGTGCTCCTGGCCACTCATTCCCTGTGAACCTATGCCCAGCTTCCACTGTTATACCCAATAGTGGATCATGAATGTAAATTATATTCTTAATTAGTCCATCGTATTATGTTCAGTTAAAAGTTTGACAATGTTTTAGTGTAAGAGGAATGCCTGCAACGTGAGAAAATTACCGAGACCAGAATGTCACATACATCCTCAACTTCGTATTTCATTTTATGTCATTAATGCTCTCCAAAAAATTTGTATATAAATTGTACATACAATTATATAAACCATATACATATTATATATTGAAATGCAAAATTGAATGTTTTCATGATTTCTATCACACAAAAATAAGTATCCTGACTGTTAGTTTGGGAAAAGTGTAGTAACTGAAGGAACAGCTGCGATGTTTGCCCTGGTATAATTGAGCCAACTGGCGGCAACATTTCTATGAACAGAGCCAAGATGTGCCAGATATATCAGCTAAACACAGCCCATAACTACAATGTTACCATCCAGTTGGTCATTTTCTGGTTTGTGTTCCCAGTGAACTTTTTAAATTTCTTACTTACATATTGCAAAGGTTACATATGACTTGGATATGAAAATACACATGCATGCATATATATTTTTGAACTAAGTCAAACTGAAATACAGTTATTTTTAATGTTTATAATAATTAATATGTCAATTACTATTATCAGGGGATTACTCTGTTCCAGTTTCTGTGTTAATATCAATGTGTGTACATGTTGTACACTTGTGTGTGTGTGTGTGTATGTGTATCCATTTCTACCAATCTATACTAATAAAAGGGTAATATACTTCTTAGACTGGGAGACCTTCCAGGAGACCATCCGGACATTCTTCTGGCCAAAGCCATGGTGGCGGGGCCGAGGTGGAGGCGGTTAGAGACCAAGAGGGGAGGGCATTTGCGGGTGATCTAGTCAGGATGGGACAGCAGATGTGGGTGACCAGGCTGGTGGGGGGGGGGGGTAAGGGCGATTGGGGGTAAGCAGACCAGCGGGGGGGGGGGGGAGTTGGGGGTGAGCAGGCCATCAGAGGGGCAGTTAGGGTGAGCAGGCCAGTGGGAAGTCATTTGGGGGTGATCAGAACAGCGGGGGGGGGTAGTTTAGAGTGAGCAGGCCAACAGGGGGGCAGTTAGGGTGAGCAGGCCAGTGGGAAGGAAAGATGGGGGCCAGCAGGGCAGTAGGGGCAGCAGTTGGGGGTCAGCAGGCCAGCAGGAGAAGGCAGTTGGGGGTGAGCACACTGGCACAGGGGATTCAAAAATATATTCATACCTCTATGTTCATTGCAGCATTATTTGTAATAGGGAAGATATGGAAGCAACCCAAGTGCCCATATAAAAATGAGTGGATAAAGAAGATGTGCTATATATGTGTCTATATGCACAATGAAATATTACTCAGCCATAAAAAATTATGAAACCTTATTATTTAATACACCATGAATGGACCTAGAGGATATTATACTATATAAATCATAGGAATAAAAATATCATATGATTTCACTTATAAGTGGAATCTAAAGAACAAAGGAAACAAACAATACAGAAATGGACTCATAGATACAAAGAATGAAGTTAGGTTATTAGATAGAGGAGGTTAGGGGACTCGGTAAAAAAGATGAAGGGATTAAGAAGTACAAACTAGTAGTTACAAAATAGTCACAGGGATGTAGCTACAACATAGGGGATATAGTCTACAATATTATAATAATTATGTATGGTGCTAGTGGTAGTTGAATTATATAACTTGTAAATTATGTAATTGTTTAACCACTATGCTACACAACTAACATAAAATAATGTTGAATGTCAATTGTAATTCAAAAATAAAATTTAAAAAGAAACCTGATCCCTGATGTTAAAATGTAAAATTGACAGTACCCAGAGCTCCCCTACATTTCCAGACTTTGTTTGGTGAGGTGATAAATTTTCCTCATCATTTATATAGAATTAGGTTGGAATTTCCTATTAGTCACATCCTGTTTCAGCAAAGAATGCAAGTCCTTGGGGTTTCACTGGCTCCTTCCCCAGCCCAAAATTGCTGATGCTGAGGAGAAGAGGGGCTGAGGGGCCTTTGTGTTACAGAAGTTTATGAAGAGACACCCCTACTTAAGACTAGGAGTGGTGAGTGAAGGTGAGAAGCACTGAGAGGAGGGTGAATGAGAGGAATCAAAGAGGAAGTGCACCCATCAGCCACCACGAATGAGGTGGAAGGCAGCCATAGTTTGTGATGTTTGTGGAGCTGGGAACTTAAACATCCATATGGGAGTTATTGGCTTACTACTTGCTATATAATTCCTCCTATTTAGGGTTCTGTGCCTTGAGTTAAGAGGCTTGGTAGAAAGCAACGTCTGCCTTGCCTTTCTTTCACGTGCTTCCAGGAGTGATGGATGAGGAGACAATGCCAGGAGAAGCCAAGCCCAAGAAAAGGTCTGAATGGGGAATATGTGGGTAGGAAAACTGATGTGGCTGTTAATATCCTGCTGCCACTATGTGATGCATTCAACTTTAATAATATTCTATATTATCGCCAAACCATATCCTGAAGATATTTGACAAAAGTTAATCCTGTAGTAGATGGGGGGCTAGGAAGGAGTCAAGACCCTTCACAGGAAGAATCATCAAAGGATATGCCCTCAAATATCCTAGATCTGTCAGGTGGAATGGCTAGTAGATTACTTAGTTTTTCAAGGGGGAGGAAATGGATACTTTTTAAAAGGCAGATTTGAACTCAGTATAATGCCATTTCCTACTGGCCTGATCTGAAAATGAAAGATACATGCTCACTGGTCACTGGAAATGCTCCCAATGTTGGAAAAAGGAAACTGGGCAACCACCTCAAGCAAGAGGATATTGTGTGCAAAAAGCTTAAATAGTTAATTTTTAAGTGATTTTTAAGTAATTGAAAATAATTTAAAACCTTATGAAAATATCTACACCACTGAATTCATAGGAATGTTGTCTCCTCAGGAGCTCAGGCTTCTGTGTTTTCAGTAATCACTCTCACTCCATCCATCTTTCCCCTTCTTATTATTTATATCTATTTCTTATGGCATATTTTATTTATTTAAAAGTGTGATCAAATACCAGACAGTATGCTAAGAGCTAAGAATATAACGTTTAAAAGAATATAACTCAATTTCCTACTAGTCACTTAATCTTTCTTAGGACAAACAGGATAGTATCAATTAGCTGATTGGTTGGAAATATAATTACACTAAAGCCTAATGAGTTTAGACTGTTAATTAGCAAAAAAAAAAAAAAAATCTTACTCAATTGGCAGTCCAAGCAGGCAACATAGAAACAACGGGAGAAGGCTTTCAAAACAGAAAACCCAGATTATAAAAAAAAACCACCCCAAGTATTTTAGAAACATCTGCAAAAGAAACCGTATTGATATTTTTGTTTTGAGTTATTCCAGTCCATTTTTACAGCCTATATCATGAATATTTTACAAACCCTTTCCCTTTAACATTATAAATAATTTTTCATTTCTCTTTATACATTTCTCCTGCTACCGATTTCTTTTTTAATTTGGAAAGTTCTTCCTGAGGGTAAAAGAGGGAACTCCAGTGAGAACATTCCCCAGGGTCTTCAAGAAACCTAGGTCTTTGAATGTGCAAACATATTCATACTTCCCAAAGGCTCAGGGTGTAATCAGAAAGACTCCAAGCTCTTCACCTGGACCATACATTATTTGAAAGGAAGTGCAACTTCCTCTTTTCAAACAGACTGCCTTTCCCAACTCTACCTTTACAGACAAGCGTTTCAGGAGAGACAGCATGGAGCAAGGTTATTCTGTTCTCAGTCTGCTGCACATCTGCTTACCCACGGCCTGCAGACTTAATGCCTCTTCCCCGTGGGTAAACCAGGGAGATTCAGGCCTATTACTCACCATGTGACCTGGGGCAGTTACACTCAGAAGAGGTTACAGGAGGCTAACCTTCATCCTAGGTCTCTGGGGGTGCCTGCTGTTACCCTGTTATACTCCATTTCTAGGACTGAATATTAAAAGAGAATAAGCCGGTGGTGTGTCTTCCACCTGGATTTCCAGCTATACATGGCTATTAATCATCTGGTAACTTCTCCCTGTGCCAGCATGAAGACAGCTGCACCAGGTAACCCCAGACACAAAGACTTTCCACATGTTACTGTTAATTTAAAGCCTGGCAGGTTGGAATGACTCCAGAAAAAGACAGAACAAATCTTATTAGCAAAGGGGAAACTTGCACATTTGTTATGAGGCTTACAGGTTCCTGTTTGAGAGCCTCTACCCACGCCCAGCTTTTCTTATCAGGAACAATGGGAGAAGTTATTTTTCAAAGGTATAGCAAAGATGGAAACATGTCCTGGAACTAGAGAGATCCGAGTCCAAGTTCAGGCCCTGCCATGTGCCAGCTTTCTGACCTTGTGACTATATCCTAACCTTCTGTCACCCATAAAATGAGAAAAAAAATAGAGAAAACCACCATCATCTTTCAGGTTTATTGCAGAGTTTCTTAACTTCAGCAGGAGTGACATTTGGGACTACATAACTTCCTTCTTGGGAGGGGGTGCTGTCCTGTGCGTTGTAGAATATTTAGCTGCATCTCTGGCCCCTACCACTACGTGCCAGCACTTCCAACCAGAGTTTATCCAGACATTGCCAGCTGTGCCCTGGAAGGCAAGATCATCCCCAGGTGAGAACTGCTGGCTTACTGAGGAGTAAGTTCACAATACCTGTAGTGAGCTTGGCACACAGCATTTCTCTCCTTCACATGGCCATTTAGATGCTCAACAACTCAGCATTCCCTTGCTATGTCTGCCTGCCCAGCACCCATACCCCTATGCATAGTGACTAAATTGTGACGGCCCTGTTTGGTGGTGGGTCTGTCAGTCACAATGCTCCACCTTCCCCTGGCTTAGAAGTGGACCTGGGGCTGAAGTTAGGACATCTGTACCCTCTTTCTGGATTTCGGAGGTCCATAGCAAGGGCTCCAGGGGCCCTTGGTGTTGGTTAATTGCAATGACCTCACCCAAGGAGGTATTACTAGTTCCTGCTCCCAAAGTCCAGGCTCTCTGGCTTCATGGCCTCCCTAGGGATCAGCTTCATCAGCTTCAGTCAGTTTCGGGAGTTTTCCAAATGCATGCTTTTTATATTTGTAATTTCATCCAAGTGGCTTTTAAAATTTTTAGAAAAGGCATATTAAGTGACATGATTAGTCACAGTGGCAAGACAACAAGATGACCTTGAGTGAGAAAAGGGATGTTAGTGGATGGATATGTAGATCCCTGTTTGGGAACACAAGATTTCATCTTGTGCTTTCTCTCTTCTCTCTATTCAGTGAGGTCCAGGAACCAGCAGCAACAGCACCACCTGGGAGCTGGTTAGAGATGCAGAATCTCAGACTCCACCCAGACCTACTTAGATCACAAGTGCTTCTAAGCAACCATCTATCTGTTGAAGCACTCCCTGACAGAGACTAAGCTTAAAGGCAATCATGCGGCCTGTTCCCACAGGCTCCCTTTGGTTAGATGCTGGGCCATGCAGAACCCACTGTACCAGGAAGGAGACAGAGAAGGATGAGAAACAGACACTAATAAAAATATTTAATTCTTTCCAAAGCCCCAGGCACCTACCCTTACTCATTCATCCCTGTCCCTCCTCTTAAGTACTTTCATATAAATGTGTTCTTACCTAACACCATGGATCACTATTCTTTAAACTGGGTGTCACAATTCATTTTCAAATCATGAAATCAATTTATAGATCATGGGCATAACTTTAAATAACAAAAGAGACTAGAAATGAGAAGACAAGCACCACCTAGAGTAAGTCTAACAAGTATTATATGTAAAACGTGTGTGTGTGTGTGTGTGTGTGTGTGTGTGTGTGTGTGTGTGTTGGAGGTGCTGTGATGTAAACTCTTTTTTTTTTTTTTTTTTTTTTTTTACTGTGGGGCCCTATCAAAAAGTTTGAAAGTCACCATCTTTGACCTTTACCAAGAGTTGTCCCAAGAAATAGCCATATAAAAATTGTTTCATTTCTCCATCTTTAAATTGTTAAACTTACTAAGAAGTTATGTTCATGGGGTTCTGTGATGGCTGATCACAGATCAGTCTTAGAATTGAGGCCCCAGAAGTCTGCCTCTCTGTTTCAGGGTGGTATTCTGGTGCACAATCCAGGACACATGAAACTAATAAAGCTACTAGGATGCCTAGAGTTTGGTTTTAGCTTAAACAGTGACTCTTAGTCAGGGTTCAAGTCTGAGATCTTTCTACTTGACTTGACCTTGTCCCGTGTGACTGATTTTTCCAGGGCTTTTCTGCCGGTACTGTGTGTAAGTACATGCTGCACATCCCTTTTCTGGAGGCATCTATAACATAATCAACCAACCCAACATCTAAACACTAATGCCCAGAGAATGGCACTGGCTGCCCAAGCCAGAGCACTGAGAGGGAAGCAGGTGACACTATGCGGGGGTCTGTTTACCCCATGCTCAGCAGATAGGCTCTCTCCACCAGCATCATTCCAGCCTTTATGGGAGACCCATAATGTACCCAACACCATGCCCCACTTTAGAGAGATCTTCCCATTTCATCAGTGTCCAGTGACATGGACACTGGACTCTCTTCTTGTTGCCTTTTCAGATGAAGAAACAGACTCTCAGAGAGACTAAATGGCTGGCCCACATCCAAGATCTGCCCCAATCCAACTTAAACCTGTGCTCTGAGCCACTGTCCCTCCTGTCACCCTTATACCGGCTCCAGCAGGCATTTCCGCCTCCCACTGTGCCACAGCGACGGCAAGGAGCACACACTTCTCTCTGCCCATCAGCGCTTAAGTACACAGCTGGCAGCATGGGTGATATTTATGACATAGCGCACAGCCTCTTTTTATCTTTCCCTGTTCCCTTTGTTTATATATCAAATGGAACAGCGTTCACTCTCTTCAAAGAGAGGGGAGGCAGTGATGTGGAATGAATCTTGCAGAAGTGGAATTTGACAGTGAGTGAAATATTTATTCAAACAGGAGGATCTGAGGACTGGTCACATGCCTGTCATTTATAGCATAGTGATGTGCTCTGTGCTATTAACTTTTAATTAACTCAATTAGATCAGAATGTCTGACACCATGATGAGCACATATAAACACCCCTGTTGGTGTCATGTTAAATTAATGTCTCTGAACAGCAAATTCTCTCCTTGCGTTAATGAGTTTGCCACCCCGGCTCTGTTAATTGTCGCTGGCACCTATGTGCCGGTCGCATGTGAGATGTGCCCATAGTGCCCAGTGCACATGTGGCTCCAGAGAGCCACACACCATGCATCAGGCCTCCCACAGCCTGCCTGTCTCGCATCTTGATCAGCAGCAGCAACACGATTTCCAGCACTGAGGTTCACTGCCCTCTTTTCCTAGTGTGGCCACTAATGTTAGCGAGATGTCCCAAGTCTAATTTTTATTGAGTACATTAAGGAAGTTCATCTTTATAATCAGGAACCTAGACTGTTGAAACACACCATTATCAATAGGGTGTTGCAATTTGAAATAGGATACACCTTTTTGGCTCCTTCACCTACAAATATTAGCGGTGGAAATGTTTTTTAGAACTCAGACTTGGGCTGTGCTGCTACAGAGCTATGCTTTTCAGCTAAATCAGTGCCTTCACTCATCTTAATGAACATTATTAGTCCAATTCAGTTCCTAAATCGAAAATAGCCACCCCACACCCAGAACCACCAATTTGTGTGTGGTTATAAAGGCCCAGTTTAATTTATCATCTCACACATTTAATCAAGAGTATATAATAATAAATCTTGAAAATGATCAATGTTGCTGGTGTGTGGCCCCACATGGGTTTGTCTTCCTAACAGATTCACAGAGGAAACTTCCCCCCAAGCTTTCTTTAGTAAACTCCTTACATCATGGACCAGAGCACTGGGACCATGGGGACAAAGAATTGAACCTAAAAGTTAAAGGGGGTAGGAGAGGAAGAACCAACGTCTTTCAACCTGGGGCTTGAGATCAGCTTGGATGCTCCTTATATTTACCTTATTAGTTCACTTTTAGTAAAAACAGAAAACAGAGGAATTCTATTTAAGCAGCAGCTCCAGGTGCTTATCTGAACATGTCAAGGACACCCTTACTTTTCCTCCCTGTAGTCTTTGCACATTATGCCCCTTTGTGCACCAAGCACTATTTTCTTTGTCTGGCTAATCCCTGCTCATTCTGAGTAAGAAGGATTGAATGCCGTTTCTTCAGGCATGAATCTTGCAGAAGTGGAATTTGACAGTGAGATTGATCCAGACTGGATCAGGACCTCCCATTCTGCATTCCTATGGTGCTCTGTACTTTCCTTTCCATCATTCCTCATTATTATCTGTTCAGTGTTTGCTTCCTTACCATATAGTGAGCTTCAGGGCAACTACCTTTGCCTTCTGTCCCCCACAATATGTAGTACACGGGTCCCAAGAGACACAGAAGAGGTGAGCACTTAGTGTCTGCAGGAGAGAGGGAAAGCAAGGGAGCCCGGACTACACCGGGACCCATCACAGTTTCTCAGGGCAAGGTCTGGCTGCAGATCTCTGAGGCTCTCAGAGGGATGGGGAACTGCCTGAGGGCAGGGGCTATGTCACTTGCATTGCAGGTATCTATGAATGTTAAAACGTTTTGAAACGTTATCCCTAATGCCCTTGTGGCTCTGAGTTGGCAATAAATACTTACATAAAAGCATCATTGGACCTGCTGATCTCAGAGCATCAATCCCTCATAAATATTTAATTAAAAAAATCACTATGTTGAGTTTATTTATTTTTACCTACTTAATCCCCAGCAGCTCTATGAGGTTGGGTCTATGTTAAATCCTCCTTGTTTTGATCATAATCTGAGACCTACTATGTGCTAAGCACATTGAAATGTGTTTTACCTTGTTTAACCTTTCTCATGTAATCTTTGGAACAGGAGCCAATTTCCTCATTTTACAGATGAGACAGAAGTGCTACAGAGTTTATTCAAACAGGAGAAGGTAGGATTGGGCTTGGAACCCAGTTCTGTGTAAACTGCAGTGTCACTTTATTACAAATATTAACAGCATTGCAACCACGGCTGTGCCAGATTTTCATACTCATTCTGCTGTTGGAGCAGGAAATCAATGAGCAGGGAGGCAAGCAAGCCCACAAGATGCGTGAACCACACCTTGCTGGGCACGATGGCAGGGACTCTGTCTTGTGGAGCAAAAGCCAAATCACTGAAATACTCATGACATGAAGACATTTCCCAGCGTTTAAGAAGTTTGTCCTTATCTACGGGAAAGCCATTTTCTGCATGCATTTCTACTTTTCTAGTGCAAATACAAATACTCACCTTGCAACCAACACTAGTTTAAAGCTAGGAAAGGGGTAGAGGCAGGGCCTTTTGGAGCATCCCTGTGATTCTCTTTTCAATTGCAAAGCCCCCTGTCATGGCCACACAGCCCATGCTGAGAAAGTCTTAATATGCCTGGACTTGACATAATTAGTTTCAAAGACTGGATCTTCAATCTTTACAATAGTCAATTACTTCTATAGTCAGTATTTTTTTTTTATTAAAAATAATAGCAAGAGATTTTTGTGCATTCCTGCTACTCATGAGCCATCTGTCACAGACACCTGGGGCAAAGAAGCTATGAAAAGCGTGAGGAGCACTTGATCAGTTCAAAAAAGAAAAAAGAAAGAAAACCTACAAAAAAGCTGGCTTCTTACTTTTGGACAGATTAATTTTAGCATCTCACACAGCATTTCCCCTACTAGGGACATTTTTACAAGGAATTTAATTGATCCTATGAGGTTTGGTATAGGAATCAGTTATCTTTATAGTTACTGTCCATCAATAAGAGAAGGTGGTGAGTCACTTTTTTGTTGTTAATCCTCACATACAGATATTTCTTCTTCTTTTTTTTTTTTTTTCAGAGAGAGTAAAAGGGAGGGAGGGGGAAAAAAGAGGAAGAGAAACATCAATGTGAGACACATAGACGGTTGCTTCCTGCATGCATCTGATTGGGACTGGAGAGAAAATCTACAACCTAGGTACATGCCCTTTACCAGGAATCAAATCCTTGACCCTTTGGTGCATGGGCCAATGCTCTAACCAATAAGCACACTGGACAGAGCTGGTGAGTCACTTTCAAGATGCCAAGCAAAATCCTAGAGAATTATTGAACATATTCAAAGTTTGGGTTTTCAAAAATTTATTTACACCCCATATCCATCCACACTGGGTGTGAGATAGCTTGCACAACTAAGCACAATAAGGTGGAATTACAAGAAGATGAAAAGAAGAATCAGAGAAGAGAGACAAAAAGGGGCAGATCGACATCGTGGCCACCCACAGAAGTGGTTCTTATGCCTCAACAACGAATTTGATCCTGTGCATCTTGTCAGTGAAAATAAAAGAGAAATACGGCAGTGTGTGATGCAAATGACTCACAGGATGGTGGTGAGAGAGAACCAGGTGTTTATGAACGGGGTTCCTGACTCTCAGATCATGAGGCTTCCAAGAGGTTCCATAAACCTTATCCCATTTCGAGTAATGACTGAGGATTGGATGCCAGGCCGTGAGCTACAAACTATGCAATGCTTCACAGCAGCCAATGACATAGCTGTGGTCCCCTCCCCCAGCTGGGAGGCTCAGTCTCAAAGAAGCAGTGTAACCTGCACAAGGTCACATGACTGCAAAGGAGCCAGCTCACTTCTGCACATCAGAGTTTCATCTCTCCTGCCTCCATCTTTCAGTTAAGGGGAAACCAGGGCATCTCCTCCGTGTCTTAGAAACCGATCAGATCCAGGGACATTCACTCCCTTGGCCACAGGTTGATTGTGAGCAGAATGTCAGTAGTACAAATGTTTGGGAAAGTTAAATTCCATTATATTCATATATACTACACACATCCAGGTGTATGGATATATTACAAAGTACAGTTTTTGAAATATTCTAATCTATTACATAGATGTACCTGCACATGTCATAGGCAGTTGCACACATATAATGGCACTTTTACCTGGAAATAATATTAACAGCAATAGGTAACTTGCAGAGCTCTTATGGTGTGCCCAGCTCTGTTCTATGCATTTCCTGTGATCTTAATTAAGGGTATTGGGAGCAGGGCAGCAACCTGCTCTATTAAACCACAGAAAAATGACACTGTAAAGGGCAATGTGGCCTGCAAAGCCCCCTGAGGAGCTAGGTAACCCTTTATGCTGACAGCTCATCAACATCACCAGTGCAGCTCTGCTTTCACATTCTCTGACCTGCATTATAACAAAACACACAGGTATCCCATGGCTGCCATGCTTGGGTCTCACAACATGACCCCCACGTCTCCCTGTCTTGGACACAGGCTGCCTCTTGCTTTGATCAAGGTGACTAATTGGTAAGAAACCCAGGTGGATGTGAGGCCACTTTCTAGGGTCACAGTTACATCTCAGGCATAGCACTGCCAGACACTGGCCCCAGCCGCAGTGCAGAGCAAGCCCTTCAACTTCATTCTCACAGGAAGCCTTTCATAGAATAATGAAACAGAAAAACATCTAGCTTGGAGGATCTGATAAAAAGGCAACTTGTAAAAACTAAATTTAAAATTGGTTTGACACTTTTTTCCAAGTTATTTTACTTTCAGGATGACAACAATAACAATAATAATAATAAGGATGAGTTACAATATTCACTTCTTTATTGAGTACTTACTTTATGCCAGGAGCTGGCTAAGGATTTGACATGCATTATTTCAATTCTCCTGGGATCATCTGAGCTTGGTATAATTTTAAGATCTACTTGAAAAAATAGGGCTTAGAAGTTCAAGTAGTTGAAATCTCCTTCAGACACCTCTTGGCTAGACCTACCAGCAGGAGGGCACAGAGACAAGGGTCTCAGGGCCATTGGTTAAGAACCTCAGTTTTAGAGATGGACATCCTAAAGTCAATTCAGTTCCTCTACCTATCACTGACTGACTGGCCAATCTCTAAGAACCCCAACCTCCTCCTCTGTAAAGTGGACTAATGCTACAATCCATGCTATCAGAATCTTGCAAGGGTTAAATGAGGTAATTCATATAATATACTCAACAGCACCAGGTACCTGGTAAAATACTCAAAGGAGTAAGAGCTACTTTATTTTCATTAAACTTTTATTTATAAATGATTCTGTAGATCCATGTGCAGTTGTAAGAAATAATGTAGAGAAGTCCTGCAGACCCTTACTTAGTTCTTCCAATGATAACATCCACAAAACCATGACATGATATTACAACCAGGATATTGATATTGATATAGTTAAAATACAGAACAATTCCATCCCACCATGATCCCCATTATGCGAGTATTTTTCAAAGTCAGCGTGGTCACTGAATATATTGGGGATGGTTGGCCTGTGGGGTAAGGGGCAGGGAAAGAACATTTACTACATGATAGAGATGAGAAACCATATTTTAAAAGTTTCTTTCCCCACTTTTAAACAGATAAAACATACCCCCATATAATTCATCGCACCTGTTTCAGAAGTCACAGTGAAATCCAAGTTACACATGTTAGCATAACAATGTTACTGATTTCACAAGAAAGGACATAAGTCACCTCCACAATACTGAAGACAGAAATAGTGCAGCTGGAAATAGACTGCTGAGCGCAGACATAAGTTAGAAATGTCTCTATACTGCTAGTAACCCTCCAGGGCCCCTGTGTGCATTTAGACTGAACTCCGACTCAACCTTCAAGACCCTTGATCAATAGTTCCCATTGTGGGGCAAATGCTCTACAGGGGGACAATTTTATTTTTAAGGGGGGCAATTAGAGAATGAGTTATTAACAGTGAATTATTTGGATTTCTTATGGTTCTAGGAGTCTTCTATGCATTATATAAATATATATTGTGACATATTTTTGCATTTCAGTTCTCTATTATATGTTTTGAAACCTTATTTGCTATTTTTTTCATATCACTTTTTTATTTTTATTTTTAACAATTTCTTAGTGATTTCTTCCTCAGTACTTCAACTTTCCTTCCATTCTTTTATTTTTCTCTTTTGTGGATCCCATGTTCTTTGGAAGCTTGTTTAGACCCAGTTAATTGCCTTTTAGGCTTCCTCCATGTGAATAGGGGTTCACTTTATGAATAATAAGAATTATATCACAGAGGGGGGCATCAGGATTTTAGAGATGCTTAGGTGGAAACCACTGTCCTAGATCATCTGGGTTCTACCTACTTCTTGGAATTGTTTGCTAATCAATCCTACCTCCCTCACTAAACTTCTACTGCTAGGGTCATTTGCCTATTTCTTGACCATTCCACATCTGTTTTGATCGCAGGGCCTTCAACTGGACATGCTCATTGTTGAGCACTGCTGGCTAGTTTGTTAGCAACACTCTGTCCTTGTCAGCCCTGTTTCAGCAGAGATCCTGGCCATGTGCCTCTCCCTTCTGTCCTGCCACTCCTTTCGCTTTCCTCTCCCACTCCTCACTACCTGACATCCTGGTTTTATCTGGCTCCTGGTTTATTCTCTCTCTTCCAATGAGAATACCAGTCACAAAAACTGATATCTTGCCTGTGTTCTTTGCCCTTTATTCTCAACCCTTTAAACAGTTACTGGCATAACTTACATGTTCTTTGAAGAATTACTAATTAATGAATGAAAAAGTAACAATAAAAAATTACTTTTTGAATGCTCATTGGATATCAATGAGATTTTTCTTTTTGATGATGGCAATCCCAATATTTCTGATATATGAAAAACCTAAACTAGACCAAAGCATTTTATCTTAAAGGTAGTGATAACTGACAACAACTATCACACTAATACCCCATGGGTAAAGTCATTTGGCTAAAGGGTTTGCTACTGAAGGTCTCAGGTAACCTTGTTTGGTCAATGGTAGTGCGTGTGGTTTCTTTTGGGGGTTGAGGGGAAGTTGTTAACCAAGCATTTATAAAAATAATCTGGAATTAAAATGTTATTTAGTTAACAGATATAGATCGTTGAAATTTCCAAATAGGAAATTGGACCTGTCTCATAAACTCTTTTTGTGGATGATATAAAAAAATTTCAAACTTTCCAAATGCTACTTGTTTTGACAATGCAAAATTTATAAAGTCTAATCTATTGCAATTCCCAGCACCATTGTCTTGGAGTGGCATTCATTTAGGGTCAGAGATACCGCTGAGACAAATAAACCCCTGATCAGGTTTCTACTACAAATCCACTTAGATGATATGGGTCTATTCTTGGTCACAGTTGATGAGTCTTGGTTTTTCTTTGGTTTTGTTTGATTATCTGAGTATTCACTTGCTTCACCTGTAAATTGGCTATAATGATGGCACCTCTCTCATAAGATTGTTCTGAGGATTAAATGAGATAAATTGATAAAGCTTTATCAGAGTGCTTCAAACAGGGTAAGTTAATACCATTACTAACTATATAGAATATCATATAAGTTTGGTAATGGTAGAGGTATGCTGATAAATTCTTAACGAAAAACTCTTCGAAAATTTGGTGTTTTGTAATGTTTGCACATTTTCATGGTATAAATACTCCTGCCAGAGCTGATATAAAGCTATAAACACTTCACATGAAATTGGAAAGAGAATCTAACAATCATCTCAGGAGAGCTGGTATTAGTATCTCTAGCACATCAACCACTGGTTAGAGGACGTAATATCTTCTTTGTATGGTCAATGCATCTCAAAAACAGGATATGTATGACACATAACTTGCTAAAGAGAATCAGTGAGGGGCATCACTCAAGGAAAGCTAAAGTCAAGGTTCAGGCATGGACAATTGGTGTGTTAGGAGCAAAGCTCTAGGGCAGTGGTTGGCAAACTGCGGCTCGTGAGCCACATGCAGCTCTTTGGCCCCTTGAGTGTGGCTCTTCCACAAAATACCATGAGCAGGGATGCACATACAGTTCAATTGAAACTTCATGGCCCATGCGCAGAAGTCTATTTTTCAGCTCTCAAAAGAAATTTCAGCCGAAACTGGTGTGGCTCCATGGATAGAGCGTCGGCCTGGGGACTGAAAGGTCCCAGGTTTGATTCCGGTCAAGGACATGTACGTTGGCTGCGGGCACATCCCCAGTAGGTGGTGTGCAAGAAGCAGCTGATCGATGTTTCTCTCTCATCGATGTTTCTGACTTTCTATCCCTCTCCCTTCCTCTCTGTGAAAAATCAATAAAACATATATTTAAAAAAAAAAAGAAAGGCCTTCCATTAAAAAAAAAAAGAAATTTCAATCATTGTACTGTTGATATTTGACTCTGTTGACTAATGAGTTTGCTGATCACTGCTCTAGGGGATATTTCTCACATAACCTGAATTTGGAATTGCATTTTCCCCCCATGCAAAACTATTTTTTAAATCTGAACAATAAAGATTTATTAAAGAAAAAGAAACCTTTGCTTAGCTATCAATTAGTCCATGTAGCTGAAAAGTGATTTTTTTATTGTTTAAAGTATTACAAATATAATACATCTGTCTCCTCCCCCCCCCCCCATTGACCTCCCCCTGGGCTCCCGTACCCCCTAGCACATGTCCTCACCTGCCCCCTCCCATAGTGTCTTGTATCCATTGGTTATGCTTATATGCTTGCATACAAGTCCTTCAGTTAATCTCTTATAGCCCCTGCCCCCCAACCTCCTCTGCCTTCCCTCTGAAGTTTGACAGTCTGTTCAATGCTTCTTTCCCCATGCAAAACTATTCATGAAGGGTCATACAAGAGACACCAATTTCTAGTCCTTGAGGACAAAGAAACAAGGTGAGAGATTATGGACTCAAAGAATGAACTTTTAGGAGATTCTTTGCTAAAATTAAAGGCACAAGATAAATGTTGACCTCATGTTTTGGATACACCAATGGGAATATGACAAAATTTCATTTGTAGATGATTCATGTGGGCAGCTCACAACACCAGATTTCAGGAGAGAGTTCTGGGCTGGACAGGGAAATCCCTGCATCAAGTGTTGGATGAAGCTATGCTTCATGGTTAGGATTAGAAGGCAGAAATAGAAAGAAAGTAAAGGGAAGAAACTTGGGGAAGCCTTCATTTAGATTAGGAGAGAAAGCCATGGCTGCTTCCCAGGAACAGTTTGAAGAGACAGAAAGGCTAATCTGGATAGTTAGTGTCACAGAGCCCGAGAGAAAAGAGATTTACTACATTGCACAAATTCTCTTGAACTACCACCTGCTGATGCTTTCTTAGCCTTACTTTCATTTTAAGTTATTAACCTTGTGAGGCAATGTTTAGTGAGATACAATTATACCCACATATAACAGAACTTCCTGTTGGTGACTTGATGCGACAGCTTTAGGTGAGGTCTTGGAGAAGCTCCCAGAGCATAGAAAATGGTACAAACAGGGGCAAGTACACATCTAATCCTGAGGAACACAGCCCCGAGGCTAGGTTTTTTAAGAATTTAATAAATCTTTATTGTTCAGATTATTACAGTGTTGCTCTCAACCCCCCCTCCCCTATAGATAGCTCCCCTCCCCCCGGTACCCATCCCACCCTCTGCCCTTACCTCCCCAACACTGTCCTCATCCATAGGTGTACGATTTTTGTCCAATCTCTTCCTGCATCTCCCAAACCCCTTTCCCCCCAAGAATTGTCAGTCCTTTCCCTTTCTATGTCCCTGATTCTATTTTATTCACCAGTTTATTCTGATCATCATATTTTTAATTCACTTTTTAGATTCACTTGTTGATAGATGTGTATTTGTTGTTCATAACTTTCATCTTTACCTTTTTCTTCTTCTTCCTGTTTTTAAAGAATACCTTTCAGCATTTCATATAATACTGGTTTGGCGGTGATGAACTTCTTTAGCTTTTTCTTATCTGCAAAGCACTTTATCTGACCTTCAAGTCTGAATTATAGCTTTGCTGGGTAGAGTAATCTTGGTTGTAGGTTCTTGTTATTCATCACTTTGAATATTTCTTGCCATTCCTGTCTTGTCTGCATAGTTTCTGTTGAGAAATCAGCTGATAATTGTATGGGTGCGCCCTTGTAGGTAACTAACTGTTTTTCTCTTGCTGCTTTTAATATTCTCTCTTTATCTTTTGCTCTTGGCATTTTAATTATGATGTGTCTTGGTGTGGTCCTCTTTAGATTCCTTTTGTTTAGGGTTTGGTGTGCTTCTGGACTTTTAAGTCTATTTCTTTCACCAGGTGGGGGAAGTTTTTGGTCATTATTTCTTCAAATAGGTTTTCAGTATCTTGCTCTCTCTCTTTTTCTGGAACCCCCATAATTCAGATGTTGGTATGCTTGAGGTTGTCCCAGAGGCTCTTTACACTACCTTCAATTTTTTGGATTCTTTTTGCTTCTTGCTTTTCTGGCTGAGTGATTTTTGCTTCTTTGTATTTCAAATCTTTGACTTGATTCTTGTGGTCCTCTAGTCTGCTTTTAGGTCTCTGTATAATATTTTTTATTTCAGTCAGTGTATGCTTAATTTCTAGTTGGTCCTTTTTCATATCCTCCAGTTTCTCACTCATATCCTCAAGGGTCTCTTTAAATTTATCGGCCTTTCCTAGGAACCTCTTGAAAAACCTTATAACTGTGGTTTTGAACTCTATGTCCAGTCATTTTTTTTCCTCCATTTCTTTCAAATGTGATTTGTTACCTTGTCTTCACGTTTTGGCTGTTCCCCTGAGTTGGTTGAGTAGCTTTGTGTGGTAGGTGTCCTCTAGGGGGCAGTGGCTCAGCCTCCCAAGTTACCTGAGGTGAATACTCTTGGTGCACCCCTTTATGGGCTGCACAGTCTTGTTGTAGTTAAGCCTAGATTGTTGTTGGTATCTGGGAGGGTTTGACCTCCAGGCCAATTGGCTGTGAGGATCAGCTGTGTTTATGCTGGGAGAACCTCTGTGCTTAGTTTAGATGGGGCAGAGACTCTGGGCTAAGCAGTCAGCCTTGGTTTACTTCAGCCCCACCCTTAATAGCTCCCAGGTCTCTGTGCCCTGAGGCAATGGCTGCACACATCTCGAAGAGAAAGCTGTCCAGAGCTCTGCCCACTGCCGGACAGTCTAGTTTCTCCCTAAATGAGTCTGGACACCCAAAGACTCACCCAGAACAGGAAAACAAAGCAGTCCAGTGTGTTTTTTTTTTCCTCCCAAACAATAGAGCCAACCACAGCCCTCTCCGATAGATTGTGCACCTCTGCAGTGCCCGAGTTCCAGGGTGCTTCCTCCTTACTGTCCAGTTTCACCCCGTATGAGTCTGGGTTCCCTGAGACTCACCCGGAACTGGGGCTCAGTGGATGCCTTTGTCTCCCTTCCTGTTTGAGAAAACCAGCCAGCTATTCAGCCAGCTGCCCTATCCGCTCATGTGAGGCTCTGCACCTCTAACTCCGAGGTATCCGCAACTCTGTCCTCCGCAGATTCCCCAAGTCTCAGTGTCCTTTTATCTTTCCTTTTATTTGTGGAATGTCCACTCTGCCAGCCCTCTGGTGGTTCTGAATGATGTCTATTTTGTTTTTTAGTTTTAGTTTTGAAATTGTTGTACCAGGCAGCAGTATGGGTATTTAACTATGCCACCATCTTGGTTCCTCCCCGATTTATTTCTCCCCTCTTCTGTCTTTTTCAAAGGCACCCACACAGGCACAAAGTTCTCTTCCTTTCTGATCTCCCTCCCCTAGTCCTTGCAGATGGCAGCCATTTGGGGTGGTGGGTGGCATGAAGTCCATGTGTTCTCACAGTGCTTGACCCTCACCACCATCCCATTAGCACCTCTGCTCAGAAGGGTCCCTCAGGAATCAGAAAATATCAACCTTCCCCCTCACTTTCATCGTGTCTTCTTACCCTCTCCTTTCTACTCCTTCTACCCAACAGTCTGGCATCCCTTGGACTTCTGAAGCAAAGCTGTGGAGATAGAGCAGAACAAAGAACCCGAATGTATGGGCTACATTTAAAGGGCAGCAGCTCTCTTTAAAAATCAGCTGTCCTTTAAGAGCATATTTTATTATTTCCTCTGCCAGGGAATGCATTAAGGCTTCTTGGTTTCTGGTTTTGATATTGAGGCATTTTTGATTTGGGTTGGATGGTTATCATGAGAGACAAAAGCCAATTTTTGTATGTCAGATTAAATTTAAAACAGACCAAATGGTGAAAAATGATGCAGAGAATAACTTTTAATTTTCCCCCCAAGTTCATGGAACATCTGAAAGTAACCTTGGAAGAAAATAAACAATAAGTTAAATATTTAACAGTGATTTAATTCAAGATGGTGGTGGGGGGTGATGCCCTAAGCTGAATAATATACATGTTTAACAAATGTTTTACATGTAGCATGCCAATACTGTCCATTTAACAAAAATGGGCTTCATCTTAAGATGTCCAGAATGTAACAGAAAGGAAAGTAAGCAGATCATGACGTGAGAGTGAGGTATGTGCCATATTGAAGCCCACACAGAGCTGCACCCTCATCAAACCTGCTTTCATGTTTCTAAGTCTTCACAAATCAGCCACAGTGATCCCCACATGGAAAGTTATTCTCCTTAAATTCACAAGTAAGTTATATCTGGTACAGAACCTGTATCCATACCCTCCTTTTTGCTGGGCTTATGTTAAATGACCTGCCAGAACACTAGCTCTCCTTTATAAAAAACAAGACAAAATGAAAACAAATCTGTGAACTGGTTCTCCTCTTCTTTCTGAGATGTCAGAGATCAATCTCCAATTCTAAAATTCATGGGATCCCTCCATTCAGAGCTAACAACCTGACCCAAATATCCTACATCCGTTTTCACCCCTCCCCCAACTCAAACCATACATCCTTTGAGGTTGATGCCAATCATCATCCAAGATGTTGAAGTCATTCCAATCCCCATTAGGGATGGATATGCAAAGGCACTGAGGGAGGAATGTGCATTAAGAAAATGCTGAGCAGGTCAGCGTGGCAGGAGCAGGTGCAGTATATCTGGAAGGACGTTGGAGTGTGTGAAGAGTTGAAGGAAGCAGATGGTGAAGGTCTTGTCCCATCTGTACTTATCCTGAAGGCAACAAAGAAGCAATGATGGTTTAAGGGAGGAAGAGATAGGATCCACTGTAAGCTTCTGGCACAACATTGGGGAAAAGTAGAGACAAGTGTGTCAACACCAAAGAGGAGAGTCTGATCACTTCCAGTGAGTCATAGTGAAAATGAGAACTGAGAACGTGGTGCTAAGAATGGTATCAAGGAACCTTTTTTTTTTTTTTCATAGATCAAACCAATAGGAATTAGTCATTGCTTCTGAAAGCATACACTCTAGAAGAAAAACAACATAATAAACAAATGGAGATGGATAAGCCAGGGAGCAGTGAGGAAATGAAGAAGAATGCCAGGCCAAGACTAGGGCTAAAAGGTTACAGAATCTAATAGAATGCAGAAGTCAGCAAAGGAGGAAATCAAAATGAGGCTGCCAATGAGAATAAGATTAGGAATGTGGTATTTGCAAATGCAGACAGAAGGAGACATTAAGTAAGAAAATAATCATATAATACTCAGAGGGGAAATCAGTAATTTACTAACAAGAAAAAATCCCCACTTCAAGAATTCACATAAAAATTGCCCACTAGTGAATCTGTAAAGCTCCCTCTTGGAAATGTTAGTGGGAATCAAGTTCCTGTTTTATCAGTGATTCTAAAACTAAAGCATTTGAAGAATGAATAAATTCTAGTCCAAACATCTAACTAGATAAAAGCCTATTCTGAAATTTTGACGGTAATAGTAAATAAGGACTAATTCAGGTTTAGGCAAAAAACTTCCTGGTGAAAAACAAGAATTAGATTAGGTTTTTAACATGCTGAAAATATATTTAAATTATATTTTAAAACTCAAGATATAAGACTGGTTAATGTCCCCTGCATGGAGAAACAATTTGAATTTATATTTCAAATAAAAAGCTAATTATTTAGTTAACATATGACCCCTGATTATAGGTTTGTAAAGGACACAACTAGTAATTTTATATCAAAATAAATTTCTCAGATTCTACAGTCCCAAGAGGCAAGCTCAGCTTCAGTACTGTTCTCTTGTAACACCTCTGATCAATATCTAGGAATTAAATTAACAATTAACTGTCAGTGCTAAAGTGCAAAGTAAAAGATAAATCATAAATTTTAAAATGAGCATTTCCTGCAATGGATTTTTCCAGTGTCTGACCTTAAACTGAACAGGGCTGATGTCATCTTTTCACCAAACCTTCTTGTAATTATTTTCTAGGAAGCAGCAGTCTTCTAAGATACTCCTCTAGGGGATAATGAGGGTAACCCCTCATTGAATATTGTGTTTTTCCGTGTATAAGATGCTCCCATGTATAAGACGGCCCACACTTTCCCAACCCAAAATTAAGAAATCAATATTTTAAACATTTTGCTAGTTTCCCTCTTAAGGCCTTCTTCTTTTTTTTGCATCTTAAGGAGTTGTTCTTCCTGTTTTCTCCACTGTCTGATCATACACTCAGTGGGAGGAGGTCCAAATTGCCTTTTTGCAGCTCTTACTCTTTTGTATGGCTGATTATACTCAGTTTGAATTTTACAGAGTAAGACAATTGCTTACCAGTATTTGTCTTTTTATTTTATGACATCTTTATGGGCTCAGAATGCTTTGGTCTTTGTTGCATCTGCACATTCTCCACGTCCACCTCCAATTACAGCATCAGATGATGTCAGTAACAACAAAGCTCATGATTGGAGGAAGCCTGTTTAGCAAGGTATGGGCAGCTATGCACCCACCTGACTCACTCCTCAGCTGACTTCTGTGTATAAGATGCCCTCCATTTTTCAGTCTACTGATTTTAGAAAACAAAAAGCATCTTATACATGGAAAAATATGCTAAGTCTAGACTACTAGACTCCAAAAGTTAAGAAAGCAGCTTAACTCTGGTCAATTCAGGTGTTTCTCATACTTGATTGGGTGCGTTTAACTACCTGTCTATCTATGTTTGTCTATCATCTATCTATCTATCTATCTATCTATCTATCTATCTATCTATCTATCTATCTATCTATCTATCTATTATCTATCAAAGCATTTAACCTGGCCTGGCCAATGAGGCATGAGGGTATGGCAGGCTTGAGTTGGCTGTCCCTAGAAAGGACTGCTTCCAAGGTAGGCTCTTCGTTGGCATCAATCAGATTTTGGGATGGTTCCCACTATTCCCTAGTGTACAGTGCCTCACTGTACCTGACCTGTTTGTACAAAAAATACATGGTTTATGCTGAACACCTGCTTTCTTTCTTTCTGGAAGTTTGGAATTTTGCTACATACCGAGCAGAGGGTACCTAGGTGACCAGCTCCCAGGAGAAATTCTGGTCTTCCCAGTAGACATTTGCATGTCGTCCTACCCCATTGTTGGGGGAATTAAGCATTTTGGACCTCCTCCCACTGCATTGCGAAAGGACCCTGGAGCTGGCACCTGGCTTCCTCCGCACTTCACCCCAGGCAGCTTTTCCTGCATGGACTGTGCTTGGGATTTTTTCACTGTAATAAATCTTAGCCGTGCGTATGGCCATGTGCTGAGTCCATGAATTCTCCTGGAGAATTACCAAAGCTAGAGCTGGCCTTGGGGACCCCTGACACACACAGTATCCATCAATGTTTTGCCAGAAATAGTGCTCTGAGAACACACTTAGGGGAACACTGCTCAATAGCACAGATTAATTAAGAGAATCTATGTAAGACACAGAGCACAGCTACTGGCAGATAAGATGGGCTCTATAAATACTAGTCATTAATGATGTTACTCCAGCATTCTTATTAATAATACCATAATTCTGAAAAGATAGGAATCTTCCTTGCCACACCTTTGAATATCAGCCATGTGCTCTGTACCCTGTTTCACACCCTGGAACTGATCACTAGATGCTTGTTAAGTGAATTATTGAGTCCTTATTTACAAAGTGCTGTGCCCACACAGTGGAGGCCATTAAAAGCGTGCTGTCTCAGCCCTGGAGCTCACACATTGAAAACAAACACTATCAGTAAAGACAGAGCTGCACATGAAAATACAGACAGAAAACTCACTCGACAATAAAAAGCAAATGGATGCAGGAAAGAGTGGTCATTGTACTTTCACAAGCAGAAGGCTTGACACTTCAGTCTATTCCTAATTTAGGAGGCAGAGTATGGATGGACTATAGAATTCTCCATTTCTCTAGATGTGAATTAGGTAGTCCCTTTTCTGCAAAGCTGATACAACTGAGTGGGAGGAGGCACCATACCTATGAAGAAGGATACACTTAGAACGATGATGGTGCACTTCCAAAACGAAATCTCAGTTTAAGCTATTTGGGTAAGTTGTTTGTTAGATAGATTTCTTGTTCCAGCAAAATTTCACTTTCACTGCAGCGCAGATCTGATAGATGAACTGGCCATAAGCATAATGACCTGGAGTTCCAGCTGGCCCAGGACCAGGTTCCACCCATTAACAACTATGTCTTCCTTGCCACACCTTTGAATATCAGCCATGTGCTCTGCACTCTGTTTCACACACTGGAACCGATCACTAGATGCTTGTTAAGTGAATTATTGTGCCCTTATTTACAAAGTGCTTCACTTTCCTCAAGAGTCAAATCAGGGCAATCACAGTACACACCTCACTGGGTTCACATAAAGAGTAAGAAAAGCTGCCTGGATAGTATCAGGTACATAGTAGGTGCTTGAAAATACTGTTTTTGAGGGTGCTTCCACTTGAGCCAGGGAAGATGAGAAAGCACCCCAGCCAGGACAAATGTGCAGGAGGCCTGTGTGTCTGTTCCCCAAGAAAGATGCTGGAATTGGTTATGTTTCACTTTCCTATTGATCAGAAGGCAGCCTCAGAATCTTCTTTAACGTAGGCCTCTGCTTGGGACAGAATTGTGTTCCTTAATATTTACACATTGAAGCTTTCACCCCCAATATGAATATATTTGGAGACTTTAAAGGGGTAATTAAGGTTCAATAAGGTCATATGGGGTGGGCTCTAACCCTACATGACCTATGCCCTTACAAAAAGAGGAAGATACACCAGGGATGCACCCATAGTGAAAAGGCCATCTGAGGACACAATAAGAAGACTGCTGCCTGCAAACCAAGGAGAGAGTCCTCAGGAGAAATCAGATAATTCTTTGATCATGGACTTCTAGGCTCCAGAACTGTGAGAAAATAAATATCTGTGTTTTAAGCCCCAGGCTGTGGTATTTTGCTATGGAGTTCTGAGTTGACTATAACAGGACCAAGAAGACAATCCCTTAAAATGATCACTTTCTGGACATTCTATCAAGCATTGCTACTGTCTCTGGGACAGAGACTTCTGACCAACACTGACATCACTCTATAAATTCAGCCTATCCTGACTGGACCATTTGCCCCTTCCAAACATATCTCATTTACGAAAACTTGGTTTGGATTTACATTGGTTGTGAATCAGAAAATATCAGAGAAATCTTTGAGTACTAGATGACCAATCTATGTTTCTAATGGTTTCTCCAATGGCATGAGATTCTTCTGGGTCCCCATTCCTCCCAGTCACCCCACCTCAGTAAATGGCAGATCTGTCATTCCTTCTGGCTCAAGACAAAGTCTCCTAATGACCCTCAATACCTCTTTCTTTCACACCCTCCATTTAATTCAGTAGCAAATAATGTTGTCTCACTGTACCTGACCTGTTTGCATCATCACCCTTCAAGGCATATCTCACATCCAATGCCTTCTCATCACATCCACCTTCCACTTTAATCCAAGCTCCACTCTCTCTCACCTGGTTTACTGCTAGAGCCTCCTGCCAGCTCTCTGCTTCCACTGCAGTCCCTCATTCTACCTCCCACTGCCCTGCCAGATTTCCTGGTGCAGGACATATCAGAATGCACCCTGCCTCTGCTTACCACCTTCAGTGCCCACCATTTTCATTCAGAAGCCAGAGTCCATACAAAGCCTAGATGGTCCTATTTGATTTGCCTCCTCCCCCTTCTATCCTCCCTAAACATCAAACTCACTTCCACCCCAGGGCCTATGCACTTGCTTTCAGGACTGTTAAGAAGGGGTCATGCCTTGGAGCAAAAAAATGGGGGCACCTCAACAGAGGCAGAACAGCTAAAAGTATTTCTATAGGGTTTTTCTTGAGCTCCTTCCTAGACAGTGGAGCCCTGTCATTATAAGACTCTCTTTCCCCAGCTTGGCTACTATTCACCTGTGTAGTTCTCTTTACCTTCAGTTATCTGCATAGTTTCCATCCTTCTCTTTCATCAGGACTCTGCTTAAACGTGCGCTGCTCACAGACGCCAACCCAGAGCATTCATGTATAAAATAAGATAGTGCTCACCCCTTGCTTTCCCCATCCTCCTCACACTTTTTAATTTTACTCAGGGGATTTTATCATCACCTGCCTATATGCCTGCCATAAGTTGCCTGAGAGCAAGACTTAATGCCTTGAATAGTATCTGACAGGTAGTAGGAGCTTGAATAGTCACCTGTCGAATTAATGAGTGTATGAATGAGTGAATGAGTGGGGCAGGTGGTAAAGATAAGTACACTTCACATAAACAAACATAGTCACAGGACTGCAATGATGACATAGCTATCTGTCTTGGCATGCTGGGAAAGGTTTACAGTTGTGTGCAGCTGCGAGAGTTAGCCAGCTGGATACTCCCGCTTGATGGGTTGCAAAAACAAGACCATCTTTGGGTTATGGTGTTGATGAGAGGCATGCAAATTTAATCATGAAAAGTAGATCTTTTGCAGATTAAAAATATTCATTGCCTGTGGTATCCCTTCTGTGTTTAGAAAGGGCTTTCCCTTATTTTCTTGTGTATGAGTGTCAAAGCATCTGGCAATAAAGCACTAACTTCATTTCCTCTTCCCATTCATCTTTTTTATCTCCAACTTGAGGAGCTAACCCTGCAGCTCTCTCTCAGCAGTGATAACTTATGACCGAACTACTGATCTCTCACGTTAATGAAACTTCACTCTATTTCTCTTAAGAATGTAATGGGCAGGGCTGTTAAACAGCCAGTGTGACAAGACTGGTTCTGCATTTGGAGTGGGAGCATTAGCCTCTGACCGCCATTGATTCTTAGCTTCTAAAGTTTCCTTGAGGCAGCAATGGAGATGTTAACACACACAGGGCATGTTACAAGGGCTGCCTTATCTCTCAGACCTGAATAAATGATTCATAACAGGCCTCAACTCTAATCTTAGTCCAGAGGTGAGGATGATGGGATAAAGTGTTCTTTGCAACCAAAGTTTGAATGAAAGAAGACTGTCTTCCTCTATGAGGGGCGGATTTCTCTATGACGTAGAGACAACTTTATATAGAAAGGAGAAGAAAACAGGAATGAAGATTGTTGAATAAATAGTGTGTCTGAAAGATTTCACTCAATCAGAACCTTCAAGTGGCTGAGATGGCAAAGCCCAACGTCCTCCCTGCTAGTCCATCCCAGAACCTACCTAGAATCAGACTCAGCAAGAAACAAAAACCACTGTGGAGACAGAAACCCACTCACACACTTACATGTTTTCCTTAGGATTTCAACGCCTATAGAAATACCATCGTAACCCAGAACAGTGCTGCTTAAACTTAATGGACCAGCTTATGGGAAAAAACAAGATGCATTCCTCAGTCCCCATCTCATTCTCTAGAGGAGATGAACTTTGTAAGCAGGATTCCAGGGGGAGGAACCACAGTGCAACAGCAAGCTGATGACTTTGACCTCGGAACATATGGGAAGAAATTCCCACATTCCTCTGCCTCTAGTTATACAACCCTGAGCACAGTTATTTCACTTCTCTGAGCTTCGTTTCCTTAAAGCAGCACCCACCATAGATGAGTTACCAATATCAAAAGACACAATGATTACTGAAGCAGCTATCAGATGCCCAGTTCAATGCACATAACATACAATATCTCATTTCATCTCGACAACAGCTCCAGGAAGTAGGTCCTCACATTGCTCTCTTTTTACAGGTGTGCAAACTAAGGCTCACAGATTAAGCAACTTGCCCCAAATTACACAGCCAGTGAAGGTAATGCTAATATTAAAACACAGACTTGTGTGATGCTAAGATGGCACTTCATTCATGACTTCCTAGGTCTGCACTTCCCAAAGCAGTTCCACCAGCCATGTGAGTATTTAAATGTAACTAAACTTAAATAAAAAAGTCCATTTCCTACTGGCGTTAGCCACAGTACCAGTGCTCACCAGCCACCGAATAGGACCACCCATCTTGGATAATGCAGAAACAGAACACCATTGTGGAAGTTCTATTGGACCACACTGGGCTGGTCCTTCTCTGAAATAGATAGGCTGACTTGTAGGAGGCAATAATGCTTGTGAGGCTTAACAATGTCCAGAAATAACTGGGGTGCTTTTTCAGCCTGAACCCACGCAGGCAGTTCACAGGGGTTGATCCAGATTGTGGAGATGTTGAAGACCATGCAATTTGAGGACCCACTTTAAGCAGAAGAATAAAAGTCACAGTACAACAGTGGGAAAAGGTCTTCAGAAGGGGTCACTACTAATAAAGTGATGGAACGGCCAGCTCTGGCAGTTTCACAGTTACTTGTTTCTAGGATCAGACATGCATGAGAGTCACCAGGCTGTGGTGATTAACACATCACCATGGCGTGGGGTCCCGGTCGGCTTTCTGCTGGCATGGCAGACACTGCTCTTCCGCCTTCTCTCAGGACCACCCTTGTATACTGACACCTCCCTGGGCTAGAATGTCCTTGAATCCTTGTCAATCATGGACAAGTTTCCATGTAGACATTGAGAATGTGCGAGACTCCCCTCGCTTTTTCCCATCCCTCTAGGACCTGCCCTTACACCTGGCTTTTCATATCCTGTCACTCTCCCTTCCCTCACTATGTTTTATTTTTCAACAATTTTTAAAAGATTGAGGTGAAACTCACATAGCATAAAATTAACCATTTTAAAGGGAACAATTCAGTGGCATTTGGTGCTTCACCATGTTTTGCAACCACTACCCCCCATCTAGTTCCAAAATGTTTCCATCAGTAGGAAACTGGGTACCCATTAGTAATCCCTCCCCCTACTCCTCTGTCCCTGGCAACCAGTAACATGCTTTCTGTCCCTATGAAATTACCTATTCTGGACATTTCATATCAATGTACTCAGCTAATATAACCTTTTGTGTCTGGCTCCTTGTACTCAGCACACTGTTGTTGTGTTTGTTTGTTTGTTTGTTTGTTTGTGTGGGGTCAGCCACCTTGTAGCATGGTTCAGTACATCATTCCTTTTTGTGGCGGGATAGTATCCCATTGCACAAATAGAACACGTTTGTCTATCTGTTCACCAGTTCATGGGCTCCCTCACCTCTAGATGGGCTGAAACAACCAGCAGTGGGAGGAGTCTGTGTTAGGGGAGGATGTCAGTGCCAAACTGTCTCCACAACCATCTTTCTAGAAAGGCTGACCAGGCACCTCTCGGGAAGGTCGCTGGAACCCAGCAGCCATCTTCATGCTACTTCTTTTTGCTCTTGTTAAATTTTTCTCACCAACATTATCTAAAGTGTGATTTTTATAATGGTTAATAGTTCTTTAAAGGAGAACATTGATTAGAAGGTTTGGTTTTTAAAAGCCTGGAATATGTTGGCTTAAACAGGTTTTAAAAATACCTGTTGTGTCCAATGTGCACTGTAAATTTTAAAGAAGCAGTTATAGTTTTTGAGGTTTCCCAAATTTTCATTGGTACCACAATGATCCAAGCATTTTGTGTAAATGTGTGTTGAGGGGCATCTCTCAGTCCTTATGTTTCCCAGAAGGAGTTTGAAAAGCTATTGTATATTAATATTTATATCATTTTTAGATCCATGTAATTGTGGGGGGAGGAGTCCACACACAGTAGAGATTGGTGCTTCTACAGAGCTTAAACCAGGTATATTTAGAATCACAAGTTAAATATCTTAAATGCATTTAAATGTCAATTATTTCTGAATTAATCCTTAAACTATATAAAATGTCATGAGTTTGAATTGCAGCTGAATGACAACTCATAACACACTATTCATTTTGAAAATATTTGAATCCTTCAGCTCCTCAAAGCAAGCAAATTTGAGGATCTCAAAGGCAGAGAGTTCTAAAAAAGTGTCTTTGAGAAATGCACATTCCAGCATATATTCTCAGTATCCTATATAAGAGAGGAATATGCTAATTATATGTTACGCCTTGAGGCTTAATGATTAACTACGAACTGACCAGATCACGCATTTGCAGGAGGGTGGGCCACGGAACTACAAGTGGTGGCAGGCAGCAAGCTTGAGGGGAGGGGCGGGGGAGCAATAGGAGGGCGGGACAGTGTGCAGAGAGCTACATGGCAGTGGCAGTGACCTACTGGCACATGGATTTGTGCACATGGCTACAAGTATACACACACACAAACACACACACACACACACACACATATTCTGCTTAAGTGTGCCATATAGTTGGAAATTGTGTTCTGAATTATATCTACATAATTTTCAATAAAAGTAAACTTGCAGTAAATTATCTACATCATAAGGTACCAAAGACAAATGGCCTTTGCTGGAATTAGTTTTCCCTCAGGAGTAAGGAAATGGAATTTGTCTTCTGCCAAAAATAAAAAATAAAAAATAAAAAATAAAAAATAAAAAATAAAAAACCAACAACACACAAAACACCACACAATAAAAAATGAGCATGGGTGAGTTCTGCTAGAATCCCATTACTGGTGTTTCTCATAATTAGGGGGGTATTCTAGGCACTCGGAGCCCTGACAGGCCAAGACCCTGCTGACAGGAAGTCTGGTGGAGATGCCAGGACCTGGTTGGAGAGGAGGTTCCCACCCTTGAGCACACAGAGCTCCCAGCAGCCCCTCAGGAAGGGTCACTATTCTCATTCACACCAGGATTTCCTGGCAGCGGCACTATTAGCATTTGGGGCTGGATGGTTCTTTGTGGTGTGGGCTGTCCTGTGAATTGTATGCTGTTTAGGAGCATCCCTGGCCTGCCCAATCCTACTATGTCTCCTGGGGCCAACTCACCCCTCTTTGAGAACTGCTGGTTTACAGTGAGCAAAGCGAGCATTTACATGACTATTTACATGACATATGACAGAGCCAGGGCGTGAGGCTCTGAAGGGGGAGGTGGTGTTCATCAGTTGGCTCTTTCATCTACCAGCTATATAACCAGCTTCATTTCTACACATAAAAATGCACAAAACAATCTCTGCCCTTAAGGTTATTAATCCCTCATCTCATATCCCTCAAGCCTGGAGCAGGGTGCTGGCATGCTAGTGGGCACTTACATTGGAAGACATTGCCCAGGAAATGTACTTGTTCTCAGCCTGACACAGTCATTGTGTAGTCAAGTGTGGTTGTTGCTATTTGTGTACTAGTAAATGGCACTGGGGCAAGAACCTGGAGTTGGGGCTGTCTGGGTAACGTGCCTAGGTGGTTTCCTCTAAAGTGAAGACCAGCTCAAGGTCAGGGCCAGGTGTGCTGGTGTCTGCTGATTTAGACTAGACAAACACTACTCCATTCAGTCCCCTGCCTCTCAGGATGAGGGCCTCAGAACAGGTCACTATTTGGGGCTCACTTCAGTCTACGTGATGTATCCACAGTAGCTATGAGTCTGAGACCACTCAAACACAGATGAAAATCAAAATCAAGTGTCCAACCATTCTCTGATTCTTACTTGGTCTAAAGAAAATGATGATGACACTTAAGTGAAATGAGGAAAGTGAAAGAGGCCTGGACGTCTGTGCTCTGGTAGGAAGACACATGAGAGAGACTGCACACTGCCTTCAGCCCTTGAGAGAGCCACTCAGGGTCTGCTGAGAGTAACTGCTCTAACTATCACCTTATTTGCAACCAACAGAAGAGGGGAGCACATGGCCCAACTTGTTAGCTATGCCATCATCCCAAGATCTGCATCTGGGGCCAGAGATTAAGACCACCTGTAACTTACCTGCTGTGTGACCTTGCATAACTACTCTGTGCCTACATTTTCTATAGAAGTTGGTGTGGTGACAGGTGGAATAATGGCTCCCAATGATGTCTACATCATAACACCTAGAACCTGTGAATACTTTAGGTCCCAGGCAAAAAGAAGTCAATATTTCAGATAAAAAATAATAATGGGATTTAAAATAATGGGATTATCCTGTGTTATCCAAGTGAGTCCGATGTAATCACAAGAGTCCTTAAAAGGTGTGTGTGTGGGAGGGGGGGAGAAGGAGGAAGAACCACCACGATGTCAGTGTCTGTCTGTGCCCATATTACTTCTGCTTTGAAGACAGAAAGAGACCCAGCAAAGCATGTGGGTGGCTCTAGATGCGGAAAAGGCCTCCAGAAGGAATCAGCCCTGCGTGTTGATGCTTGGATTTTAGCCCAGTGAGGCCTGCACTTGACTTCTGACCTTTAGAACTGTGAGATAATAAATTTGTATTGGTTTAAGCCACAAGTTTGTGATAATTTGCTATGGCAGAAATAGGGAACTATAATAGAGGCACCTAACTCCTTGAGTCAATATAAGAACTAGTGAGATACTGTTTATATGGCTGAGCAAAGCCCGCAAAGCATCACCATTATGTTTTGTTATTGTATTACTCAGCGTCAGAGTCAGGTGTAGCCCCAGGCAGCTCAGGTCTGCAGTCAGCTTGCTGAGCATTGCTCTGAAGGGGGAAATGCCAAAGAAAAGGACAATAAATTTCACTTTGAACGCTACACCTGCAAAGTCATTCTCCCTTCCCATAAGCCTTTCTGAACCTCTGTTCCATTTAAGCGTGTGCAGATGAACTCTGGAATGTGCTCGTAGCCAGCCTCCCTGACAATACCCTGGGGAGCCTATTCCTGGATGCAGTGAGCTCACCTCTGGGCCTGACCGCGTGTCCATCATATAAGGGAGATACACATTTAGCCTCTCCTCTGAAATCTCCATAAAAGGGAAATTTATATGCTTCTTTTTGGGTCTATGATCTCAAAAACTCTCAAAATCAGTTTATCAATTCCCGAGGGATGTGAGGGCCTATCTAGTCCAGAGGTCTGCACACTTTTTTTGTCAAGTGGCAGAGAGTAAATACTTCTGCCTTTGAGGGCCATCCCCTGTTGCAGCTTTCCAACTCAGCTGGTGTAGTATGCAGAATTCATGATGAGGCCCTGCATTAAAAAGTCAAAAGGAATAGGAAATGTATTCATAATTAATTGTGAAAAGCCAGTCACTCAGTTTCCTGAGCTTTTGTGAGCAGCTGGCCAAGACATCCACTGCAGACCCACCACCTTTACCCGTGCTCCCACCAAAGAGTTAATGGCCAAGGGAACGTGCCCCCCAAGCCAGGAGGGCATGGCCCAACTCCAAAGAGCACAGAGCTCTCCTCCTGATTTGTTGTCAAAGATGGCCATTCTGGTCCCATTAAGCCATTGGAGAAGATGAGCCCTCACTTAATGAGGTGCATTCTCTCAGTGGGCTTCCACTCAGCCTGCCTTCAGGGTACCTGGTCTGACACATGGAACAAGGTTCAGTTTGGCCCCGTTGCAGGCAGAGAAATGAGCATCCACAAGCAAAAAGGCACAATTAAGTCCTTTTCACAGTCCCTCTCCAGCAAAGTACCAGAAAAGATGGCCTTTGCTTAAAAGAGCCCATTATGCAAACTTCTGAACTTTGACAAGAAAAAGTAATAATATGGGGACAATCTTTTGGCACCAAATACCTTACTGCAAGAAAAAGATAAGCCTTTTTCATAATAAACTTAAAACAGATGCCAATCCAGCGAATCAACAGCTAACAGCTCTGGCTAACTGTGTATAATAAGTAGTTTTGAGATAGCCCACTGATAAACCCTTAAAGAGCTAAAAGCTTGGAATTTTAACAGAAAATGTTCATTTGGCCTGTAGATTGAACCTCCTTACCTGCCCAACCCCGTAGGGGTTCAGAATGAAAGGTTTCCTGGTTACTCTGTCCAGGAGGCACTTTAAGACTGAGCTTGGGGAAGGCAGGCCTTTATCTTTTTCCTTTCCCTCAGTGCCTGGCAGGTAGTGGGGTCTCAACAAATGAATGCATTTTTGAATTAATTTCTATTCCATGGCAATTTGAATGTTATTGTTGATGTGCTCAACCAAATCTTATCTTCCTGAAATGCAAATTGGATGTCATTCCCTTGCTGAAAACCCTCCCAGGCTTCCTTAGAATAAAGTTTAAACTCCTTATCCTAACCCTACAAGGCCTGGTAGTGCCTGGCACCCTAATTTTTCATCTCACCCCAAAGTACATTTTATATCTTTATTGTGAGTCTGGATTCACCTCCTGTGGCTTTCTTGGTGAGAATGGCATTTATCTGAAATGTGCCACTCTGGCTTTCAAGACCCAGAGACAGGGCTCCCTACGTTGACCTCAGTTGTATGCTGGCAACCAGGACAGACTGTGCAAAACCCAAATCTGATCACATTATTCTCCAGCCTAAAATCCTGAAAGGTCACCAGAGGGGCACCATGTCTGCACTCATTGCTTAGCATAGGCGTCCCGTTTCCTCACTGGTGGAATTCACTTTCTGTCTCCTGCAGGAGCCCCACTCAGCCACTTCTCCGGGTTGTCTTAGTCTGTTCCTCTTCCCCAGAACCCTCTAGCCCTAACCACCTCCTTCTCACCTGGTGAACTCCTCCTCCTCCCTAGGACACTCTGCCCAATCTACCTCCCTGTCACCTGGTGAACTTCTCATTCCTGAGTACTTGCTCTGATGCCTCATCCTCTGGAAGGCTGCTTCTGCCCCTGCCCTGTCCCTTGGGGGTATAGCTGTCTTCTCACAAATCTTTGTCCCCAGCTAGATCAAGAACTTTACAAGGACAGGGACAGTATCTCTTGCTGTGGTTCCCCAGAAACAAATACAGACTTTTTGTCTATTTAAGCCAGACAAGTGTTCGAGTAAATAAGTCACACCGTATTTTCAGATCCTTGAAGAGGCCAGGCCTCTGCTGGTGCCTGCAGCATGACACCTGGGTCTGTCCTGTGCTCACTGGAGGACACTGAAAAACACTTCTGGCCTGGACCCATTAGATGCTAGTAGCACCACTGCCCCCGCAGTGTGACAACCCAAAATGTCTCCAGACATTGTGGGGATGTCCCCTGAAAGGCACATCACCCCACTGACAAGCCCTGATGTCACGGGTCCCTGACAGGGAAGAGACAGCATCCCTGTCTTTAGATTCCCCATCAGGTCTACTTCCAAATGTCATCACTCAGCAAGGCCTGACTGGACCACACAGCCCCTCCTGTCACTCTGTAATGTTAATCAGCTGTATTTTTATTTTTAGCACTCACAACCGCCTGATACATTATACTCACTAATGTCTGTTACTGACAGAGTTCTATGAAGCAGTAACTTGGCAATTCTTCGCTGTTTTATCCCCTGCACCCTGAAATGTAGCTGGCACCAGTTAGGCACCCCCTCAGCATCTGTAGTCAATCTGGTGGTTGACTAAATCCCACTTAATGGGTGTGTGCTGACTCTGAAGTGTATGGCTCCTTTGGTGACCCCAAGTTGCCTCTCTGTAAGTGTGGTCCCATATCCCTCAGTTCCCTCAGCTAGTAAAGTGTGTGCTTCCTCAGAAAGAGGAAGACAGCCTCTTTCTTTCTTTTTAAAAAAATATATTTGATTGATTTTTTACAGAGAGGAAGGGAGAGGGATAGAAAGTCAGAACCATCGATGAGAGAGAAACATCGATCAGCTGCCTCCTGCACACCCCCCACTGGGGATCTGCTCACAACCAAGGTAAATGCCCTTGACTGGAATCAAATCTGGGACCCTTCAGTCTGCAGGCAGTCACTCTATCCACAGAGCCAAACCAGTTTTGGCAGGACAGCCTCTTTCTATCTTTGCTTTTGCACCCCTCTCCTTCTGATCTATGCCCCAAACTCCCCCTTCCCTTCCCTGCTCTTTTCTTACCAAGTGGAAAAAAAATCTTGATGCCTATTGATGAGTACAAATAGATGAGGAGTGAGTGCTGGGGGCTAGGATCTGTGCTTGTAGGATCTGGTCCAAGAGGGTTTGGCCATAATACCCATTATTACGGGATAGTAAAAATATTAGCAATGTATTGTCAGTAGTTATTTGTAAATTCAGAGGGTTGGATAAAAGCATCTAAAAGCTCTTGTAGTTCTGATGTATTGTGATTCTTCAGCACCTTGAGAAAAAATTCTGCCAAGTCATTTGGGACAAACAGCCACGTTGAAACAGATTTATTTGGTTGTAGTAAGAACACTAAAGCAAAAATAAAGGGAAAACTGACCATCAGATGTTTATTCACTCCATGAACATGGGGTAGATCCAGCCTGTGGGCAGGTGCCTTGGATGCAAGGCCCAGCGCTGGGAGGACAAGGTAGAGGGAGGGACACATGTTCTTCCACCTGCCAACATTCCAGTTAAACCTCTTGTAAGCTAATGATGTTTAGAAAAATATGTCACTATCGACCTGGGTGAGGAAGCAGCTTTGCTTAGTGGACCAAATAAATAATCAGCCAGGAGCACCTCGGCACTAATACAGGCATGCGTCTGCCTCGGTGACGCTGCTGAACCTCATGCCTCAGTTTTACCAGCTGCACCTGACAGATAAGGCCAGGGTGCTAAATGCAGTGCTGGCAAGTGTGGGGAACCCAGGTGGAAAGAGAATGGTGGAGATGCTCAGGAGCACTGAGGTGGGGAGAGGCTGCAGCCAAACCCAAATTATTGTTTTCTGAAGTGAGTCAGAAGACAGTTTGTTCATTTATTTATCAAATTATTTTTCTCCACATTTCAATTTTTAAGAGCTTGTGTCAAAAGAGACATCGGAAAGTAGTTAACTTCAGACATTTGCTTAGATTCAAGCAGTTGATTGAGGGGAAATAAGATCTTTGATTTTTCTATTAAGTGTTAGAAGCTCCTCTGAGTATTAGGTTGATGTTGTTCCCTTTCCCAGCTATGAATAAATTGCACAGATGGGTTCTATTAACTCATGGTTCTCAAACTTGGCTTCACAGCAGAAACACCAGGAGAGTTTCAGAAACATGCTGATGCCTGATCCCACTCCAAGACACTCTAAGGTATGGAGAGCAAGTTGGCCATCAAGGACTTTAAAATCCCCCAAATGATTTCATCATGCAGTAATGTTTGAGAACCATAAATAACTTGCTTATAACATAACTAGAGGCTCAGAACATGAAATCCATGCATGGTTAGGGTTCTTAGGCCTGGCCAGCAATCAGGGCCAATCAGGTTTCTCCTCCTTCCCTTGCCACCGGCACACCACCACCACATGGTCCCCCCTCTCCCTCCTCCCCTTGGCCCCTCAGCACCCCACCACAGCTGCTTGTCGCCCACTATGTTCCATGCCGCCCCCTTGTGGTCATTGCACATCATAGCGAGTGATTGAATTGTTCTCCAGGTCGAACTCCCTAGGGGACACTTTGCATATTAGCCTTTTATATAGAGAGATAAAAGTGGAATATAATCTAATATGGCTGTCCCCAGGCCAGCCTCCTCCTATCAGGCACCCTGTCCCTTGTGCCAGCTCGGATCTTTTGAAGACACTTTTATCTTTAGCCTAAAAGCTTGGTTTCTAAGAAGTCAGCAAACACTCAGTCCCTGGCATTCAACAGTCATCCAAAGTCTAGACAGGAAGGAGCAAAGCAGCCAGGGACAAAGGTGCCTGGCTCTCAGGAGCCATTAACGAAACAAAAACAAAGACAGTTTTGAAGAAATGGATTGGACACAGAGGGCTTTCAAATGGTGTATGGAACACATTTGGGTTGTAATGGAATTGGTTCAAAAACTACTCTCACTGAGGCAAATTATTGAATCAAGCTGGCTGCAGTGACGTTAACACTTAAGAGCCTGTTTGAGACCTTGGGTTCTCAAATGTCAGGGAGCATCAGAACCACCTGGGAGGCTTGTGAATACCCAGAATGGGAGGCGGGGGGCGAGTTTCTCATTCAGTAGGTCTGAGGTGGGGGCCTGAGAATGGGCATTTCTAACAAGTTCCAGATTCTGATGCTAGTGTGGGGGTTTAGATGATTTCTTTCTACGAAGTGACACCTGGTGCTACTAACAGCTAACCATGTGACTGCTAGCTGATGCCCAGAAGCTGCTTTCACCTCCATTTCGCCAGCAGGAGCTCTTGTCAGAGGCAAGGGCTCCTGATTCCAGCACACTCAATGGTTGCACTGGGTGCTACCATTCTGCACCCACTTTCTAACCATAGCAGCACAGGAGACGACACAGCCATCTCACCCTCATTCTAAAGATGGGAACACAAGGGCTGAGAATTGAGGAACTGGCCAAAGGTGACACACTGTTAGGGCAAACCATTAAATGACAGATATTCACCCTTATTTCACTTACAAAAATGGCAATTTCATAGGTTTCTCTGATGGGAGAGTCAAGATTCTAACCTCAGTAGGTCAGATTCCAAAGCCTGAGCTTTACCCCAAAATTCTGTGTCTCCTCCCAGTCAGGGCTCTTTCCTGGTCCATGTGTATTATTACCTGATGGGACCATGATATTATTGGAAATTAAGATCATAGGTGTGAAGCCACACTCTCCTAAGCATGGACTGGCTACCTACCCTCAGGCGGCCATGCCTATCACTGAGAGGCTGTCAAAATGAAATTGTATTGATGACATGCCATGCAGGTGATAACACCCACCTCAGGCCCTTTGTGAGCACAGTGAGAGTCTGTCACATGAGCTTCCCTGCCGACATCTTACATGAGCTTGGAGATGGAAATGGGAGACATGAGGTAGCAGCTCTACAGATTGGAGGATCTATAAAGCAAGATATCAGAGTCACCCAACCCTCTGGACAGCCAAGACAGGGTTGCCACCACCCATTTTCGACTGCCATAGGAGCAGAGTGAGGGCTCCTCTAGAAAAGTGATTCTCAGCTGGGCCATTGTGCCCTGTTAAACAACTGGCAATATCTAGAGATGTTTTTTTATTGTCATGACTGAAATGGGGATGCTATTTGCATCTAGAGGCCAGTTGTGCTTCTAAACACCATGCAATACACAGGCTGGATGCCCTACCACAGAATTATGCCACCCAAAATGTTGATAATGCTGAAGAGAGGGACCCTGCACCAGAACAGTATCATGTACAGCTGGGCATTTCCTGCAGCACCGTTTCTGGTTGTGTTACCCATGAGCCAGGTTAAGGGTTCCTTCTACCAATTCTGTAAGCTACCTGTACTCTTTCATAACTCCTTTTCTTTGTATATTAGTTGAGAAGATTTTGTTGACTACCGCCAAGAATCCCAACTAAGAAAGATGGCCAGGGGGGATACCAGGCTAGAGGAAGGAGAGGATGCAGCTTATCCCTACTGCAAGGGCTGGGTGGCTTCCCAAGGTGATACCTTCATTGTCCATGTGCAACATGGAAATTATTGTATCTAGGCGAGTAACCTAAGTAACTCTCCAATTGGGGTAAATCTGTATCTCCCAATTGTCTTAAAATTCCAAATATTATGATTCATCTATTTCTGCATGACAGCAGCATTTTTCACCTTGATTGTATTTCCTGCCTAATTGTCTTGGAACCACATATGCGTTAGAATTAGGGCAGAGCCATATGAGTGAAAAAACACACAACACAGGAGCAATAATACCCTCTGTCTGCCAGGTGTAACACTCTTAATCACAAAGTCGAAACTTGTGCAAAAAATGGCTCAAATGAGAGCAAACTGTATCACAGAAAATGTGAACAAATATTCAGAAGGAGGCAATGAAATCCTGCTTGTGTTCTGAAGCCAAGAACACAGGTGGTTCCCGTTACCAGTTCTGTAATTGAGAATGATAACAGAATCAAGCTCATTTTATGAACATTAAATGAGATGATCATTAGGTATTCAGCATGGAGCCTTGGCACATTGTAAATGTTCAATAAATGTTAACACCAACATTAATAACAATAATATATCTTGGGAACCACTTTGGCCCTCAACTAACATAGTGGCCAAGACAAGATAATAAACCATTTCACAGGTTTATGCATGTAGAACTCTTAAGAGTTCTTAGGCACTTAATAGGTGCTCAATAAATGTTATTTTTCCCTCTCCTTTCAAGAGCTCCTTTTTTCTCCCACCCAATTCTGACATTCCCAGTTTCTATACATCTCTCACCTTGGATAACAGCTCCTGGTGAAGGTCTCCTGCCTATGACTCCTGCCCACTCCCAGGCCCTGCTTCCAGATTACCTCTTGCCCCCTGCTGAGCCCAGACAAACCTTCTGCCACCTGCCTAACAGACTGTCTCCCATCCTACTGCTGTTCTCCCATCTTGATAAATTTGCAGGCAACAGATTATAGTCACAGTATGAGGGAATCATTACCACCTGCTAATATTTTTATAGAATTTCATAAACTTGGTCATTCATGAATCCTTTACAGTACTTTATTCCAATGAAGAGTTCACAAATCACTCAAATGCTGGCAAAATGCATAATAATGAGCAATATTTCAGGAGGCTTTGCATTAACATGTCAGCTTCCAGTACTGTGAGAGCTAAATTATTTTGCCAGGTGCCACTTCAGGTCAGAAGCTTGGAAAGCCCTTTGGGGAGCTGGGGTGGGGAGAGGGGGCAGGTGGCATTCGGTCATGGAAAAGAATGGTATTTGAAAAGAAATAGATCACTTAGCCAGTGAACCCCTCTTCCCAGCCCTAGAAAGTGGAGGTCCTGGGAAAGAGGCCTGGGAATTTGTGAGTTTAGTTGAGGGTAAAATAAAAAGTGTTTCTTAGTGACTGAAAATGCAGGGCTTCAGAGGTGGAGAGAAATGGACATGGATCCCAGACTCAGTACACACCAGCTGGGAGACCTTGAAAAAGTATTTAATAGTTATTTGCTTATCCATAAAATGGGGTTACCATCTACTTCTTAAGTCTCCTGTGGGAAATGGATCAAACAAGAGAACATATATGAAGTGTTTAGCACAGTGTCAGCCATGCAGTGTTCAATGAACAGCAGCTTTAATGAGATACACCAGGGGGCCTAGGACAGATTTATTCCAGGTTATTTTGTGCAGTTTCCTCGGCTTAGTTCAGAGGCTTTCTTGTTGGAGTTGGGACCTGTTAACACAATCACAAGGCCTTGCATATGAGCAGCATTTTACTTTAAAATAAGCAACACTGGAGCAATTACAATGGCAACCCATTGGCCCAAATGCTCTTTGCTTGTGAAACTTGCAAGAGGGGAAACTAAAATGCAGAAATTCAATTCAGTTATTTGAAGAAGCATGTTTGCTACCAAGCACAATGACCACCACACACACGATGGATCTCACAGTATCGCTAAGATAGCAAATTACTTCTAAGCAGGCATTTGGAATGGACCAGAATTGCAGCATTCTTATGCTCAAAGTATATTAAAAAGTGAGTGGTTCTCATTAAATCTAGAAATAGAAGAGCCAAGCACAGAGCAATAGGGGACCTTCCCCAAAAGGACCTGAAGAAAACAGAACAAAGACTGAATAAAGAGTGAGAGGTGGGGGGGCGATGGCATTGGAACTGGGCTCTCATGAGGCTAGTGAGCGGCTCAGGACCAGCCGCAGTGTGGCCATCGACACTGGTGCTCTTCTGAGCACTGCACTCCCACCAAGCACCGGCGGCCTGCACTGGGCAGATGGGGCTCTGTGCCGCAGGTAAACAAGGCACCCAATGAGCAAGGCCTGGCTTCCTGGCATATCGCCTGCACACACGGATGGGAAATTTAAATCAGTGCATTTTGAAACAAAGCCTAGGCACTCAAGTGAAAGCCACAGGGCGGCAGGAAACCTGGGGTGTCTTGTTTCCCATCATATTCCCCTACCACCTTGGAGGGTGCTCCTCACCCTATAGATTCTCAATAAAATGTATGTACACAGAATAAGTGGATCAATCAATACATTATAAAACTGTCAAAACCCCTCAGGATTACTCAAGAAAAGTCCATACTTGAGACAGGCAGACTGGGATACCACTCAGAGTCCTCGGAGTTTTCCTTTATCATCCTTGGCCTTTCACAGACAGCATTAGCCTCTCGTTCATCTAGTAAGATTAGATAGTGCTTACTGTGTTTCTGGTACTGTTCTCAATGCTTACCATTAAAATAATATAAGATCAGTATTAGTATTATTCCCATTTTACCTATGAGAAAGTTGAGGCAGGCATCCTGCCCTCGTCCCTACAGCTAGTCCACAACAACCATGATTTAAATGCAGCCAGTGCGGCTGCATGCAAAATTGTATTTTTAACTGCTATGATATTACATGGCTTCACTTTAACGAGTAATATGAGAAGTTCCAAGCTTGAGATCAGGTTCCATTTTACCAGCCAATTAGTAATTACTAGTTAATAAAAACTAAAAATTCTATCTTTTACCTTCCTTAGAGGTGCTAGTACTATTCCCATTTTATGGATGAGAGTCACAAGATCAGAAAGGGTAAGTGGATTGTTCAAGATCACACAGCTTAGTAAGCAGCCATGCTGAGACTTGAGCAACAATTTTCTGTTCCCAGGGCCCTTGTTATTAATCACTATTATCACCTAGATATTGCTTAGATAAAAATAAAATCACCTCCATTTTAAAAAGTGCTGAGGCTTTTATTCAATCCTCTCCCCACACCTTTGTTAACATTAGAAAGAGGAGGCCTTCTTCTGTAGACAGGCCCGTGCTGCAGCGCAGCTCTTGGTTAGTGAGCCATGGTCCGGTCAGGCCTTTCTCATTCCACAGCCATCAGGTTGTGCAGTGAAATCTCTGCACAGGCACAGGTGACAGCCATACATTCAGCATTGTGAAGGACAGAGGAATGGGCCTGGCATGTTCAGAAATCCTCCTTATAGAAGTCTTTAACTGGCATCTTTGGCAACATCCAAGCCAAGTACTTTCTTATCACTCCTGATCAATCCTTGAGTGTTGGCGTTGGAGTTCTTTTCCCTGCCCTGTGACTGCTCCACAGGGACTTACTTCCTCACTGTCTGTGGAGACCAAGGTCATGGCCCCTTAAGGAGATGTCCACACTGAGGCAGGTCCTAGCCTACGGTGCCCAGAAGCCTCTCTCTAAGTATAGAAGGGCTCCCAAAAGGGGGCTTTAATTTTTAAAACACTTGGACCCCACCAACATCCGGCAGTCATGGATGCATCCAAACTCTTGCACAGCTCTTCAAACAGCTTCTGTGGTTTCACCCCCAAATGGCATCTGTCAGCCTTTCATTCACCAGTTCTCATCCTTGGCAACGAACCTTTCCCACTTCCTCTGGTTCACACTCGGCCTAGTTTAGGCTACAGAACTCTCACAACAAGATCTTTATTGCTTACCTTGTACTCCTTTAATCCACAGGGAGCTCTTGAGATCCAGTTTCATCTAGGAATTTATCTGATACTTAAAAGAGGGCCCATCAATGCTATGATGTTTGGTTCATGTCAGGATAGAAAGCAGGTGTCAACCTTCTCATGGCTGGAAACTGACATTACAACCTTGTACAACTTAACTAAAGCATTAAAAAATTACAGGAAAAAAACTAATAAAAGCAGCTATGACTTATTGCTATGAGCTTGGCTAAACATTTACAAAATAATTTTATTTTATCTTCTATAGTTCTTAGAGGTGACAGTACTATCCTCTGTGGATGAGTATGAAAAGATCGGAATGGGAAGTGGGTTGCCTGAGATTACACAGCTCCGTCAACAGACAGATAGGAACAAAAAATAGCTACCCCAGAGCTCTTAATCATCATCCCTATGCTACAAAATTATAACCTTTATTGTCTCCTTAGTTCATTGTATCTGTCAATTAATGGATATTCCTGTTGTAGGCATGGGGAGAGAAGAGGGCATCTCCCTGCCTGCTGCTGGCTGGTCCTGCAGCAGCTGGATACCAAAACCACCAGGTCACCTCTGGGTACTCTCAAGGCCAGTGATCTGGGAATCCTGAGGACACCAATATTTAGTTGCTATAACAAGCAGATTTCCCTGTGTGTACACTAGGACACACTGACGACACTTTGGAGGTCTGTAACAGATGAACCCCTGCAGACACTTGGCAGCATCTGCTCTTTGGAAAAACTTTTGAGAGGGAGATCTGGGAGGTACCCATCTCCTCCCTAGACCTGGGACCTTCGAGCACATAGCTGGGCATGAGGTCTGCTGGAGGATGGGACTCCACAAACTCCCTTCACACCGCCATATTTGTCCAGCACTTTAATGCCTCCAATGCCTTCACACTAATTTCTCACTGAAACTCATAGCAATCCGGTTGAATAGGTAGGCACATGGAATGCATACTTTATGGTCGGGATCCTGAGGACTAGAGCTTATACAATCTCCTCAAGGTCAACAGCTCATGGTGACAAATCAGGCTAGACACAGGATAACTGCTTCCCAGACACAACACTGGGTTTCCCAATGCAATGTCTCACACCCATGTCTGTAGAGAAGGAAGAATACAGATTTTCTGTTGATGGGAGATTAAGATCCTCTATTGTTTTGAACAAGAACATCAGATATGCCAAATATGATGCTAGTAATTGGCCACCACCTCCTGACCCCTAACCCGGGAAATGTATGTGGTGGGAAGTGGAGACCAAACACAAATGTTGGCTGGGCCTGGCTTTCACTGCACCTGCTTTCTGCTCAACACCTTGACCATGGAAGGCTGTTTCTGAAAACCATTGGGAATTCCATCTCATTGCTTCCTAGTCTCAGAGGCTTGGGCCATAACAGGCTATGAGCACAGACTGTTCTGGGATGTGGTGGAGAATGGGTGGCATTGACCTCCAGCCTGTAATAGATGCATGGCTCACCCCCAATACCGGGGTGTAACCACATTGGTCTCTGTTCCCTGAATAGGTATCAACTTCTGAAACCTGCCTTTCACAGATAGCATTCTTTCTCTATAAAAGTAATTTAAGTAAATAAGAGAAAAAAATAAAAAACTGAAAGGAAAATCAGTGACACCCGAAGGCAACCGTGAACACTTCAATTTTTCTAGCATCATGCGGCTTCACAAATGCACACCCACCATACAAATACTTGACCTGTAATGAGGACGGTTTATGTGTTTGCATGTCTGTATCCATTGGATGTCTTGAATCTTTCCCATATAAGTAAAACTTCTTTGAAAATATTTAAAATGGTTATATACAAATTCCTTGAAAAATTGTGCCTAATTTAACTATTTAACTATCGTTAAATATTTATCACTTGATTCCATGTACGGATCATCCTTGGCTATGACATCAGTGTATAAAGGTCTAACTAAATTTCTCCTGATTTCCTCAGGATGGATTCCTAGAAGTTAAAGAATCAGGTCCAGGGGTGTGCAGCTTTTACTGCTCGAGAAAGCCAAAGCTGCACTAAGAGTTCTGAGCTCCCCGGAGGTCCACCCATGACCCCTCTTCTTGCTTTCCGGTGCTCCAAATCTCATGCAGGACTCGGGTCTCCACTGATGTAAGATAGGGGATCCCACTGTTTCCCTATTGGGGTTCAACACCACTCAGATCCCACAGAAACAAACTAAACGTCACACAGCCCTGGCCTGGTGAAGCCCAGGAATAATGAGCTCAACAGGAAGCAAACAATCACTGACAACCAAAGCTCTTCATGCAGGATGGACACTTGAGGGGTACTCACCTGATAAGTAGCAATCGCTTCTCTGTCCAAGGTCCGTGTCACGGAGACACTGCCCGTGTTCTCATTGATTCTGAAAATCCCTTTAGGCTCTTGATCCACTCCCTTTCCAGTGAGCCGGAACTTGGACCCTTCCGGTCTGTCACTATCGACTACCTGGTCAGGGAGACAGAGTGACATTTAAGACTGGCGCGGAGAGAGCACATTACAAACACACCTCAGTGACCCAGCCACTAGTCACAGGTGCAACACAGAGGTGCCTGGTGAACAATGGACTAAAGCAGCATCACCAAAAATAGCATCACCGCTTAACAATTTCCATCCTAACATGCAAATCTTTCTGGTGACACAGACTGATGGATCTAGGAGGAAAATAACTCCAGCAGGTTCAAGGTTGGACATTTACAATATTTTTAATTCCCAAGAAACATATATATATATATATATATATATATATATATATATATATATATATATATATTTCTACAAGCAAGACCAATAGGTGATGGGAAAAACAACAGCAAGAGATGACATTTGTTTGACAATCCCCTATCCTGGGCAGGCATCAATGGAGGGGCTACGTATTCACATATGTCTTTACCCGCTCCATTGGTTCTACTAGGCACAGTGCTGAGCAAGCATTTTACACACATTTAAAAAAAATTTTATTTACACTTAATGGATGGAAACACGGAGACACAGAGATTAAATAAACTGGCCATTTTATGGCTATTAGAGATGAAGGTGAGATTCAGAACCCGGCTTCCATGTCTCTAGAAACATTGCTACGAAACACTGTCATTTCTGAACTTTAAGATAACCCCCTACAGGTTGTTAGCCTGGCTTTGACACTTGAAGAATAAATTCAGAAGATAAAGATGGAAGAAGGTATTTCCAGGCAGAGAACAGGACAGATAGAGCAGCAGGCAGGTGAGAGAAAGGCTAGAAAATTTCAGAAGCTATGTTACTTTGTGTGTGGTTTGAGTAGAGGTGAGGTTAAGAGGTAATTAGGAACCAAATTATATATTTTTTTCTTTATGGCAATTGAAAGTGTCCAACTAAAGAGAAATTTTTACTTGCAAAAATCAGTTCCATAGTTTGCCCAAGTATTCATCTTTATTTCATGTCACTTTGCCATCAATATTTGCCAAGTATAACAATAATTTAAGTCAAGAGAACAATAGACATGTGGAACATACATATAAAAGAAAGCGTGATAGTGATCCAGGTTCAATCAATTTACAAATGAACAGGCACCTATTGGAACTTAGTCAACCCTGCCTGGAAGGTTTGGGTGAAATGTGCCTTATATGGAATCAGCCTCCCTCCCACCAGGCCACTTTTGTGGCCACCAAGCCTACAATTCCACTGGGTACCACCAGGTGGCAGTGGTGCCTAAGATAGTGGGACCCTCATGGCAAAGTTCCTCTGCCATGACAGTTGAGTAGGAGCATGACCCAGTTCTAACTATATGGCAATGCGGTGTTTTCCTGATTTAAAGTATTCTTTATTAAAATACACTGAGAGTTTTGATCTAACACCAATGACCTCTGTTTGCATTTTAAGATAACAGAAAATATCCAAACCAAGACTAAAAGTAAACAATGATGAAAATAATTCTGATGAAAAGAATTATATTAGTCATTGCTTGGCTTGATTTAATACAACTGACATTCTCCCCCACAATCTACTCCCTGCTGTTTAGAAGCTCCATGGGGTCAACAGTCAGCATATTAGGGCTCACCACTAGATCTCAGGGTCTGGTTCTGTGCCTGGAATGTAGCAGGAACCAAGGCCAACATCTGTTTAATGAAGAGCACCACTGTTCAGACAAATATATGTCCCAGTCCTAGCTCAGCCAATGATCTACCATGTGATCTTGGATTTTGTACTTTGTCTTTTGATTTCCCCATCTTATTCCCTGGGTTGATGGGGATTTAATGGGAGTGCGTGTGTAAAGTACAGATCTAAGCATGTGGAAGGGGCTCTATAAATAGCAGCTAATGACTGCAATACTGATAGTAACATCACAGAATTATGCCATTGTTAGTAATGGGTAAGATCACACACCTCCAGGCATAAAAACCATATTAGCCATAATATTTTATGAAAACCCTTAAGGGGACAAATTTCCTCTTCACAAACCTCTCCCCGCCCCACCCCCCTCTGGCTCTCCTAAGCACACCTGGGAGGCTGGTCCTCTCCAAAAGGCTGCCTTACCCAGGACAATCTAATGAGAAGTAAACAAGGGACACCTGCAAATTCTGGAGCTGCCCTGCTTCCCAAGAATGGACTCCTGGCTCCACATATCCACTAGGCATGGCCCATGGTGAGCTCCTGCCAGGAGCAGCCTACTGACTCTATTCTCCTTTCCTGACCCTTCCCTGCTCTGCAGAGGTTGGGAGGACAGCATCCCACACCTTTTGGTAGAAATAAGGTGGTAGATCATCCTGAAAGCTCTCTTGGGGCAAATATTGCCAGCCTCCCATTTCTCCACCTACCATTCAGCACTGAACTGAATTCTGAACTCAGAAATTCCCTTGGGGCAACTGTTCTCCTGCTGTTAGTCCGGGTGATCTCCTTGCTCACAGTGGGCTTGACCCATTTGACCTTCCAGAAGTAGGGTCTTGCAAAGAGAACTTTGTTTAATTAGCACCGGCTGCTCGATTTAAATAACTTATTTCCTGGGAAAGGAGCAAATCCCTACTGTAAGCAACTCTGCTAGGCATTATGCATCTTTTTGCTCAGTAATTTTGTTTTTAAAGGCTTGGCTTTTAACACATCTGTTGAACCACCTGGTCCTCAGACCTGTGTCCACATCCACACCAGGTACAGTGCCCAGACTGACTGGGCCATGACTGTCCCCCAGCACAGGGAAGTGCGGGCTTCTTATCCCTAGAAGAATGTCTCAGATGTGCTTCCCTGACCAGCATGGGCATCATCGGGAACTTGATATAAATGCAGATTCTCAGACTCTGCCCAGGCCTAAATCAGAACCTCAGGGGTGGGGCCTGGCAATTTACATTGAACCAGCCTTCTGGACGATTCTGAGGCACACCTGAGTTTGAGGACCACTGATTTAGACAGATTTTATCACCATCACACTCATAACTGGAGCTGACTACTGTTTGGATCCTTCTGCTGAAAAAAAGGCTGGACCTGTTTGCCACCTTCTTTCTAGACCTATTTTAAACATCTAGCACTATTAGCAATTCTTTTAAAAACCTGTTTTCTAGGACATCTGCAAAGTGGAGTTGGTACTTCTCCAAGTCCAGCATCTCTACATGTCAAAGGCATCCCATGAATTGAAGGAACCTTGGAGAAGAAAGCATGGGAGAGGGTGTCACTCCCCAGGGAGAAGATTCTGGAATCACCCATCACCCCTCCAGCTTCCTGGTTCCAGAGGGACCCCAGCCCACTTCATCTCATTTAGCTGGGGAGATAGGAGGTGTGCAATGGCCACCAAAGAGGTGTTTCGCCACACATGAACACTATTGCATGCATCCAGACAATGCTTATTACCCTATGATAAACTCTGAGAACTGCCCAGGTGTTACTCACAGCTATGCCCCAGGGCTGCGGTTCTTTTGTGATTATTGAATGTGACAAAATGTAAGAGATCCAGTGAACTCCTGGCCAGAACGAATCCTGCAGCAGCTGTTATCACCCATTATACCACCTAGCAGGGCTCCACAATTAGCTGGCTTTCCTATTATTCTTTGTAATCCAACATTTCTTTTCACAGTGGGATTTTTTCCATTATTCTCTGAGTTGGAATTAAAAAAAAAAAAACCCAGCTAATAATGAGAAAAAACTTGGACCATGGGCATGTAAATAGCACACAGGAGTCTTGCTGCATACCTGGGTAAAATGACTCCCAGATACCTTTGGGTGGAGGCCAGCAGACCAGCTGTGTGCATGGTGTGGCCCAGTTGGGACCAGAGTCCTGTGCATTGAGTGAGGGGTGCAAAGTACAGAGGCCTAGATCGTAGTTGTATGATTTGAGCTTCAAAGGACATTCTTGCTGGTCGAAGCCAGGCCCCTTTGAGTTCCCTCGTTAAGTCCTGTTCTCACCTCAATTCCCAGCTGCAAGTAACCACTGATACCAGGTTATAGATGTTGTTAAGGTATTCTATGAATTTACATACATACATATGTACTCATATATAGCAATTTTAAATATATACATATGTACTCAATATACAGGAATTTTAAATATTTTTGCATGAATAGGATCATTCTGTATAAATTATTCTATAACTAGAGGCCCAGTACACGCGATTCATATGCTGGGGGTGGGGGAAGGTACAGTCCCTCAACCCAGCCTGCACCCTTTCGCAGTCCAGAACCACTCGAGGGATGTCTCTCACAGTCCAGGGCTCTTGCAGTCTGGGACCCCTTGCTCCTGCCTGCAGTGGAGGTGGGAGAGGCTCCCGCCATCACCCCTGGCACCCCTGGGCTGAGCTAGGCCTCTGGCAGAATGGTGCTTCCCCTGTGGGAGTGCACTGACCACCAGGAGGCACCTCCTGCATTGAACGTCTGCACCCTGGTGGTTAGTGCATGTCACTGCGACCTGTCCTTCTGCTGTTCAGTTGATTTGTATATTATGCTTTTATTATATAGGATATTTTTCTATTCAATGTATATGATATATTTATATATCCATCCCAATTTTGGGGAAAATAATTTTACATTTGTAGAAACAATGCCAAAATAGTAGAATTCCCATATACCTTTTATTCACTTTCCCCTAATGTTAACATCTTATATAAGCATGAAATACTGATCACAGCTTAAAAGTTAACATGGATACATAACTATTAACCAACCTCCAGATTTTATGTATTCAAATGTTACCAGTTTTTCTACTTCTGTCCTTTTTCTGATCCAAAATCCAATCCAGAACCTCACATTGGCTTTAGTCAGTGTGGGTTTTAATTGTCTATTTCAGTAGTCAACAAACTGCAACTTGGGAACCACATGTGGCTTGAGAGCCGCGGTTTGCCGTTCTGTTGACTAATGAATTTGCCGTCAACTGGTCTATTTTGATGCCCCTGTGTGGCTTCAGACTTTTCTGTAACGGTACTGACATGAGTTATTTTTCCCTCTGGAACATCCACTGGATACATCAATATGCCACTAGATTCTATGAATCACAGCCCTGTGCTCTGCAATCTTCAGTTTCTGTGCCTTAACTCAGATTTCCAGAGATTTTTGACTGTTTTGTTCTCAGTGTTTAAAACAGTGCATTGAACACAGTAAGATTTCAATAAATATTTGCTTACTAAGTCAGTAAATGTTATAGTAGTCCCCTAATTGACATCCTTGTTTCTGATGTCTCTCTTTTCACCTTCTCTCCTAATTATGGTTAATCTAACATGTAGCTCAGATCTGAGATAGTCCCCAGGTTAAATATTTCAAGGGCTCCCAGGCTGAAGTCACAGGGTCTCCCCTTGCTGGGTCTCACTCTGCTTCTTCAATTCCAACTTTTTGCCACAATTAAGTGTAGACTGTCAGAACTTCACCCATTTCCTCTGGACCTTTGCCTCTGGTCTCCTCTCCTCCTGTCTGTTGAGGACCCTTGCTTGTCTTCCTGGACTCAGCACAGAGATTACGCACTCACTGGATCCTCCTGACCCTCTGTGCCCAGCTCTGGGGAGACCAAACCCCATTCTCTGGGCTTACCCCTGCTCATCAGCAAGGTCTATTTGAGCACAGAGAGCAGGTGACTCTTTCTGGGTGGTGGTAATTATCCCTTGGGCTATTTATTTCTTATTCCCGTTAACATTTTCTGTGTTTAAAATATAAAAGGCACTTGATTAAAGCTTTTAGTGAAGTTGTTCAACTTTATTTGCATATTTTTATGTGATCATAAAATGCTCATAAATTCACAAATTAAAATGAAAAATAAGGTCTATTATACAACCTTTTCTTTCTTCTTCTTTTTTAAAATGTGGTCACTTTACCTGGGCAACATCAGTATCTTTCCATTTCTCCTTTTACAAATCCCCAAAGTTAAGTTCCAGGCAGTGATAATGCCAGGAATTGGGATGGGTCTTAGAACCATTCCTGACCTTGGAACCTGTGAAGTCCTGAGTATAAAGACCTTCTCGGGAGACACTGTGCTCGCTATACAAAACAGCTCCACACAGACACCTGGCACTTCCTCCCTGTCACATCCAACTAAATCAATTCCTCTAATCTTCCCCTATTTAAAAAATCAGGAGACTTATTTTCAAAGGAGAGAAGACTATTGATGTACATGATAAAAAGAATAAAAAACTAGAAAATAATTAGATCTCACCCTCAAAATTAGCAAAAGGAAATGATCACATGTGAACAACATACATAGGTTTTTGGGGTATGAAGTGAGAGTTGATATATTTTTTCCTTAACCCTCAGAATATTTGTGGTTTCATAAAATGAGTCTACTAGTATCTTCCTTACTTATACAACAACAACAAAATAACTTTTTTAAACATGTAAGAGGAATGATTGAAATTGGTGAGTATGCTAATTTAGAAGATGTTTTCTACTCTGTTAAATAGGGAACAAACCCCACTTATTGCCATCACCTATAGTTATTAGAAGGCATTTGCTTTATCATTAGATTGGTTCTCTAAGGTGATCTATAAGCATTCATTCATTCTCGGCTGTGATTTAATCCTTAACATGGCTTGAACTTGAAAACATTTAGCCATTCAGCAATTTGGGTACTGTTAGACCTAAACCCTTCTCTAACCTTCATGTTGGCCAAAACACTTTCAACCACTGGGTTATGAATTAACAAAGGGAACTAAGAAAAATTCAGCACCAGCAGTCCCAATACCCTGGTGTAGATATATTGAACCAGTGCTCACTGTATAGACCATAGGTTTTCAGACTAACCAGGGATGGCTATGTTCACCACCCAATTAAAATGGTTTCCATTGTCCCCTGGCAGCCACTAATATTCAGAGCAGGATGGTGCACTGGGAAAGAAAATCAAACTACAGTCATGCAAGATGAGGGTACATCTGCATCCACTATCCTTATCCTTCAGCTATTAGCATTTTCACTGCATCAGCTTGCTTTTCTTCTTTTATAACAGACATTTGAGATTATGCCTAACGCAGCTTAAACTGAGTTCCATAGGATTCAATGTTAATTGGGAATTTTTGCATTATTTCTGATAGTTTATAATTTTTTTAGTATTTTCTCCAGGCTATAGGATTTCTCTTTATGCAAGTATTTCTTAATTTCTATGTTTTAATTGTTTATTTCCAATTTATCATATAGTAATGTTACTTATGAAATTTCTACTGAGTTTCTAAAAAAAATTATTAATAGCCAGTGCAGTATCAATTTTACTAAACGATCCATTGATACATAGGAAGAGTAGATATTCTGCAGCATTATTCATAATAGCAAAAGGGTACAAGCAACCCAAATCTCCAAAGATAGATGAATGGATAAACAAAACGTGGAATATCCATATAATTGAATATTATTCAGCCTTAAAAACAATAGATAATCTGGCATGTTACAGTATGGATTAACCTTCAAGATATTAAACTAAGTGAAATAAGCCAGACACATATAATTTCACATATTTAAATATGTAATTGGAATGATGCTGTTCCTATGGTAGGAGCTTACTAGTAGTTTATATTTGTTAATGATATATACCAAAATGAGACTACTATTCACTCAGTTTCTCTCCCATGACTTTTAATGCAATGTTTCCTTCATGAATGCAATTTCCTCTAACAGATTATCTCTTTCCACTTTCTTTTCTCCCATTCAAAATATTTACTGACCATTTATGAGTTCTAGAGTACTTTGAGCCCTCAACAGCACACAGCTCAATGCATTCTGTGAAGTCTGCATTATGCAACATAAAAGAGGTGCTGAAACATGTCATGGCAGATCAGAGGAACAGGAAGTCATCTTTGGGTCATTCAGTCATTGTGCTTTACTTGTCTGGGCCCAAAGTCCATTCATTTCCCATCACTATCAGACTTCTGAATCCCTTTATTGCCCAAAAGTAACTTGGGGTCCTCATGTGTCACTTACTGAACTTCTGGTTTCTTAATGCAGGCTGTGCCTTCAACTGTCCTGTTAACTGGGTCCCTTGACTTTCCTCTTAGTATTTCACAAAAAAACATCAAGGTAGTCCCTGAAATCTCTAGCGAAAATGCTAGATCTTCTATATATATGCTGTTTGTTCTATTTATGAATTAAACTGTGGTAGCAGAGAGTAGTAATTAGGGAAGTCACTGAGGCTTCCCTAATTATTGTGGCACCTCTCCTTATGGGCAAATAGTAGAACTATACTTTCTGGCCATTTGAAGTTGGTTGTGGCCATAAGATTTGCTATAGCCACTGAAGTGTGAAAGTGACATATGTCACTATGGCCAATTCTGATAAAAAAAACACTTTAAGAGCTATGATGTGTTTAGCCAGGTTCTTTTTTGCTTTCTTCATGGTGTCTGGCTATGTTTCAAATAGTGGTGACTTCCTCAACCTAAAGCCCAAAGAAAGAATGGTTATGAGGAGCAGAGTCCCCACCATCCCAAAAAGGGCATGGAGCTTAATTTGATCTTTGTAACTTTGAAAAATTGAAATTAGGAGTTGCTTATCACACAGCAGAGCCTAAATGTCCTGACTAATGCATGGAGTGCTTAGGTGAACAGGGTCTGCAGCTCAGAACTCACAAACAATGTGGACTTACTGAAAGTCATGTGGCATCTCTGGGTTAGTTCCCTTCTTCTGCAAAAATAAGGGAAATAATGCCTGTCCCAAAAGATAAATGATCTGGGGGATACTAAATGCTCAAGAACATAAATATGATCAATAATGTCAGACAACTGTTCTTATTATGAGTATTAAATAGTAATCATGATAATGATAATGGCACTGATGATGAAAAAGGCTACCATTTATTCAAGACTAATTCCTTACTGTACATAATTTTCAGAATTTTACATACCTTAGTTCATTTAATTCTTATAATAACTCTGTGGGGATAGGTATTGATATTAATCTCCACTTTACAGAGGAAGAAACTGAGTCCCACAAACCTTGTCAAAGTCAGCTAGATAATGACTTTGGATTTGAACCCAAGTATCCAGAGTCCAAGACCCTATTCTATATGGCCAACTGATTGACATGTGCTGGGTTGAGTAAGAGCATCCCAGGCATAGAATCAACAAAGCAACAAACCCTAGCACTGCAGGAAGTGCTCTCAATCCCAGGAAGACTGCAGACAAGAAGGTCATTTCAGGCCTGTGTCAGCAGTAGAGCCAAAATTAGGGCCTTCCACATCACAATCCCCAGATTTCTATGAATCCAATGGACCACCACTTGCTTTGTACATTACATTTTGGCAGGAATAGCTCTACCTTCTCACATCCCCTAAGCATTGTCATAAAAAATGGTGTAAATTGGAGGTTTCCACATGCATTCTGCCATCTGAAAAGATAATAAATTAATCATGCCCTCAGGCACTATTGAAACACACACACTAATCTCTTACTAACTTGCCAAACTTTCCTTCTTTGCTGTTGCTCTGCTCCTCGCCCTTCCATCAGTTCAGATTTTTATAGTTCCCAAAGAAATATTAAACCAAATATTTATGCACTCATCTGAACCACAGTTCAGAGAAAGCAATGTAATGAAATCAGCATTATGAACCTGGAGCTATTCCCATTTGGAAGTAATAAACACGAACAATTGAACAATTTCTCCCTGGAAATGCATGTTGGCTTCCCTTTACTGATAGAGTTTTAATGCTTATTCTTATTATTCTTATAATTCAGGACAAATTTTAATATTAAATGCTTGGAAACACAAGCAATGTTAAACATAAATAAAAATTTCAGTCATTTCCAAAGGAAAGCCTGACATTCTCTCCTGCCTTGCATGTGCCTCAGTTAGAAGGGCCTGTATGTGGCTTTGAAGTTTCAAATTCCCAAAAGCAGCTGCTCTCTCCCACAATCGGACTACCCCTGATTAACACCTTTCAAGGCTGCACATGCCCCACACTTTCAGAAAAAATTCAGGCTCCCCTAGTAATGCTCCCTATAGTTTGTGTCCTGCATCTGTCTTTAGCCTCAACTGTCCTGATATTCATACACATCTCCGTACTCTGTTTTGTTGCCAATTCCCCCTAAGCACCACGTTTGGGCTTATCCCTGTTTCAGCCCTAGTTCTGACTCAGAGGCTCCCATTGGGAAGCTGAGCCTGGCCAATCAGATTATACTTTAGGCAAGCCTGGGACTGGGAAAGGGAGAGACTGAGTCCATTAGCTGAGGGCTGTGGACTTTTAAAGTCTCGTCAGTTTGAAAGCTGAGTCCGCTACTCTGGGGAGACCTTTGGGGCGGTAAGTATGGACCTTGACAAAGAAAACAGTCTGCTGGGACAACTGCTATACTTATGTGTATTGAAGCCAGTTCAAGCTCAAGCATGATGTTACCACTGCAGCTGGTTAAAATCTCCTCTGCAACACATCTCAGGCTTCGTCTCCAAGTTACACCCCCCACAAAAATATAATAGCCCCCTTTCCAATGCTATCTGGTAAATGACTTTAATTCACCAGAATATTACCAAGTATATGCCTATATTTCTCATTCCTTCATTGTCCTTCAAATCTCTAATCACTCATCTCGACCACCTTCTTTTAAAAAAAAATAGTGGCTTCCCTCTCAATATCCTCCTCTATGCCCATTGCCCTGCTTTGTGTTTCTTCACAGAACTATCATCACTAGACATGGTTATTGGTTCGTTATCACTACCATTAAATTCTATGCTCTATGTTAGCGCAGACTTGTGTTTTGTGCATTACTGTGAACAGTGAATGGTGCATAGAAGACAAACAAAGAATCTATACAAAGAGAAGCTTGTAGGAGAGACCATATAATAACAAAGGAAATAAAATTAATGCATAAATCAATGAACATGCACAGTGACTTTGGTTTTAAGCTGGCTTCCCAGTTTCTGATAAAGGACCAGCTCTGCTTCTTGGGCTTGAGTTCCGAGAGATGCTCTGGTATTCTCCCAACAGAGTCATTCTGAATGATCCCCTAATTAAATTATCCCAGTGAGACACTCATTTTTAGGATCCCAATGATCCCAATTTTTAAAAATCAGCAGCATGTAACTTGAAAATTAACAGGCCCATGCATATAATGGATTGACTTAGGTAAACATATTTCTTCTTCTGAAGCTTATGACTGCCTAAAATATAGCTTTTCTAAAGGAGGCCTAAGAAGAGAGGATCATTCAAACAGACTCAATAAAGCCTTTGTTAAAGCATTTCAGAAGATGCACAATAGATAAAAGAATTTGGTGTGGGGTATGCAGGGTCATTAAGTTGGCCTTACAATGATGATGCTTGGGTATGCACAACTGCCCAGTAAGTGCCTTGTGGTTGGTGACTCCTGAATAGATCATGCTGTGCCTGCTTCTATCCCAAGGCCACAAGGGTAGGTAGGGGTGGGTGAGTTAGGAGCCAGAGGAAACTCACATTTGAGAAAGAAACAAGGGGATGTGTTCTGTATCACATGAACACAGTGGAACCCCTTGAGTGATTGAAAATGTAGAAAAATGGGGCAGGAGGCACAGTTTCGGACAACACCTAAAGTCATACAGAAGGGGAGTCTGGCTTAATTTGCTGTTTCAGAGAAGTTAATAATGAGATACCCAACAGATTTCAGCTCAGAAGAAGGAAGCCACTCTGAGGTTGGGGAGCTTTAGTTGATGGCACTGGCTGCTGGTGATGGAGAAGGCTGCTCTGAGCTGTCCAGGCTCATACAGCATCTGGTCAAGATGCAGCAGAGCGATCAAAATGAGATAAACTCTGAAGTGGTTTCTCATTCCCAGCTGCTGCGATTCCTTCAGTCCGAAGCTTGAAGCAGCTCTGAAGGTGTATGGAGCAGTGCTGAGTGAACAAGGTGAAGGATGAAGCACTGTCCAGGGATCTCTGTTTAAACTCAGCTCAGCCACATTCTATACATTGCTTGGGCAAGGACTCTCTTTCATTCCCTGTTCCTCCATTTCTCCAGGTGCCCAGCACTATCTATCATTCCTGCCCAAGCAGTGCAGCGGTTTGGAAAATGGTTTCTAGGTTAGTTTGTACTTTGGCTCCAACATGTCCTTGGTTTCTAACCTTGAACAAATCCTTTCACCCATACAAGTATCAGTTCCCTTTTCAGTTAAATGAGGGTCACTGGCCTGAGCCCCAGGCTCCTGGTAAGTACAGAGTACTGTGGCTGCCACACAGTAGGCACTCAATAAATGCTGACAATTATCTGAGCACATTGAAACACATGTCAATATCGGGAAGAGTAATTTCATAATTAATAGGATTTCTTAAAACCTTCAAGTTGCATCCTAGGTAATAATTGCTTTATCGAGGTGTTACCAAATGGCAGGTACGGTGCCAACGCTTTAGTGCGTTTTACCAGGTATTTACTATTATTTCTACTTCCAAGATAGGAAGCATGAGACTCAGCACGTGAAGTCATTTGTCCAACTGGGTTATGCAGCCAGTTCGGGGCAGGGTCAGACATGGAAACCTCTGAGATTAGCTGAGTCAATCCAGAGCTCTGGATGCTGGTCTGGTGCCAAGTCCCAGCTACTCAATTCCTCACAACTCAACCCAGCACCTCCTCAAGGAGCAGGGCTGCCACTCCAAGGCCTTGGCTGGATTGCAAAGAGGATAACTGGTCTCCTGAGCAGGGCTCCCTCAGCACGCCCAGCCCCCAGCCCCCATGGGGCAGAGCGTGCTCACTGCTACAGTCCGGGGCCTGGCCCATATGTGCAGATTTATATGCCACACCATGAAAATAAATGCAGGCACAGTCCTGGTGCTTTCTGACTTGAAGCCAAACAAATTTACCCAGGCTCATTTGTCAGCTGCTGTAAACCTCCTCCAACCCAGCCTAGCTCATCCCGCCTCCCAAGTTCCTTAGTTGTTATAAGCTTATCACAGAAGTAAATCAAAAGGTTCTCAAGAGGAGAAGAAAAGATAAAAGCAAAAAATGCAGCATCCCTCAGAGAGGAATATTTTTTATAGTTCCACAACTCTAGCAATTCTGTCTTTAAAAAAAATCCATTATTTAATTTTAGTACCATGAAGGTGCTAGTGGTGAATAATGGCTCCTCTTCTACCTTCTAGTATTTCTAAAATATTAATACTGGCTGGATACCTCTCCTAAGGGGAAGCAGAAGTTAAATATTTTATAGGCTCCTGAGTCCTGTTCCCACACTATGAATTCATTTGATTACGACCAATCATATGCTCTGGGTTCTTTGAATTATGTCTGCACCAAAGGATGGGGGCCTTATAGTGGGTGGAGAGGGTAAAATATGTTGTCAAATAACCTTTCTCATTTTTTTATTTGTCTAAGTCTTTTATACTAGCCATCAAGATGCACCTCCTATCTCTGCACTAGACTTGAGCTATGAATCCTAAACAGAAACTGCAAGAGGCATCCAGCTTTACCTGGGGCAGGTCGAGTGTCCCTCAAGATTAACAATCACTAATTATAATCTGAATGCTGGTCTGGTGCCAAGTCCCAGACTGCAAATTATTGATGCTAAACTTTGAACACTGAGTCCCAACCTATATATTCTCAAGCAGATCATAAAGTTGTGTCTGCATGTGTACATGTATATATATGTGTGTTTGTGTGTACATGTGTTTATATATGTGTATGTGTGTAGTGAGTCTACATGTGCTTGCTCTATCTTTACGCTTGGGGAATATGATAAGGAATAAGGACACTGTTTTGGAATAAAGTCTAAATAGCACTGTAAATTGTACTCGGCAATAACTTTTCTTAAAAAGTCAGTCTCCCCCCCACCCCTTTTCAAAACTAATACATATAGTAGGAAACTCTGAAGAATAAATCAAAGTAAAAGATAGAAAAACAAGATGGTCAGTGTCCCACTTGATAATTACAACTATTTTAATACATGAATGACTCCTTTCCAGTCTTTTAAGTAGATGCAGCTACATAAATATATTTTCAATTGAGTTTTTATTCTGAGATAATTGGAAATTTCATATGCAGTTGCAAGAAATACCCTTTACCCGTTTTTCTTCAATGGTAATGTTTCATAAACTGTAGTACAATATCTACTCAGGATATTGACATTGATTCAATCCATGGGTTCTATGCAGATTTCTCATTTATTTGTACTCATTTTTTTGTGTGTATGTGTGTGTGTGAATGTGTATTTAGCTCTAGGCAACTCTGTCACTTGTATAGGTTTGTATGTTCCTCTCCACTATTAAGCTACTAACTAGTCCATTTATAACCATACCCTCTTCTCTCCCACATAACATCTCTTCCCCACATCCCTGGCCACCACTAATCTGTTCTCCATTACCATAATTTTGTTATTTAAAATGCCATGTAAGTGAAACCATAATGCATGCAACCTTGGGGTTGGCATTTTTTTCATTCAGCACAGTTACCTAGAGATTATTGTTCTGTATCAATGATTCACTTATTTTATTGCTGAGAAGTATTCCATGGTATGAATATACCACAGTTTCATCAACCATTCACCTGTGGAAGGACATTTGAGTTGTTTTCACTTTCTGGCAATTATGAATAAAGATGCTATGAACATGTGAGTACAGGTTTTTGTATAAACACAGTCTTCATTTATCTGAGATAGATGTCCACGAGTACAATCATTGTGTCTTATTATAACTACCAAGCTGGTTTCTAGAATACGTTCCTGGCTTCACTGGCCCACCAGAAGTGAATGAGTGGTCCAGTTTCTCACATCCTCACTAGCATTTGCAATAATTACTATTTTTTAACCCTTCTAATAAATATGTACCAATAGCTCACTGTAGTTTTTAAAAATATATATTTTATTGATTTTTCATAGAGAGGAAGGGAGAGGGATAGAAAGTCAGAAACATCGATGGGAAAGAAACATCGATCAGCTGCCTCTTGCACACCTCCAACTGGGGATGTGCCCGCAGCCAAGGTACATGCCCCTGACCTGAATCGAACCCGGGACCTTTCAGTCCACAAACCGACGCTCTATCCATTGAGCCAAACCAGTTCGGCTCACTGTAGTTTTAATTTGCATTTTTCCTCATAGCTAATGAGGTTGAATATCTTTTCATGTGCTTATTTGCCATCTGTACATTCTCTCTGGTGAAATAGCTGTTCGTAACTTTTGCCTATTTTCTAATTAGGTTGATTAGGGAATTTTGAGAGTTTTCCATATATTCTACATACTAATCCTTTGTTAGATATTTGGTTTGTAATTTCTCTCCTATTTTGCAGGTTGCTTTCTCATTCTCTTGACAAAGCTTTTCCTAGACCAAATGTTTTAAATTTTGACAAGGTTCAATTTGTCAAGTTTTCCTTTTAGACATCATGTTCTATGTGTGATGTCTAACAACTCTTTGTGTAGCCCTAAATTACTAAGATTTTCTCCCATTTTTTTCCTAAAAATTGAAGTTTACATTTCACATTTACATCCATGATCCATTTGGAGTTACCTTCGTATAATGCATGGGGTTCACCTTGAGGTTCACTTTTTACCTTTGGATGTCCAATTGCACCAGCACCGTTTGCTACGGTAGCCCGCCTCTGCCATGGGGTTGTGTTAGCCCCCTGTTAATAACCGGTTGGGCACATTTGTGTGGCTCTGCTTCTGGGTTGTCTCCTGTGCTCTGTTGAGCCATGTGTGTGCTCCTCTGCTGTGCCCCACTGTCTTGATTACTACGCTGTATTGTCTTTCTCAGCAGCGGGTAGAGTCATTCCTCCCACTCTCTTGCTTCTTCTTCAAGGTTGTTAATCTATTCTGGGGCCTGTGCCTTTCCACATACATTTTAGGATAAGCTTGTCTATGCCTGCAGGACACCTTGCTGGGATTTTTTTTCAATAAGAATTACATTAAAGCATACACATATATTTATGTTCTTTTTCTAAACATTGTGTCATGAACATTTTCACTATTATTACTAACTCCTTTATAATGGCTACCCAATATTTTAAAATAGATATATTAGCATTTAACAACCACTATAGTAATAATGGGCCCTTTTCAATTACACAAATGTGAACAAGTCTACCAAAACATCTTGCCAGAGAGAGAGAGAGAGAGAGAGAGAGAGAGAGAGAGAGAGAGAGAGAGAGAGAGAGAGAGAGAGAGAAAGAGAAAGAGAGAGAAAATCTCTGCATTTTGAAATATTTCCTTTGGACAGGTTCCCAGAAGTGGGGACAAGAAGGAGGTCTATTCTTACAATTAATTCTGTTTGGATATTATTTAACATATTTACCTGTATGTGAAAAATATTATAATCAGATTTAAAAGTTCATTTTGCTATGCATTTGAATGTTAAAGTAGGAAACATGTTTATCGTAGCAGGAAAGGGAGACTACGGGACTGGCGAATAACACGGCCACCACGACTCCCAACCACGATGCTTGGCCTGACTCTGCTCCAGTGTTGCCACCTACCTGCTCTCAGGTGACCCCTCACCTATCCAGTGAAGGCAGGTAAGTAAAATCAATGCCCATTTCACTATTGAGGACAGCTATTTGCTACTAAAATGTGTGTTTTTTTAAAGCTCTTTTCATCCTTAAGAAAAAAAAAAGACTTAGTTAAATCATTTTCTTTTACCTAAGAAAGGGGAAGAGATAAATTGACCAGCCTAATCTACCCCCTTACTGTTCTGGCCGTGAAAATGGCTTGCTACAGGCATGGCCCTGGAAGGGAGGTGAGAATAATCAATAAGAGCCTGGGAAGCCCGACATGGTTCCACTTATGTTTCTCTCCCTCCTAATTGGGTTTTCTCCTCTTTCTCTAATGGAAGTGGAGCTTGCATGGAGACACAGGAAAACAATTTTAAAAGTGTGCTGGCTCTGCAGTGCTAACGGCAGGCATAATCATCCTCACAACACAAGTCTTAAAAGCTGAGTTCTTCTGAGGACTCAGGACAGAGGAGACCATTGGGGCCATGTGAGGGTGCACTTCAACCCCGAAGTGTGTCCAGAAGAAGCTGCAGCCAGAGGAGAGGAAAGCCCCAGGCCACTTGTGGGACACCCCATTACATTATCTATAAAAGCCTGTCTTCGGGCTCTACCATGTTGGGATCAGGTGTCCCTGAAAATGGTAATGTAGGAAAGCACTCAAACTATAAACACTGGAATGCAGATAAAAATCCCTTGTGTAAATGGCAACTTTTCTAGCGGAAATATTTGATTTTCCTCCCCAGATGGTAGGGGCAAGGGACACAAAGTGGAGAGAAGTTAATATTAGTTGAGTGTCTGCTATGGGAAAGGCAACTTACTAGGGGCCTCTCATGTTTTTATGTTACTTTTTATCATCTTAAAGGGGCAGTGTTATCCCAGTAGAAAAGTGAAGCACTAAATAGCAGAAATGCATTTTCCAAGAGCTGTTGTCACTCAAAGCAGAGCAGGTCTAAGGCCAGGCTGAGCTCTTTCTCTAGCACCCCCTGGTGAAGGAAGGTGCAAAGGAAGACAGAAATGGAGCCAATAAATTAAGTCAGAAGCTCAGGTACAGCAGTAAATCAAGGAAATGATGAAGACAGGAGCCCTCAACCCTGTGTCTGAACCTCCCTCTTTCACAAATGAATGGAATTTGGGGATTGTGGGAAAGGGCCTAAGGGAGACCCTGCCTCCTTCCGGTGGGGGTTAGTCTTGTGCTCCTGCACCCTACAGAGAACCCGCACAAGGGAGAGAAGAGAGACAAACAGCCCCTGTCCTGTGCCCGGGCAGGGTGCACAGCACACAGCCACAAGCAGAGCGAAGGCTTCCCTTTCTTGCTCAGACATTTAGTTATCTGTTTGCCAGACAACACACAATGAAATCTCTCAGCTCCCTCTCCTGTAAATGGGGATAATGCCCTCCTGGAGGCTCACTTTGAAGATGAAAATAGAGATTATGTAGGTAAAGAGCTGACACCTGGAGTGGCTCAACATCTGCTAGCAATACAGCTATGATCACAGATACCTGCCAGCCTTTGCTCACACATACCTCCCACACCTCCCCGGATGCTGACAGTTCTCCAACTCACAGTGCTGCCCATCAGGCCAGAAGCACTGTGCTAACCAGGGGAGCCGGGAGGCTAGGTATGTGGGGGTGAGGTGTATCTCTGACACCCAGATTCCACTTGTACTTCCCCTAGGGAAGCCTCCTTCTTGACTAAATCTCCCACTACAAAGCCACGCACAGGCATACCACAGGTTTGGTTCCAGACCACTGCAATAAAGTGAGTATTGAAATAAAGCAAATTGCAATCCTTTTGCCTTCAATTTGCAAAAAACTGCAACCTCTGTGAAGTGGAATAAAGCAAAGCACAATAAAATGAGGATGTATGTACACAATTCCACCCTTTCTTTTCTTTAGGAGAAATGGTATTTGTGTTGTTTTTTTTTTTTGGGGGGGGGCGGGTGAACACACATGCACCACTTAAACTCTGCAGAGAAAAATAAAAACCCTCCTCTTTTAGATGTATTGATTCCTATATCTAGCACAATTCTCATCCTGCCCACACTTACTGGACACTTGTTGGGCAACGGTGCACTGGTGTGTACATTTTGAGCCACCCAGAGGGGATTACATCCCCTCAGCCTCCCAGAATCCACAGCCTTGGAGAAGACTCAGGTGACATACCATGTGGCAACACGGAGCAGCCAAATGTACATACATCCATGCAATTAACCACAGAAACTCAGGCCCTGCTTGGGCCTTCTTTTGCATTTCTTCTTTAGTACAGCTCTGGGGAAATTATGTTTCTTAGAGCATGATGTCCTTTTTATGTGGGGAGAGACTTGGGAATCATGCAAAGCACCATAAACAAGATTTCATTTCGTGATAAAGCCAGACAAATTGCAAAAGTACTGGGGCCATGTTGAGCAATTATTCTAAAGGCTCCAGGATGAAGATCCCGTGTTCTCTATTTCCCCCATATTGCCCACAGAGCTGAACCCGCAACCCAGACCCCGCATGTAATCAACACCCAGTAGTTACCTGGTGAATGCTGTGTGTACAAAAGAAGCAGCTGCTCTCATGTTTACAAACTACAGGTGTATCTCAGATTTTGCATGTTAGGTTCCAGATCACGGCAATAAAGCAAGTATCGCGATGAAGTGAGAGATTGTTTTTGCTAGTGGAGGGACTTGCCTTCAATTTATAAAAATTGCAACACCTGCGGAGCATAGTTAAAGGAGGTGGACCTGTGTTTCCAAGGGTTTTGGAGCAGGGCGTGTACTAGGAACCAGGAACTATGCCAGGTGCTGTGAATAGCATAAGAGCCCTAAGGAGACAGGCTGATTGGTGTGGGGCTCAGTGCTTCAGGTGCCTTTCTGTCCATTTTGACCATCATGTCAATCCTATGCATTTCTGTCTCTTTTAGTTATTAAATAAACTCTATGTGATAGGTGGCTTTATTATCCCATTTACAGAATAGGAAACTGAGGCTGAGAACAAAATTTGACCAAGTATGCATCAATATTCAGCCTAGATAAAATAAAAACACTTATGATATCCTACAAGATTATGTTCCAGTGTGGTAACCACCTACAATGTATTATCTCCTATGACCCTCCACAAAACTTTGGACATAGACTCGTATTACTCGTATTACCTCCACATTACAGGCAAAAAACCCCTCAGGCTTAGGTTAAGAACTTTCCCTGAGGACCATTTAAGTCTTTCTGCTCACCGAGCCTTTGCTCTGAATCACTGCATTAGCAATTAGATCGATAATTTGCAAAGAGTTTAACCAAAAGAGAACATTCCTACCTCAAACCTGCCCTTTAAGTGACCAAAACCAGCAGACTGAGAAATGGTCAGGGCAATTGTTTCAGCCAGCTTAGTAATTGTGAAGTAACGAAAGGGGACTACATCAATTGTTTAGCAATTAGCCATTATGAGAAGATGGGGGAAATCCAATTGACTGTTTGGTAGAGCAGGAAACATTTTAAATGTCACCGCAGTGAGAGAAATATTTGAAAATTTGTCTTCATAATGGTTAACTAATTGCAATCTTCAGATTTTATTGCCTTGAAAAAATAACTCAATTCAAGAGACAAAGTATTAACACTTGGGGCTATTTCTCCTTTGTCTTAGTTAGCATCAAAGGGAGGCATGCAAATTGATCAATCCTTATAATCTAAAAAGACCCTCCTAATGAACAGCCTCCTTGAGGCAGAGTCAATGTGATATTAATCATTTTATCATCTATATGTGCTTAGTACAGTAAGGGGACAGATGGCAGGTGCTCAGAATATGTTGGTTAAATTGAATTAAAATTAAAAACAACTTCTGAGTGTATCCATAATCTGGAGTCCCTTTACATGAAATTCTAGAGTGGTATATGCAATTTGACTTTTTAATTTTTATTTATTTATTTTCCTAATTATTTAAGGTTTGACTTTTGTATAAATATAGTGAATGGTGGTGTTTATAGATTTCTTTACCTAGAAGGTTATCCATCCCCTTGTGTCAGCCCTCCTACCTTCCCGGTGACAATCAGCTAGTGCCACAGCCATTCTGTCATGACATGCCTCCACTCCCCCACAAGGATGTGCTATGTCAAACCAAACCCATTTCTCTGGTCTCAGAAGGGATGACTTCAGCAATATGCATTTGCCCAAAGTTGGACCAATCTGTAAGCTGGTGGGGAAGCCTTCTTGTCTTTGATGATGCTAGAAGAGGGCTGGTTGTGCTGTTTGGGAAAAGATTGTGTACAAGAAGACAATGAGGGCAACATATAAAGGGGGAGCAGATAAGAAATTCTTCTGAGTCCTAGGATCCACCTGTTCTAAAGCCCAATGTACCCTAGGACTTCCTGGCTATGGGGTCAACAAACATCTTTTTACTTCAGCCATGTGAATGTGTCCCAGTCACACACAACCACCAAATTCTGACTAATAGAATTCCTTTCCAGCGACTACAGTTATGTTTGTTTTGGTTTCATAATATTGGGACAATCAGAATAAAAAATGGACTAGAGGTTGAGAATAATATGAAGCAGTAGGCTGTAGAGGATGTTTAAATTTTGAGATAAGACTTTGTGAAACCCCAGGGAAGCTGGGGGCAAAGCAATTGAATTGGAAGGTGTGGTCGTGCATGAGAGGCTTGGGGGCAGGGGGGTGGGGGGGAGGATATGGCAGCTGTGTCTGAGAGGCTCAGAGAACACAGGAGGCAGGAATCCACACAGCCCTAAAGTCACAAAGGGGCCTCAAATTAGAATGGGAGCGGCACAGAGAAACAAAAATGAAAGCTTTTACGTTATCTTCCTCAAAGAGAAAAAGAATTAAATATTGAAATATAGAATTGAGTTCCCTTCTAAAGATCCTATCAAATAAAGCTGAAAATGGGAAATACACCTTGCTGTATTACTAGTGTAAGATAAGTAAATGTCAATGAATGTCTATGACTGAGATCCCATGGTTATAGTAGAAGTTAAAAATGAGGTTCATCAGTGGCCTCGCTCCAACTGTCCCCCATCCCAAGGTCTCCAGCAGCCATATGCAAACCCAGAGACAAACAAAGGAGAGAACATACAGTGTGAGGAGCTGAAGAAGGCACAGCAAATGGTAATAACTGCTTATAAAATTTTATGGTTGGCCATTAATCTTCACCATCTCAATTTCTAAAAAGAAAGATTCATGGTCTTTTTAAATAGAAAAATTCAAGTTTATGAGAAATTAAATAATATTCATACTGAAGCAATAAGAAATCCCCAAAGTCTTAAATTTTCTGCAGACTTTGGAGTGGAGGCAGCTTGTTCTAGTAGAAAAACGACAGGGTTGAAAGACCTATAGCTAAAGCCTGGCACACGGAGCCTTTAGCAAGTCCCTGAATCTCTCTGAGCTTTCGTTTCCTCGTCTGGGAGGTGGAGGAGAGGCTTTGCAAAACTGCAGCAAGGGCTAGAAAAGAGGGTGGAAAAGTTCAGAGAGTCACACAGCCTGCCATGCAAGTAGTGGCACTCAATAAAACAGAGCTGCAGTCATCATTTCAGAAAATTTCCCAAACATCTCCAGATCCATCATGACCAGTCCTCTGCCCTTCATCATCATAACTCTGGGCCACATCCCATCACTTCTAGATCCTGACTAACTGTACCTCCTCCCCATTCCCCCTCCCCACACATCTAATCTACATCCATGGGCCAGAGTGTCCCTATGAAGATGTAAATAGATCATGTCTCTCTTCCTCTAAAACCCTGTGAAATGGCTTTCTCTATCAACTACAATAAAAGCCAAAGTCCTTCCAGTGAACTCCAAAGCCTTCGATGGTCTGGCCCACACTCTGTCTCATATCCCCTTGCTCACTCTGCTCCAGCCCCACTGGCCTCCCTGGCATTTCCAGAATATTCCAGATATGCTCCTGCCTCCGCTTTTGCTCTCTAGTTTGTTTCTTCTATCTAGGATGCTCATCCCCTCTTCCTTCCCCATGAACTCCTGTGCCCTCCTTCCTCAGGTGTTCTCACTGATGGCCTTCCTAAAAATACTACTTAAAACTACAACCCAAGAAAGAAGAACAAAGTAGGTGGGATTTCAATACCAGTGGTATTACAAAGCTACCATTCTCAAAACAACCTGGTACTGGCACAAGAATAGACATATAGATGAATGGAATAGAATAGAGAACCCAGAAATCGACCCAAACCACTATGCTCAATTAATATTTGACAAAGGAGGCAAGAACATACAATGGAGTCAAGACAGTCTCTTCAATAAATGGTACTGGGAAAATTGGACAGATACATGCAAAAAAAATGAAATTAGACCACCAACTTACACCATACACAACAATAAACTCAAAATGGATGAAGGACTTAAACATAAGATAGGAAACCATAAAAATACTAGAGGAATCCAAAGGCAGCAAAATCTCAGACATATGTCAAAGCAATTTTTTCACTAATACTACTCCTAGGGCAATGGAAACTAAAGAAAAAATAAACAAATGGGACTATATCAAAATAAAAAGCTTTTACAAAGCAAAAGAAACCATCAATAAAACAAGAAAAAGCCTACTGCATGGGAGAACATATTTGCCAATGTTATCACCAATAAGGGTCTAATCCCCAATATTTACAAGGAACTCATACAACTTAACAAAGGAAGATAAACAACCTAATCAAAGAATGAGGAAAGGACCTAAATAGACACTTTTCAAAAGTGGACATACAGAAGGCCAAGAGACGTATGAAAACATGTTCAAAGACACTAATCATCTGAGAGATGCAAATTGAAATAACAATGAGGTACCATCTCACACCTGTCAGAATGACTACCATCAACCAAACAACAAATGACAAGTGCTGGTGAGGATGTGGAGAAAAAGGAACCCTCATGCACTGCTAAATGGGAATGCGGACTGGTACAGCCACTGTGAAAAACAGTATAGACTTTCCTCAAAAAATTAAAAATGGAACTCTCATTTGACCCAGTAATCCTACTTCTAGGAATATAACCCAAGGAACTAGAAATACCAATCAGAAAGGATCAATACACCCCTATGTTCATAGTGGCATAATTCATTATAGCTAAGATTTGGAAACAGCCTAAGTGCCCATCAGCAAATGAGTGGATTAAAAAACTGTGGTATAGTTATACAATGGAATGCCATGCTGCAGTAAAAAAGAAGGAATTGTTACCATTTGCAATAGCATGGATGGAACTAGACAGCATTATGTTAAGAGAAATAAGCCAGTCAGAGAAAGTTAAATATCACATAATCTCACTCATTTGTGGAATATAATGAACAACATAAACTCATGAACAAAAACAGATCCAGAGACAGAGAAGCATTGATCAAAGTGTCAAACCTCAGGGGGAAGGTAGGGAAGGGTTGGGGCAAGGGGGAGAGATTGACCAAAGGACTAGTATGCATCCATATAAGCCTAACCAATGGACACAGACACCAGGGGGGTGAGAGCATGAGTGGGGGAGGGGGGCAATGGGAGGATAAGGACACATATGTAATACCTTAATCAATAAAGAAGAAACAAACAAACACTTCAACCTGCCCCCAATCTTCAGCGCTTGTTATCCACACTTTTAAAAAAATCTTTATTAACTGTTTTTCTTTAAAAAATGTTTTTGGAATCTCATCCTTAGGCCTCTCCATGTGCCTGGACTTCTCACAGCCTTATTTTATTAACTTTTAAAATTAACTTTTGACTTATTGCTTTCCCATTCTAGAAAGAAGACTCTAAGAGAGCAGGATTCTATTCATTGCTGTATTCTTAAATCATACAGCAATTCTCATCATGTAGCCAGAGCTCAGCACATTTTTTGCTCTATGAATGAATGAACCACTTAACACCTCATGTCAGTCTGTAAATTGTATCTCCTGGGCTGTAGAAACCTGCCCTATCACAGAGAACCCTGACTGAGATGCCCCTGCCAACACATCCTAAGTTTGTCTGGACAATACAATGAGGTGGTAGAATCAGAGCATCTGGGTGTGAATGGCTGGATTTGCTAAAAGCTGTGGTTTCATTGCTGAGAAAGGGGCTGAGAAACCTACCAAAGCTGGCACTTGAGCATGATTAACAAAGAGGTATAAATGCTAGGTTCATGAAGGTGTTCCAGGGATGGAAATGTCTTTCCTTGAAATGACTGTTGTGAGAATGAAGTAAAGTTGTTTATGAAATAGTAGTTCACAAGTTTCATTTAAAATCTCCTTCTTCTCACTTGTCCTTCTCCTTCCCTGGGACCACTGACTGCCAGTTCCTGGATGGTCACCTCATTCTCTAACTCTCGTTCTGCATCAAAGTTCATCCTCCTGTTGTCCCATTCCTTTAACTCAACCTTTCAATTGTCCTAGGTTATTCATCTGATACCTCTTTATCATTAAGAAATTCAACTTTTTATAACTATTTTATATATATGGAGAGGAAGGGAGAGGGACAGAGAATTAGAAACATCAATGAGAGAGATCAGCTGCCTCCTGCACACCTTCCACAGGGGATGTGCCCTAACCAAGGTACAAGCCCTTGACCGGAATCGAACCTGGGACCCTTCAGTCCACAGGCTGACATTTATATCCACTGAGCTAAACCAATTAGGGCTATAACTCTTATTTTTAATTTTTATTGATGTCAGAAGAAAGGGAGAGAGGGAAGAAGGGAAGAGAGGGAGAAAGGAGAGAGAGAGAGAGAGAGAGAGAGAGAGAGAGAGAGAGAGAGAGAGAGAGAGAGATCAATGATGAGAGAGAATCATTCATTGGCTGTATCCTGCATGCCCCCTACTGGGGATAGAGCCCACAACCTGGGCATGTGCCGTTGGCCAGAATTTAACCCTGGACCTTTCAGCCACAGGCCAACAATTCTGAGCCAAAGCAGCTGGAAAACTTTTTGTAATTCTTACGTTTCTCAACCCTAACTGTACACTACCACCTTTGAAGTGGGAATGAGCAAAAAATAATAACAATGTGCAAGCCACTATTGAAACAATCTGGGTCACTAGTGCTAGACTGGGGTTTGGGAGCCAGGATTTTTCTAGAATCTAGGTCACTCTAATGTGTTGTCAGATTCAGAACCACTGGTGTTAATCCTTCCAGGAAAGGCATTTAGATGTAAATGGGGTCTCTTGGGAGCACACACATTAATATATAACTTTTTCCAAAGTTGAAAACTTGAAAGACATTATGGGAGCAGCTTAGCCTTTCCACTTCATTGAAAACATCCCCCACATGTGCTTGTCTAGCTCCCAATAAGCAAAGGCCACCGTGAAGGCAAAGGTTGGGTCATAACTGACACACTGATGATGTTGGTGGAGTCTACTCTAATGTCAGTGGAACGGTTTGAGCCTCTGATAAGATCTGGGTCCACACCCTCCACCCAGAAGAACAGTTAGCAAAGAGTTTGGCTCACGGTGGATGTTCCAGATAAACCTGGAGGTGTACTTCACCCACCTGACCCATGAAGCTCCCGAGAAAGTGGGCTTATCTACATGTGGTATTGACATACGTGTGTTCATAAGATACACGCATGTGATCAATATTTTTCTAATTTGAATTTTCTCTTCTGGATATACTGTGGATCTTTTCAATAAACTAAGTTTTGAACAAAGAAAATATACTTTAAATAACATTCAACAAAAACAAAATGACAACAGAAAAGAGAAGAAGAGAACCTGAAACACCAGAGGCAGACCTGAAAAGTCCTACAACTAAGATGCCTTTCAAAATGAGACAAAGCTCATTTCATCACTAAATACTATTTTATTATTTTTAAAAAATCTCCTCTAAGGAATAATTTCCTTTCTTCTACAAGACAGTACAGGAGCAAAAGAGAGATGATAATTGGTTTCAGGACATATTCCAGGCTCACATGAATGGAAGGTGGCAGGGAATCAGTGAAAAATGTGTCAGGTGCATGAATCAGTTATCAGTGATGGAGGGAAATGAGGGATCGGCTGCTCTGGGTTGTTGCCATTTATGATCCTGTTCCTGGTGATTAAACCAAGAAACTGTGCCTGCTCATTTTATTGATTATTCCTGTTCTTGTTATGATAACTGTGAAACATTTTTAGAAATAGGCTGTGTGAACATATAAGTAGTAGAAATCGATTTAACTAAACATTTTAAGGGACACGCATGGGCGTAAATCATATTCAGAAATCTCTTGGTTGAAGTGTTATTGTTCAAATAGAAAAATTATAATTTATCACCGAGAGAAATTTAAACTACCTGTAGAATTTAAAATTCTCAGAGACAAGATAGTGTCTAGCATCAAACTGATTCTGAAGTCTTTCACCTTAATTTACTTTAGAATTAAAAAAAAATGATCTGTTTGGGCACCTGATTGCTGATTTCTACGGGCACACAGCAACTTAGTGAGATGGTACTCTGCGCTAGGCAATGGGTTGGGTGCTTTACATTTGTTCCTTTCCCCCCCTCAGAGCAAGCTTTGAGATACTATTATTTTTTATTTCTTCTTTCCATGAACAATTTGAGAGAGGATCAGTGATTTCCTGTAGGTCGCATAGTTTGTAATCCAAGAAAACAGAGTCAGTGCAGCATAGTAAAGAATACAAACTCAGGGGTCAGGCTGCTTTCATGCAATTATCAGCTCTGCCACCATCAGCTACAGAATCTGTAGGATTCTGGGCCTTAGTATCTTTATCTGTAAACTTTGGCATTATAATAGTATATATCTCATATGGTTATGGGGAAGAAATAGGTAGATGAATAGATGGATACATACAGACAACATAGTCAGCTTATATTATCTAAATAGATATATAATATATAAAAAATACCCATATAAAGTGCTTAGACACAACAGATACTAAATGAGTTAAAATATATAGTAGGGACAGATTTATAAGTGCCAAATATTATTATCAGTAGAGGCCCGATGCATGAAATTCATGCAAGAGTAGGCCTTCCTTCCCCGACTGCCTACACTGGCTTCCCTCTGGCACCCGGGACCCGGGCTTCCCTTGCAGCCCTAACTTTGTTCAAAAGGTTGTCCAGAAGGACTTCTGGTTTAATTAGCATATCATGCTTTTATTATTATAGATGGTCATTAGCCTTCACTCTGTACTTACTTTTACCTTTAAGCCTTCATATATACAAAAGGCTTCTCTCTCCTGGTCCTGCCTTCACTTTTATAGCACCCTTCTTTAGGTTGAGGGATGAGAGAGGGGCACAATACCACCGAAAGAAAAAGAGCCAACAGTTTTTACTTTTTAAGAATTAAAGTAAAAGCCCAATTGTAGGATTCAAAAGATGAGAAATTGGTTCTCATGAGCTTGCAGTTAGGGGAATTTAATGTATGAAGATATTTGATGCAGGTTTGGAAACAGCTGCTCATTTTTTCTGATATTTTGTTTCTGACTAGTGTTCAATTCTAGAGACTATGAGATGGCTAACCAATGAGAGGGCCAACTTCTCCTGATGTCTTCACTGAGAAATGGCGGTGCCTTGGGGATGTCCTGCCCCTGACTTTGGGCTGGGAAGGTGCTGATTGGGTTTGGCCTCCAGCCTTCTTCCTCCTTTACTTCCAGCCCCAAATAATTCACCTGTATCTGCTCCACCTACTGAATTTTTTGATAGGATTTTATTTGAAGAACAGATGTTAAAGCTTAGAAAACTTTTGACAACCAATGATTAGATCTTTCACAGCTCTGACACTGTGATGCTCAGAGATCAGACAGCTGACATCTGGCATGGCCAAGCCTTCTGTGTGAGGTGCCCCTTGGCCAGCAGTGACAAGTGCTGACCTATCGTTGGGCCAACATGAAACAGAAGCCACCCTGCACACAAACTGACTTTCGAAAGAAACAAAGAGCTTTCTAACATTCAGAGTTTAAACAATGCTGCTAAAACATCTTAAGAAAAGCTGAGTTTAATTCTTCCAGTTGAAGCCATAGTCACATTACTGGATTTTTTTCTAAAGGATTTGGGATGTACCCAATTCCCATGTGTAGCATATAACTCACAGATTTAATTATAGATCTTCCTCAGTCACCAGTTCCCTAGGAAACAAATCCATGCCTCATGTCTTGTGCATGGAAGGTCATAGCAAGAAGATAAATTTTTTCCGCATTTTGAAACTTTATCTAGAGGTCACAGATCCGCAACTCAGCAGAGGAGAGCTCTTCAGACAACAACCCAAAGCTTCTATGTTGACTAATATCAAGGATATTTAAAACCTTTTGTGTTTATCTCAAATAAAGCACTTCCCACTTAAATTATTGAAATTTTTCACTATTTCATTTTTTCTTTTTTTTTTTTTAGGCTAAAATACAAATAAGATGAGAAGCTTCCTTAAATGTTTCTTCCTACTCAGTTAAGATAAAAGCTATGTTTTAGAAAAGAAAAGGTTATCTGAAAAAATTCAAGCTAAATTTACTCAGGTGGACATTGTAGGTCAGAGATCCGTTTTAAAAATTCTTGAATCATTCAGAAAATTGCCACAAGTGGTCAGTTATATTGAATAACTAAAACAAGAAGGCAAACTGAAAACAGAAAACTCAGAAAAGTGAACATGCAAATGCCTTTACATATATGCAATAAGACCATACAGTAAAAAAAAAAACACACCACATTTTTTCCTTACGACTAGTGGAAGTCAGTCTCATTTTACTTTATAATTTTGTGTATTTAACACTCCCTGAAATTGGTTTTCTGCTTGTTCCCATTAGTGCCACTAACTGTTTTAGTCCTATGTGAGGATTAAATGAGGAAACATAAGTAAAGTACTTTGTCAATCCCAAGGAGCTGTACAAATGTTAGCTATCTCAATTAGTGTCTCTAGTATAAATTCTTAAATGAAGCCCTTTTGATCACAGTGGGGTGAGGCTGACTGAGGATTTCAAATGTCCTCAGACTTTAACTGACAAGGCGTGGAGACAGCAGCAATCATGACCTTCTTCACATTCACGTGGAGCTCACCGAGGAAGCAGACACGACCATTCAATGAAACTCACAGAAACATTCCGGAGGGGTTCAAAGATGACTTATTTTTCCAGCAGAGCAGGGCAAACCCATGGCAAAGAGAAGACCTAGGGCTCTAAACCTGACATATAACATTTTCAGTTTCTCCTACAGCCTCAACAATACACGGTTTATAGTTGCAGTGGGAGACCTGAGGTGTCGGGATAAAGCAAGCTTGACCTGTCATTCTTCAGCAAAAGATTCAGGTAGGAAGAAAGAGACTATAAAGTGACATAAGGCATGATTAGCAGGAGAAGGGGGAGGATTTAGTTAGTCATCACTTCCTTTCCCAATGCATCATACATGCATTGCCTTTGCTCAGTTTAAGCACCTCCATAAATTATTAAGTCAAATATAACTTATTATTTATTGAGCAATTATTAAGTACTAGGAAACATATGGTTTTCCCATGTTCTCCTGTGGTGCCAAAACAACCCTGTGATGTCGAGAGGGCACATTGGCAGGACTACTCAGCTCAAGTTTCCAGAAAATAAACAGAACAGATGGGCTCTAAATCAGGATTTCTATGCCCGAAGCCTATATGATTGAGCCATCATGAAGGAGGAAGGAGATTTCTAACCATTCTGCAGTAAACATCTCCTTGGGGAAGCTATTCAACTTGTGATCCTTCTCTCTCTAGATAAACTCTCTCTCTCTCTCTCTCTCTCTCTCTCTCTCTCTCACACACACACACACACACACACACACTCACACTCACACTCACACACATACACCACTAATGCAATAATGTCCTTCCATGGACCAAGAGTCAAACATATCAGCTTCAAAACTTCTGTTCCAAAATCTTCTAGCTCCTGGTTGCCCTCACATCTTCCCCTCTTTTCAACAACTAGATCACCTCCACCTTCATTAATTTCTACTATTGTGGGCCGAGACTGGTTTGGCTCAGTGGATAGAGCGTCGGACTGCGGACTGAAGGGTCCCGGGTTTGATTCAGGTCAGGGGCATGTGCCTTGGCTGCGGGCACATCCCCATTGGGGACGTGTAGGAGGCAGCTGATCGGTGTTTCTCTCTCGTCGATGTTTCTGACTTTCTATCCCTCTCCCTTCCGCTCTGTAAAAAATCAATAAAATATATTTTTAAAAAATTTTCTACTATTGTGGGCTCACAAAACCAGCCAGACATCAGTTTCCAGCTTAAGTTCATTTTTTATGGTAACATAAAGGAAAGGTGTTTTTGATTTACTAAAGGAAAGCAAAAATGTCAAGTACTACAACCCAAAATGTGATAAAAATAAAAAGCTTCACTTGATGGAGCTGTGGCATTATTCACAGCAGTGATTTCCTGTGGGGTCACTGGCACCGGAGCCAGAACCAACCAGAGATGGTTATTAAATAAAAGAGCTCTGGCCCTAGCTGGTTTGGCTCAGTGGATAGAGCATTTGCCTTCGAACTGAGGAGTCACGAGTTCAATTCTGTCCAGGGCACATGCCTTGGATACAGGCTCTTCCCCATCTGGGCTGTGGTCAGGGCGTGCACATGAGACAACCAATCAAGGTGTTTCTCTCACATCAATGTTTCTCTCTGTCTTTCTTTTTCTCTTTCCCTCTCTCAAACCAATGGAAAAATGTCCTCAGGTGAGGGTTAAAAAAAAGAAAGAGCTTTGGATCCCATGGCAGACCTACTGAATCTGAACATGAGGGTGGGGATGGGCCTAACTCAGTACTACGAACAAAATCACCCTTAGATTTGGGCACACTGCAGTTAAACATCCCTTTGAGAAGAAACTAAGTATCCAACTAATAAGTGAGTCACCCAAGTTCTAGTTTTTTATTGGTGGCAGAGCCAGGCCTGGATTCCAGGACTCCTGACATCTTCCCATTAATTTCTATATCAAATACCCATAGTGTGATCAAAATTCAGTCAATAGAATGATTCATTTAAATACATCATTGTGCTGAGAAAATGAATTTGAAATATTCAGTGCTAGAGAGAAATGCAATGTTTGTGATTTATTTCTTTAAGCCAATAATGTCCCCAAATAGGATGCTCATTAAGTCACCAAAATAGGGATGCATGAATTTGAATCTGCTGTAATGGCTTAATTTTAGAGAAATTTACTTTTAATAGAATTGTATTTTCTCTAACAAGAAAAATAAAGAACCATATTTTGTTGCAAATTGTGGATTAAAAAACAAACTACCAAGTGACTACAGCAGTGTGGATTAAGCATCCTTTTTTTTTTATAGAAACCGTTATCTAGAGTGACCATTTTTATGGAATTAAAATTGGTGTGCACAGTCCAACAATTATGCATGTGAATCCTAGGGCACGGTTTAGGGGATCTAGACAATTCCAAGATAATCTGGGAGGCTAAGCTTCTGTGTGTTTTACATAGAATATACAATGTACATGCTTCAAACAAATGAATCTTTTCAGATGATAACTAGAAAACTTCAATGATGGGGCACTCCTCTACTGAGCTGATGACTTCCCAGCTTCCTTGAGGCTACTGTCAAACTGTGGGACCCTGAATAAGCATCTGAGGCTCTAAGCCAATTTGTTGGTTTATTTCCTTGACATTTTTTTTAAAGAAACATATTATGATGTTTTTTATTAAGAAAGTTTCTAGCAAGTTTTTTTTCCTTCTAAACTAATCTTAAAGAGGGAAAAGACACATAAGGGAAAATATCCATGATCTAATTTTAACTGATTTTCCCAGCTGTACTTATTTTTTTTCCAAAGACTACAACAGTAAAAATAAACTTACCTCAATATCATTTCAGTTCTCTTAAAAAAGGTTGATTGATTTGGTGCTGTGTGATGAGGAGAATTATTTCATATATAGAAACCTTACTTCTAAGCTACCATGGACCTAATGAAATTTAAAAACACATAATTGCCATGCTCTGAAGTCAGTGTATTTTGGAAAAATTGACTTTTCTTACTAAATAAAATAAAACCTACATTTAAAATATATATTTTTATTGTTTTGAGAGAGAGAGAGAGGAAGGGAGAGGGAGAGAGAGAAACATCTATTGGCTGCCTCCTGCACACACACACACACCCCTCTCCACACTGGGAATGGAGCTCACAACCCTGGCAAATGCCCTGACCAGGAAATGAACCTGAGACCTCTGGGTGCATGGGAAGATGCTCAGCCAACTATACCATACCAGCCAGGGCTAAAACTTACTTTTTTTAAAGGAAGGAAATCACAATCTTAAAGATACAAATAGTAAACTACAATGAACCTATGAATTAAAATCCTATGCTCAAAGAAATAATTGAAAGTAAGTTATTTTCCCATGTACCAGCAGTTTCAAATGTAAAAAAAACCTTAACCTGCTTTGATGTTGAACCAACTCTTAGTTTGATGCTAAGGGATGCTTCTTTTAATTGAGAAAAAGTGATTTCCATTTTATCCTAAATCTAGAAGCAGATTCCAGAAATATAGAGAACTAAATTCACACCCTGATTCAATGACCAGCACTCCGTGACTTCACACAAGTTACTTACTACCTCCTCAGTTAGACACCCTGACTTATTAGTAAAATAGAACTGACAACAAGAACCATCTGACAGGGTGAGGAGCGTTAATGAAATAATAGCAGATAGTGCTGGGAACATTGCCTGGAACATAGTAAGTTCTTCAATCTTAAGAGAAATATTGACTTCACATCAATGGGACCTACACATCCCAAAGGCCAAGCTGTGATTCTTAGAATCCCTGACCCCTTACTGAGGTCGTTTTCCAATGAAGGGGCTTGAAAGTGCCATCAGGCCACCACCACACTAGCTCTGGTGTGAGATTCCCATTCCATAATCACTAAAATAGTGGCACATTTATCAAGGCACTGCATACAGGTTCTGTGAAATATTTCTGGGAAAATGCACCTTCATATTTGGACAAGGTATATTTTCTCCATATAATAAAATTCCTGAGCACACTGTCCCAGAAAAATAAATGCATGCTGTTATGTGGCTTCTAGAAGCATCTTTAATAAGCAAGAAGGGAGAAAGTAAACATGCAGAGGGCAGGAGGGGCCAGGGCCAGGGCCAGGCTATTTGTGTATCTTAATGAGCACTAATTTAAGGTCTCACTCGGGCAAAAACAGTGGAAGATAAAAAATAATAACCAACCTGCCAATGACTTTATGGATTCTATAGACATGAGCTATGATTGTTAGGGTCATTAGCAGGCATTCTGACATTTGAATATACAGCATTATTCATGACCACAGAGAGGCTGAAATTATACAATCTATTTAAATAAAATAAGCCACATAACAGATATAATTCACAAAGTGATCATTTTTAAATAGAAAATTTAATTCCAAATCAGCATTTTAATAGCTCAGTGATCCAAATATTAAATTGATAATCAGGCCACAGTGATTTGCATGAGTAGCTGGAAATATTCTTATAATTCTGTAATGATCTATGAAATACCAAAAAATTCACAATCTCAGAAATATATTGTTCCAAGTGGAAACTTAGATTACCAATGCTGGAGGGGGCCCCAGATATGATCTATAGCAATGGTTCTCAACTGGGGGTGATTTTGTTCTCCCTTGACACCCAGGGAACATTTGACAATGTTATAACTGGTGGCAGGGTGCTATGGGCATCTAGTGGGTCAAGGCCAGGGATGCTATACAGGACAATAGACAGGACAACTTCCATAACAAAGAGCTATCTGTCCCAGAATGTCAACAATTCTGAGGTTAGAATGCCCTAATGTAAATCAACCTTTCTCACCATGCAGAATGGATAAGCCATGGCCATGGCTTTTCATTGGACCAACAGTAAGTTTCTGACTAGCTTTCAGAATTCTTGATAGTACTTGAATTTCTCTATTAGGTTTTACATAGTTCCTTCATTTCTGTTCATCTACCCAATTATCCTCAATCTATTACTAAAGATTTATAAAATCCCTACTATACATTTGACACTGGGAATACAGAAGTGAATAAGACAAACAGTATTTCTCCTTTGTGTTTATGGCATGGTGGGAAGGGCAAGTGTGAGACAGAGAATAAAAATGCAAAGAATTATCATTGTGATGATTGTGATAATTCTCACATGAGAACACACAATTAGGGGAACCCAATTCAGTATAATATCTCCTTGTTCTCAAACCAACTCTCCTAATGCTAATACATTATTATGCAATTAAATACAATTAAAGAGATTTGGAGTACCAGTTATGGGTCCTGACAAGAAGGAGACCTTGCAAAAAGGTTGGTGATTATAGTCATGGCCACTATTCACTGGAGACTTACCATATACCAGAATCTATATTTATATTCTCCTTATATTTAATTCTCACAATGCTGAGGAGTAGGTACTATCGTCCTTATAATCTCCAGTTGATGACACCTCAACATTTTGGATGAATAGGTTGGATTGAGGATACACCATGGTCTATCATAGATGACTTAAAAATGACTGACTTTGACTACCTCATTCAATGAGGGCCTCCATTGTGATATAGTAGACTTGGGGGTCAGGGGATAATTGGTGATTGGGTGATTAATCTCTATCCTTGAGGAGTCAACAATGGAAGTAAAGGCAGTTTAAAGCAACCAACTGAGCATGACATCGATTTATGGGCAATCCATTAATTGCTATATTTAAGATAATACAAAGTGGCAAAGATTTCAGTATATATTAGAGGATTGTAGATATGTGCTTAGAACTGCTCTACCCAAAACAACGTCCCCTAACATGTGGCTGTCAAAATTAAGTAAGATTAAAAATCAATTTCCTCTGTTATAGAAAAAATTTCCTTGGTTACACCAGCCATATTCCAAGTGCTCAACAACCAAACATAGCTAGTGGTTACTGTATCAGATGTGCAGATATAGATTTTTATCAGCACACAAAGTTCTAGTAGACAGTGTAGCCTTAGGACTAAGGATAGAGATTAATTACACACACACATACACTAGAAGCCCAGTGCACAAAATTTGTGCAGGGGGGACGTGTCTCTCAGCTCAGCCTGGCCTGCACCCTCTCCAATCTAGGACCTCTCGAGGGATGTCTGGTAGGATCGGGCCAAAATGGGCAGTCAGACATCCCTCTCACAGACCAGGACTGCTGGCTCCCAACTACTTGCCTGACTGGCTTCCTGATTGTCCCTAACTGCTTCTACCTGCCAGCCTGATCACCCCCTAACCACTCCCCTGCTAGCCTGATTGATGTCTAACTGCTCCCCAGCCAGCCTGCTTGCCCCCAACTTCCCTCCTCTGCTGGCCTGATCACCCCTAACTGCCCCCCCTGCAGGTTTGATCACCCCCAACTGCCCTCCATTGCAGGCCTGGTCCCTTCCAACTGTTGTCCCATGCTGGCCATCTTGTGTCCACATGGGGGCAGGATCTTTGACCACATGGGGGCAGCCATCTTGTGTGTTGGAGTGATGGTCAATCTGCATATTACTCTTTTATTAGATAGGATAGAAGCCTGGTGCACGGGTGGGGGCCAGCTATTTTGCCCCGAAGAGTGTCCCGGATCAGGGTGGGGGTTCTGGGAGTTTGGGGTGGCCTGGGTGAGAGGCCTGTAGTGGTTTGCAGGCTGGCCACCCCACCCCCCTGTGACCTAAGCAGAGGCCCTAGTATCTGGGATTTATTTATGTTTTACAATTGAAATTTTGTAGCCTGGAGCAGAGCCAAGCATTCTGCTCCCTCTGTGGGATTTATTTATCTTCTATAATTGAAACTTTGTAGACCTTAAGTGGAGGTCGGGGCTGGTCAGGGTGTAAGGAAAGCTTGGCTTCCTCCATTGCAGGGGAAACCCAAGCCTTCCTCCTGCTCTCTCCATGGCTGCAGCCATCTTGGTTGGGGTCAATTTGCATACTTGCTCCTGATTGGTTAGTGGGTGTGGCTAGTGGGTGTCATGGATTGATGGTTAATTTGCACATTATTATTTTATTAGATAGGATATACATACATATATGTATATGTGTGTGTGTGTGTGTGTGTGTGTGTGTGTGTGTGTATAGTTTTATTGTTATTGCTAATCCTCACCCAAGATTATTTTCCCATGGATTTTAGTGATAGTGGAAGGAATGGGGAGAGATACACAGAGAGAAACATTGATGTGAGAGAGACACGTTGATTGGTTGTCTCTGGCATATGCCCCACCAGGACCTAGAATCAAACCTGCAACCCAGGCATGTGCTCTTGACTAGAATCAAACTCAGGATCCTCTAGGCTATGGGCTAATGCTCTGTCCACTGACTAAACCAACCAGGGTTATATTTTTTACTTATCTGCATTTTCTTATTCTTCATCACTGAATAAGTCTACTAGTTTCAAGCTATCCTCAAAACTCAGGACACCAAGATAATGGTATGACCAGTCACTTAAGGATCACCCAATTCAAATTAGGATCTCTGATTTGGCAAATGGTGTTCCTCTACCATATAAGCCTCTCTTGACTCTTCTGATCTTTTCAGTCAATCTCTTCCTTTTCCCATTTTCAAACACTAGTTCATCACAAAAAGAAATAGAGCTAAATTAATAGTGTCTATGAAGTTCTGCCTTCACCACTAGGCTACAGCAGGGGCTGAAAACTTAAGTTGGCATCTTTAACCAAATGAGAGTATTAATAAATTAACTAGAAATAAAATATAAAACAACCTAACACCCCATTTTGAAAACATATATTCTAATATCTTCTGTCCAAACTAAATAAATGGATAGCCATGACCAAAAATCATATGTATTGCTAAAGGCCTGATGCAAGAAATTCGTGCAAGAGTAGGCCTTCCTTCCCCTGGCTACAGGCACCGGCTTCCCTCTGAAACCCTGGGCCAGGGCTTCCCTCTGGCCACCGGCAGGCACCTGGGACCCATGTTTCCCTCCTCCAGCCAGCAGGCACCCCACCCAGGTTTCCCTTGCAGCCCCGCTTCATTTGGAAAGACATCTGGTCTAATTAGCATATTACATATAGATTCTTTGGTATGTTTGAGACTAAAGCAATACTTTAGAACAAGGTTGTCCAATAGAACTTTCTGTGATGATGGAAATATTGTTCCTGGAGCTATCCAAATAGTAGCCATTAGCCACAGGTGGCTATTGAAGACTTGGAATATGGTTTGTGTGGCTGAGAAACTAAAGTTTTACTTTTATATAATGTGAATTAATTTAAGTAGCTGTACATGCAGGGTTGGGATCTGAGGTTCTGTATAGCATGAAAAATCCCCTTCATGACCAGAAAGGATAATGTTCATTCTGAATTACATGAGTGATCATTTGTTTCTGCTGTGCCTCAACCCATTCTGAAGCACTTATCAAAATAACTGAAAAATATTGGAAAGGAAACGGAATATTTTTTTAAAGGTAATGCTACGATGTGACTTATGAATGTCTGTGAGTAGTATCATTAGATGCAGTATTAATAAGAAGGGAGAGATTTTGAAGTGAGATGGATGTCAGGATTCAGGATTCAAGACATGTCCCAGTGATTTGACACTGTGCTGACTTGATCTTTTTCAGAAACCCATTTCCTCCTCCATTTGATAAGCTTCCAACTCTCCTGGAATGGAAATGTAGTGATGACACAGTAGTTGAGATTTCATACCAACTAACCAACTTCAAGGTTTACATGCAATTCCTACATAGTCCCTTTCTATTTTGGGGGGTTAAAAACTGGAGGACTGTTGGGGTTATCTGGCAATACCTCTGTGTGTTGGTGTGACGGTCATTCTGGGATAAGCAAAGATGTGCCCATTCCCTGGGTCTGTGATATATGCCATAGGACATAATGGAGAAGAATCAGCACCCAACAGAAACTCCACTGGTGAAAGAATGTGGGGTAACAAGATGGTTTCTTGGAAGGTAGCAGAGCAGAACCTCAGTTTGGAGCAGGCTTTTTTTGTTTGTTTTCTAAAAACAGATGTCACCAGAAGATAGTGAGAATCATGGAGTTTTGGCTGTGTACCCCATACTTTCCAAAGTATGAAAAGTGACATTTAGCACATAAAAATACTGGATGTCTCAATGCAATAATTGAGATGTAATTATACTAAAATATTAGCCATTGATAATCCAAAATTCCAACTTAAATGAGTCTTATATTATATCTGGCCACTCTATCCATGAAACACTAGTCCCAATAGATTTTCCATGGTAAAAGGGGCTCCATGGTTAATTATACACTGGAAATGCTGCCTACTTTGTTGTCTTCTCAAAGATTCCTAAAGATATAGCATGTTAAAAGCTCTGAGAAGTTCTTCCACCCTCGTTCTCTCTTTAAAAAAATATGTTCTTATTGATTTCAGAGAGAAAGGGAGAGGGAGAGAGAGAGAAAATAAAAATCAACAATGAGAGAGTATCGTGGATCTGCTGCCTCCTGCATGTCCCCTGCTGAAGATTGAGCCTACAACCCAGACATATGCCCTGACTGGGAATCAAACCAAGACTTCCTGGTTCATAGGTCAACACTTAACCACTGAGCCATGCCAGCCAGGCCTTCCACTCTCTTTTAACGCAATGTTTTCCAAACTTTTGAGAACATAGAGCCCAGCAACAAAGTGGCTTAAATGCCATCTCCAGGATCAGACTGCCTGAATTCAAACACTAGATAAATAACATGGTGACGGCTCTATGACCAGGGAGAAATTATAAGCAGAGCTTAGGGTTGCACATCTGTAAATGAGGGTGGACATGCACCTACCTCACATGTCCAGGGTGAGAATGGTGTGAGTCAGCATAAAGTACTCAACCTGAGCCTGGCACAAGGTAACTGTTCTGGGAACATTAGCTTTAGTAGTCATGTCTGTGGTAGGAATCTTCCCTGACGATGGGTATTACCATCCAGGGGGATCATCAGATGCAATTTGGAGCATTCTGAAGCTAAATCACAGTCAGGTATGGAGAGTGTTTGCTTGGTCTAACATGAAATGGAACTTGTTCATGGTCAGACTGGCTAGCCTGGAACCCATCTCACTGTGGCTGATAAAATGAGGATTTCTGATGCAGTAGAAAGTTCAGTGGATCAAAACAGTGAGTGCCCTGCCAGGGAGAAGCTACTTAGCCTTAGTTTCCTAGGCCTAACATAACACAGCACCACAGCTAGGCATCTTACCCAACAAAAATTAATGTCTTATACATCTGGAGGCTAAAAGTCTGAAATCAAGACATCTGTAGGGTTGGTTCCTTCTGAGGGCTGTGAAGAAGAATCTGTTCATGCTCATCCATGCCTCTGACCTAGCTTCCTTGTCCTATACACATAACATTTTGATTTCCACTTTGGTGTTCACATGACATTTTCTGTGTGTGTGTGTCTGTCTCTGTGTCCAAATTCCCTTTTATAAGGACAGGTGTCATTGGTAAGGCCCACCATAATGACCTAGTTTTAACCTGATTATCTCGATAAAGACCTATTTCCAAATAAGGGCATATTCTGAGCTCTTAGGACTTCCAGATATAAATTTTTAGAGAGCACAGTTCAGCCTATAACAACTACCTTCTAAAATGGGGCCAATACCAGCTGCCTTTCTCACCACATAGGACTGTAATGAGACTTAAATAAGAGAATGTAGAGAAACACATTTTGAGAAATTTGATAGCTCTATAAAACTGCAAGGTAAACATTTCATTTCCCATGTTGGTCTGCACTGGAAATGGTATTCAAACCTTTGCAAGAATGATGTCAAGAAACTGTTAATCTTCCCACACTGCTGCCTGGAAACATATAGATAGGGACTCCACACATCAGAAAGACATACAGATTGTAAAGAAATGGGAGATGCGTGCCTGGAAATGAGTATGCTATTTGCAGTGTCACTAAATTCCCTTATGGCATATAAGAAATTGGAGACAGAAACAAGGAAATGAAGATAGAGATACAGATATTTCAAAATTTACTGTGCACTTATCTTGTGTCAACCAAAGTATTGGGCATGGGGCTTATCAAATCTAAATCCCGGAAACTGTGATTATTTATGAGCAACCAATTTCATGGAAAGGGCAACCTTATTAGAAATCTTCCTTCACACAAAAAAGAAGAAATTCTGGAGGGGAGAGGTTGCGTGGGATAGAAATGTGGAAAGAAAGTAAGACAAAGAGTTATCAATTTTGTAATTTTAGATGATGATGCTTCGGTTCCCTTTTAATTTTTAAGAAACTAGTTTCCAGCAACTGTGGAAAATGCATTCTTATCAGGAAATGCACAATGCCTATCTTTTCTATACTTCTCACCCACACTTTTGCCAGATAATGGTATAAATTATTGGACTTTTCGTTTTACTTCATCATCAGCCTTTAACATTGAGATATATTAAATAGATGGATGCTTGAAATACTTTTTCTTTTAACGTTTTAAAGAATTTGTTCAGGGTGCCCCCAAACAGAATTTCTTGTTCCCCATGAAAACATATTTAAAGAAATAAAATATGTCCAAAAGTCCAACAATTTTAAGACTAAGACTGACAGCTAGTAGGTGAATCTCAAAGACTGCAAAATGGAGTTGGAAAGAAACAAATTAGAGCTCTCCCAAGCCTTGCCTCATGAAGCACAGCAGTGTCTCTGCTGGAAAATCGGGAGATACCACAGACCTCTGATACCTGGGTATATCTTTCTGTCTTTCAGCTGGTTCTCTTAAGAGTCCTGCAAACACTTCCATACTTTCTGATTTCTCTTCCCCCTTAACCTCCTGTTTATGTCCACAGTATGACATCAGCTTTGAGAAAACAAATTATAATCATTGAGGCTAGAAACCTGTAAAATAATAATAGTTTTCCCTTCTAAATGAAAATTTAAGGCCAAAAATATGAAAGCTATTTTGAAAATAGCACATTTTTCAGAAAGGTTTTCCCTACCATGTTTTAAGGCACATTATAAACCTACAAGTATTAGAACAATGTGGCATTATTGCAAATCTAATAGGTGAGATAGTTTCTATGTATACTCTGGTATATTATAATCTAACTAGAGGCCTGGTGCATGGAAATTCATGCACTTGGGGGGTGGAGGGGTGTCCCTCAGCCCGGCCTGTACCTCTCACAGTCCAGGGAATCAGGCCTAAGCTGGCAGTCAGATATCCCTCTAGAAGCCCAGGGGCCATTAGTTGGACATCCTTAGTGCTGTCACAGAGGCAGGAGAGGCTCCCACCACCACCACTGCACTGGTCAATCATGAGCCAGCTTCTGGCTGAGTGGTGCTTCCCCTGTGGGAGCACACTGACCCCAGGGGGCAGCTCCTGCATTGAGCGTCTGCCTCTTGGTGGTCAGTGTGCATCATAGTGACCAGTCGTTCCTGGTCTTTCTGCAGTTAGGGTCAATTTGCATATTAACCTTTTATTACATAGGATATTGCATAAAGGCAATATCACAAAACCAGAAAAGAAGTGGCTATTTTTTAAAACAGTTAGAAACAAAATAAATTTGGAGGGTAGAGGCTATTATTAGGTCATTAAACCATACATCAAGATAAATTCTAGATGATATGAAGACTCAAATGTGAACATGAAGCGATACAGATTTAGAAAAACATATATGTCAGCATGACTCTATCCTTAGAATAGGCCACAGGTTTTAATTATCAAAACAAGATAATAAGTCATAAAGAATAATAATATTTTGTATGATTAAATTTTTTAAAAATCAGTATCTCAAAACATCAAACAAAATTAATTCAAAGAGCAAGTTTGCAAAAAAAGTTGTAACAAATAAATGACAGACAAGAGATGAATATCCACAATAAGTAATAAGCCCTTCTAAATCAATAGAGAAACCATTAACACTCAAATAGAAAAATGGATTGGGACTTGAGAAGGCAGCTACTTTCCAAGGCATAGAGAAAAAGAGAGAAAGGAAAAAAATTCATAAGTAATTTGTAAAAGGTAAAAAAAAGAAACAGTACTTTATCATTTCAATCTATCATAGTGATAGATTTAAGCAAACCTTAGCACTTAATGCTAGTGAGGAAAAGATAAGAACAGAGACTTTCATACACTTCAGATGGGAGTAAAGTTTGGTGTTATTTCTTTGCAAAGCATTTTGATAATTATTAACTAGAGGCCTGATGCATGAAATTTCTGCAAGGGGTTTGGTCCTCACAGCCCCGGTTTCACCCAGAAGATTGTTCAACTGTTTGGTCTAATTAACATATTAGGCTTTTATTATTATAGATTACCCAATAAAAATATTTTTCTAACACAAACTTCAACTGCTAGGGATCCATACTGAGAAGTTAGATAACTTTGACTACATATCCATGTACTTAAATCAACATCACAGAATTATTTAAAATAATTAATTATTGGTGGAAAACTAACCAACAATAAGGGGAAATTTAATAAATAGGCCATCAGATGTTTTCTAAGTAAATATTAAATATGTTTTTGAAGAACTTGATGAAAGGAACATTCCCACACAAAATGTGAAATTGTAAAAGCATAACACAACTTGAATATATAATTTGATGCTACATACATACATATATAAATGAATATGTATATAAACTAATATATATTTACATTTAATTATATTTGTATGGACATAAAAAATAGACAAAAACACAAACAAAAATGTCATTAAAAGATGTCACTCAGTGGTTAAATTGCAAACTAATTTTATTTTCTCTTTTATTTACTTATCTATTCTTTTATTCATTTATTTATTTAACAGCTGTGCATTTCTTTTTGTTGTTGTTAATCCTCACATGAGGATATTTTTTCTGTTGATTTTCATAGAGAGAGTGAAAGGGAGGTATGGAGATACAGAGAGAGACATAGAGAGGGAGAGAGACACATTGAGTGGTTGCTTCCTGCATACGCCACAACCTGGGCTGGAGCTGGAACCTGCACTCCAGTAACATGCTCTTGATCAGGAATGGATCCTGAGACCCTTTTGTGTGCAGGCAAATGTTCTAACCACTGAGTTACCTCAGCCAAGGCTGTGGAGAATAAGCTAATTCAAAAAATGATACTCTAAAGCCCTGGCTGGGTGGCTTAATTGGTTGGAGCATCATCCCATACATCAAAAGGTTTCGGGTTCAATTCCTGATCAGGGAGCATATGTGAAGCAACTGATGAATGTTTCTCTCTCTCTTCCTCTCACTGTAAAAATAAAAACAAAACACTGAAGTCAGTATCTGTGGTAAGTTAGGTAGTCTATTCTGTCATTTTATAAGCATTTATGAAATGGGTACTATTTGCTTTGGGCTGGGGGGGGGGCAGAGGCATTTGCGGAACTATTTCTACTGGAAAGAATGAAATAGTTTATTCACTTTTTTAAATGACACCATCTATTAGATGGTGCTTAATGCCCAGCTGAGTTACTTGACAATGGGAACCAGAGGAGGAAAACAACTCTTGAAAAACACTGCAATTAGGAGAAAAAAACCCACAACCCAATCACAAATGAAGTTCAGGCTGAAAGCGTTTGGTGAGAGAGCTTTAGGAGAGGAGAGAAAGGGTCATGATAAAGTGGTACTCAGAAAATTCAGCAAAATGACCACAAGCACACAGCTCTGTAATAAAAGCGATGTTTGAGCCCAGGTTTCTCCAACACTTAACTTTATTTTCTTTTACTACTACTGTATTGTACCTACCAACAAGAATCTGGCACCCTGTCAAAGCCCAAGTATACTGCAGGAAATATCACTGGAAATCTGTTCACTAATAGCTAAGTTAAAATACTCATAAACCTTAGTGGAATTATTAAAGCTCTGGGAGAAATCTGCCATGTTTCCTTACACAGAACATTTATTTTCCTGTTGAGTCCCACTTTTTGAAATAAAAATGCAACATAGAGGCATCTTCAAATACAAGAATCCAATTACTTCATTCATAAAATGTTAGGGAGTTAATTATGTGATGTAGGAGGCAACTACTCTATTTTTTCCCCAAATACTTTGGTGATTTGCAACTGCATGACTATGTTTTATGAATGGCAGTAATATGTGTTTACTCTTGCTTCACAGTAAGGTTTAAAACATCTCATTCTGCAAAAGATCTTTAACACCCATGATCATTTTTTAGAAATCTGAATTGAAAAGTGGTATTTTACCAATACAAAGTTAAATATGAACTTCAAAAGGCACGAAGTTGGGTGTAAATATGGGATGCTCTATCCTAACCACCTCTGGATGTATCCAGTATGAGAATGAGGGTAAGTGAGAGCAGTCTGCATCTCTCTGAAAAACCTGCCCAACCACATAAATTAATCAAATGGCATGTTGGCAAAGCAGGTGCCGGAAGTCTGTGTTCCTCATAATTTCTTGAAGTTTAAATCTTTCTGAGATAATAGAAATCTGACCTTGGAAAGAGGGGAGGGAATCAAGAGGTTAATTATCTGCTGACTTGGCCAGCTCTAGAGATGTGCTTGGTTTTAGCCCTCCTTCCTCTCAGCCCAATTACTCTCCCAAGTCAAGGCTGACATTTCCTCAAACCCATTTTTGATTGAGACCCTCTTCCTGCTGTGCCTTAGAGATTTACATAAGAAAGTCAGGGGTGGTATTTTATTCCTTCTTGTACCTGGGTGGCACTCGGTTATTCATTTATAGTATGAATAGTTCACTCTCTTAAAACCAGGGATCTGCTGTTATGAATTGGTTTGTTGGAGACCAGCTTGCACCAAGATGCTTTCTGAATGAGGAAAATTCAATCTGCAAATTGCACATTCCTAATTTGCCCTAAATTTCATTTTCCCACTGAAAAGGTACCCCTTGAGCTTCTATGTGGACCTCTCACTTCTCTGACCCCTGCTTACTTCAGGCTCCTCTTCTGTCCCTGCATCCTAGAGCCGGGCCTTACTGAAGGCTCTTTCCAAAGTCCGCCATTGTCACCTTTTTACACAGTCCCTCCATAAGGAGAGGGCACTGACCTAAAGTCCTATTGCTACTTCTGACTTTTCTCCCAAAATCTAGCTCTGCAATTTCTATTTTGAGGTTAAACTGGAACCTGATGCCTATTTTTAAGCTATCTTTCAAACTAGCCCCGCCTCTGTCTCTTCTTTAATTTTTATACCAAAGTTACAGATACTCACTCATCCTTCTCTGCTGTAATCACCAAGGGTCTCAGCAGCTCTAACTGAACCCTCATTAGCCTCCCAATCTGCTCTCTCCACCTGTGCTCACTGCATCCTCCACGACAAACTCTCTTCACACAGACCTTGGCTCTCTACTCCTCGCTCAAGTGCCTTTCTTGATAGCTGTCCAATGTTTCTTCTAGCAGAGGTTGATAGATTTTGCACAGTGAAAAGGGTATTATGGCCAATAGCAAATTAGAAATGAAAAGTTAAGCATACAAATTGGTCTTTTCTCTACAACGAATCTTAAACTATCCATCATTTACTGCGTATTTTGAATTTTCGAGAAAGGCGCAGGGGTTAGCATTTCTCTGTTGTTTGCCAACAGAATCTGTGTTAAAAGGGTTTGAGGGTCAGTGTTAGAGGTGTGCTCTGAGCTCCAGAGTAAACAGAGAGTCCGCATCTGCTGTTTGCAGCAAATCCATAGATCTTTCCTCGAGGCTCTAGTTCTTAATCTTTATACATTCCCAAATGTCTCTGCCCAAATCTTAACCCTCTGTCACTGCTCCCATTCCATAGCTCTGGGCACTCTGCTAGCGACTGGAGCCTGGACTCTGCTGACAGCTCAGTGCCCAGCCAGAGGCCATGCTGCTTAAGTATCAGACTTCAGAGTCAGGCGACCTGGATCAGTCTCCAGCTCTGTCACACCTCTACCTGGGTAACCAGTAGCAAGCAACTTAAACTTTCTTAGACTTGTTTTTTTATCTGTAAGATAGGAATAACATTAAAGCCCATTGCATAAGGAAATTAAATGGATCTACATGTTGAGACCATTTTTGTAGTGCTTAGTACACTGAAGGCATTTGATAAACAGCATTGGCTCTTGGTGTAGTAGTAGTATTTTAAATCTCCATCTGAAGCCAGGTTGTTTACTTCAACTAAACTAGGACCCAGAAACTAGTATGCCTAATGAGCCAGGAGGAAAATGACCTAATTCATCCAAGGATCCTAAAAGACAAAAAAAAAAAGTCTGCTCCCTTAGCTCAGAGAAATTAAAATGAGACTTCCAACTACAACCCCACTGGATTCTCCCACCTGCCATCATCCCACATTTAATGACTTCCAAGAATTTTATGACTAGGCCCCTGAGACTCTTAATCTGTTCTCTGACAAGATCTTTTAATCCCACCAGTGGTTTACGTGGCCCTTCAAGTTTCACCATAGGCTGGCTTACAGGAGACCTGAGACTGGGAAACCATCTCAGAGGGGCTCCAGGGCCAATAGTCCCACCTCTAACCAAAGGGATTTAGAGGAAACCCAAAGCATGTGTTCTTGCCTTATTTTACAGGAGAAAAGTATCCAAGGGCTTGCTCAGAAGGTGTCAGGGAGCTGTAGATCGGGCCACTGTGGGAATCATTCTACACCTCTCTAGCCCATCTAATCAGAGCTGTCTATCAATCTTCTAACTACAACATTCCTTTGTCTCTACTTGATGCTAGACTTTCCCTGAATTATCTAATTCAAACCATTTTGCTAGAAAGGATAAGAAGCTCACTCAAAGTCATATAGCAGTACATGATGGAGCTGTAGTTTTAACCTGGAAAATCTGACTCAGATTCCTGAAATCTTGAAGCCCTATGCTAAATATGCCAGTATATACTATGGTTTGGGGTTCCTAGATGTTTCTAAAACAAGTTCAGAGAAATCAAAACCACTTGCTTAGACCCCAAGGTTTAAGAACAAAGAAACTTGGGTTTGTGACCTGATTCAACAAAACATGTGGCCTTGAGCAGGTACTTCATCTCTCTAGTCTTCAGCAAGATTTACACTGGAAAGCTGAGGTAATGATGCCCACTTTTTAGTGTTGGCTGAGGATTAGGTATAATAAGCATCTAAAGCACCAACCCAGGCACTAAGGAACTTACTTGCTACTGTTTGGGCTAAAAACATGGGATCTAGAATCAGACTGTTTGGGTTTTCATTTCTGTCTCATTGGTTATTGGTTGTGTGACTTTATAAAAATATAGACAATAATGAACTTATTTATAGTCTTGGTATGGTTGTGTGGCTTTATAAAATATAGATAATAAACTTATTTATACTTTTGGGATGATTATTAAATTAAATAATGTTTTCTGAATGTTTGATATAGTGTTTAGTAGCATTTATTATTATATTTAATAAATGTGATTATTGTGGTGATGAAAATGATGATTATTTTACTGTTTAGGATAAGATAGGCTGTGTTGCAGAAATAAAACAGAATATAAAATCTCAGAGGCTTACTAAATAAAATATTTGTTTATGTCCTGCTCATGTCATGAACTCAGTGATGTGGGTGGGGTTTCATGCTATAACACAGCTCAAGAACCAGCTGAAGAAGGCCCCACTGTCTGTTTGCTGGCACAATCTGAAACATGTCTGTGGTCACCATAGCAGGGAAAAAGAATGGAAATTGCATGTTTCACCTAGAATCACTCAAATGGCTCCATCAGACTGCAAAGAGCATGGAAAAAGTATTTGTGTGTGTCCTGGAAGGAAACTAGATTTGGATTGGGGTGAGCACCAGTGCCTAACCCAGCATAATGATGGCAAAGACAATGAAACAAGGTGAGGAGCATTCAGCTTGGAGCCTTGCACTCAAAAAGTGGTTAATAATTAGTAGCCACTGTTACTTTCATTATATGTTCATCTAAGTGCAAGTCTTAAAACAAGATGGGCATCTCAGAGGGAAGAGCTAGACTGGACACCAAATCTGGAAACTGGATATTACGGGAAGAGGTTTTCCTACACATTACACATTTGAAATGTGCTGAAGTCTGGATCTGCCCCAGCTAGCTCCTTAAGTTAAGAAATGGGGTCTCTCAAAGGTTTCTGATGCATCTGTAAAATCATTGCTTCTGTGTAGTCCACAGACAACCTCCAGGGGTATCACCTGGGGAATTGGTCGAAAATGTAGGTTTCTGATTCATCTCAGAACTATAGATTCAGAATCTGTGTGTGTGTATGTGTATGGTGGCGGGGGAGGGGAGAGGAGGGCAGGGTAGAGTCTGCAATGTGTATTTATTTAACAAGCTCACTTAATGACCTTTATGCAACATGAAGTTTGAGTGCCACTCAGACATTTCCTGCCCTTGATTTCCCCATGGACACCACATCTGATTCACACTCAGGGCCCTTCAGCACCATGCCTTGTCCAAACCCTGATGCTGCGGGAAGGAACTGAGGTTTAACACTAGGGAATGCCAGATTCCATTTCCAGTCTACCATTTACTTGTTGACTATTCTTGAGCACACGACCCAGAGCCCTGACCTTCAGGTTTCTCATCTGTAAAATGACCTGGCATTTTGCTGGAAGGATTAAATGATAGCATGTAAATAAGCATAATGATGATGGTGATGTGAGGATAATGATGATGACAATGGTGATGATGATTAAAATGGTGATGGAAACCTGAAAACCTTCTAGTCATTGCCTGGACTTCACGTATGTAACAGGTGGAGCACATGACTATTTTTAATATCTATAAAATGGAGTTTAGAACTTGATTATATGATGGCTTAGGAAGGACTAGGAATATATGTGATGTCATGTGTGAAATGTAGCTCATGTTTAACCAATGCTGGATCTATTTTCCTTTAATTCCTTGTAAAACAGACCTAATCCCTGAACAAAAGCACTAGCTGCCTAAATTACTTCTGAATTAGAGCCAGGAAAGTGGAGAGAGAAATTGGCATTGAGAGAAAAACAGGGATTCCCAAGGGAATATAGAAGAGAATTATGTTAATAATGATTAATTTGTTCTCTGGTTCAATTTCTACCTAATTTTGAGTTGCAAGCTCCTAAAACAACCATAATGGGTTATTTGACACAGCACCTCAGGCTTTTGGAACTCCTATCTTGGGCAGATTTTCAGAGTTGGTGCTTGCTGTTCACAATGTAATTAGGTGGGAAGAGCTATATTGTTAAAGTGACAGAGATGGATGGGTAAAAAATAATGTGGACAAGAAATGGAAACATGGTGGGTGACCCTATTAACTCTATAAATATACAAACCCATGCAATGTCAGGTAGGAAGAGATGTGTTAGTGGCTTGACAAGACAAGAGGTGTGCATAAGTGGCAGACAAAATAGAATCCATAATACTGTTTGTCTATTTAGTATCTGTTTGAACTAAATCTGCTTCTAGGTCCAAATAGTTAATAGTAATCTTTGATTATGAGCTGCCTCCATAAAAATCATTTCTCTACACCCAGTTCAAATGAATTATACTTGTTTGTTTAACAATAAATTCTCACTATTAAAAACATTCATTTGATAATTCATTGAGAATAAAAGTGCAATGTTCAATACTGATACTGCATAATTGTTGCTTATTATCTTGTACTCATCTAGCACATTAGGGAGATAGTAACACATTGCTCTGGAGATCTAGGGTCTTTCTTAATATGTTCTAGAATAGAGGATAGTCCAATAGAGCCTTTAAAACTCATATGCAACAAATAACACCAGAAATCCAAAAGCTTTCAGAAGGAGTAACTCATATTTTTCTTTTGCAGTATATTTAGGAGTGGTAGGCAAGTTGACACTGAGTCTTGGTGAAAAGGCAAGTCTCACTTTGAGAGCAATGTAGTAGTGTAAAGATTTGTTGCTGCTCTGGGCTGTCCAATTTTTTTCTCCAACAGGAAAGTTTCTAGCATTGCACCACGTCTCAATAAAAGAAAAAAAACAAGTGCCCTGGTGATATTAGACATGAGGTTCCAAGCAAACATTTCTGTAAACACTGATTTTCTCACCTTATGTTTAAAAACATGTTCAACATCTTTTAAAACGCAGGTTGCCGTGGTTACCATTGTTGTGCAGTGCAGGAAGCAAGGTTTCCAAGCATCTCTGAGCTCATCAATTAATGCCAACAGATCAGAGATTTTTGAAGATTGATATTTATAAAATATCATCCTCTTTCTCCCCTCTGGTTCATAAGTCACATCACTGAAGGCAGCGAGATAGGTTTATGGGATTATCAGTGGTGGCTATGACTGTGGGTCTGGCATTTTGAAAGGCTACATAAGTGCACATTGACCATATGCTACATAGGGCCTTTGATCTAAGTCCACATGTAGTGGGTAAAACTCATTTGCTGACATTTACAAAAATGAAGAATTGCCATTCTGACAAACAAAGCTGTCATCCCTCACCTCCATTATCTAGCTCTGTCCCTATATCAACAGTAATTGAAATGGCTACCTGTTTGAAAACCACACTAATCAAACTTTTTAATATAACTTTCTAACAGAATTTAAATCGTGATATGTCTAAAGACTGCGTGCTAAGATGCTTTGTGTAAGAACCTAAAAACCAATCCAGTCCAACTTGATGCAATTTTACATGCTTGATAGATTGTTATTAACAAATAGTTTAATTTCATGTCATACATGGTTAAATGGGAAATTAAAGTTATATCTCTTTTACAAACCACAATGTCCCAACATTTGCAAAGCTTGTGTTTATTTTCTGAAGGGTTTTTTGTATGTGCCTATTTTAACATCTGCTTGAAAACTTATGGGAGAGATTCAGATGTCAATTTCTTCTTTTTGACCAGTTGGATTCTCCAATCAACCCGATAATCTTTCTCATACAGTCCTTAGCTCATTGTTACAAACTCATAAACCCCACCACACTGACCCAATAGCACCCATTAATTGTTTAGAAGGTATTTTTAAACTATGAAAATATGATCTGAGCAAAATAAAACTGTTCAATTCAGTTAGAAATAAATCTAACTCAACTAGAGTCACAGGAATTCACAGTGTTGCTTAGAGATATGGAACTAGCAGACTGATAAATGGTCTACTTTTTTCCAGAGTTATTTTAAAAGCCAGATTATTTCCAATCATCTACAAATGGGAGATTTTACCAAAACAGAGAAAAATAGACCATAACACATGGACAGTAATACTTTAAACAATAAAAAAATAAAATAAAATTTACTTTAAAAAAAGAACTTGGACAGGAAAACAAAGAATCAAAATAGGAACATGTTAAGTTCAAGATATGACTATGTAGGGACTAACAGTAAAAATGTACGTGAATCTCAAGAAAGAGGTGAAGGATAAACTTCAGATTTGTGAAATATATATGAAGGGAGTCAATGGTGTTATTCAGAAGTGAATAAAGTAAAGAGAGAGGTGGTTGAGAAGAAACCCAAAGCAACCCCAGCATTTGATAATTCTAGGCAAAACAGATATCCAACAAAGCAGAATGAGAAGGAACAGCACTCAGACAAGTAGCTGGAGAAGCATGAAAATATCTTGTTTAAGGAGTAGAAAGCAACAATAACAAGAATGAGGCATTTTTCCTTAAAGTAAGATGAAAAGGACGGAGGCTCGGGATTGCCTCTTCCCTGTTTGTTTCCTCAAGAGCCTGAACTCCCACAACAAGGAAAGGACTGCAGTTTTATCATATTATCAGAATTTAGCTCAGTGCCTAGAACAGAGAGCCAACTCTGTTACTATTTGATTAAATGAAGAAATGAAAAGATCACAGGTGCACAACACCTGGAATAAATCCAAGGCATGTGTTGGTTGGGGGACTGCTGAGGCCAGATGTCTCTACTTCACTGCTTAGGTAATGTGGTATTTTCCTGAGGGATCCTTTTGCATCTCCATAAAAAGAAAACTCTAGTTCTCTTCAATGATGTGACACAGTTTTCATAATCAACTGCATTTATACTTTAAAATACAATTAAAATGTAACCATAATGTAAATTGAGTTTCCTTAAAGTTGTTTCCAAAATCTCTCTGACTCATCCAAAATGGGAAGTGATACCAAATGTAGCATCCTTAATATCTCACAGTCACCTACACCCTGCACACTGAGTCCACACATGGTTCATTATGTGGCTGGTGATCATTTTAGAAAACCAAGCAACTGATAAAATTGGTCTGATATTAGTAACCATCTCAATGGTTGACCAGAATCACAATACTGTTAATGAGATAGACTGTGTAACAATTAGCTATTAAAGAGCAATAAAAAGACTCAAACTGATCTAAAAACTCAATTATGTGACAATGTGTGGAATCAGAAATATATAACAAGAAACCTGATTGAGAGGAACATTTTAAAGGAATCACAGGGGTCTGGTTTCTGAAATCCACTGCCCTTGATTCAGACAAGATGAGAAGAAAAAGAAAATGAAAATTCAATCTTATTAACTATGACACCCTTGTTCGAATTTTAGAAAATTGCTCCTTTGAAGAATACTCTGAGGAGAAAAAGCAGGCCTTATTTTTGTCTGAAACATCAGAAGTAGTGGTTCTGCTGCCTTCTGGATCAGAGAGATGTGCCTATCTATTTGATGGCAAGCCTCTGAATTAGTATAAACATATTATGACCATAAAACACCTATGCTGAGTGAATAAGAAATAAAGTAGCATAGAATTTGTGGGAAAAGGCAGCAAAAATGAATGCTGTCAAACCCTGGTTTCTTGTCACCAAAACACTTGCAGTCAAACCCTGGAAGCAGGTAAGTGAAACTTGATCTAGTCCTATTAGGAGCTTGTTAGCTACCTGCGGGACCTTTTATTTGGAGTCTTTGAAAACATCAACCTTTGTGCAACAACCACAACAAAATCAATTTTCTTCAACTTAACAGTGTCCCCTCAATCAGCGTGGACACACAGGCAATCACTCCCCTACAGAAAATGCTTTGTACCTTAAGAGGGTATGTCACCTCAGTAGATCAGTGTGTATTTTAGAGATTCGTGAACATGGCACAATGCTAGAATCACACACTTGAAAAGGAATATGTTTTCATTATATTGGTTTGGGATGCATGTTGGAACTATGGCATGAATCACCAGATAGAATCCGCTAATATTCATGCTTTTAAAGAACCACTGATCCTTAACAGAGAGATAAAAAAAAAAAAAGGTGCTGACATGTTGAAATGAGCTGATGCGTTATGACTGTGTTGACTCAACTCATCGAGGCTGGTTATTCTTTCATTTATAACCAACACTATGTTCCTTCTGTCTGAAATGTTTTTCCTCCCTGGCTAATTCCCATCCAGGCTTCACACTCACATTGGGTGCTCTTTTTTCATACCTGTAGCCCTGGTGTCAAACTTACCTGTACCTTAACTCACCTGGAAAGCTTTAAGCCATGTTGATGCCCACCCCGGAGATTTGTATGTAATCCTATCAAATAAAAGAGTAATATGCAAATTTGACTGTACCTTCACCACATCCATGAGCCATGCCCACAGCCACTCCCCCAGCCAATCAGGAGCAGATTATGCAAATAAACCCCAACCAAAATGGCTGCTGCCACTGAGAGCCGGAGGAAGGCTTGGGTTTCCATGGCAACAGAGGAAGCCAAGCTTTCTGCCTCCCTAGGCTTCCACTCAATGTTATAAAGTTTCAATTATAAAAGATACAGAAATGGCGGCAGCCACTGAGCTGGAGAGAACAGAAGCTTGGGTTTCCCTGGCAATGGAGGAAGCCAAGCTTTCAGTCTGCAGTTGCTGGCCTAGGCCTCCACTTTAGGCTACAATGTTTCAAACAGAAATGGCTGCTGCCCCAGAGCAAGCAGAAGGCTTGGCTCCGCACTAGGCTACAAAGTTTCAATTGTAGACATAGATTAATCCCAGATCCTAGGGCCTCTGCTTGGGTCGCTGTGGGGCATGGCCAGCCTTCAAACCTCCACAGGCCCCTTGCCCAGGCTGCCCCTCACCCCAAGGGAACCCCCACCCTGATCTGGGATACACTTCAGGGCAAACCAGCTGGCCCCTACTCATGCACCAGGCCTCTATCCTATCTAATAAAAGAGTAATTTGCAGATTGACCATCACTCCAACACACAAGAGGGCTGCCTCCATTTGGTCAAAGATCCTGCCCCCATGTGGACACAAGATGGCCTCCATGAGATGGGGAGGGCCGTTGGGAGGTTCCAGGCCCTACAAGGGAGGGCAGTTGTGGGTGATCAGGCCAGCAGGGGAAGGCAGTTGGGAGGGACCAGACCTGCAAGGGAGGGCAGTTGGGGTGATCAAGCCTGCAGGGGAGGGCAGTTAGGGGTGACCAGGCCTGCAGAGGAGGGAAGTTGGGAGCAAATAGGCTGGCAGGGGAGCAGTTAAAAATAAATTAGGCTTGCAGGGTAGTGGTTAACGGGTGATCAGGTTAGCAGGCAGAATCAGTTAGGGGCAATCAGGAAGGCAGGCAGGTGAGCAGTTTGGAGCCAGCAGTCCTGGATTGTAAGAAGGATGTCCGATTGGCCATTTAGGCCTGATCCTACCAGGATAGGGCCTAGATGGGCAGTGGGACATACCTTGAGGGGTCCCAAATTGGAAAGGGTGCAGGCTGGGGAAAGGAACATCCTCTACCCCCGTGCACGAATTTTGTGCATCAGGCCATAGTCTATACTAATAAAAGGGTAATATGCTAATTAGATTGGAAGACCTTTCTGCATCCTCTGGACAAAGCTATGGTGGGTGGGTTAAGGCAAAGGCATTTAGGGGTGATCAGGCCAGGAGGGGTGGCAGATTGGAGAGGGTGCAGGCCAGGTTGAGGGACAACCCTCCCCATGCATAAATTTTGTGTCCTGGGCCACTAGTTGGTATATAATGTGTCTGGGGTATGACTTGGACATGGAGATTATTGAAAGATCCAATATTCCTTAAGTGCAGCCACGGTTTGAGAGCTTCCGTTTATATAACATCTGTGCTTACTTCTTACTAAGATGACTGTCATGTTGCCCCTCAGCTTGACTAAATTTAGGCAGGTTTGTTCCTAAATATAGTCCCCTCACTCTGCACCCGTTTTCTTAAAGAATTTACTTTAAAAAACTTGATATTGTAACTCTTTTCTGCCCTTTGAAATGTAAATCTTCTAGCATCTGCCAGTTTTACCACCCAGGAATGTCCTCAAAAAGCTTTAAAACATTCCTTTGAAGGAGATAGTTCCTCACCTCCCAGTCTTTGTGGGAAGGTAGGGGCTTAGCTCCAAGAAGTCCCAATTAGCAAACACAGATGACCCAATTACATTGACCAGCTTGCCCCTTAATATCCTCCACCACTTTCCCACTAGCTTGTCCCAGGGTTTATACCCCTGGTGCCTTTTGTTTAAGCGAGATTGAAGTTCATTCTCTCTATTGTAATCATCTTAAAGTCTCTTTTGCCTGTTTAATTTGGGTGTGATTTTTATCTCTCCCCTGGACTGGATCACACTATGTTCCTATTACCTGTTTGCATTTCAGCCTTTTGCACTCCTTTGAGGTTTCCTTTTATTTTGTTCTTGTTGTTATTTTCCTTTCTCTCCTCAACATCTAGCTCAGGACAGGACACGTAATAGGCTCCCAATACATTTCCTTTTACATTTTAAAATTGTACTGAACACAGAAATTGCTTAATGTGTACACATAATTATTTGACTTCAGCTATATGCACTGTTGAGGGAAAAGAGGAGAGAAAAATTTGAGGAAGAGTCACTCAGAGAAAAAGCAGACAACCAAGAGAGGAACCAAAACAGATGAAGATTCCTGCTTTTTCCCATTGCCCTTTGCCCCTTTCAAATTAGACCTTGGCCTTCATTGCCCCAGAGAAACAAAAAACTTTAATTCTTGGCCTTTGAACTTTTAAAAACTCAAGTTTAGGCAATTTAAGTGCCATGTAAGGGACTTTCAAGGATAATTTTGACACCATGCAATTTCTGCTTTATAATGCTGACTTTGAACATAACCCTTGGCTCCACACAGACTTCCACTTGAGATGTCTCCCCTCTATCCTTTTCTTACATAATCTGATGCCCTTGAACATGTCTTAGGGAGAAATAACTTGCCTTTGGCAACTTATTTGGTTGCTTTCAAAGCCTACTCCTTGAAATTCATATTCTCTAACAATAAATGAAAAAAATGTGTCTGTTTCCACAGAAGTTGTTTTTACCCTTTAATATAACTTTTAATGTGTCTGAACACCTCATTTCCCAAATGAGAATTATATAACTAAATAATTAACTTAGGTTTATTTTTCACAGGAGTTTCTTTTCATAAACCCTAAAATTTTAATTGGCAAATTTTATACAGGGTGGGCAAAAGTAGGTTTACAATTATTTGTATGGAAAATAATACAATAACTAATAAATAATAATTACAAGAACTGTGTAGGCTCACAACTGTAAGCCTATTTTGCCCCACTCTGTATCTCTACATATAGTTGAAGATTCCAAGAATCACTTTGACTATGAGAGCTCTTAAAGATTTTTTTCTATAAAAACCAACTGAAATAACATGGATTAACATTTACCTGTAGGTATTACAAAAAAAAAAAAAAAAGAATATACTTGAGATAAAAAAAAAATCTTTACACTTGAGAGAAAAATGATATCTGTTTAATGCTATCTTCTGGCTCGAAGGATCTATGTATAATTTATTATTTCATCCCCAGCATAGTACCTGATGGTTGCTTAGTAAATGTTTTAATCAGCTTAGGCTAAAATTTGCTGCGGTAACAAATGATGTCATAGTCATAGTGAATTACATTAGTTAATATCTACTTCTGCCTCATGTTACAGGTCCATTGCAGGACAGCTTCAATTCTGCTCTAGATCTTTTTCATTTCCGGATCCAGGCTACAGAAGCAGCCCCTCTCTAGAATATGCTGGTCTTGTGGCAAGGGGCAAAGATAGCTGAACCATTGCATGGTTTATCGAGTCCCACTTCTAAGTGACACATGCGACTTCTGCTCATATTTCATTACCTGAAGTAAGTCACATGTTCAAGCCTGATATCACCAGGGAAGACTTCCTAGGGAAGGGTCCGATATGAAGAAGCAAATATTTAAAAATAACAGCACCATTATTTACAGTATTAATTGAGTAAAGTACCACAAAGTAGGTGCTTTAACAACAGAAATTTATTGTCTCATACTTCTGGAGATCTATGCTGAGGGAAGATCAAGGTGAGGGCATAGTTGGTTTCTTCTGAGACTCAGAGGGAGTGCTATTCTATAACTTTCCACTAACTTCTGATAGTTTCCTAGCAATCTTTGACATTTATTGGCTCAAAGACACATCACCCCTATCTCTGCCTCCATGTTCACATAGTATCCTCCCTCTGTGTATGTCTGTGTCCAAATTTCTCCTTTTTATAAGGAAATCAGCCACATTGGATTAGAGGCACATCCTATTCCAGTATGACCTCATTCTAACTGATTGTATCTGCAATGACCTTATGTCCAAATAAGGTCACATTTTGAGATACTAATGGATAAGTCTTCAACATATGAATTATGGGGGACAGTTCAACTCAAAGCAAACAAATATTATATTTGTCCAAAAACAGTCCCTGTTTGTGTTGTGATTCTGGTATACTGTAACTAGGGATCCCTGATTCATTCTCAAAAATGTATCAGATTAAGTGATAAATTAAACAGCTATCCTAAAAATAATACATAGTTATTACAGAAAACTTGAATAAATATAGAAACACTTAATGTATAAGATTTAAAAGGAATCACCTTTAGTGAAAGGATTAAGAAAAAATAAAAGAAGCTTATGGTAGGGATAAATGGTGACAGAGACTTGACTTGGGGTTGTGAATATACAATTCAATATACAGGTGATATATTATAGAATTATACACCTGAAACTTATATAATTTATTAACCAATGTCAACCCAATAAATTCAATAACAATAAAATTAAAATTAAAAAAATCAATGCTATCACTTAAATAAAATAAAATGAATCACCTTTAAATACCAGCACATTTATTTTTTTTAATTTAACAAATCTTTATTGTTCAGATTATTAAAATATTGCTCTTTTTCCCCTACCATAGCTCCCCTCCCCCCTGTACCCATCCCATCCTCCGCCCTTACCTCCCCCGCACTGTCCTCATCCATAGGTGTAAGCATTTTGTCCAGTCTCTTGCTGCACCCCCCACACCCCTTTCCCCTGAAAATTGTTAGTTCATTCCCTTTCTATGACCATGATTCTATTATATTCACCAGTTTATTCTGTTCATCAGATTTTTGATTGACTTGATTTTTATATTCACTTGTTGATAGATGTGTATTTGTTGTTCATAATTTTTATCTTTACCTTCTTCTTCTTCTTCTTCTTCTTCTCTCTTCTCTCTTCCTCTCTCCTCTTCTCTCCTCTCTTCTTCTTCTTCTTCTTCTCTCCTCCTCCTCCTCCTCCTCCTCCTCCTCCTCCTCCTCCTCCTCCTCCTCCTCCTCCTCCTCCTCCTCCTCCTCCTCCTCCTCCTCCTCCTCCTCTTCTTCTTCTTCTTCTTCTTCTTCTTCTTCTTCTTCTTCTTCTTCTTCTTCTTCTTCTTCTTCTTCTTCTTCTTCTTAAAGAATACCTTTCAGCATTTCATATAATACTGGTTTGGTGTTGATGAACTCCTTTAGCTTTTTCTTGTCTGCGAAGCACTTTATCTAACTTTCAAATCTGAATTACAGTTTTGCTGGGTAGAGTAATCTTGGTTGTAGGTTCTTGTTATTCATCACTTTGAGTATTTCTTGCCATTCCAGTCTGGCCTGCATAGTTTCTGTTGAGAAACCAGCTGACAATCTTATGGGTGCTCCCTTGTAGATAACTGTTTTTCTCTTGCTGCTTTTAATATTCTCTCTTTATCTTTTGCCCTTGGCATTTTAATTATGATGTGTCTTGGTGTGGTCCTCTTTGGATTCCTTTTGTTTGGGGTTTGGTGTGCTTCCTGGACTTTTAAGTCTATTTCTTTCACCAGGTGGGGGAAGTTTTCAGTCACTATTTCTTCAAATAGGTTTTTAGTATCTTGCTCTCTCTCTTTTTCTGGCACCTCCATAATTTGGATGTTGGTATGCTCTTTACACTATCTTCAGTTTTTTTGGATTCTTTTTGCTTCTTGCTTTTCCGGCTGAGTGATTTTTGCTTCTTTGTTAAATGCCAGCACATTTAAAATTCCACTGTTATTTAAATAAAACTGGAACAATACTAAAACTGTTTTCCCTTAGTAGTATTTTTGTGCATGTTCTTATATGCTTAAAAATTCTTTGAGATCATGATTCATAACAGTCCATCATATCCACCCAATAATTTATGTAATGATTTCCTTACTGTAGGTCATTTAGGTGGGTTCCAAGAGAGCACTATTTTACATGGTCATTTTTGTCACATAAAACTCCAAATGGCAATTTTAGGGAGATGTGGAAAGGATTTTTTACAATTACAGGTACGTATCTCATAACAGTTTAATCACAAATTATATTCCTCTTGCCCATTTATTAAGGGATTTTAGCTCTTTTTTATCTAGTTTTCCTTAGAAAGAATAGGGCTTCCAAAAGTCAAAGATATAGTCTGAACCACAAATCTTTTTCTGCTGGTTTTTCAGCAAGCTTCTTGCTGATTTTATTTCTGGCAGACTTTAAGTAGTTTGGGCTTTTATTTTTACAAGACTATCCTGGAAAACAGTGGCTGCTTCCTTGCAACATGTCAGCACCTTTTAGAAAATATTCCTTGGAATTTCTTATCCAAATTACATATTATTTTATATGTGCTGGGTTAGCAAAATCAGTTTCTGGTTTAGGCAATGATGGCCATCAGCCCAAAGCTGCACTTCATGGCAACGTGTGTCCTTGCTGGAAGAAACAGCTACTGAATGACTATGATGGGACCGATTCAAAGGGAGGGGGCATAAAAAGGGTAGAAGGAGAATTCCAAAGACTTTAACTGGGGGGAGTGGGGAGTGCAGTCTAGAAATCTTTGTTGAAAAAATCTCAGGTAACTAATGCAGTTGGTCTATGGATCACACCTTTGTCAGAGAGTATATTAAACTACCATTTTATGTCTTGATGGGACTGTGGGTTTCCTACAGGAATATTCTGTTCCTTGCTCATCTTTCTATTAATCTGGAATAATGCTTGATACATGTCTGGGTAACTAAGTATAGCAATTTTTAGTGATATGGGAATGGGATTGATTTCATTTTACTTCAAAAAAATTGCACCTGTACTAAATTCTTGTCACTCTGCTGGGCATAAAGATGAATAAGATATGGTCACTAATAATGGAAAATGTACAGTTTAATACAGGAGGTAAAATAAGAAAAAACTATTTTCAGTTCAAAAGTGATGTCTCAAGAGTTGCATGAAAAATATTACAGAACTTAAAGGATGTTAATTTCCTAGATTTGGTAAAATATTTTATAAGAAGTGATTTGTGCATTCATTCATGTGCTGATTTGTTCATTCAGTAGGTTTGTTAGTTAATTTATTAATTCATTCCTTTATTCAGAGGCAAAAATTAAACATAAATTCACATCAGGCCAAGTGCTGTGCAATAAAAACATATGGGGGATGTAAAAAAAAAAAAAGGTGGGGTTTCTAATCTGGTATGAATTAGGAGCAGGTTTGAAAATTAGGATAATACTGATCTCACAGAATGAGTTAGAAGGTATACTCTGCTTCTATTTTCTGGAAGCTATTGAAAATAATTAGTATTATTTCTCCCTTAAATGTTTGGTAAAACTTCACCAATGAAATTTAAAATATATGACAAACCATCTGAGCTTGATGCTTTTTTATTGATTTAATTTATTTAATAAATATAGGACTATTCAGGTTATCCATTTATCCTTGTATGAGTTTTAATAGTCTATTCCTTTTAAATAAATTGTCTTTTATCTAAATTAGCAAACTTGTGGGTGCAGAGATGCTCACAGTATTCCTTTATTATTCTTTTAATGTCCATGTGACCAGTAATAATGTCTACTCTTTCAATTCTGATATTGGTAATTTGCATCTTTTTTGGTTAGCATGGCTATAAGTTTATCAATTTCATTGATCTTTTTAAAGTTTTCTATTGTTTTCCTATTTTATTTGTTTATTTTTAAATTTATCTTTATAGTTACAAGTATTACAGAAGTCCCCTTTTTCCCCTTCATTGACCCTCTGCTCCCTGATCCCGTCCCCTCTCCAGACCTTCATTACACCATTGTCTGTCCATGGGTTATGCATATCTATACTAATAAAAGGGTAATATGTTAATTACACTGGGTTGACCAGCCATCTTCCAAATATCCAACTTCCTTCCAGACAAAGCCATGGTGGTAGGAGCTGAGGCAGAGGCAGTTAAGGGTGATCAGGCTGGCAGAGGAGGGCAAGTGGGGGTGATCTCTATGGGATTGGGCCTAAACTGGCAGTCTGACATCCCCTAAGGGGTCCCGGATTGGGACTAAGAGATAGCCCTCCTGTGCGCAAATTTTGTGCACTGGGCCTCTAGTATGCTTATAAGTTATTTGGCTAATCCTTTCCTGGCCAACCCACTTCCCTCTGAAATTCATCAGTCTGTTGCATGCTTCTGTGTATCTAGATCTATTTTGTCCATCAGTTTTATTTTGTTCATTATTCCACATATAAGTGATATCATGTGATGCTTGTCTTTCTCTGACTGGTTTATTTCACTGAGCACAATACTCTCAGGTCCCTCCATGTTGTCTCAAAGGGTCAGAGACCCTTCTTTTTTACAGTGAGTGTATCACAGCTTTTTTATCCACTTAGCTACTGATGAGCACTTAGGCTGTTTCCAGACCTTAGATATTATAAATTGCACTGCTATAAAAACATAGGGGTGCATGTATTCTTTCTGAGTGGTATTTCAGGATCCTTAGGATATATTCCCAGAAGTGGGATCACTTGGTCAAATGACAGTTCCATTTTTTATTTTTTTAAGGAAACTCCATACTGTTTTTCACAGTGGCTGCACCAGTCTGCATTCCCACCAACAGTATATTAGGGTTCTCTTTTTCCACATCCTCTCCAGCACTTGTCATTTGTTAATGTCTTGATAGTAGGCATTCTGGGAGGAGTGAGGTGATACCTCATTGTTATCTTAATTTGCATATCTCTGATGATTAGTGTTTGGGCATTTTTTAATATGTGTCTTGGCCATCTGTATATCCTCTTTGGGGAAATGTCTATTTAGGCCCTTTGCTCATCTTTTAATTGGACTGTCTTCCTTTTGTTAAGTTGTATGAACTCCTTATATATTTTGGAAATTAACCCTTTATCAAATATATATCATGGGAAAATATGTTCTCCCATATGGTGATATGGTGGTTTCCTTTTTCATTTTGTCAATGGTTTCTTTTGCTTTGCAGAAACTTTTCATTTTGATATAGTCCCATTTGTTTATTTTTCCTTTGTTTCCCTTGCCCTAGGAGATGTACTGGCAAACATTGCTAAGAGAGATGTCTGAGATTTTGCTCCCTATGGTTTCCTTTAAGATTTTTATATTTTAAATTCAATTATTTCTCCCCTGATTTTATTATTTCTCTTGCTTGTGTAAATGTTTTACAGTTTTTGAAGATCATTCAGCTGCTGTATGGAGATTGGATTTGAAGAAAGCAACAAGAGCAAGAGTGGATATAAGAAAACTAATTACAAGGGTATAAAAGAAGACTAGGCAAAAGGTAATGGTGGCTTGAATCATGGTGGGAGACCTGGAGAGAAGCTCACAAAAGGCTGTAGTCCAGCCTTAATCTACAGAGGCAAAATCAACCCAATGGGGATGGGGGGGTGGGCTTGGAAAGGGAAACAGAACCATCAAGAGGAGGGATCTGTCTGTCAAATAGAAACATATAATCTCAAGTGACTACTTGCAATCAGTAATGTTGTGAATGTTTAACAGTCAACTCTAGAAAGAAAGACCAACCTAATTTGTAGTGTTTCTCCATGTATGTAGTGTAAATGCTCCCATCATGTCCAATTTCAAACTACTAAAGCAATATCACTGAATACATGGTTGGTAATAGATGTATACATCATGGCTTACCTCAGTTATAATTACTTTCTTCATTATTCCTACGGAATGTTTGGTGATATATACAAAATACCATAAAATTTTAACAAACAAAGAACAGGGTATAGGACAGGTCCTACCTAACATGTGCTCAGCTAATAATAGGTCTCCATTACTATTGGTGGATTCGAATTGTACCATATTTCTTGTCAGTTTTTACCCATATGAAACTATAATTTTCACACAGTGGTGATCCTGTCATGGACCAATAGTAATGAATTTTAAGCACTTGAGTTAAAGTTAGCACCTCCCCAGGAGATGTCACTGCTATCTCTTAGAGTTTTCTTCTGCTTCAGAGTCAAATGAGTGCAAATGTGTTTTCTCTTGAACGGAATAAGCCTGGAGCACAGAGATGATCTCACCACTTTGGTTTTCACCTCTGAGCTTATTAACATGATTTAGGATGAAGCTACAGGAAATTAGTAGCTGAATATTTCAATACGGAGGGAAATAACGTAATTCCATTGTTACCATAGAACCACTGTGTCTTGTAGCTATAGTAACAATACAAGGGCAAATTCCTTCAATGTTTAACTACTATTATACACTTCACACACATTCAACTACAGTTGATTCTCGTTATTTTTAATGGAATCAAATTAATTTTCTGATACACTTGGGGTCCACTTTTCAAGAGTAGGTTTCAATTACCTTAATTTAAGATGATGAGTGTAGTAAGATTTTCTTTAGGTCATTATCTTTAGAACAGAAATAGACTACTTTATGTATAGAAAGGATCTCAAAAGGTCTTAAAAATGAGTAAATATTTTGAAATGAGGCAAATAGTGCCTTTGAGTATAAACATTACAGATATAAATGTAAAATTCACCTCTAGATCTTCAAAAGTGACAGTCATATCTGCCCAAAACAGGTACTAAGTAAAAAGGTATTACCTATTAGATATTCCTAATAATAACAACACTCTACAACATTAATTAATATGGTTTGAGAGTTTACCATGTGCCAGAATACTGTCAAGGATTTTTTAAAAATATAATCCTAAGGAATATCATATGAGGCATAGATGTGGAAACTGAGGCATAGAGGCATTATAATATCTAGATCAAGGTTCATCTGGCTTGTGAGTGGCAGGATTGGGATTTGAACCCATGCAGTTCAACTCCATAATCCATGATTTTATTCACTACTACCACTGCTCTCTTGCTTCTGAGAGCCAATCACAAAAATCTCTGAATCCATTGTGCTGCCCGCATTCTCGCAGCCCTTGTGCCTCACCTTCTCTCTGCCCTCTGAAAGAATAATGCCTCAAAGAGTTACCAGAGCTTATTGGCTCCCAATTTTCATATGGAAGCCACTGAATTCATAGTTAAGGCTATGCTGATGGGCAAATGTTGCGCTTGGAGGCATGACCTCAGAGGCCAGGGGGAAGGAGACAGCAGGTGAACACACAGAACATTTCTAGTGCAGTAATTTCTTCAGAAAAATAAATAAATCGAACAAGTGCAAAGCAGCAAGCAAAACAGGACTCTCCAGGACAGTGCAATTTATTTCCATTTGCTGAACTGTGTTGACATGGCTCTTGGTGTCTACTGAACAATTAAACTCATGTGAAAATAATGTCTGCATTGTTGCCGCTACTAATGACAGCGTCATCCATGACATGCCAGGAATGCTCCCAGCATCATGACTTCCTTCAAAAGCCTCCGATCTTTGAAATTGCAATCCCTCTGTGATAGTGACTTTCTCCTTTTCATTAAATTTGGCCGAGTCCTAATGTTAGGTTTCAAACAATAAATATCAAACCAAACGCTGTCACTGCCCATGACTATTGATTGGCAGCCAACAGGGGAGTCAGAGTCACCCATGCTCAGAGTTTGTCAGGGTACAAGGCAGCCTTACATCTTGTGGCACCCCGACAAACAGCCTATCACTGTAATTAAAGCAGAATTGAATGTCCTACTGCTTTGTGTTTCATTTGCCTTCATGTTAACAAATAAATTGGAGAAGCAGCATATGGATGGAGACCAAAAATTGAATATAATGTCCCTATGTTTATATCAGCAATGGCATGGAGTAACAGATCTGCCGTGTCTCCATTTGCAACCAGGCCATCTGTATTACAAACCCCATGACGCCGAAGCGGGTGAAATCATGTTCCCACCGCTGTTCTCCAGCAGTGTGCGGGCTCCTTGTCTCCATTGATCTGCCCGCAGAGCACAGGGGAAGCAGGGACTGCAGCTGCTGTTCGTTAGGAGAGAAGGCTATTTCCAAGGTTGTGCAAAGAGGGATGCTGTTCTTGAAACAGACACCTGAGTGGATGGAGCTTTCTTTCTGCTCACAGAAGCCATATTCTCTAGCCCAGGTAATGAACTCATTCTGACAGCTGGACTTTTATATGATATTTCAGGGAAATTTAGCCCTGAGCAGGGAAAAAAATAGACAAATAGCTAGTCTGACTGTCTCTGTTTTTGCCTTTTTCTTCTTCCTATGGCAAAACCTGGGCACAGTAAAACTAACGCGACATATGCAGGACATATAAAAATGATGTATATAAGAGTTCCAGGTCTAAAAGTACAGTTGTAAATAGACCATCTATCATGACGCTTATCTTTTAACTTATTGCTAATCATGTATTCTAATCTCGTCAACAAGAACATAGAAAAAAACAGAAAAATAGATTGTATTATTGCTTTAAATTTTTAAAAATATTCTACCTGGGCAATGCTGTTAATTTATATGGTAACTTTGAATCTTTGAAGAGTGTCAATTGCAAGAACAATAGCCAAATAAGAACAATCATGTGTCACTTTCTGGTGGGAGGAACTTTATAACAACCTAACACCTAACACCTGTGCAGGCTAATTTTGGCCAGGAAGGGAAGAAAAGGAAATGAGGGGCACATTGATTTAGCACTTGCTATGTGCCCAGCATAATCTACAAATGATTTATTTTATCCTTCCCCAAACTTGGACAATAGGTGTCAGTAGCCTTGTCTCAGTACCACTTGTGAGGAATTTCAAGTTGTTAACTCAGATAGTTTAAGTGACCTGCCCAAGTGTCAAACACTTGGTCACCAGCAGAACGAAAACCATAGACAAGTCTGTCTCATCCCATGTTTCAGTCTAGCCCACAGGATTGGGACATGCATGGATACTAATTCCCCGGCCCACAGCAACTTCAAAGCAACAAGCTCCAAGGACAAGATAATCACATTAGAAACAGGCAGAGGGACAGCAGGATGAGTGGAAGCTGGGAAGCCTGGAAACGGAAAAGGAGATAAGGAAAGTATGAAAAGCACAGGCAAAAACATGCAGCAGAATGAAGTCATTTAATGTAGAAAGCTGACAACACTTCCACACTCCTCAGCCTCAGAAACTTTAACACAGAAAGTTTGAGAGCGGTAATGCCTATTTCTCCATTATGCCACCTTCCCGTTAATAAAGAGTATGCTAATTTGGTTTACTTTAAGACAGGGAACTACTGTATGAAACATGACAAATATATTGGCATTCAGATGGTTCCCTTTTTCTACTTCTATTGCCTGTAATACTTATCTAAGAGGAGTCATTCTCTTCACAAAAGTAAATACAGAAAGTATCACCCCATGACACAAAATGCACTTTACATATTATACAATGTGAGTTATGTGAGTATAAATGCATTTTATAATTATATTTAAAACTTTCCCAAATATTTCCTTTCTTCTACCAAATTCATCATTTTACTCTTTTAAAAGTAACTAAGATAATAAAGGAAAATTATGTTAATTGATCTCAAACTTAGCATTTATTCTACATGTAAAAAAATATAGGTTGAAGCAAATGTATGTCCTTTTTTTGAGCATTTGTTCATTTGACAAATATTTACTAAGAGCTTAGTCAGTGCTGGACATATGCTATATGCTAAGGATAAGATGAGAACAACTTGGGCAAACAGCCCATACAGGAATTATGGTCCTCAGGTTAGCCTCTTTGGGCTACATAAGTCATGTCCCTGAAACAAACCAGGAGGTCACAGTGGAACCCTTTCATTGACAAATTCCCACTTCCTGGGGTTCTTCAGCCAGCTCTTTCCTGTCCAAAAAGGCTGGCTGGTACTATGGTGTGTCTTATCCTGGGAGGGCACATGGGGTTATATTAATACAACCGAGCTCGTAAGATTTGAGCACCCTCTACAAATACTGTTAAGAGCAATGAAAAGATAAGGAATAAGACAAGTCTTAGAAATGATCCTAGAGATTGTGGAAACCCAACACTAATCAAGGTGAGCTTGTGTTGGGACTCCTAAGTATCTGGGAAGTCCCCTGGCAGCGGCTGCCATTCTCAGGACAATGGAGGCTCAGAAGACCTGGTGCAGGTGAAAGGGTAACAGAATGAAGAGCAGAAGATGAGGATTTCTCCCACATTTTGACTCTTGACAAATCATTTGGCTTCTCCACAACCCACTTTGGCAACTGTTTAGCAGAAATTAATAAAACTGATCTATTAATCCCAGTTAGGTATATACCCAAATGAAATGTGTATTTGTTCACTCAAAGACATGCAAAGAATATTGTTGCAATACTATTTGCAATGTCCCCAAACTGGTAATTACCCATATTCCTCCTAATAGGATAAATGATACAGCATGGTATATTCAGAAAATGGAATACTATAAATCTGTGGTTCTCCAATAGTGTCTAATAACACCATAGATAGATCTCACCAACATAATGCTAAGTAAAAAACTGATAAAAGACAAAGACAAAATAAGTGTTTTATGATCCCATTTATATTATATACCAAACAGTGAAACCAGCTCATGATGACAGAGGTCAGGGTTGTTTTTATGTGGAGAATGTGGTGTTAGTGCCTGGAAGGTGACATGAAGGGGGCTCTGGAGGGTCATGTTCCAGCTTGTGATCTGAGTGCTGTCTTCATGGGTGTATTCTGTCTGTGAATAAATCGTTGAAGTGCATATTTATGATTTTTCACCTTTGTGCCTATGTATTATGTTTTAATAATGAGATTTGTAAATTCACCACTCTTAGGCATCAGAGAAGTCTACTTCTATAAGGGCCATAAAAACATCTTCTTTGCATGGCTGTTGGAATAATTAATGATGGGGTATATATAGCACTGAGCCCAGTGTCCTTCTAATAGAAGGCAATTCTTAGTGGTGAAGAGGAGACAAAAGAGGTGGTATTTAATAATAAGAAGGAGAGCGAGTGAGAATGATGGAGTGAAGATAGGAGAAACTAGAAGACTTTAGGTATTCTCCCCAAGAATGTATGGATATGTGTATCCAATTAGCTGTATTTCTTACCTTCAACAGGGCTGAGGATATATTGCCCCAGATATCGCACAGTATAATGAGAACAAAAATCTTCTAGACCTACTGGGCATGGAGATGGGTGAGGTGAGGAAGCTGGTGGTGCCACAGAGAGGCAATGATGAAGTGGAAATGGAAAAAACTCATCAGAACAAAGACACAGTGGATTGAAGCATCTCTCAAGTAGGAGCCAATCAGCTTGCTGAGTTTCTTGAAATGTGTTGTTAAACCAGCTCTTGATGGCTAGTATGTGATTTGAAGTTTCATCTAAGGTAACAGTCTATCATTATACCTATTTACATATATATATATATATATATATATATATATATATATGCAAAAATTTATAAATGTTGGAAGGCTATGGTGATGAGATTTACAACTGTTAGAGGTGATGTTACAGGAAATACTAAATGCCAGCCATTGGGGATAGTTTAAGAGGTTTTTAAACATTTTTGTGTCACAGACCCTTCTACCCATAGATCCCTTCAGGGTCTGTAGACCCTACATTAAGAACTCCTGGAACTCAACGATGGACGTTCAAATGGCACAGCATACAATACAACCTGTAAAATGACACTAAAGAAGGATATTGGAGGACATGAAAGATGTTTCTTCAACATTGGTGAGTATCAGATGGTCATGGTGGGCATGGCATGTTTAGCATAGAGCTTCTTAAATGAGAGCCACGGCACTGCAGAGCATCAGCGGCACAGGGTGCTGACAATCCCCGGCTCCACTCCAGACCTATGGGGTCCAAACCTCTGGGGATGAGGCCAGGAGTCTGTGTTTTCACAGATTTGGACACATTTTAAAGGCTGAGAAGCATTGCCTCAGGATGTCAACAATGGTTATCTCAAGTGGAAAACTTGGGGAGATTTTTACATTGTTATTGTTAAATATGTGTTTTTCTTTAAAGTTTTTACAATGAACATCTATCATTCTTATAAGAGAGAGAAGTTATTAAAAAGAAAAGGACAGTTGTGTTCCACAGCATGTTAAGAATGATTTCTAGATATAAATAACAAAATAAAAGCACCACTTGTGAGGAATTTCAACTTGTCAAATAAATGAACTAAAAATTGAGCAATACAGACCCTGTGAACTGTGTATACTAATGCATAGCCAACATCAGGTTCAAAAAAGAAATTACCACCTTCTTAACCATACACAAGAATAAACTTAAAAATGAATTAAAGGCTTGAATGTAAGATGTGAAACCATAAAAATCCTAGAAGAAAATATAGGCAGTAAAATCTCAGACATTTCTCATAGCAATATTTTTTATAATATGTCTCCTCGGGCAAGGGAATAGAAGAAAAGAATAAACAAATGGACTACATCAAACTAAAAAGTTTTTGCACAGCAAATGAAACTATCAACAAAATGAAAAGATAGCCCATTGATGGGAGAACATATCACCAATGATACTTCTGGTAAAGAGTTAATATTCAAAATTTATAAATAGCTTACACAAGTCAACACCAAAAAACAACCACCAAACAATCCAATTAAAAAATGGGCAAAAGAAATGAATAGACACTTCTCTAAAGAGGACATACAAATGGCCAATAGACATAAAAAGATCTCCCTTGACCTCACTATTCATCAGAGAGATGCAAATTAAAACCACAATGAGATATTACCTCATGCCTGTCAGAATGTGTGCCATCCGTAAGTCAACAAACAAGTATTGACCAAGATTTTAAGAAAATGGAATCATCAGGAACTGTTGGTATAGATGGGTGCAGCTGTTGTGGAGCAGATGCGAGTGAAAGACCATTGGAGCCCAAACTAAGTTAAAATTTAGGGGGCCTTTATTAGCTGGCCTTGGGACTGATTTGCCATCTTCCACGAAAGGAGATCAGAGAGCAGCCCTGACCCTTTGTGCAAGACCATTTTTAAGCATATTAACCATATCCTGTTTTTTGCACAGCAAACAATTTAAGATAAAACAGTTCTTTCTAAGCAATGTCAGAGTCATGCCATTGATGACCATGCCACCTACCGGTTCATCCTGTTCTTCAGAAAGCTGACAGTGTTCTATCTTGCAAGGCCTACGTGCTGGGAAGGGGCCATGAGACCATATCTCAAGGCCTGACCTGGTGTCAGCACTAACTATTCTATCTGGGGCATAGTCCACGGCCTCAGTAGTGTTAAAAAAATTCCCACTTTACAACATTCCACACTGGTTTTATGTATATGAGTCAAATCTTTTACCTCTTTGGGTCATTAATAGTGAAGGAGTTATATTGACCTATGAGGACTATAAGCTTGATAGAATCAGTTCTCTGATGAATAAAGTCAGTGGGCCTGTTTATAAGATAAGGGCTTAAGCCAGGTGTGATGAAGCCCATAGATCCCTTCAGCGTCTGTAGACCCTACATTAAGGATCCCATACACCTTGACTGCTGTGCAGATGGTCTTTTCCAGGTAGGAGTCAGTCCTTGTGTGGCACATTTCTTTACCTAAACAGAGTCACCAGGGTGGAAGGATAGACCAGATCAGAATTTGGTACTGCTTTCTGAGTGGACTGTAAAGCTTTTAAGAACTTGAGTAAAGATTGGTTATGGATTTCAGCTTTTCTAGATTGGGTTTTCATATAAGCTAGTAAGGTGGGTAAGTCAGGGTTTGGAAAAGTCACTAGAATCTGTAGAGGTCAAACTAGTTTTAGGGCAGCCTCATTCCCTCTTGCTTCTGGGGAGTCCCCTTGTCTCACATAGGTTGAGAGTGCTAGTTGGCCCATTGTCCTTGCTCTGCTTATATCTGTCTAACTGCCTAATATATTACCTCAAGGATCCTGGCTCTGAATTCTTTTAGGGAAAATGGACGTTGGTGGGCTCTTCCAGTTACTTCCTACTGAGGCAGGTCAGAAGTTTCTCTCAGAGTCAAGAGATCCTTGCTGTCTGTCAGAGAGAAAATGAGGCCTGGGTACAGAAGGAGGCAGGCTTGTGACCTGGCAGAGGCAAACTGTAACAAATGGTGTGGTGGAAGGGAAAGAAAACCTTTAGTTTTAATAATTTTTATTGAAATACAATTTTTCTCTTTAAAATTACCTTCATGTTTATCAAAAGGGCCAAATCAAGACTAATTTATCTATTGTATTTCATTTGGCCTGATGGTTTGCATAAACATAACAAGAATGGTAACTGACTATCTTTGCCAGAAATTCATGATTGAATCTTAATGTGCCCCATAGGGCCAGGAAGCCAAGCCATCCAGCTGCCATCAGGCCTGCCTGCAGTATCTGCTGAGTTAGGTGAAGTCCTCACCTGTAGTGGCTCTACATGGGCCCATCCTCTAGGCTTCAATGCCCATCTCAGCCCTCCTACTCGTTGCGGCTCAGAGTGCATAGAGGTCCAGCAAGGATGCAGAAGCACTCTTGTTGCTCCCCTTCTACTCTGACCAGCTGCCAGTGATGGTAGTGTATGGGCCTGATGCTCCAGCGCCAGCTATTTTCAGGGCTACCAAGCAGGATAACAGGCTTTCTCCGTGGCACTCTTATTGGCTTCAAGTCTTCAGAGTTCAGGCAGGGATCTTTAAAATATGATATTCCAGTCAAAGTTTCTGGTTAATAAAACCATTATTGGAAACTGGTCTTATTGAATTTATGCAAAGAACTGTATTGCCATGATTTGTTTATTCAATATTGCCAAATTTTGGAGGAATTGTATAAGGAGAAAAATATACTGACTTACTTTAAGATAGAATTTTCCTTGTCAGTCCTTTTTATGGACTTTCTAAAGTAATATTTTTGAAATTATTTATTCTTTCTGGCTTATTGGCCTGTATTATTTGCTTTTTAAGTAATATATGTATATTTTATTATATGTATACTTATTTTTATAAATATTTTTAAATTAGTTTTTAAACTTTCTATGTTTTTTAAAAATGTATAACCATGCCTCAGACCTACTTAGTATTCCTTATTTTTTGAAATCTTAATCTTTTAATGATTTTTAAACAGTAAATAGCCATAATTTTTTTAGAGAGATAGAGATTTTTAAAACTTAAACTAGTTGTCAGCCTTAAAAATATTATATCTTAAAGTTTTTTTGCTGAATATTTCATCACCGCCCAAGAAGTACCCAGTTGTAAATAGGGCAGAGGCAGATCCACTGCGTTTTGCCAGTATAGTTCTGATAAGCAAGAAACCAAGGACACCAGCAGAGTGGATTGTACCCAGCAAAATCAACAAAAACCTCTCTCCCTGCTCTCCCCAACAGCGCTCCCCCCCCCCCTTTCTGCATTAACCATTTACTCTGTCCTTAGCAGGGAAAATAAGACAAGCAGTCTGAGATCCTGTATAATCAGGGTTTTTACACTTAAGGAAGAGCTTCTCTCCCTCCCAGATTTTCCTTCTTTCTTCTAAGGTCCCATAGGATCTCAAATCCTCCTTCTCCTTTGCCACTTCTGATATCTCCAACCATCCCCTTCTCCCCCAGTCTAGGGTTTTTCTATCTCAGCAGGCCGAGAGTGAATTCTACCGCTTCTACCCTTTCTCATACCTGCTCTGGAGCAGTTTTCTGCTCTTTTCCTCCTCCCCCAGAGAGGACTCACTGTAAATCTATCAGGAATGGCAGGTAGGTCGCAGTTCTCGGGACCACATGATTCTCTGTTTTCTAGGAGGACTGAAAAAGGCAGTCTACAAAGCAGTTAACTATGACTAATCTTAATCCAACAAACTTTTATTTAAACTTCTCTGGATTGGCAACCTTTGTAAATTAATTTTAGAATTTCAAAATTTTAAAGTAATATAGTAAAATTATAAACTAAGGGAAAAGTAACTAAAAGTTCCCCGGAGCAGGGTTTGTACTATCTTTAAACAAACTAAATAATAGAAAGAAATAATATTTTCATGTGTACATCCATATAGCATAAAGTAGCTTTTATTTCATACAGACTTTTATATTTATATTTATATATCAGACAGTCTGAGTTTTTTACTTCTGGAGAGGTGATCAAGCTCCCCCTTCCATTCACTGGGATATTGGAAGTTGGCCATTCCTGCTCACAAAATTTCTGTAAATCAAAAGCATTAATGGAGGCTCTGTAATCATCTGCTCACCACTTGAATTCCTGAAAACTTTTCAAAAACATTGTAGGGGATTACAGAAAACATGAAGCAGACTGACCCATTCTAATGATAGAGACAATTAGACCATAATAACACAGACTAATAAAGACAATAACAACTAATTGAGGATCACCAGGCACCGTCGTGCACCGGATCTGGTCTTGGAAGTAGTGCTGCATCCATCCTTCCAGAGACCCCAGATAGGCACCCACAGAACCAGAAACAAGTTTCTTACCAGTAAGAACCAGATCCAGGTGGCTCTGAACAGAATCAATCAGGAAATTTAGCATGCGGGGCCTCCAACCTCTACCAGTCCTGGGACTGAGGAACATTTCTCAGAGATATCCCCCTGGGTCGGAGAGTCCGGGGACCCTGGTGGGCTCCGGTCACAGGACCAGTCAAAGGCTGGTGATCTCGCTGGGGCCTCCAAATGTTATGGAGCGGATGTGAGTGAAAGACCACTGGAGCCCAGACTAAATTAAAATTTAGGGGGTATTTATTAGCTGGCCCGGGGACTGCTCTGCCATCTTCCATGCAGGGAGATCAGATAGCAGCCCTGACCCTTTGTGCAAGACCATTTTTAAGCATATTAACCATATTCTGTTTTTTGCACAGCAAGCAATTTAAGATAAAACAGTTCTTTCTAAGCAATGTCAGAGTCATGCCATTGATGACCATGCCACCTACAGGGTCATCCTGTTCTTCAGAAAGCTGACAGTATTCTATCTTCCAAGGCCTATGTGCTGGGAAGGGGCCATGAGACCATATCTCAAGGCCTGACCTGGTGTCAGCACTAACTATTCTATCTGGGGCATAGTCCACGGCCTCAGTAGTGCTCAAAAATTCCCACTCTACAACACAGCCACTATGAAAAGCAGCATGGAGTTACTTTTAAAAATGGAACTGTCTATGTACCAGCAATTCCAGTTCTGGGACTGTTTATGAAGAAATTTCCGTGTTCATTGCAGTGTTATTTACAATAGCCAAGATCTAGATGCAGCTTAAGTGCTCATCAGAAGGTGAGTGTATGAAATGCTGTGGTACATTTACACATGGAATACTACTGGGCCATCAAAAAGAATGAAATCTTACCCTTATGACAGTATGAATGGACCTGGAGAGTATTATGCTAATAAGCCAGAGAAAGACACATACCAAATGATTTCACTTATTTGTGGAATCTAAAGAAAAATAAACAAACAAGCAAAATAAAAACAGACTCATAGATACAGAAAATAGACTAATAGCTGTTAGAAGAGAGAGGCTTAGGGGGCTAAGCAAAAAAGATGAAGGAATTAAGAAAAAAAACCACCTCAAAGTCAAAGATAACACTAGGGTGATTGATTATCAGAAAGAAAGGAGGTGATGGAGGTAGAAATAAGATAAAGGGGAGATAAATGATGGTGGAAGGAGACTTGACTTGGAGTCATGAATACACAATATAATGTACAGATAATGTATTATAGTTGTATAGTTGAAACATATATAATTTTATTAATCAATGTCACCCCAATAAATTCAATAAATATAAGAAATTACTAAGAAGAAATGTATTTAGTATGAATTTGAGGTGAGCAGGGCAACAGTGAACACAGTTGTTATGCATTTCTGAACTAGAAGAAAAAAAAAATCAAATCCCCAGCATGGAAGGATGAACTAAAATCCCTGGGCATGAATAAGGCAGATTTAGGTTCAGACCTGGAAAGACATGATGAAGGGACATCTGAAACTCTTGGGTTTCCACAAGCCTGATGCTGCTGCAAAATGAATCCATTCCCTAGAAAAATGGCTCTCCACATCATTTGTAAGTACGTGGAGGTAGGCCTGTCTCCCCTGAGGGAAGTTCATTCTTATTTCAAAGAAGAGCTAATAGAAAACTTTGGAGTCAAGGATAAAATAACTGCTTTTGTTTCACAAAAGATTTACTGACCCACAGCTAAACTTTCAGTCCAGATGACTTTTTTTCAGCATCCTAGAAAGGCATAATATCCCCAGCTAGGAGGGACCTTCCTCTATTTCTTTCCCTCCCCACCATGCACACATACTAGTACACTCAGCCACAGATGCTACCCTTTCTACTGGACAATAGCTCTTGACTCTGTCTTCCCTCCAGTCCCCCTTCCTCTCCCTGCCCATATGCCCTTCTTGGCAACCTGAACAGTTGTCACAGCTTCCATGTGGGTCTCCCCTGTTCCTGATTTTCTTAGTTTCAGCTACTGCAAAAAGAATCTTCCTAAAATGCTAATCTGGTCATGTCATTCCCTGGTTTATAACCCTCTGTCACCTGTATAATAAAGTATAAATTCCCCAAAGTAGTTTTTACAGTTATTTATCTTCTAGCTCTTGGTTATTTTCTAATTTTATTTGTGAGAAGTTCTCCTTGCATCACAGTCATATTTAATTATTCTCAGTTCTCCAGACATTCCATCCTTTCTCTGGTCTCTAGACATTATATCATATTCTTCCTGCTGCCCGGAGATTCTCTTTTTTCCCTCTACCTTCACCTTGCCTCCTGAAACCCACCAATCAGGCAGTAATCCTCTTGGGAATTACTTCCCCATGTTCTCAACTTTTCCAGTTCCCACAAATCCCCATCATAGTGTTCATCTACCCATCCACTGGCCTTTGCCTCCCTGAGATTGGATATTCTGGCACATTTGCTTGATAAACGATACCCAATTTTTCAGTGTAGAAAAGTTGAGGCTCTTTATCTCCTGATTCAAACCATACAATGCAACAAGAAACACCAAAATTTCCAATAAAACAGCCATCGATGGAAACATTTAAACTTTCTACAAAGGGTCATTGTGCCCAAGACCTCCCTGCTTACTGCTGCAGAGAGACAGGCCAAGCCCAGATGCTGGGAGGCATTGTTCCCAGTTTCCCAGCCCCAAGAGAAATCTCTCTTTCCTAGGACACATTAGGAAGCCAGCGCTAGTTCCAATTTAGAAAAGGAAATAAAGGTGGGTTCCGCCCCTTCCTTCCTTCCTTCCTTCCTTCCTTCCTTCCTTCCTTCCTTCCTTCCTTCCTTCTCTTCAGAAAACTCTTAATTGGCTTGTTTCTGTCTCCATTCAGTTTTTGCCTCAATCCTCTTCAAAGCCAGGACTGGAAATCTGACCACAAAAGGGCCAATCCACTTCCCTGGGCCCTGTACCCCCACTTCCCTTACTGAGAGTCAGCTGTGGCCTCCTTGCTGAGAAAAAATGAGCATTAATACCTGTTGATTACACCAAAGCTCGCCTTTTCTGCTTTCACTTTTGTTCCTGGTGGCTCCCTTTGAACAAGGTTGTCAGCAGAGACACACGCGAAAAATGTAGGATGAAGTGAGGCAGTGGCTTTCCTTGTCTGGTGGAGAGCCTTTTTCTGCTTCTCAACACGTGATCTATAGGTTAAACTAAGACATGACCCCCAGCCTTGATTCAATGCAAAAATGTGCACATCAAATGTGTTTGTAAGGTTAACCTCATTTCTCCACAATTCACAGAGAAGTTTATCTCTCCCTTCATCGTTTTCCAGGTAGAATTGGGACATTTGGCAATGAATTTGTCAGCTTCGGGAGAGTGGCTCATGGGATTTCTTTTTCATCCTGTTTTACTCACCCAGTTGGGAATGCTCACAATAAGATGAGCCTCTTCCCCTACTTGCCAAATCCCTGATTATTCAGCAGCAGCAGCAGCAGCAGCAGCAGCAGCAGCAATAGTGGGAAGACTACTGTTCAAGTCCAAGCTCATGTGAAAACCCATGCATAACAGAGCACCTCCTCCTGCCTCTGCCTCTCTTGTTTTCTGATATTAACATCTGAAAGCTTACGGAAAGAGGTGCAAAGGGACAGCTGGTTCAGTATTTTGTCTGCTACAAAATAATCATAGGCACACACACAATAAAGAGGTGATTACAAACTCTGATGCTGATTCACAGACAGACAGTGCAGGAAGGAATAAAGTATTTTCATATATTTTTCCAGGGGAAAGTCTTTCTCAGTTTCCTGGGAGTTAGCATTGTTAGACCAACAATAGTTTTTTTTTTGTGGTGCTCTTTTGGTCCTACATTTAGTCAATGTTTTCAGAAAATGGCAATTGGCTCTTTTAATTTTTAGTTTCTGGAGATAATGCATATTTTCCTGTGTCTTCGTTGATATTTTAGTAGAAATTTGGGAGGTGATGTATCAGTGGCAACTAGCCTGAGTCTAATTTTAGCTGAAATACAATGGACATTACTTTGATTGCATAACAAATGTTAACCTCAGGAGGATTTCTCCTGTCGTGTGCTTCTCTCCTTCCATTAGACATACAGTAGTTGGTAGTACAAAAGGATGAATTGATGAGAAGCAGAAAATGATTCATTCCATTCCAATGTTGAATATGACAGTTGTGAAATCACACTCGTGTCCTGTGTGTCAACGTTCCTAGCATGTAGCCCATGTTTTTCCTGTTCCAGTTGTCTCAATCCATAAGCATCCTTTTGTTAGTGGCAGGAAAGTAGCACCAGGTGTTAACTTCAGTTCAGCCAACTCAGTTCTGGCTAAGAGAATTCAGAGCCAAGACTCAAATTATAAGAGAAAGATTATTTAGGAAGCCACAGAGGTAGAAGTGAGCCATAGAAGTGGCTCAGGAAACAAGTTAAAACAAAATAATGGCCCTTGGCACTTGAGTGTTTGGGGGACAGAGGCCCCTGAGGAAAGATGAGGGTTGGGAAAGGCAAGGACAACTTCCAGAGAGCCACTCAAGTGATTTTTTTGTGTGCAAAAGAGGACAGGTGTGGCAGAGGTGAAAGAGCAAAGGAGCAAGATCTGCTTCAAGTTTGCACTTGGCTGTGTGACCAGTTCCTTAATGTGATGTAAGGAGCACAGTTGTCAAAAAATGACCTCTGGGGCTCAGCCTGGACATGAAACTAGCTAAAATCTGCAGTGAATGGGTTAGTGGTCAGCCACTTCTCCATGCTGGAGGTTCCACTCAAGCATAGCTCCTCGTGCAGTCAGTGCATCCCTGATCCCATATAGCATCGCATGCCATGGGTCCCAAGGCCAGTGGTGTGCTGGATCCAAAATTAACCAATTGTTAAATATTCATTAATTATTCAAACCAGTAGTTTAACATTGGCCACTGTGGGAGTATTACCAAAGAATGTGATAAACACCAAATCATGGCTCTCTTCACCATAAGAGCCAGTTTCCCGGCATACTCTTGCCCAAGGCATTGCTTTAAAGATCTAGAATCTCAGACTACTTCTGCTAATTTAGGTACTAGCACTGAGGCTGCAAAACTCTCTAGGATTTGACTTGTCAACCCACTGACAAGGTTGTACTTGAGCTGGTCACTAAGAAGGAAGAACCAAGGGAGCAGAGTGCCTCTCCTGGCAAACTTATGTGAGATCTTCCACTTTCTGCCCAGGCATGGTGGGGAATGGGGAGCAGTGCTTATCATTTTTAGCTGACTCCTGGCTTATATGTATCCCTTCTCCCCTCCCCCCAACCCCAAGAAAGCCTATTCCTTAATTCATGCCATGTGCTATTTTGAAATCAATTTGGGGCCCTGGTATATGGCAGAAGGAACTCAAGTTACACAACTCAATTTGTATGACAAGTAGACCATCTTGCATGGTGTTCTAGCCTCAGTTTTCTCAATAGTACAATGAGAATATAGTATTGGTTTCTGAGAATGTGTGTACTATTCAAATTCAAGTGACCACATTATGCAAACAGCAAAGACCCATGGACACTAGACATTCGTGTATGTTATTGTGCAGATTGTTAGTTTGGATATGAAGCGTCCTAGGTATCATGTCAGCATTGCCACTCTCTTGGGCAAGTTACTTAATTTCTCTCAATTTTAGCTTCCCATCTGAGAAATGGGTGGAGTACTTTATAGGGTTGTTGTAAGAACTGAACAGAACAACAAGGGTAGCTATGTTTGGCTAAGATTCTGACACTCATTAGATGTGGAAGGTTTAGTTGAATTTAAAAATTCTTCAACTATCCTACTTCTAGAATGCTAATTCAAGCTGCAATGCCAGATCCTTTAATGTTCACACATAATTAAATATAAATTTAGTAATAAAGCCTTGGGAAACTTTCAAATTGGGAACTGCAAGGCCGATAAACTCAGGGCTAAAAATATTGCTTCTTACATAGGCTCAGATGCCTTTATTTGCTAGATGTATATCATGGAGGTCATTTTTGCATATATATGTATTTTGTAAAGAACCAAAACAACTCAATTTTGTTTTATTTTTATTAAACTGTGTGAAAACAGTGGAAGAGTTTGCTAATGATGAATATAAACTTTTATTAGACTTAGTAAAAATAAGTTAGAATTACTTCTGTTTAGTTGTAAATAAAGATAAAAGTTTTGATTTTTTAATTTAAATGGATTTAAATATCATTGTATATATGAGTAAATCCTGAAATATAGGATCTTGCTTTCTTCTCTCCCGCTATCACTCTCTACTTCTCTCTCTCTCTCTCTCTCTCTCTCTCTCTCTCTCTCTCCACACACACATACACAAAAACAAAATCTATCTACATAAAATTTATGATAATCTGCTAAAGATCTTTCTATGACCTGACATAATGGTTAGCTGCCAAGCAATTTATCTGGTAGCCCCACTACCATTGTGTAAAATTAAAATTTATAGGAAAAACCAGACTGATCATATAATGGTCTGTTAATTTCATTTTAACAACAAACCAGGCTATTATGATTTTAATTAATCAGTAACCAGTGAATGCCTAATCCAACCAGCCATAGACCTGGATAGAAATCAAGTCAAAGAATACTTGATCTCTACTGTGTGCTATGCACTGTACTGAATCACTACACTTGATGAATTATAGTTAATGGGAAGATAAGAAAAATATAAAAGAAATAAAGTTGCTGCTCAAAATGTGTCATGTCATCAAAGAAATATAAACATGTATAAAGAAGATCAAACAAAAATTCCAAAATGGAGACTATAAAAAAAGCTCAGTATTGTCCAATATAAATATAGTACAACTATATAATTTTTAATTTTCTGGTAGCCACATTAAAAAAGTAAAAAGAAACATGAGATTAATTTTATTCATACTAACATATACAAAGTATTTTTATTTCAACATGACATTAATATATGAATTATTAATGAGATATTTTCTATATTTGTGCATGTTTACAAAGTCTTTGAAATCCTGAGTGTTTATTAATCATACTTGCACCTCAATTTAGACAGTATATTTTCTACAAAAAATTTAATCTGTATTTAGATTAAAACTTGCAGTTGAAAAGGTAGATTCATGTACCAAGTTGTTCCAATAATTGGGTCAAATAGTAATTTTTAAGCTTACATTTAAATTAAACTTCAAAATCCAGTTTCTCAATTGCATTAACCACATTTCGAATGCTCAGCAACCATATCCAGTTAGTGGCCACCATGTTGGGAGTGTAGACAGAACTCTCTGCAATGGTGCTCATGTCCTATTGGACAGTGCAGCCTCCGACTGTAAACAGGGCATCCCTGGGAAGTGAGGAAGGAAGAGTCCAAAACCATGGGGTTGCTGAATGTAGTGACAAGTTCTGATATTCACCTCACTATGAATTTTGGAGCACTGAGCTTCTGGACACCATAGATGCCTTATATTCAAATTTCTCTTTCCTACAGTAACCAATGGTAAGTTTTAGTTATTGAATAAAATTGCTAGTTGTTTTAAAAGGGGGAAATTCAACAGATGTAAATTTCTGAGAAGAGAAAAGGCCTGCAATTAGAATTGGATAAGAGCTGTGAAGCAATGGATTTTAAAAGAAGTAGAGGGATGATGGTAGTTCCATGAAATAGATCAGGCAATAGGATAAAGCAAAGTATGCTCGCCTGCATTTCTGTAGGAGGATGACTTGGTGCAGTGCTGGGTATCAGTGCCAGATTTCTGGCCCAGCTTTGGGATGCAGCTTGGCACCTAGGGGTTCTCAAAATGATGCAAATGACTAGTGTGTAGAGTAAAACAAGTTTAATTTTATTATATTCGGCTCTTTAGCATCTATTTGCATAAGTGGGCATAAATTAGAGATATACAGTGCTTGGATAGGGGAGACATCTAATAAAAATCTATTCAGAACTCTGAGGGATATTTATCAACTGCCATAGATCACCCTCAGGTTTGACTGACATTCATGACACAATCAAAGCCACATCCCGGTTGAGTGGTTTTTATGACTTGGTCTAATGATCTATGTTGATTCTTTACAAAGAGCACATGGGCCAATTACATACTTCTCCCATTCTGGGTTAAAGATCTCTTTCTAAAGGTCCATTCTACCAATTTATAGGAGATATAAAAAAAGGATTTTCAGTAAAATGTTCTTTCATTGGTTTTGATGAAAAGGGTTTGTGATGAAAGTAGAATCTCTAATAAGCATTTCATAAATGACTTGTCTTTCAAACTTAATATAAAACAGAATAAAATACGTCTCCCAAGACTTTCTTGCTTCCTCACAGATTTAAAGTCCCCTGCTCTCAATCAATCGGGTCCAAAAACTCAAAATTCTCTAAAGATGCAATCAAATATTTATCAGTGAAAGTTGGTAAAACTGAGAAATTATTTATGGCCCAAATTTTGAAATAGTCACACTTTGAAGGGGGAATAAAAAAGCATGTGCTGGGAACTACACATTCCCAGATCCTTCCTGCTGTCTGGTATTCAAAAATGGGAAGAAAATTACGTTTGAAGAAGAATGTTCACGACTGGTCTTTTACCTTCTTTTTAGAAACACTGAGAGAGATGATGAAAAAGTAGCCCCCGAATTCTAGTAATTTATTTATTTATTTATTTATTTTAAATATATTTTATTGATTTTTCACAGAGAGGAAGAGAGAGGGATAGAAAGTCAGAAACATCGATGAGAGAGAAACATAGATCAGCTGCCTCTTGCACACCCCCTACTGGGGATGTGCCTGCAGCCACGGTACCTGCCTTGACTGGAATTGAACCTGGGACCTTTCAGTCCGCAGGCCGACGCTCTATCCACTGAGCCAAACTGGCTTCGGCGCGAATTCTAGTAATTTAGCTATTTACCAACCAATTTATTTGGCAGGTAGATGAATTATGCATCACTAAAGACTGGGTCAAATCCCTAGAACTGTCTGCATAGCTGTTCTGTGAATATACAATTCTAGGTGGCACAACCCTTAACTGGGAACTCTGTACAGAGGGTTAATTCCCTGCAGCACCTTGCTTTTGATGTCTTTACCCTTTAGTAAAGGGATTCCTTGCTTTAAAGGAATTTAGGTTGCAATAAAATATGAGAGAGAGAGAGGAGAGAGGGGGGGGGGAGAGAGACTGATTTAGTTTCCATTCATCCTATTGAAGTACAAAACAAAAAATGTATTTTTGTGCCAGGATGCCAATTCTTGTGTTGTTTATGGCAATTTTATGTTTAGCTAAACTTAATTTTTCCAGCATCCCTTCTAATAAAACAGAAATATGCAAATTGGCCATACCTCCCCTATATTACTAGCCAATAGGAGTGAGTATGCAAATTAATCCAACTAAGATGGTGAGGCCCATAGAGGCCAGGTGGCACTTGAGCTGCTGGGGTGGATGGAAGACACAAACTTGCAAGAAGGCCAGCACCCAGCAGCCCCAAGCCCCACCACCGAGGGCCTGGGGCTGGGGTGGTCGTGGATTGGAGACACAAACCACAGGCCTGGCACCCAGCAGCCCTAAGGCCTGAGGCAGAGGCACTGGGGCTGGTGTGGGGGAGGAATGGGTAGCAGAGACACAAACCCACAAGAAACCTGTGGAAAGAGAGATAAGCTATCATAACTTTATCTCCCTTTCCACAAGATGGGAAAACTGCCCCTGAATTATTTAGTTTTGTGGCCCACAATTTTCTTCAAACACAGGGTATGTTATGACCACTCATAGGAAGGTGTGTCAGAATACTGTCTCCAGGGAATAACGCTATTGTGGCAAATCATCTAAGAGAGGAAACAAGCTTTTGTTGGGTTTCTGAAGGTCAGAGAACATGCTACTCCAACATATGCTGTGTTGTTATATTGATGATCTTGAGCTACAGATGCTTGAAAAAGAGCAAATGCATGCAGAGGATTTCACTGAGGTCTCCTGATCTGCCTAAAATAGGACCTCCAAAAGGAGCTCAAATGTCATAGGTCCCCTTCACGGGAGAAGTATCATCAGGCAGAGAAGACTGATTCCTGTCATAGGACAGGAGAGTAGAAGCTGACATAACACCCAAACTTTGTTACAAACTATTTCCCCCTATTCCCATTCATCTTTCCTAAAAATCATTTACTCTCCTCTAAGAGGCTTATATCTCCTGTCCCCTTTCCCTAGTAAGAAGGTATTTAAATCTGCATTAACTCCTTGGGGAGTTATTAATTTTTCCCTGCAATCTCCCACATATACACAAGGTACACATGTTAATGAACTTTTGTTTTTCTCTTGGTGATCTTCCTTTCATTACAAGGGCCTCCACTAAGAACTCAGAAAGGTAGAAGAAAACTATTTTTCCTCCTCCATAATTTTACTCCTGGAAATCACATCCCCAGCTAAACAATGAGGTTGGCTCAAGTACCAAGAAGTCCTGGCTGATGGGAGGAAAGCTTCCAGGGAGAAATCAATGATATTGGCATCAAACTGGGATGGAGAGTACAAGCATGGTTGCTGGTGGGAGTTTAAAGTGGTTCAACATTTTTGGAGGATGATTTGGCAAATTCGATAGAAATATTCAAGGTACATTCAAGAGTCTTCTTCTAGGAATCACATCTGCTGAAATAAAACACTAGTGCATAAGCCCTGGTCAGAACCCAGGATGCTACTGTGGGCTCCCCTTCCACGACAGGAAAACCTGGGAACAACCTGCATTTTAGGACAAGGTAGCATCTATACTAATAAAAGGATAATATGCTAATTACACTGAACATCTTTTGAATGACCTTCTGGATGTCCTTTTGGACATCCTTCCTGACAAAGCCATGTTGGCAGGGCCAAGGCAGAGGAGGTTAGAGGCCATCAGACAGGCAGGGGAGACCAGGCCAAAAGGGGAGAGCAGTTAGGGCAAACAAGCTGTCAGGGGAGAGCAGTTAGGGAGATCAGGCTGGCAAGCAGGTGGGTGGTTAGGAGCCAGAGGTCCTGAGGGGTCCCAGATTGGAGAGAGTGCAGGCCTAGCTGAGGGGACCCCCTTCCTGTGCACCAGGCCTCTAGTTGTATTATAAAATTCCTAAACAGATAGGAAAGTATAAAGAAGTTTACAGTGTTCCACATTCCCCCATCATCTAGATTCTACTATTAACAATTTATGATACTTGTTTCATCACACATGAATCCATTGATCCATCATCCCTCCATCCACATTATTTTGGTGTGCTTGAAAGAATTAAACTTAATTTTAATGCTGCTTTAAAGAGAACAATTGTTAGATAGGATATTTCATTGCATAGGAAAATTCACAGATTGCACTCAGTAGCCCTGAGCATGAGAACACAGACTGAAATCTCAAAGGGCTGCCACAGAGCTTGTCTCTGCTGTGTAGGGACTATGTGACTTTGGACAGGTTACTTCATCCCTCTGACTCTCATTACTCTATTTGGCACATTGGAAGATTATCCCCATGCAACTGCTATTATAAGTATCCAACATAATAGTTGAAAAAATGCTTATGATTTACAGTACTGGAAAAATAATGAATTTGGATTATTTTCTGTACTCTATAATCTTATGAAATCAAGGATGCTATTTATTTCCCTTTGTTATTAAATGCCCAGCCTCTAGCACAGGTCCTTGTAAGTAGCAGGTGCTGAATGTATGCTTGTTGACATGAACTGGATTGAATTTCAGAGATTTTCCCTTCTGGGATACAGCAAGTACTTATTAATGGAGAGAGGGAAGTACAGTTGGCTTCAAAGGCATGAGATGCAACAAAAGTAGTCCAGGAAATGAGGTGAAAAGAGGATAAGACAAAGAGGAAACCTAGCCTGTAAAGAAAAAGTATATACTGAGGTTAGTGATAGAGCAGAAGTGCCATCTCCTGCCCGTTGGACCTCACCTTTTCAATGAAAAGCCCAGACTTCTAGTTCCCATATAGTTATGGCCTTTAGGCCCACCCCAGGAGGGCTGTTGTGCCTGTGTACAGAGCACAGGGCAGAGTGAACACGATGAATAATTCACATTTATAGGACTCGTCCTCAACTGAAAACTGTTGGGGTTGGCATATAAATATCCCAGCTTCCTTCCCTGTGGAATGGATAACTCTGACAGTGTGCTTCCTTCCATTCCTCAGTGTTTCCCCCTAGGATAGCAATCCAGTCACTCACAGTGTTGGCTTTCTTGATAAACAGGTCTCCCAAGTGGCTGCTTCCCTTTCCAGTCTCTCTTCATCACTCCCTTACCAGTATTCTCTTTACATTCTAAATAAACTATCTGCATTTGAATTCTTGTTTCAAGAAACTCAAAGTAAGATAGTGTCTTTATTCTTTAATAACCACAGATTCTCTTCAAATGGCATTTTATACTGAAGTCTGATTTGAAGTTGCCTTGGTTCAGGCAGTTCAGGTGGATGGGATAATAGGCCTCTTTGGTTTCCTTTCTCTTCTTCCCACCTCCCAGCACTCACTGAAGACACCTATAAGCTCTCATAGTTCTGCAGAGCAATACTTGTCAGCTACTGGTAGAGCCAATGATAGAAGATATAAAGAAAAGAATAAGATGAATGAACAAAAGCAAGAAAGCACAAAAATAAAAAACATGTTCCTTCAAATGCATAAAGAACAGGGGAAAAGAGCAGTTTTGGAAGGCGGTGCAGTTATTCTGTAAAAACCATCTGGAGTTTTGGGAGGCTTTCATATATTACAATGTTAGTAGACTATCACATTTAGAAAAAGAGTTGCTTTGTAGAGAATCCAGGTTAAGAGCCCATGTGGGCAGTACATAAAGCACTAAGGAGAGATGAAGCCTCAGCTTGAAAACAAAATTTGCAGGAACAATGCAGAAGAATGTCTCTAGTTAGCTGTACACTTATTGCCCCATTATGTATCTCAAGGAAAGAGGCTTATAAAAATTATCCAAATACAGAAAGGGGGATGAATGTGTGGGAAAGAAGGAAACTTTAGAATGATCACAACTTAATGACCATATCTAGACATCTTTAAGAGAAAAGGTGTGCTAATAATAATTATTCCAGAACAACTAATTTTCCAAGCAACTTGTTTTAACCTAATTAATGAGACTGAAACTCCCATGCTGAAAGTATTACATATGTATTAGTGGTAGACAGAAGAACATATTTTAGATCAGACCTCCATAAACCTGAGAGTGCAGCAGAATCACCTGAAAGGCATGCCCCAAAAGATCCCTGGCCTCATTCCAAGAGTTTCTGGCTCAGTGGTTCTGAGGTGGGACCCAAGCATATGCATTTCTAGTAAGTGACTAAACGATGCGAATGCTGCTGTTTTATACCTGAAATAGGACCAGTTTAGATCAGTGATGCTCAGCCTTGGCTGTATATCAGCATTACATGACATCTTTTAAACATACTGATGTTTGGTCCTCAGCCCTTCAACCAATGAAATCAATTTCTGAGGGTGGAGACTGGCATCTGTATTTTACCTGCACCAGGTGATTGTGATGCACACCACGCTTAAAAAACAAGAACACAACTTGTGTCTTTGAAATATTTAGGGGCATAGCCTTGAAGACTTGAGGACTCTGGTCCCTTAGCAATTGCCATTATTGGCTTCAGGGAAAATTACAAAAGCCATCATAGAAAATAGGGTTGTCCAAAAGGCCAGGGCTCATCAGCCCCATCCTGTCCACTCAGAACAGCTCGGCTTCCCTTTACATCATATCTTGTATGCCTGGAAATATTTTGCTTAAAAATAAAAGACACCTGGCACAGTGGTAGATTAATTATAAATGTGGTGATTATGAGGACAATGGATAATCAATACTTCTAATCTATATATATAAAAGCCTAAGCGACCATTACAATCAGACAACTGGCCAGTAACTATGACACACACTGACCACCAGGGGGCAGATGCTCAACACAGGAGCTGCCCCCTAATGGTCAATGTGTTCCCACAGCAAACCTCCTGCGGCCAGCCAACCTCCTGCAGTCCCTATCCCCAGCCAGAAGCCTGATCAAGACTCCGAGAGACACCAGGCAAGATGGCCCTAATTGGCCCCAATCACCAACCAGGCCAAGGGAATTCGTGCACAGGGCCTCTAGTTTCTAATAGAAGTAGATTTCTAGTAGTCTAAATCACCCTCACATTTTCTCCAGATCACTATAAAATCCCATTTTTAGCTCATCTATATGTAACTACTCTTTCCTACCACTCAATTCTGCTCCTAACAAATCATTTCCTATAGGGAAGCCAGAAGGATTTTTTTAAAACACACATACACATACATACAAAGACCTTCAGTGTTTCTTGCTGCATGCACGGTGAAATCCCTACCTCTCACCTTGTACTCCAGGACTTCAATTCTTACCACTCTCTTCTTTGCTCACTGCATTGTAGCCAACCAGGCATTTGCTCCTAAAATATACCCCATTCTATCCCATCTCCAGGCCATTTCACATGCAGTTCTCTCTGCCAAGAATGCAGTTTACCAAGATCTTCCCTTGGCTGCTCCTTTCTCATTTTTCCAATTTGCAGTCACATGTCAGTAACTCCAACCAGACTTTACCAGTGTAAAATCAGTGAAAAGATTCCTTCCTCCCTCTGCTCCCTGATCCTGCCTTTTGCTTTTTCACATTACCCCACTTCTTATTTCATAGCACGTGTTATCCTTGGAAATCTGCATGTTTATATATTTACTTATTAAACTGTCTTCTCACTGGAATACAAGCTCCACCACAAGGCGTGTATGCTTGCTCAAACCTATGCTTACCAATTCCCAATCTTGGTGTCCAGCATATAAAGGTGCTCTTTGCTTATTTAATGAATGAATAAATAGTCCAATAGCCATAGTCACTGAGATGATTCATTCAGCTAGGCACTATTGTTCAAATATCAAGTTCACCAAAAAAATAAAAAATGGTTAAAATTTGATTCTCCATGTTGATGCTTCTATGGGGGAAGGATGTGCTGACCAGGCAGCATCAGTATTTCTGTCCATTTTACAGTGACTGTTTCCTCTTGGGATAGGTATGGTTTTGATTTTTGCAACAGTGTTTTCTGGACCTGATTAGTATGACTTAGTTTCTTTGATCTGGTTCCTTTGATCTTACTTTTTAGAAAGCTGATCCAATGCTGCTCCTGGAATAACACATTTGAAAACTAGGATCTAAATTAAAAGACCACATATTATCACACTGCTACTGTAATGAACTTACCTAAATGGCTGCCTTGAGATTATCTATAAGAGTAACTAGTTTGTTGCTTAGCCAATGACATGCTTCTGACACAACTTCAACATCATTATGTATTGCACAGATCTCCAGATCATGACATTCAAAGCTGTTACTACTGTTTTTTGCAAACACTAATCTTTTGACATTTTTTTTTTTTTGCAAAACAGTTTGCCTTTTTATCATAGTGAAATTAAGGCCAATTACAGCTCATCACCAAGACATCAGTTTGTCTCATGTATGCTCATCTCTTAATAAAAATGTACTTTTGTCATTTGTCTTTTGTCTGACTTACCTTGCCAACATCTCTTGGGAAAGGTTGTCTCTGATTCTCTGGAATTAAAATGGGAGATACCACAATGGACCTCTTTTGTCTTGGGACAGGAGACGTTCTTGCAAACTTAAATATATCCTAAAAGATAAAAAGTAAAATCAATTGACCCCAGGGAGAGGATGTATTAGCCTGCCGAGATATAGCTCCTTTGTTGTGAAGGCATGAGGCTGTTTAGACATGGTTAATTTTATTCCATCAAACCTCATTAGTGTTAGCAAGTACATCCTTAGAATTCTACTAAACCTGACATTGTGATTCACAATGACTATCATTAAGCTATTTAATCCCATTTTCAGAATCATTCTATTCACAGTGTCAGTCTCGATTTATGCATCTTTTAGTACTGAGCATTCCCACTCTGCTCTTTACCTGCCAAGTGAGGAGATTTCTCACCTGGTTATGAACCATCAGGACTCACTGGATATTAAAGTGACTCTACTCAGGTCACCTGCAAGTTCCTTACACTCCCAAATGAACAGGGATGAAGGAGCAATCACAAAGTTACAAACTGTCAAGCATTATGGACACTTGGAGTCAACGTGTTTTCAAGGCCCACTTGTTATTACTCATGAGAGGACTGTAGTGATGCACTCCCATGCAATATGTCCCAAACTTTAATCCCTGAAATACTACTGTCAAGATGTCTGCCCCATCCAAAACTCACCTTTTAAATTAACCAAATGTGTGCAAAAACCCCTTTATATCAAGATTTTAAATAAAGTACCAGTATTTATTTCTATAACATATAGGAAAACATAAAAATAAACATGCTGGAGACCAAATGATGTCATTAAATTTGAGCTAGAAACTCCAGGAAAAAAAGCCCCTCTTTTTAAAAGGGAGATGAAGATAGGCTAGAGGGTTTTAAAGTGTTGTTGGCACCAAACTTAGACTTTTTCCTTGATCTCATCAGAAGACTGAAAGGGAACTGAAAATAGAATATCCCTGTCAATATATAAAACCAATTTCATTTCGTGTCACATGCTAGCTAAAATTATCTTATGTATTATCACAAGTAAGCATCTCAAACTTTGAGCAACCAGTCTCTATCAAAATAATGTGGCAAATGATAGTTAAATATCATCACTGACACATGCCCTATAAAAGTATGTGTAGTGTACACATATATAACATGCATATGTGCATATATGTATATACATATAAAACATGTACATATATACACACATATGTCATAGATTTAAAGAAAAATCTGTATAATAAAAGTCAAACAGAAAACAAGGTCAGCTAAGGCTATGGAAATTTCAATAAATAGTCTTTCACTTGAATTTCTGGAAGTGTAAACTGATGGTGCTCTGCTGGGAAGCAAGCTAGCACTATTTATCTATTGAGAACCTTTCAAATGCACATATCCCTTCACTCTGGAATTTCACTCCTAGGAATACATACACATGTTAAATTGAAAAAAAATAAAACTGTATGAAAGAGGATGTGTAGTGAGACATTACTTATAAAGGGCAAAAATGGCAAATAGCCTGATGTTCAACTATATGACAAGGTTAAACCAGGGTCCATGAGAGGAAGATACTCCTAAGCACTTTCCTATAAAACAGTTGTGAAGACCATGTTCTAACCACAGTATCTTAATTTGACTACTGCCATAGTCACCACCACACACTCCTATACTAGTCACAATTTATTAAGTGTGTGTCAAGCAATGGGCCAGGCACTTTACATGTTTCTGCTCTAATATTTGCCATAAACTTCCCAAGGAAATCTTAGCCTGCCTAAAGCAATGAAGAATATCAAATACAGATTGGTTATGCTAGTTGCTCCAACTCACCTAGCTAGCAGAGAAAAATATATAAAACAAAACATGTAGGAAATGCAGAATGCCACACTGGATACCATCTATTTTACTATTTTATATAAACTATTGAAAAATAATATTCAAAATCTCAATGAATGAGTTCAAATATTCAAGCAAAGACAGAAAACTAGAGTGCATTTATATGTAAATGATTGTGGGAAGAAAGAATAGGAAGGGTTAAAGCAAATAAAAACAATGACTCAACTAACCCCCAAATATGTATATAACCCAACTCATCCAAGCCAAAAACAGCATAGAGAGTGTGGAACAGACAATTAAAAACAGAGTGGATTGCATTAATAAAATACTAATATCTAACAGCTATGAAGATTCTGTTGGTTTATTAGGAGGTGGGAAAAGAAGAGGAATTATGTAAAATATGTGCAATATATAAAACTCATTTACAATAAATAGCATCCTTAGGCTCAGATGAGAGAATGTCCAGAGAAACACTTTGAAAAGATTTTAAATTCTGTACAAATGTAAGGAATTGGTGATTCATCTCTATAACAGAGCAAATATAGGTTTTAGTGCATTATGACAACATCTGTGTAAATGTATCTGGCGTAATGAAAAGCACTCTGATTCTCACAGGATCCCAGAAGCTTGGCAGCAAACAGAACTGTGTTAACCCCTGGCTCTAAGAAGCCTAAGAATAGAAAAAGGAAGCTCAGAGTCTCAGAATGGGAATAGTCTCTGGAAGGGAAGAGGAGGAAGTAGAGTGATCAATTGTAGAAGAGCTTGCACATACATAGGACTCTATGAGCCCACCATGGGAGTGCTGGGCCAAAGCACCCTTTTTCTCCCAACTCTTAACCTTTTGTCTTACAGTGACAGGACCTCAATAAATATTTGTCCATGGCTGTGCTTCTATGTCCGTGGCTCCATTTCTGTCTTTGGGTTTATGTATATAACTATGCATTTGTTGACAAATGTATACCTATATATCTGTTGCTATGTCCACTTTTCTTGGATCTGTACTAATGAGTTTTTCTGTGTGTTCTTAACCCATGTGCTTCTGTGTGACCTGGACCATTTAGGAGCCACAGCATCTGATTTGAGTGACAATCATATACTACATGCGTACCTGGGCACATGTATGTGTAACCATGTTTATCCTCAACTATCTCTGTGTGTTTGTATCTGTCAAGCCATTGTGCGAAGCCTCTGAACACACCAGCCTGTGGCTATAACCTCAAGGGAAGATAAGACAGACAGGGGGGATAAAAAGACTGTAAGCAATTCAAGGTAAGTTTATAGATGGAGATGAGATAGGGTGAGGAAAAGACCATACCTTAAGGATAAAGGAGAGGCAGTTAGGCCTCCCTACCTTCTGGTGTTGCCATTACCAATATAATGGCCAAAAGGGGGGGATAAAAGGCAGTTTTGGGCATAGATTCAAGATAGTATAGACTTGTTGACTTCGAGGTGTCATTGTACATCCAACAGAGATTTCTAAAGGGTGTACAAAGAGTGCAGTTAGAAGGGAGGGTGAATCAGGGAGAAAAATGTCACCGTCCTCTATGTACATGAGAAGCTAGATGTGACAGAAAAGCTGACACCACCCAGGTTATGTGAAGATGGAAAAGGAAGGAATGTAACCATTCAATCAGTTTGTAAAGGCCAGCAAAGGTCACTGAAAGGTTAGTTGGCAAAAAAAAAAAAACTAAGAGATGAGAATTTCAAAAAGGAAGGAGTTCATGGCCATGTCACACAATGCAGACATCCTTTCCAACAAACTGAATACTCTAAAGAGGCTTTGGGCTCGATGATGCAAACATAATTGACAATTTCGGGAAGAGCAGCATTATGAGTGTGTAAGGGTGAATGGGAAGTAAGGACTTTGCTTCAGAAGGAAAGGAAATAAATAGGAAGAGGTTTGTCAGTGGAAGGGGGACTGAGCAGGGTGGTTACTTAAGGAGGAGGGGACAGAGGAAGGAAGCTGCAGTGCAGGGAGAATGAAGACACGGAATGGGGATGGATGCCTGAAGGAGTTGGGAAGGGAGTGGATCAGCCTCACAGTCAGCCCCTGAAAGGAAGATGGGACATTCAGAGGTTTGAGGGAGGGGAATCTCTCATCTGTAAAGGAGGATCACTTGCTTTTGGTTATCAGAATGAAATGAGAAATTGTGCATGGAAGAGGTCTGTGCTCTCCAAAGAACAGCACAAAAGTGAAGAATGGATCTTATTAATACCAGACTAGCAGGGGTGAATAAATGAAGATGAACCACTCAGTGCCTTTTAAGAGTGAGTAATTCTGCTGTGGGTGGCCAAGGCCAGACTTAGAGACACGCCGAGATATGCAGCTTCCTAAAGATTTCCAGATCACCTGATGCATGCATACTAATATCAAAATTTTCTCTCATCAAACACAAACACTCATGCACAACTAATGTACACACACACACACACACACACACACACACGGTATTCATAGAGAGTGAGCAACTGGCCCGGTCCTAGGCCTCCACGGGGCACTCCCTACACCCTGCAATCACTGGACAGTGATCCATTAGTGGCTTTGAACTTGGAACAGCCTCAGCAGCCTCATCCAATCTTGTATAAGTCAATTGGGCATAACTGTGACCTCAGGGAGACTCACTCTGCTGGATTTTATTACAAGAGAATTGTCTCCCTCACACAAACAGCATTGTCTCCTGTAGGCTTTGAGGGACTTCATCTTTCTGTCTTAGGGTATCTGGGTTTACAATCTCATTTGCTTTCCTCCTGTTTCTCAATTTTGAGAGAAGTTGGCAGTGCATTAAAAGCAAAGTTAATAATGCCTGGGGAGCATCATATCACATAGTCCCAAAGAGCACGTCAGAAATAAAGGGGAGACCCTTGTAACTATAAGGGACAGGGGAAAGGTGGAGGTTGGGAGGAGAGGGTGGAGCAGGAAGGAGGAAGGCAGAAAGAATGAAAGAATGGGTTAATATCCATCCATCCATTCTTTCAATTTCTTCAAAAACTCTGCACACCCCTTCCTCCCTGCCCTGGAGTAATTCTAGGCATCTGGGATAGTGTGCACAAGAGAGACACATCCCCTTCCCTCATGGAGCTCACATTCTAGAAGGAAGAGAAGACAATGAACACAGAGAAAGTAGCACATGGCCCAGGAGAGCAAACAAACAAGGAGGGGCTGAATATGTGCAGAGGAGTTGTCTGCTAACAGATAGAAAGGAGGCCAGGAAAAGGGCCCTGGCAGGGACGGAGTTGGGGGTGGGGACTTAGAGGATGAAGGAGCTGGGAACCATGTGAAAGGGTGAGGAGGGACTCCCACACAACAGAGTCACAGCCTGGCATGTGTGAGCTGCAGGAAGACAGCTCAGGGGCCAAGCATGGGGAGGGGGAGAGGGGATACAGGCCAGAAGCCTAGAAAAGGATTCAGATGCTGGCTAGCCAGCTGTGAAGACCACAAAGAGGACTCTGGCATTCACTGGGCAGGAGGTGTCATGGGAGGGTTTCAAGCTGAAAAATGACATGAACTCATTTAAAATAAAAAATTCTTATAGCACGCTGGCTGCTGTGTGAAGAGCCTTAAGGCAAAAGTGAGGCCATGCTTACTTGTTGGGTTTCTTCCTTTTCCCAACCCTGTCTTCAGAGAGCATTTGAGGTTCTCTCCTACAATGCAAATCTGACCATTTGATTTTGGCAAAGAAAGGAGAGTTGGGGTCTACCTTTCCTGTCTAAGTCCCTATATCCAGTTTACTGCCAACAATATTTTAATGCATATTTAGGTATAATTTAAGTAACATTAAATTAACCCATCTTAAGTGTGTATCACATAATTATCAAGAAACTTACAGAATTATGCAACCTTCACCAGAAACTACTTTCAGACCATTTGCATCGAGACCTCAGGCCCATATGGAGTTTCTTTCCAATTCTAAGCCCCAGCTGCTGGCAATCACGAACGTACTTTCTGTCTGCACACATTTGCCCTCTCTGAACATTTCATTAAAGGAAATCAGAGTTTGTTTCCACAGTATTTTCTATGGACTCCGGCTCTTTTTCATAGTTGATGAAGATCATGAAACAGAAAGGGATGCAGCTGACACCCAGTGACTGGGAAGGGGTGTGGAAAGGTGGGGCTACATTCACGGGGCATCCAGAGTCCTGCTGTCCTAGATGGCTCAGACCTCTGTTGTAACTGCAGTCAATTACCCCAGTCAACTTCCTCCCCTGCCCATCCTGCTGCCCTCCCTCCCTCACAGGCATGGGTACCAAGACCTTCTCCAATAAACCTTCACACAGATCTCTGAGTCACAAGGTTTGTTCACAGGAACCATTTATGACACACATCCAGGCAAAGTGCCTAGAGCTCAGACTCAATGGGCAATGACCCTAGAAATAAAGGGCACAGACTGACATCCTACAGCTGAGACCACACCCCATGCTTTGGCTGCCACTGCTCACTCCCATCACACCAGTGGAAGGCTTAGAGCTGGCCACTCCCAGAAAGTAGTGAGATTTGAGAGGAATAACCCTGCTTTTTTCAGACTAGATACCAGCAAAAAGCAGCTTGGACCTGTCTTGCCACCCATTAGAGGGTTAAATGAACCAAATTCAAATAGGCAAGAAGTGGCCAGAGAATTAGTATGTCTTCCTCCACTTTCCTCTGTCCTCCTAGTTTCTGTTTTTGTATCAAGTGATAAATGAGAGGGGAAAATAACAACCATTTTATAAAGAATCACAAGCCTTTGCATTTGTTCTCTCACATTTTCATAACTTTGGGGCAAAATTACGTGCTAAGAGGAGACATTTTCACAAGGCAAAGCATTGCAGAAACTGGATGCATTGCTTTGGCTGAAACCACAGCTAAGGGAGGGCAGCACCAGGTAAGACTCATACAGTGGACCTGGCCCAATTATGGACAGTCTAGTAGGTTATGGTAAGAAAGTCAGATGTGCTGCCCCGGCAGCTGGGGGCCTCTACTGGTTTCCTACAAAGGTGTGATGCTTTGTGTTTGAATTCCATGTCCAGATGAAGGATCCTGAGAATTACTCTTTTGAAGTGTTTGAAGCTTGCATTCCAGACTCATGTCCCAAGACACACAGCCTTCTCATATTTCTGTTCCTAAGATTTACTTGGCATCCTGGTTCTGGACCCATTGAGTCTGCCTTAAGAAATACTTCCCAATGGACTTGTATGCATGCATATAAACATAACCAATGGACACAGACACTAAGGGGGTGAGGGCATGTGCTAGGGGGTGGGAGTAACTGGGGAGAGATAAGTGGGGGGGGGGGATGAGGGAAGGAGACGTATGTAAAACTTTAATCAACATAGAATTTTTTTTAATTTTTTTAATCTTTATTGTTCAGTTTATTAATTACATTGTTTCCCCTTTTTATCCCCCTATAGCTTCCCTCCACCCTGTACCTATCCCACCCTCCACCCTCACCTCCCCCTCCCCACTGTCCTCTCCCATTGTTGCTAGATTTTTGTCCAGTCTCTTGCTGCACTTCCCACAACCCTTTTCTCCCCAAGAATTGTCAGTCCATTCCCTCTCTATGTCCAAGTCTCTGTTATATTCACCAGTCTATCCTGTTCAACAGCCTATCAATTCACTTGATTTTTATGTTCATTTGTTGATAGATGTGTATTTGTTGTTCATAATTTTCATCTTTATCTTTTCCTTCTTCCTCTTCTTAAAGAATACCTTTCAGCATTTCATATAATGTTGGTTTGGTGGTGATGAACTCCTTTAGCTTTTTCTTATCTGCGAAGCACTCCATCTGACCTTCAATTCTGAATGATAACTTTGCTGGATAGAGTAATCTTGGTTGTAGATTCTTGCTCTTCATTATTTTGAATATTTCTTGCCACTCGTGTCTGGCCTGCATCGTTTCTGTTGAGAAATCCGCTGACAATCGTATGGGTGCTCCCTTATAGGTAACCAACTGTTTCTCTCTTGCTGCTTTTAATATTCTCTCTTTGTCTTTTGCTCTTGGCATTTTAATTATGATGTGCCTCGGTGTGGTCCTCTTAGGGTTCCTATATATTGGGGTTCGGTGCACTTCTTGGACTCCTAAGTCAATTTCTTTCACCAGGTGTGGGAAGTTTTCAGTCACTATTTCTTCAAATAGGTTTTCATTGTCTTGGCCTCTCGCTTTTTCTGGCACCCCTATAATTCGGATGTTGGTATGCTTGAGGTTGTCCCAGAGGCCCCTTACACTATCTTCAATTTTTTGGATTCTTTTGGTTTCTTGCTTTTTCAGCTGAGTGGATTTTACCTCTTTGTATTTCAAATCTTGAACTTGGTTCTTGGGGTGCTCCAGGGCACTTTCAGGTCTTTGTATAATATTTTTTGTTTCAGTCAGTGTATGCTTAATTTATGGTTGGTCCTTTTTCATATCCTTGAGAGTCTGCTTTATATCCTTGAGGGTTTCTTTCATTTCCTTGTAGGACTCATTCATTTCCACGTTGGTCTTGATCATTTCCACGTTGGTCTTTATCATTTCTTTGCAGCTCTCGTTTATATCCTGGAGGGTGTTGTTCATTTTCTTATAGGACTCATTCATTTCCTTTGTGGTCTTGCTTATTTCCTTATAGGCCTCGATCTTTTGTTGGAGCCTCTTAAAAAACCCTATAACAGTGGTTCTGAATTCCATGTCCAGTCATTTTTTTTCCTCCGTTTCTTTCACATCTGGTTTCTTTCCATGTCGCTGCATGGTGGCTGCTTCCCTGAGTTGGTCAATTAGCTTTGTGTGGTAGACTTCCTACTAGGGATAGTGGCTCAGCCTCTCCGGTTACCTGAGGTGGATATGGGCTGCACAGTCTTGCTGAAGTTAAGCTCAGTTAATCGTTGTTAGCACTTGGAGGGTTGACCTCCAGGCCAATTGTCTGTGAAGCTCAGCTGTGCTCAGGTTGGGTGGGCGGAGTCTTCGGGCCAAGCAGACAGCGTTAGCTCCGCCCTATGCGGCCCCGGGGACTCTGTGCCGGGGGCAATGGCCGCCAGCACCTCTGAGAGAGAGCCACTGCGGAGCTCCACCGGCTGCCGGTTGCCGGGGAATTCAGACTTTCCCAAAATGAGTTTGCATGGGCATTGTCTCACCCAGGGTCGTAAAACAAAGCAGTCTGACGGTTTTCCGAATGAGAGGCAAGTCGCGGTGCGCTCTCTGCGCCTTCACGCAGCCGAGCTGTTCGCGCAAGCTGCCTTCTCCACAAGCCAGGAGACCTGGCAGCACCCGAGCTTCGGCGTGCCCTCCCACTGTCCAGTTTTCACCCCGTGTGATAGTGGGTTCTCTGGACTTCGCCCGGAGCTGGAGAATCAGTCCAGTGGGACGCCTTTGTCTCCCCGTTCGAGAAAACTGGCCGGTTTTCAGCCGCCGGCCCTCTCCTCGGCACGCACTCCAAACCTCTCTCCGTGCGAATCTTTCAACGCTGTTCGCTGCTGCTCCTCGGAGTCACAGTGTCTTATCTTCACTTTTATTTGTGGAATTTTCACTCGGCGAGCTTTCTGGTGATTCTGGAAGGTGTTTGTTCTTTCGTTAAGTTGTAGTTTTAAAATTGCTGATTATGACGGCAAGATAGGTGTTTTGCCTTTGCCGCCATCTTAGTTCTCTCTAGAATTTTTTAAAATTAAAAATATATAAAAAAGAAATACTGCCATTTACTAACTAGTTATCATGTATTAGGCATTGTCTAAACACATTGTAACATTATCTCACTTAATCCATTCAACCACTGGCAGGTAGAAGCATCATACCTATTTCCCTGAGGTTCAAATATATAAAAGACTTACCCAAAGTCATTTAGCTCTTAACAGAGAGATAGGAACCCAGGCATCTGTGACCCCAGAACCTCCGCTCTAAGCTGATCCTGGTGATAACCTTTATAGTGAGGTCTGTGCCTGGGACAGTTCCTGAGCTCTGGTTACTGAAGTGTAACTGGGGAATCACAACTCTAACATTGGCAGAGGTAGGTAGTGAATCTCAATCAGCCTCTGGCTGAAAGGAGCAGCTACTACCTATACCACAGAGTGACAGCATAATTGTCTGCAAATGAATGGAACTGCATAAATCAATCCCCAATTTATTCCATTCTTATAGCTGGTCTCATTGTGCTGGAAGTTGCTAAGCGGAGGGTTCTTTGCCACTCAGTTCAAAGCTTGTCTACAATCAAATGCACAGTTCAGCCAGTTTTGTTTGCCTGAGGTGAGATCTAAAGTTTGCTTTATTACCTTCTGGGGCTGAAGTTTGCCTGCTTAAGGAAGATACAGTTAACAAACACCCAATTTTCAGCAGAAAATTTAGGAGGTTGGAGAGCCAAGATACCAAGCTGCTTCATTTCCAACTGTCCATTTTCCCAATATTCTGGAGGTCAAATGTCAGCCAAACTGAGTCATCTGCTCTGTGTAGGTGTACTGGACAGAGTTATGCTGAAAATAAAAGAGGATGATGTGGAAACTTTCAGACCCACACATCATCTCATAGTATGAAAACAGGTGTTATGGAGCTAATATAAAAGGCTGGGCAGGGGAAGATGATGGCTGGTGGATTCATAGGGTGGAGGAACCAGCCTGCTATTATAAATCATGCCACGCATGCCTGTCAAGGGCTGCTGGTATGCAACTGGAGAATAAGGGTGCAAGCCACTCTTTCCCACACAGGCCTGCTTTTCTAGAAGTGACTGAGATTGGGTATGTGGCAAATAGTTTCAATTGATAAAAGCTACAGGAACTGCCAACAAGAACATAAGACCAGACCCTGCTGGATTTATGGCTTAAAACCAGCAAAGATCAGCTGGATCCAACATAGCAACTAATTTCACCTAATGGTACCCCCTGGTCTCATTATACACTAATGTATTACAATGCTAAACTACACAATCCATGCTGCCAGGATAGGATCAGAAACTCATCTAAGTACACAACATGGCAAAGAGAGCTTTGAAAGATTCTAAGTATTCCTTCCCCTTTTTAAATACCTTATGCCCCAAATAAATGAACCTCAATAAAGGAAACACATTTCATTAAGGGACGGGTGCTCTGTCTGTGGAGTAGCCCATGGTCTATCTCACTGCTCCACTAATCAACTCACTTTCACTTTAAACTCTGTGCTCACATTTGAATACTTTGCTGTGAGAAGCCAATAACCCAGAGTGGGTTGTGGACTCTCAGGTCCCCTGACTCCCAGAATGCCTGCAGCATGATCATCAGTGAGATCAGAAACAATTTCTCCAATAATGAAAATCATCTATCAGAGACTTTCAGAATGGCCAATCTGAAAACAAGAATCTTGGCAATGGAAGGTTCAATAGCAAAGCATCTGAATTATTAACACTGAGGAAGTAATAAATTCCCAATGTAATGGATATGACAGTCATATCTGTTATGTATATTTAGGGTGAAAAAGCAATGCCGTTGGCCAAATTAGTCAGTGGAGTAACGATGGTTTCATCCAGGAGTTTGAAAATTTTATTTATTTATTAATCTCCATCTGAGGATATTTTTTATTGATAGTAGAGAGATAGGAAGAGGAGAGAGAACATTGATGTGAAACAGAAACTTGAATAGTTGCCCAGATCAGGGCTGGAAACTGGAAAACTAGCATTTGTCCTGCAATGGACCCTACAACTGTTTTGACATTCTGGATGATGCTCACCCAACTGAGCCACTGGGCTAGGTCAGGAGTTTGCAATTTGAGGGTGATTCTAGAAGTTCTATTTCCAGAAGCTGGAAATCTTTTAAAACATCCCCTTTCCCTCACTAATGTCACATTTGTTTCCCCTACTCAAAAGATGAAGCCTCCAATGTTATCAGGGCACAGTAGCTAGCAGGTTGGGCTCACTATGGCATCTCTGATCTCAGATGTCTTCCTGACCTGTTTCTGCTAGAGGAGTGCCTCAAGATTCTAAGGTTGTAAGTGTTTAGCTGAGGGCTTTTCACCTTAATGCCCCTCTTCGTCCCTCCTCTGTACCTGATTTGCCCTTACCATCCTATCTAATAAAAGAGTAATATGTGAATTGACCATACCTCTGATCAAGCCACACCCACAAACCACGCCCACCAGCCAATCAGAAGCAAATAAACCCTAACCAAGATGGCTGAGGCCACTGAGAGAACGGCTGGCTGGGACAGCAAGCTCAGCATCCACGACCCACTGGCTCACTGCAGGCAGGGAGGAAAGGGACCAGCCGGAGCCTCGAGCGCAGCATCCATGCCCCACCAGCCCGGCCACATGGGCACAGAGAGAGGGAATGGGCCGGCTGTGTGGAGGGTGGGGAAGAACCAGAAAAACGAGTCTTTCCAGTTCCTGATGCTGATGGTGCCCTATGGGTGCTGTACTCCTCCACCTGCAGCCCCCAGTCACAGCCCAGCAGACCCCTGCCCGCAGTCCAGATGCGACCAGCATGGCCCACGGTCGGGGGATGTCTGGCGGGCACTCTACAGGCATCAAATCACTGCCTCTGAAGTCGGCCCCCTCCCCCCTCCCACACACACTCACAAGTAGTATGATCCAAGGGGGTGACTCCTGAGGCACTGCTCCCATGGCAGCAAATGAGCACCATGCCAAGGGGGGAGCCAGACCTGAAAGCCCAAGCCCCTGAGTACCTGATAGGACAAGCATCTTCCCAGAGGCTGTGCATAAGGAGGAGAGGAACCTCTGGCTAAAGGCTGGGGTGAAGGATGCTGGCATCTTTGCAGGCTGGGCTGAGGGACACCACCCCCCCTGCAATGCCCCATCCCCTGTGCACGAATTTCATGCAGTGGGCCTCTAGTCCTCTAATAAAAGAGTAACATGCAAATTAACCATCATTCTGCTATACCCACAAGCCACATCCAGCCAATCAGGAGTGAGTATGCAAATTAACCCACCAAGATGGCTGGAGCCACAGAGCAAGCAGGAGGCTTGGGTTTCCCAAGCAATGCAGGAAGCCAAGCTTTCCACACACCATGGCAGGCCCAGGCCTCCACTCAAGGCTACAAAGTTTTAATTATAGAAGATAAATGAATCCCAACAAAATTCGCAACTGCCACAAAGCTGGAGAGAGCAGCAGGCTTGAGTTGCCCCCAGTAATGGAGGAAGCCAAGTTTCCATAGCCCTGGCCTGCCTTGGCCTCTGCTCAAATGGCTCCAAATATCATGGAGTGAGCAGGAGGCTTGGCTCTGCTCAAGGCTACAAAGTTTCAATTATAGAAGAAAAATTAATCTTAGATACCAGGGCTTCTGCTTGGGTTTCTGGGGGGCATAGCTGGCCTGCAAATCACCACAGGTTCCTTTCCCAGGCCACCCTATGCCACAAGGGAACCCCCACCCTGATCCGGGACACCCTTCAGGGCAAATCAGCTAACCCCCACCCATGCACCAAGCCTCTATTCTATCTAATAAAAGAGTAATATGCATATTGACCATCACTCCAACACACAAGAGGGCTGCCCTCATGTGATTAAAGATCCTGCCCCATGTGAACACAAGATGGCTACCACAAGATGACCAGGAGGAGAGGGCAGTTGGGGGGAACCAGGCCTGCAAGGGAGGGCAGTTGTGGGTGATCAGGCCAGCAGGGGAGGGCAGTTGGGAGGGACCAGGCCTGCAAGGGAAGGCAGTTGGGGGAGATGAAGCCTGCAGGGGAGGGCAGTTAGGGGTGACCAGGCTGGCAGGGGAGTGGTTAGGGGGTGATCAGGCTGGCAGGCATAAATGATTAGGGGCAATCAGGAAGGGAGGCAGGTGAGCAGTTGGGAGCCAGCAGTCCTGGATTGTGAGAGGGATGTTCCAGATTGGAGATGGTGCAGGCTGGGCTGAGGGACAACCCCTCTCCTCCCAACCTCATGCACAAATTTCTAATATGAGCTCAAGCACCATTTTTAGAGGCCTTCAGTCTCTTTTGCTATATGGATCGCCTGCAGCCTGCCCTTTTGATCCCTTATCTCAGCTTCTGATTACACAGCCATTCAGAGTCATTAGTTTATCTATGTCTGGCACAAGCTACCAGCCCCTGGAGGGCAGAAAACAAGACTTTCTGCTTTGCTGCTGTGTCCCCTGGCCCCTAGCACAAGGCCAAGCATATAGCAGGTGTTCAAAAGTACTTTCAACATGATCCTATATAATAAAAGAGAAACATGCAAATTTGACCATACCTTCATTACACTACCAGCCAATTAGAAGCGGGGCCCAGGGGTGAGGCCAAGGCATGAGGGCGCGGGGCCTAGGCACACACGGGGTGAGGGGCGGGGACTAGGCGCGGGCAGCGGCGTCACCTGGGCACAGGTGCGGGCAGTGGCATTGCCATTGGAGGCATTGCCAAGGCACCAGGTCCCCTGGCTTCAGGACGGGGGACCTGAGGCCAGGCCAGGGGAACTAAGGCTGCTCCCTTTGCTCCTGCATTGGGCCAGGGGACCTGAAGCTGCACCCCTCGTCTGGAGAGGCTTGATGGGATATCTGAGACCACATCCCCCACCTCAGCACTGGGGGGCCTGAGGCCAAGCTGGTGGTCCTAAGGCTGCACCTCCAGGGCCGAGGGACATGAGGCTGGGCCAGGAGACCTGAGGCTGCACCCACTGACCTGGTGCCTGGCCAGGGGACCTAAGGCTGTGCTGTGGGACCTGAGGCCATGCTCCCTGCCAATAGGACTTGATGGAGGACCTGAGGCTGTGCCCCCCACCCAGTGCTGGGCTGGGGGATCTGAGGCTATTGCCCCTGCCTTGTGGGGCTTCTTGGGGGTGAGGCTGGCCAAGTCTGGGTCTTGCACAATGTCAAGGTGAACACAGGTGGGCGGAGACTTGACTTTGGGTCCCGCAGCATTCCCCTGACTCTGACATATACATTTTATTAACTTTCTTTCACCTCTGACACTTCTATTATAGAGAAAGAGAAAATAGCAATATCAAAATATTTCCTCTAATTAATTCTCTTTTAATGTGCATGAATTTCATACCACTAGTATTAAATACAAATTATTAAGTAAATGTAGGGGTATTGTAAGAATTTGGAAAATCCAGGTAATGGGGTTAGCACAGTGCCTGGTTCAATATATTTGCTCCACATTTGTATCAATAATGAAGTAAACAGGATGTCTATGATTGCATTTTGATTTCCTCCTCAATATAAAAATATCTTGTATAACAATGCAACTGCCCTAGGCAGTTTGGGTTCTTTCATCCTAAGGTGCTCAATGCTTTGTGAAGTAACTGAATCTATAGAAAATTGTTTAGAAAATTCTTCCCGTGAAACAGAACAAAACTTTCACAACTGAAAGCTTTTATGAAACAGGGTTTGCTGGACCACATGCCATCCAGGAAAAGGCCCAGGTTCCCAGGCATGAGGTCTACACCACTAGCACAGCACTGGATGAGACAAGAGCATGTTCACTGTCCTGGAGCTGATGGATCGGCCCTTTTATACATTATGTTTTGGGGAAGAAAGATATAAGCAGTTTTGCAATCGTTTACATTTGCTGTAGATAAGAGGGCCAGGAAAAGGTGAAGCAGGGGCAATTCTATGATAGGTGCACAGCTTGTAAGGAAGAACTACTGACTTTTTTTGCTTGGTTACAGGCAACAGTCACAAATGTCCATGAATCTGAAGCATGCAGTTGCCCAGTGGTCAGATGCCTAGAGGTTGATTTAAAGCTCCATCAAACATTCAGGAATGTGAGTGGTCTTTTGGACTTTTGTTAAGTGGCTTACAGGTCTTAGCTGGTTAACTATTTTTCTCTCTCACTCTCCAGCTGCTGTAATTTAATTTAGAAAATCTCAGAAATTTTCTCTTGTCAATTACTTGGGCCACTCATAAAAGACCATTGCTTCTGGAAGAAATGACAATTGAGCAAAGACCTGAAGACCAAGTGGAATTCATCCAGGTAAAGGGAAATAAGGAGGAAGATTTCAGGCCTCGGGGATAGCATGTGAGAAGATACAAAGGCAAAAGATGGCCAAGGACCAGAGGGCTGAAGCAGAGAGAGTGAGGCTCAAGATGCTCTAAAAGAGGCTGGAAGGAGAGGAGAGGTGATCATGAGGACCATGAGAAACCATTGCATGGTTTTAAGAACAAGTCTGAGATCTGACCTTGCCCTTGGAAGCTGAGGAGCCATCTGGAAGAATACATTTTAAAAAATTATTGATTGATTTTAGGAAAGAGAGAGAGAGAGAGAGAGAGAGAGAGAGAGAGAGAGAGAGAGAGAGAGAGAGAACAATTTGTTTTTCCACTTACTTATACATTCATTGGTTGATTCTTGTATGTGGACTGACCAGGGCTAAGGGTTGAACTCACAACCTTGGTATATCAGGATGATGCTCTAACCAATTGAGCTACCCAGCCAAGGTCAAGAACACACTTTTTAAAAAATAAGCTTTCTTTCCTGCTACTTGTTACCCTTTTTTAAAAAGTTGAATCTAAAAATAAAACACAAGTCAAACAACAATCCCCCCTCACATACATATTCTATCACTTGCTCTAAAATGTCATCTTCTCTACATTTGAACTGCTAGTTAAAAAAGAAAACAAAAGCATATGCTTTGGATGAAAATTTGCCAAACCACACTTCCAAGATGCAATTGCCTTTGAAATACTTCATGAACCTAGCAGGAGCAGTAACAACACACACCAGCACTTGCTAGTTTCATTGGAGGTGAAAAATGTTTTTAACATATTTAGATTCTTTAGTCAGAGGTCCATTCAACCACGTGTGACGGCGATGGGAATATAATGGATACAATTTTCCTCTATCTGCTCTGGCACTGATAAAATATTCATGCTAAACAGCTACTTCTGAGCACCTGGAGGCATCTTGCAGCATTTTACAGATGGGCTTGTTTTTCTAATGCACACATGTGCTCCCGCCTCAGCCACCGTATTAATTTGAGCATGTATTCTGGATGTGTGAGCACGTTCTCAGATCACAGGCTTTCTGGTCTGTCTGAGCTCAGCCCCCAGCAGATGACACACATATGGAAAAAGCAATTATTTTCAATTCAGTGGGTATTTATTGGGTGTTTACATGTGCTTTCCCCGTGGAAGTTTCATAGTAAATGATACCTGATTATCCTGCTGGCACATCAAAATCAACGTGTCCTAACATCAAACTGAGAATCCTGTGCCTTCCAGCCCTCCTGCCAAAATCCATGTTCCTGCCTCTCCCTTCTCAGCCGTTGAAGGGTGGGACACTAGCATCCTATGAATGGCTGGTTTTCATTTCCACCACACTCACTCCCAAGTGGTAGCCAACTCTATGATTCCACCCAGGGCATCGTCTCTGGCCTCTACTCCTTCCTTCTCTAGTACAACATCCCCTGCTATGATCATCATGTTCTACCTTCTCTATGGTAGTCACCTATGGATTCTTCATGACTTCATTTTCTTTTATACACCAGCGCACTGGATAGGAGAATCACAGCAACCAGGATCTCAATACTCTTAGTCTGGGCTTCCCAGGAGCGGGCACTGAGATAAAGATTCGATGGCAAGTTCTGTAGTTCTTTAATATATTTTCTAGTTTCCATAATGAATCTATTCTATTTAGAATTTTTAAAAAATGAATTTGTTTACTCACAACCCTGGATCAGAGTTGTATTTCAGTATCTTTCATTCCAGGTTTTAATATACTTTTTATTTAAGCTGAAATTGAAGGGTCCGAACTATTTTGTATCTTGTTTGTTAAACCTAATGATAAATGCCAAGCTCTCTTCCATTCTGTCTCACATATCTGTAGATATAATTTTAGTAGCTGCAAATAAATCATATGGCATGTATTTGACCACACGCTCATACATTTAGGTGTTTCTAACTCTTTGTTATTGCAAATAAAATATCACTGTATGTAAACTTTTACTTGCTTACTTGTTGTTTTTTTCTCTAATATGGACTCCTTATAATGAACTAGTAAAAGTGAGGTTACAAGGTCAAATATTTTGAATGGTTTAAAGGACATCTGGCATTGCTCAACAACCAGTCAGCACTGCAGAGAGATCGATCTTGCCATGGCAGGACAATCCCAAGTGGTTCCAGCACATCTCTCTGGGGATAACTCCTGTACCACCAACCACACTACTCTTGCCCAAATGTATCATGGTTTATCAAAATTTCATGCCTTCATTTGTGATATTCCTCTAACTAGATATTCCTCTTCTCTTACTCACTTCTAATCTTCTCTACCTGCCTGATAACCCATAGACACACACCCAGAGTAAGTGCCTATTATACATCATGTGTATCATATCCAGCTCCAGTTTGATGGTGGTTTCTGTATAATTTCTAGTGAATTCAGGTTTCTTCTTATATGCAAATTTTAAGCTTTATTCTTTATACTTTAATAAACAGCGTATATTTAATAAATATTTATGTTTAATAAGTGTTATCTAATATCTGATAGGAAGTTGATATCTTCTTTCTTCTTTTCTTCCAGAGGAGTTTTGAGTTTTCCATTCTTTAAGGTGACCTCAGAAAAGAGAAAAACCTTGCATTTTTACTTAGCACTGGATGCATTTAGTCAGATTGGATGTGACACCCAGCCTCCCCTCCCCTGCAGCTGATTTGCTTCAGTAGCTGACTGTCGATGTGCACCCCTGCAAGCAGGCCTGGTCTCCCATGTGCCAGCTCAAGGAGAGACTGGAGGATGATGAATGTCACTGGGTTATTCTAGGATGGACTCAGAAAAACAGTGAGGGACTTTATGAAGTGTAAAAATAGGTGCTGCTTTGCTTTTTTACCCCAAGAAACCCAGCTACTCTGGCAGCATCTGGTAGTGATTCAGGAAAAGGGTCCCAAATGAGCCTCCCCAACAGCAGGGTGAAGTCAACCCTCCCCTCAGGAATGCCATGTTCCTGTCTCAGATACAGTAACTGGGGAAATGTAAAGCATTGTCCTGCTATTTAAGAAGAAGGAGTACTCATTACCAGGACTTCTTCTCTGGATTTGGTCTATTTTGAGAACCTTATTCCTCCCACTTTTAGCTCCTTGCTTGGTTTGGGTCATTAACTTCTTGATGTTATGGCTGCAAACTGTAAAATTAGAAAGCTATTTCCCACACTGGCCACTAATGTCAATTGCTTCCTTTATCCAATTCTGCTGGGTGGAGGTGGACAAGAGGGAAAATGGGGGACATCTGTAAGAGTGTCAACAACAACAACAAAAAAGAAAATCCATCCAAAATAAAATATTTCCTTTACTATTAAAGCTTGAGATTATTCTGCTTAGGGACTTATTCTCCATATTTAACCAAATTTATCTTCCCTTTTTCCCCTCCATAAATTTTTGCTCTTTCACTGAAATGTCTTCCCAACTTCCAGTACCTTTCTTCTTCCTCTTTTGTTAAAGTCATTCTAATTAAGACACCAGGGTTACCTTAACCTACTTAAAAAACCATCTCCCTTTCATGTCGCTCTCTTCAGTGAAGCCCTGAATCAGCCAACTAAGTGCCTTTCATCAGCCTGTTCCCTGTCTCTCTCCTCCACTTGTTCTGTGGTGTTTTTCTTTCTTTCTTTTTACAGATCCTAACATTTTCATTCACCCACCGCTACCCGCCCACACTATGCAGTTTACATTAATAAATTTATCTTCACAATGATGCATGCATGTCGCAGGTATCCTATGTCATTGATTACTGAGGTCTTTGAAGATTCAAAGGTGTGTCAGATCTACCAGAGAAAGGAGAAAAAAGACCACATTTGATGTTCTCCAACATCTGAGCTTTCCCTGGGCCCAGAAGTGTTATGTGGGATGGTAAATCAACAGCTGCTTTTAAAAGAGGAGAGTGTGTTCTAACTATCCCATTGCCATGTAATACTCATCCTTTTAAAACTGAAGATTTGGCTTCTTTTTCAAAGTCAAGATTGACAAATACAACAACCATTTAATAACACAGCTCAGAAAATCTATTATGGGAACAAGGGACACATGTTAGCAGCTCAGCAATTCTGCGAACCATCCCCACAGGAAGGGAGCCGATTCACTTGTTTTCAACTACTTCTCCACATTAAATCTCCAAGCATTTCACAAATGGGAAAATGCATTTGAAAATCAATGAATGTTAGATGTGGAGAGAGAATATTTTTTGAGTACTTACTATGGATGAGACACAAAGTCTTACAAACACCTTTCTCCTTTGATATGTAGTCGTTGTGACTGAGGTAGCATTGTACTCCCATGCTGCAGATGTGAAAGCTGAGGTCCAGAAAAGGTAAGCACTTGCTCAAGGATATACTGGGTGCATGGAGGAGACAGGATTGAAACCCAGACTGTTTTATTTAGAGACTGGATTACCTCTTATTTTCTGTGTTTGCTATCTTTTCATATTTAAATTTCAATTACCAAAATAAATTTATTCAGGGTTTTTTCCAGTGAAACATACATATATCACATTTGTCATTTATCTGGCCCATGAACCCCATTTGCAAAATGTATTCAGAATTTTATTGCTTCTCAATCCCCTATCCTCTCGCTAGCCCAAGCCAACATTCTCTTTTGCCTGAATTATAGCAAAGCCCGCTAACTGCTCCCCATCTTCTGCCTTAGCCCCCACACAGCCTAATCCACCCCACAGTGGACAGTGGTCTTGTTAAAATGGCAACTAGATGACATTACTCCTCTGCATCACAGCTTTCAGTGGGGCCTCCTAGTACTTGGAGTAAGCCAATGTCCTTATTCTGGCCCACAGTGTTTCATGTAATCTTCCTCCTGCCCCCTGTTACCACAAGTCCCCTTGACTCACTCTAGCCCAGTCCACTGGCATCAAAATTCCCACGTACATTCCACCTCGGGGCCTTTGCATCCCCAGCTCTCCCTGCCACAAAATGTGTCAATTTCCCATTGCTGCCATAACACATTATACCAACCAGTGGCTTAAGACAAAATCATGATTTTATAATTCTGGGGTCAGATGTTCCACACAGGTCTCCCTGGACTAACATTAGAGTGTTGTGAGGCTTTTCTTCCTAAGGCTCTGGAGGAGAATCTATGTCCTTGCCTTCCCCACTTTCCAGAGGCAGCCTGCATTCTTTGGCCCATAGCCTCTCTCTCCAACTTCAAATACAGTGGTGTACCAGGTTCTAGCCTCTTGCCCCCATCTCTAAAAATTCCTGTGATTATGTTAGGCTGACTAGGATAGCCTATCATAATCTCTCAATCTTGAGACCTTTATTTTAATCACATCTGCAAAGTCCTTTTTGCCCTAGAAGGTAACATTCAGAGGTCCCAGGATCAGGATGCAGACTTCTTGGGGACCATTATTGTCTATCACATCACCTCTTTTACTTCACTCAAATCTACTCTCAAAAGTTACTTTGTCTATGAGCCAGCTCTGGCCACACACCAGATTTATTTCTCATAAAAACATGCTTCTTCCATGCTTTATTTTTATCTTCTTTGCAAGATAACAATCTAACATACTTATACTGATTCATTTAAAAAAATGTATTTCCTCCACTGAAACATAAGCCTCATGAATGCAGGGATTTTTGTCAGAATTTTGTAGCTGTATCCCAGTGGCCTAGACTATACTAGGCATATAATAAGTGATCAAAAATATTTTTGAAATAACAATATATCTCCTTTACCAGGAAATGACATCTAGAAGATCTTCATATTGAGAGATAAAAAATAAAAAATTTCAATCAGTCATGAGTCACTGAGTCCTTATTTTGTGACTCTTTTATGTTACATGATGTGTCAGGCTGCCATTTATATGGTGAAGGTTGTGCACTGTGCAAAGTTCCTTGGAGGAGGTGGGGGAGAGCTAAAATTCACCCTGTGACATGCAGCTGTATGTCTAGGGGGACTGTGGCCCTGAGGGAATAGCTGTTTCTAATTTACATGAAGATACTATCAAGCCTATTCTATCTGGCAGTACCCAACTGACATGAGTTAGCCATAAGTTCTTACTCAAATGGGGTATTTAAGGTTATTAGACATAGAAAAAGAACTCAGAGGGGGTAGAAAAAAGGCTGTTTTAGACTTGGTAAATAGTAAAGAGGACTAAAAGACCATGGTCTCCAACTAGGAGCATAAGTGGGGCTCAGACTCTGCCTGCTGCAGAAAGACTTAGAGAACTGGAGGTGGGGAAATTTTGTTTTCTATCTTGCCTATGCCACCCAAGATGGGTGATATTAGGGAACTTACTACTCTTCTCTGAGCATCAGTTTCCTCACCTCTGACATGCATGGATAATCCTGCCCATAGGGCTCATGCTTTGTCAATTATAACTCTATTCCAATATTGGTTCATCATTAATAAGCTATGGCTCCTGCCTCAGTTATTCCGTCATTCAGGATATTCAGGGACTTTTCATCTTAACAGAGTGAAAGGCAAAGTTAACAATGGTCTATAAAGCTCTACTCAATCTGTCTCACTCCTTTACCTTCCAACCTAATCTCTTACAACTCTGCCCTTTGCTGACTCTATTCTAGCTATACTAATTTCCTTGATTTTTTTTTGTCCATTAATATTCCTACCTCAGGGCCTTTGCATTTGCTGTATCCTCCTCCAGCAATGCTCTGCACGCAGATCTCCATGGTTTGTACTCCTACTTCAGCAAAGTCTTCCCTGACCCCAATATTCAAAATTGCATAATACCCCCCAACATATCCTACCTCTCTTTTATGCTTTATTTCTATCTATATCACTGTTACATCTAACAAGCCATATATTTTACTTATTTGTATTATTTTTGGCTGTATCTCACCCGTACACCAATATATGAGATCCACGAGGCAGAGATTTCATTTTCACCTTTCTTATTTACAATTCTAATTTAGTAATCAGTCCTTGGTACATGGTTAGTGCTCAAACATGAATTCAGTGAGTGACAAATTAATCTAGTTGAGAAGGTAAAATGAGCCTATGTGGGGTAATATAACCCAATTAGATGCTAAATTGTGTTGACTGACATAGAAACAGGTATTGTGCTTGAATAAGCTGGTCTGGATAGTGGGCTGAATGCTAACTTGGTTTTGTAGGATACTTAAGGTTAGGATGGACAAAATAGGAACTCCCAGGTAGAAAACAACAGAGGTAACAATACCAGCAGCATCTGATACTTACCAGGCACTATTTAAGCACTTTACAGATGAATCATTTGATTTGGTCCTCAAAACATCATTTTGTTAGGTTCTAGTATTAATCGCATGATGAAGATGAGGGAAATATGGAATAGGGAGGTTAAGTGCTGGGACTGACGAGCAGACCCTGAGCAACGGATGAATGGATTACTCTGACACACATTTCTGTGAAAGAGAGGGTAAAGGGGCTGCCCGGCTATAGAAACCAAGACAGCCCCACTCACCTGACTTCTTAGGCTTTTATTGTAACAACAGCTTGAACTAATATTAACCTCTAGATACAATCAGCTGGGTAAGTATCCTTGAGAAAGCACATGCTCTATAAGGTCATGTCTAAAGACTAAATATAGAGATTCCAGCAAAACACCCAGGGGCTTGGAATTGTTTGGAAAAGTCAAGGCAGGTGCTGCTACCTTTGGCAAGGTCCCTCTAGAGGCCCCCAACCTTTCAGAGAATCCTCCATAATAGACTTTCCAACCAAGTCCCGTGCTTCCCCACAGTTAAGTAATTTGCAAAGAATGGATCAAAGTTAACAGAAATATAAGATTTGGAATAGTGGCAGTGAGGGTCATTATTCTAAGGATTAGAAATAATAGAAGTAAAGCATTTAGCTCCTAAAAAAATCTCATTAAATGATACCTATCATTATCAGTGCAATAGGTAGGCCAGAGAGATTACAACTAAGATTTTGCTGCTATTTCCTTTCTTTCTTATGCTGATTGATATGTGAGTTCACATTTGTGAATTCCTTCCTTTTCCCCTGCAGAAGTTTCCATCTTTTTGGTGGACACACTGGGTGACACCAATGAGTCAAAGCTCAATAATCCAGTGTAATGTCCAGCTAGAATTCTGGTCTCTAAGATCATGGACATGTCCTATCTGAAGGAACAACAATATTTAGACCAAATGCTGAAAATCAGACAGGAGGCCATTGCTCCAAAGTAGCATATTCTATGTCCAAGAAGCAGCATTCTTTTCCCCCTTTAACATAAAATATTTATAACACAGGTACCCTCTAAATCTGTCAACATATTGCTATTGATATTCTTAACTGTAACTAGCTCTAAGAGAAAGTTTAGACTAGTGGTTGCAGGCATGGCTGGTAATTTATTGGTATGTGTTCACATCTTAACTCTACTATTATATGCAACTATTTTGTGTCGTAGTTTTCATTATATAAATGGAAATTGTAATAGTAGCTACATGAGAAGAGTGTTATAGGTATAAAATGTGTATATGTACACATCTACACAAATATGTATATATAGTGCTTTTCAAGTGTTAGTTTACTTTTCTTTAGGGTACATCCTGTAATGATGGTTTTCTTTTACTTGAAGAGATAGCACTGAGCTGAAGGAAGCAACTATCAGTTTCAATTAATCTCTGTAGACTCACATTTATTTTACCTCTTTTCCCAGTGCCCACATCTTATCTGTTTCCATGCTTTCTCGATTCACCCCTCAGGATGTTTTCTTATCATATCAAAACTCTTCAAACCAGTAATAAAAATAAAATCTTAAGTGTAGGTGGCGGGGGTGGGGGTGGGGGGAGAGACATTACACACAGAGAAAATAAGATAAGGATGACAACAGATGTCTTGTTATGAACAATGTAAGTCAGAAGACTGTGGAGCAAATCTTTAAAATGCTCAAAGAAAAAAAAGTCAATACTGAATTCTAAACTCAGTGAAAATATCTCTCCAAATTGAAGGTGAAATACTATATATATATAGAGAAAAGTGTGTGTGTGTGTGTGTGTGTGTGTGTGTGTGTGTGAGTGTGTGTGTATATATATATATATATATATATATATATATATATATATATGATTTTTTTACAGACAGGAAGGAAGAGGGATAGTTACAAGCATCAGTGAAAGAGAAACATTGATCAGCTGCCTCCTGCACACCCAGACTGGGGATGTGCTTGCAACCAAGGTACATGCCCTAGAGTGGAATCAAACTTGGAACCTTCAGTCCACAGGCTGATGCTCTCTACACTGAGCCAAACCGGTTAGGGCTGAAGGTGAAATACTTTTCCAGATCTAAAAAAGTTGAAAGGATTCTCCAACAGCAGAATAGCACCACAGGAAAATGATATCGGAATAAAATGTAAATCGACATAAAGGAATAAAGAGCCTAGACATGGAGGATATGTGGGTAAATGTGACTTTTTTCTAATTTTTAAATATGACTTTAAAAAGTAATTGTTTTCTAAAAGCAGAAATAATAACAATATGTTGTGCAGTTTATTTACAATATGCATGAAGTAAAATGTATAATAGCAATACTGCAAGGCTGTGAAAAGGGGAAATAGTATGCTCATGTGAAGTGCCATATTATTTAAAGGCAAATTGTGATAAGTTAAAGATATACATCCCAATGCAAACAGAAAAATGGCCAAAGAAAGAATGTTTCTTGGGGGCATTGCTATTCAGTTAGGTCCCCAATACTATTTGCTGCTGTTACATGCAGTTACTGTGCCATTCCTCATCTGGAACAGCCTTCCAACTTGTTTGCCCTCTTGCCCTATAGTCACATCCTTTTTTTAGTCCACCCAGATACGCTTCTCCACTAGGCATTCTGAAACACTAACTTATCAAATGTCACCTTAAGGTGGTACAGAACAGGTACTCAATCAGTGAGTATTTGTTGCAAGAAGAAATGAACAACTGAAGTCAGACTTTTTCTCTGCCTACAGTGTAGTCCACTCTATCTCTTAGCCTGGCATTCAAGGCCCTCTAAAAATTGGAACTCTGACAGCTTTTCTTATTGTCTTTCTCTACTAGAATCATTTATTTTAAGTCAAATGCTACTGCATGTTGTCTCCTGAATAAGTTTATGTTTTCCTTCTTTTATATCTTACCCCAGGCATCCATATAACCTGAAATGCTCCTTCCACTTAAATTACAAAGATGTCCACTTCTGTGAGAAGCCTTCCTTGATCATCTCAATCAAGCAATTTGTGGAAGTTAGAGAGTTGTCACCCGGGCAGTCAGATTATCCCTGGCAATTAAGTAAAAACAATTCTTTGATTTATTTCATCTTGGAAAGCCTTATTTTTTTTTAAAGGAGAGCAATGCTGCATATGGCATGACATCAAAATCTTGTACTCTATTTAAAGACTTTTTGAGGCACACAAAGGGTTAAACTCAGAAGAAAACATCAGCATTGGAATAGATTAGAGATAATTCTAGATTATTGGAGTGCCAAGAATTGTACATTCTCATTACACAAATTTTAACAGGTCTTGGGCTATATGTATGCATATATGTGCAGGAATGATTCATATCTGTTAGACTCAATGCTTCTTTTCAGTGATAAACAAAAGGGCCACTGAATCCGCCATCTGTATGGTACTATAGTGTTTTGTTGAGCAAAACTGAGGTTTAGTGATGTTAAGCAATTTGTCTAAGGCACACAGAGAATCAGTGACAAGTAGAGATGAATTGATTTGAGTCTATATCAATATTTCTCCAGAGGTACACCCTATCTTGACATTATTCAAAGGAAAATATTAGGAATTTTATTTTCAAAGGTGTTCAGAGGTTTTGTTTTTGTTTTTTAAAAGAGACTTAGAAAATACTTCACCATAGCCCTGACTCTCAAAGGCATGGGAAATTTTCCCTTTAAACTAAAACTCAAATATTAAGAACTCTGGTATAAAATATCACCATTTTCAAGTGAAAATTGGACACGAGTCTGGAATCTATTCTTGCGGTTGATCAGAAGTAAAAGAGAAAATATCACACATGATTAGCACAGTATCATATACATATGCAACTTCACTAGTCCCCTCCCAGCCCATAACTGTGCTCAGTCCAAGAGAATTAAACTCAAATTGGCTGACTCTGCATTAACACATGCCTGTAAAGCTCAGATTCTCATATTAAGGATTTAAATTGGACTTCGGCAGAGACTCTCAGTCCTGAAATTGAAATCATGAGTCGTGATGGCAATAAAATGCTCATGAAATGTGGTCATAGCCCAGGGATAATTTTCTGTAATTGCACTTTCATTTCTGTGATCGCTCCTTTAGCTATGGTACAGAGAGAATGCTTTCCATCTCATATTACAGGCACTATTGGGTAACTTCTCCAGGAATAGCGGATTGTCAAAGTATGCAGGTCCCAACTGCAAATCCCTGCCAGAGCCTCCTCTCTGGGATGGTTTGGTTTCTGGGCTGCTCTCTGAGAGTTGTGGACCTATATTATATCATGACAGTTGTACTGGTTCCCATGTTGCTGGAAAGAAATCAGTATATTAAAATAACCATGCGTTTCCTCTGAACAAATCTCATGTCCAACTGGAGAAATCCAGGTCACGGGGACAATCATCCCAACAATGAGTTGGAGAAGATGGAGACTGAGTAGAGGATGCAGAGGAGATAGGAAAAGAAGTTTATTTCACAGGAATAGGTAAGGTGTGATGGTTTATCTTTGAGATGGAGGTTAAATAAGTCAAAAAATTGACCACAGAACAAAGTGAGCAATATTAAGGAGGAAGAGAAAGTTAAGGTACTTTTGTAGTCATCCTCACTCTCACATTCCCATCAATAGATACTAACCACAATTCAGTCCTCCATCAACTCAGATAATTATTTAGATTTTTCAGAAAGCACGGGCAAAAATACTACTAGGATTAATTTCATAGTTTCATAAGCCGTCCTGCAGAATTTCCAGATCTTTATTTATATATGTGCTAAGAGGTATGGATTATCATGTTACATTTAAGAAAATTAGATCTGCAATCTCACAGGAGAGATTTGCTGAGTTGGATAAGGTTAGCTTTCTAGTCTTTGAGTGTGTTTGAAAAAAGTTGAATGTATTTGAATTTCCAGAAAAAACATACAGTTAACACAGAATTTCACAGTCAATGAGAGGCACAAGAATTTTATTTTTAAAATGACAGAGAAGAAAAGTAGTAACAGACGAATAAAGAAAAAAAGAGTAACAAAGGAAGATAGATGAAGCCTGTTTAAGGTTTCTATTGATTTGCACTATTTTATTATATGTGTGGTGCTCAAAAGAAACTGGGCTGACAGGTTAATGAACTCTAGTTAGAAATGTCCAGATGAAGCTGAGAATGGCATTAGCAACTGCCTTGTCCTAATCATGAGACCTTGTCTTACAAATACCTCTTTATCATTAAAAGGGAGCCCAAATTATCTACATTAACAATAACCATCAATCCAATGCTAAGACAAGGGTTGTGCAAATCAATGCAGGGATAATGGGAGGTGGTTTAACTCAAACTAGTATGTACTTAATTAGAAGACTCAGGTTCAATTCTCTGCTCCATATTTAATAATTTTGTCATTTTGAATAAGTCTTTGAATCTTTGAGCCTAAGATTTGTTTTGATAAAATGGAAATAATAATGTCTGCTTTGACAGATTATAATAAAGACTGAATGTACCATGAGGTATAGATTACTAGTCAAAGTTCTTTTACTTGGTAGGGTGATAGCAAATGAATGAGAATTTAGAGGTTTTTTACACCAGGGATTCTTTTTAAAATGTGTAGTACAGTTTTATTTTATCTTATTTTTATCCTTTATATTGAATTTACTATGGTGCCATTGATTAACAAAATTATGTAAGTTTCAGTGATTGCTGGGGTCAGAAAGATAGGGGATGTGGAGTAAGGTATGGGACACAAGTGGTGATACATCAGGGATTCTTAATTCCAGTATTGCCTGGTGTCCATGAAACCATATGCAGATTCTTTGGATCTGCAGAAGTTATTTTTGAAATTATATCCTATCTAATAAAAAAGAAATATGCTAATTGAGCATCATACCCTCACAAAATGGCAATGCCCACAGCCAATAAGGAGGGACTATGCTAATTGACCTCCACACCCTCAGAGATGGTGGCGTCACAGCCACAAGATGGTGGCACTCGGTCCCCTCAGCCCCGCCGGGGCAGCAGCCATGCAGCATAGCTGTGCCCACCCCTAGGCGGGTCTGGCCACTCTGTGAGCCTGTCTCCAGAGTCCCAGTCCCCTCAGCCTCCCAGCCAACCAGGGCCTGTCTGAGGCACAGGAAAGCCTCAGATGGTGGCTGCCTAGCCACCCAGGGCTGGGTGATGACCAAACAACTGAACAAGCAGGCTGTGTGGAACAACCAGGCCAGCAGGGGGGGTTAGTGAGGTATGACCAAACAACTGAACAGCATGCTGCCTGGGGAAACCAGGGCATCGGGGGGTGGGGGGCAGGTGGGGTGACCAGGCTGGCTGGGGGCAATTGGGGGCAACCAGGTCAGCAGGAGGTGGTGCGCAGTGGGGGTAACCAGGCTGGCAGTGGGAGGGCAGTTGGGGGTGACCAGGCTGGCAGGCAGGTGAGCGATTAGGAGCCAGCAGTCCAGGATTGTGAGGAGGATGTCTGACTGCCAGTCTAGACCAGCAGTCGAACATCCTCTGAAGAGTCCCAGATTGGAGAGGGTGCATGCTGGGCTGAGGGGACCCTCCTGTGCACAAATTCAATGCAGTGGGCCTCTAGTTTATTAATAAAAAGATGTGAGGAAGGCATTTATTCTCAAAAGGCTTAAGAAACACTTTCTTCAAACTCTTTTGAATAAAGATCATTTCTCTTTCTCTAGATTTACTTTTGCTCTTATAGTTATTTATAATGATTCATAAAACAAAATACTTAAACACCTACTATGTGCCATGCACTGTTCTAGATATTGGGCATACAACAGGGAGCCAAACAGACTCCCCCGAAAAAAAACACCAAAAACAAAACAAAACAAAAAAACCCCCACAAAGTGACCCTGGCTTGTGTTCTTAGCCATTGCACCGAAGGGCTGTGGGTTTGATTCCCAGTCAAGGGCATGTTCTCCTGCCCTCTTTCTCTTCTACTCTAAAAATCAATGAAAAAATACCCTTGTGTGAGAATAAACAGCAATGAAACCACACACACACACACACACACACACACACACACACACACACACACATCAAAACAAACCACAAAAACAAAAACAAAAAATTTTCCTCAACAAACTAATATTCAATTCCATTTATTCTTCAGAATAATTTCATGTGTTAAGGTATTAATATTTAAATTGCACATTTAGAGAAAAGTAGAAATAGAAAGAAACATGTACAAGAGCAATCCATGATTTAGTGGCTAAGCTGAGCATCAGGACCTGGTTTGAGCCAATTTAGTTTTCAGTTGGGACTCATTCCAATAGCCCCCAGGACTGAATGCAGGTACAAGAGACTGGAATTAATATCAGAATTACCCAGTTTGCCTGGTAGATATAAAATGTGTTCAGGGTGTCTTTTTTTTGAGATTTTCACATAAAATGGAAACACCAAACTAGTTTGGCCATTGGGCCTTTCAAACTATATTAAGTGGGGGAGGGTGCTCTTTCTACTGCTAGCTAAATATTTACCCTAAGGAAATAATTCAATGTATGCCAGAGATTTATCAGATGTATGTCCATGGGGCACTGCTTTTCTGATAGAAGATGCAAAAGAAAGAAGTAGAAAGAGAAAGAAGGGGGGTGGGAAATGTAGAAAAAAGAGAGAAATGAAGAAAGAGGGAAGAAAGGACGAAACCACTGAAATGTTCTATAAAAGAGAACTTTTTAATCTTAAACATGTGGCTTGTCAACTAGAATAAATACTGTGCCGCCTTTAAAAATAATAGTACCATGTAGCAACACAGGAAGTGTTCATCATATAATAAGTGAAAAATTACAGTACAAACTTGTTATATACTATGTGTATATATGTGCAGTGTCTTTGGATGAGAAACAGAAGGAAATGTTTATCGAGTATCTTGCAGGGGGGTTGTGAGTGATGTTTCTTTTTGAAATGGTTTTAATGCTATTATAGATTTTATAACACAAAAGCATAAAAAACATATGTCCCAGATTTGTTTTTATTACTCTGTATTGTAATAAATGTTGAAGTCTGCTCTGAAAACCAAGTTTGCTTTGAAAATAAAGGGTCTGCTTATTGTGCTAAGTTTTAATCACCAGCTTGTGCAGTCTGAGCAGACGGGCTGGGGAAACTTGGAGTCAGGATGACAGAAATCCTGAGAGTGAAGAGTCTGTACTAGAAACCCTGTTGCTTTTTCCCACATGAACCTGAGAAAAAGGAACAAGTTTTAGCATCTCTACCTGGGGTCTGACTGGACAGATTCTTTTGGGTTAGGCTGAGGTTAAGGAGGGGCTTGAAATTAGGAAAAAGAGGGAGCTAGACAGAGAGGAGAAGCAACCAGGACATGGGGAGACTTTTATGAGGTGAGGATGACTATCAGCCAGAGTTTCAAATCTACATGGGGTCATTGGTTTCTGTCCATACCTGAGCTTGCTTGCTCAAACCCTGTCTTTACATTTGGGAACCCATGCATGCTCTATGCTTTTAGCATTACATTTGCGGGATCTTAGAAGAATGTTGACCTGGTATTCTGTTACTCATATTATGGTCCTCAGAGCTCATTAGAAATCCTGAGCCCTAGGTCTCAACCCAGACACCTGGAATCAGAACTTGCATTTTCACAAGATCCCAGGTGGCTTGCATGCACATTAAAGTTTGACCTGCTCTCCTCTAAATGATCCCCAAAGCCTGTGACTCTGCATTTGTGCTTACTCAGAGCCTATCTCCTATTTCCAGCAAGTGGAACAAAGTCATGAGAAGTGCATGGCAAATAAGCCATCACACCATATTTCATGATATGTCTAGTCTGTCTCATATTCTAGAAACCAAGAACATTCTCCATAGGCAATTTCTCTCTGGACTGTGAACTCATTCTCTCACTAACAGGGACCAATCCAGCCTCACCGTTTATAGCAGCAGAACTTAGAACTGTATATGGTCACACTTGGTGAGCCAAAGTGATGGAGAGGATGGGTGTGATTAAGACCCTGGAGCCCAAAGGTACATGCATAGCAGCCTGGGATGTAAGCTCTATGATGGCAGGAAGTCTTCTGTTCCCTGCTGTGTCCTGGTCACTAGAACAGTGCCTGCCACACAGGAGGTGCTTAGTGAGCAATGGTTACATGATACAGCCATGGCATCTATAAATATAAAAGCCTAAGTGACCGTTCAACTGTTCAACTGGTAGCTATGACGCACAGTGGCCATCAGGGGAAAGATGCACAGGCACGGAAACATGGAACAGACTGATTAATCTTAGAGGGATGGGGAAAGGGGGAGAGTGGGAAGAGATTAACCAAAGATCTTATATAAATACTAGAGGCCCAGTGCATGGATTTGTGCACCGGTGGGGTCCCTCGGCCTGGCCTGCCCTCTCTCACAATCCGGGAGCCCTCAGGGGATGTCAGACTGCTGGTTTCAGCACAATCCCCACAGATTAGGCTGAGGGACCCCACTCGTGCATGGTTCCGTGTACCTAGCCTCTAGTTAATTGTACAATGGAAAGCATCTTTATAAAGTAAAATTTACAAAGGACTAAAAGGCTATGTGCCATTAATCAGATATAGACTGTGGTGTCAGTAGGCTGAAACGTATCCTTGGCTCTGCCTTTTTTAAAATTGTGTGCCTCAGTTTACATATCTGGAGAATGGGGGTGATACCCAACTATGAAGTGTTGTAACATTTAACTAAATGTATATGTAAATTTAAATCTATAGAGAAGGAAAGAAATCTGTAAAACTCTAAGCTAAAGGTTAGTAAATTTTGTCGACATAAGACCAAACAGTAAATGTTTTAGGTTCTGAAGTTTTTGTTGGAACTATTCAACTTCACCCTTGCATCAAAGCAGCCATAGACAACATATCAATGAATAGGCAAGGCTTTGTTCCAATCAAACTTCACTGATAAAATCAGGCAGTGGGCCTGTGGGCATAGTTGGTTAATCTCTGTTATAAGCTGCTTTTTTAATTAGTAATTATTACCCATCAGCTTCTAAATGTTGGCAAAAACTTGCCATAGAGCTCACTTAGGTGTTTGAAATATTTTCTAATCTACAGTTTTAATATATCAGATGAGCATATACAGAAGTGCTTTAAACGTGCTGAATCATGTAAAAGACCACACTTCTTTGGAGATGGTCTGATTATATAAGGCATTTAAAACTTTATTCTTACAATAATCCTATGAAGTAGGTAATCATCTTTACTTTTATTTTTTTCACTGATTTTAGAGAGAGCAATAGAGAGAGAGAAGAGAGAGAAGAGAGAGAGAGAGAGAGAGAGAGAGAGAGAGAGAGAGAGAGAGAGAGAGAGAGAGAGAGAGAGAGAGAGAGAGGAACATCAATCTGAGAGAGAAATATTGGCTGCCTCCTGCACACACTCAGACTGGGTTACGTGGTCTAACCAGGAATTGAACCTGCCACTTCCTGTGTATGAGACAATGCTCCAACCAATTAGGTCATACTGGCCAGGGCAATACCTTTACTTTTAAAGATAGGGGCCTTGGCTCAGAGAGGAAAACCAGGTTCCATGAAGTTGAACTAGAAATGGCTTTTGGATCTGGGGCTACAGATCCTAGGTCAGATGTATTTCACGAAAACCCTGAGCTTTGTGACGTACTTCTGCAGGCAAGTGTCATCTGGAAACATGAAAATGTTAAAGGAAGAAAAATGATATTGCAAATTGTGTCCAAAAAATGCCAACAGCCAGCTTTTGCTCCTTTGTTACAGTGACAATCCTGACATTTAAAGTCATAGCTTTGTGAGTTATAAGCCTAATAGGCAGCAGCAAAAAGCACAAAACCCATAAGATTTGACAAGACACCCTGAGCATAAGGAAATAACATGTCAGAGTTGAACGTGCCATGTGTCAACACAAGCTAAAGACCTTGGAATTTAGAAGGGTCTTGCTGTCACAAGCCAAAAGGGGAGTGCACATCTGAATAAAGGCAAAGCTAGAGGCAGACACTTTCTAAATACTTCTATGATACCCAAGTGCGCATAGCAGCTAAGAGCTAACCATAAACAAAGGCCTCCCGGGCATGAGGCCAGTTTCAAAGTCAGTGTTAAATACATGCAGACATGAGACTCTGGCTGATAGTTTAATACAGGTAAGTATACTTCTTCCTTCTGATATCTTATTAGTAACATAAAATCATCCTCCTAAGTATCCCCCAATCTATAGATGAGACCATTTTTAATTAGCACCCACCTTGTAGACAATAATAAATGGACTATAGGGTGTGAAGAAAATGAACTTATGTTTAAAAAGTTCAATGAGTACAAAAAAATGCTAAGAAATAATAATAGGGACTTGTTATGCTGTAAGTGCCATGTTAAACATTATACTTACAATGATTATAGAATGTTTTAATCTTGTTATTCTTTGCTAGTGTTTTAAATATATATATTTCAAAGCAGTTGTATCAATGATTTTTACCCAGTAATCTTTTTCAAGCAAACTCTATTAGAGCCAAATTTAGTGATTGTTCAGGTTTCTATACTGCATAAACAATTTCAAATTAAACAATTCAATTTTACTTTGATGAAATTGTTTTTATTAGGATTGTATTGTCATAAATAAGTTTTATGCCAGATATTTGATTCATTGATTGCTTTTTTGCCAAATTAAATATTTCCAATGGCAACTTCTGATTCATGGTTTTTGTTTTATGACTTTATTCTACCAAGTCTAATTTTGCAGTGTTTTTTTTAATAAAAGTTTTGATACTTGTATTAATTTCTAACAGAATTTCCCCTGTGGTTAGCTCTCAGCTGCTATTGTCATTTTTATTTTGTTCTTATTCTTTCTACCAAGTCTACTTTGGCATAGGGCATTTTTTATGTGATTTTCTATGATACTAGCAATATCTGACCTTTTAGCCAATTTTCCTTCTAGAACAAATTTTACTGTTTATAGTTTCAGCCACTGTTTCATTATGTGAGGATTATTTACAGAAGCAATATATTATGAATCAAATTCAACTTCTTGGAACAAAAAGTTATCAGTAAAGCAAAGAGATAGCAACTGAGATCAAAAGCATGGTCCCACTGCCAAGGTCAAAAGAACATTATCAAAATATTTCACTTTGAAAATTAGAAGTTAAAGCAAGATCTTATGAAATGGAGAGTACAGTTCAGTCTTAAAAGGGAGAAGCACTCAGTTTAGCTCAGTCCTAACAAAGGATCTGGGCTGAAAATGGACTCCCCTTTTTTGCAATGAGCACTTTATAACCACTATCTCACAGTCTTCATTACAACTCCAGCAGGCAGAAACTATCCCCATTTTACAGATTGGGAAACCAAGGCTCATAGTATCTTGCTCAGATCAGATCACTTATAAATGACAGAATTGGTATTTGGACCCTGCAGTTCTTACTGTACATGGTCTATACTATACATTGAGATGTTACTGAGTTTTCATGGGAAAATGTAGTGACTCCTGTGCAGTGTCAAGGCTATATCTAAGAAAACCTCTCTCTTAATTTGCCTTAAACCTGACGTGAATTTGAAGACACTAGTAGCCCGCTATCTGAGTTTGGTATTCTGTTAATCATTTTGTTCTTGGGCCACCGTCTGCTCATCATAGGACCCATTAAAAACCCTGGTAACTTGCTTTGTTCTTGATTAGAGCAGCTGGACACATGGCTTTGGTATAGGAGGCTGTGTATTTTATACTGCCACCAAAGGATGTTAACTAGAAAAAAAAATACAGCATTTCACTCAGAACACTTCTGAATTAACAGGTAGTCTAAGAAGAAAAAATAGGAGTTCTGTGCTTACTTTGGCAAAACTGCTGAAGGTAATAACTGTAATATCTATTATTCATCAACCGCCTCAATGTGCATTGGCACCTTGAAAGCCCTGAGAAGTTCTGTAAGCAAGAAGATAAAGCCAGAATTCCCTAAAGACATGTATTTGAGCAAACAACCCACAGTGACTTGGTTGGCTGTCTCCTTAACATTTACTTCTCTGCTCCTTCTTGCTGTGAAATGTGGAGTTGGTTCAGGGCACCAGTGGGACAGACACATGCTTGCTGTTTCGGGTTCTCTTGCAGCTGGAGGCAACTATGTGACAAGGTTTTGGGCTGTGAGAAATAACAGTAGACTCTGGGGATTTCTGAGGAGAGTATCTGCACTGAAAAGAGGACAAATGCGGCTGGCTCACCCTTTCTCTCTTCTCTCAGCCTTGCTCACAGAGTAGCTGGATAAATGCAGCAAATTAAGGACAGTGGGATGAAACAGAGGAGTAGCCTGGCTTTCTCACTGTATCACTGAGCAGCTGAATCAGTGCCAACAATCATCGATTGTAGGACTTCCTGCTAAGAAAAAAAAATCTCTACCTATCTATCTGTTTTCTATCAAGCATGTTGTTTACTTGCAGCCAAACGCATCCTGGAGTAATATGCTCCATGGCTGTTGAATAAGTGAATACAGTTCTCCATAATATTGAAAGTTGAAAGAACTTTTTCTGAAGGTGCAACATGGGTTCTCCACAAATGGGCTCCAAGAATAGGAGTCACACAGTCATTCCGCTATGCAGGGCGCCTGAACCCTGAAGGAAAGGTCAATACTTGTCCATAAAAATGAAAGTATAAAGGGCAAGAAGAGGCAAACAACTCCCTGACATTCCACATCACAACTAAGTTTTTCAAAGTCACAGATCCTTTTCCTGACTATCCCTTGTGAAATTTGCCCTAGCACATAAATTTCCTCTAGCCTGTAATGTAATCAGTGGTCTCCAGTCTTGTTTATGTGATCATTAGTTCAAAACCAGAGACAAGCAATGTGTTGGGTGTGAAAAATGCCACCTCTGGCACCCAAATTTACATCTGAAAATTGATTTTTGTCACATTAAGATTTTAGAACAGCCTCTTCTGGAAGTTGGTGCACCTACAAAACACAATAAAAACTATGATGGTTCATAGCAGCATGCTAAACCTCACTGTAAATTTCTGGTCTCCAAAGAGCCCAGGAAGGTATTATTGATGAGATAGTGAGACTTATCTAGAGCCATCTTTCTTGATGATTTAATATTGACAACTCAACTTAATAAAACATAAGTTGAGACAGGCAGAAGAGTATTATAATAGCCTGGTGGCCTTTATTATGTTTAGCTTCCCGATCAGATGATGAATATAAGGCATGTTAAACAACTATTGAGCTGCTAAGATTAAGAAAGTTATAAGCATCAAGGGAGGGCCAGGCTCATCAATTCACAACTTGAGGGCAACACTGAAAAGAAGTTTCCAAATGTAGTTCTATTGAGTTTCACTTTGAGCTGGTATATCTTGTAATACCAATTTCATTTTTAATGTTATTGTAAAGTATCATAGAGTAGTAGAGAGAAAAACAGAGTTTCAGTGGGGTTGATGTGTTTTGGGATCTGTTACTCACTAGTTTTTAGATACTGGACATGTTAGTAATTTCTTTTTTAGTTAATCCTCATCCAAGGATATTTTTCCATTGATTCTTAGAGAGAATGAGGGTTGGGGGAGAGAGAGAAATATCAATGTGAAAGAGACACTTTGATTGGTTGCCTCCTGCACATGTCCCAATCCAGGCAAGGATCAGGAGTGCAACCCAGGTATATGCCCATTACTGGCAATCAAACTGGGCCCTTTAGTCCAAGGGCTGAAACACTAACCACTGAGAAAGACCAGTCAGGGAAACATGTCAGTAATTTCTTCAAATCTCCATTTCCACATCCACAACATGGAGATAGTACCCCTGCTCCTCTTCCAGCGAGCAAGTAGGATTGCACAGGTGAGAACTGTGTGCACTCATATTGCCTTCTTTCTTGCTTTCTTATCTGTATCACCCTTTCTTTCTAATTCCATCCTTGTTTATCCTGTTCAGTATGGAGTTACGTAAATGGTCCTAATGCTTATTGAAACAGGTGGGGCATACAGTGAATACACAGAAAAACACCATAGAGAGCTTCTTTCAATGGTATTTTGAGAAGTAAGTCAGATACTGTATTTAAAACTGTGTATCCCATACCAACAAATTATCATTTCCTCTTTAGTTATGAGAGAGTCTGATTCTTATAAATATCCAATTACTATATATTTAGTAAAGCTATTTAGAGAGCATGAAAGCACATCAGCTTCTATTATGGTTTTGAATCATTCTTATTAAGGATTAAGTTAATTGCCCCCAAGCTTATTACTTATTTCCCCATAAAAAACAAACCATGTTACCAGAAAAGTCTGTTGAAAGGGAAGACACTATTCAAATCATGCCATCTGGGAATAGATATAAAACATTTTTTTTAATTTTCCTTTGCAAGCCTTGTAAAACAAATGTGTGAATTCATTGTTGCTGTTGCAACAGCAATATCATATGCTTTGCTAATTACTATTAACCCTGTGGTAGAGGAACATTTTTCTGGTGTTTTCCACATAAATTGTTTCATGCCAAATCTGATCCTGGGCTTACTTGTACATAGTGAATCTACTAGTAGAACTGGAGTTGTATATTCATGGCTTTATCCATTGCTCCAACTTAGTGAGATCTTTCTGAGTCTGGAATACATCCATCTCCTGTACTAGCTGGTGCTCTTTGTTTTCTTTTCAACAGCAAGCTTATACTCTTTTGTTTAATCTCAGAAATATGATCCTTAGTCTAGGTGGATACCTCTGATGAATGTCCTAAGTACCAAGACCTCCTTTTTGAGCATAGCTGTAATCAATCCCCTGTCCAGTGCCTGTCTTCACTTCTGTACTATCAGACTCATGCAACGTGGACCACAGCTGCATCATTTACCAATATATCCTCTGGATCTGCCATTCTGGTTGACACACAGTAGCTGTTCAATAAATACTAATTAAAATAGTCAGATGGATTTTAATCTACTTTAGTAAAGTTAAAAGACTCTATCCAGCTCCAAAAATCCTTCTTTGCCAGTAGGGACTGCAAAATAGCCACTAACTTTCTGCCAATATTCCTGTACCATTCGTTCAATGATATTTTTTGCAGGTTAGAATATAGCTCCTCTCACTGTTATCTATATGCTGAGAGACGTATTTTTCATTACTCAAGACAGTGCAAGACATAAGCAGACTTTTGGAAAAAAAATTGTAACAGTGCAAGACTCAGCAAATATCTATCAGCTAAGAACACTGGAGCTGGTTACCACCTAAATTTCAGTTGTCTCATTTTAAAAATGGGGCTAATAACAGAGTAGAGCCCACAGATTGTTCATGATAAGTGCAGGAAAAGTGGTTGGTGGAGCACCTGGATGCAGCAGCAGGAGGAGGTGTTATGGGACCCCTCTCCCCATTGATCTGTCCATTCAATAAGGACCTGGGATGAGAGTGAGTGGGAGGGACACCAAATACCCCTCCATGCTTCTCACTGACAAGCATTCCAGTTTTCCTGGATTTGGATTTCAGCTCATCCAGAGCAAGCAGCTAGTTGTCATCCCCAAGTTGATCCCAATTGCCCTGAACCATCTCAGAGGACAGAAACTGGGGATGAGAGAAAGGCTCTTCCTCAGGAGGGTGATCCTGGAGAGAGCATGTGGTCATCACAGCACTTGATACTCGACCTGCAAAAGGCAGAGCTTCCTTGACCCGCACCTCTGCTGCAGCACTGCAGTGAAGGTCTTAATGAAATAAAGGTGACGAAGCACTTCAATTTCCTTAAAGAGGGATAAGGCTGCAATGTCATTTTTATTAGTTGAAATATGAAAGTATTTTGAACGAGTATTCTAACTTCTGAAATTTGCTACTTAACTTTATCTGGTTGACATTATCTATGTGCTAGTCTACAATTAGAAATAATGTCATTTTGTAAGATTCTCCCCCAGAGAATTTGAATAATGGCTTATCTTTTCGGTAGAATATTATGCAGCCATTAACATAGTGTTCTCAAAAACAATTTAAAAACCCTCATATATACTTATGTACTTATAAAAATGGAAGAAACAGTTGATTATATGCCATTTGTTCTCAAATCATTTATTTATATGATCATGTGAGATCAAAAATGTAATGCAAGGATAATGATTACAACAAGAACAACAAATCTGAGTTTATTATGTGCGGGAGTAGTTGAAAAATATTGTTTCTTGCCGAGACCAGTTTGGCTCAGTGGATAGAGCGTCGGACTGGGGACTGAAGGGTCCCGGGTTCGATTCCGGCAAGGGCATGTACCTTGGCTATGGGCACATCCCCAGTAGGGGGCGTGCAAGAGGCAGCTGATCGATGTTTCTGACTTTCTATCCCTCTCCCTTCCGCTCTGTAAAAAATCAATAAAATATATTTTTAAAAAAGAAAAATATTGTTTCTTTATATTGCTGCTTGCATTTGGTGGAAATATTATCCTAACTTAAGTCTCATTAAAGCACATTTATGGTTGCTATTCTTACTATCACCCCACTTTACAGATGAGAAAACTTTGCTCTTAGGTGTTTCTTGCTTCCATTCTAAATCAAGTATGTGTTCGAGTGAGGTTAGTTTTGTATCAGAGTCAAACTTACCATACTAGCAAATAATGCACGTAATATGAATATCTATCAACATAAGGTAAGGTTAATAAATGATGGAATATCCTTCCAATGGAGTATTTTGAAGCCACTGGTATTGTGCAGAAGCTTCAACTTCCGGTATAGTTGGGTTGTTTCTATTTGACCAACCCTTCTCTAGTAACAGCCATAAACTCTTGACAACATATGTGAACTACCTGGAAAACCTGGATAGTGAAACAAAGCAGGAAGAAACTGAAGGGGAACGAACACTGTGAAGAAGAAGATGGCAACGTGTAAGTTTTTACATTCTCAGTCCAGGGTAGAACAACCAATCAGACTTTTAGGTGGGGAACGAAAAGTATAATGGAAAACTCATAGTGTTGGTAGCTTACAGAGCAAAGGACAGGGATCAGGGCAACAATAACCACTGGATAGTTAAGTGACAAAACCCAGAAAGAGTCCTGACTTCTGCGTATAAAGCCATTTTTTTTTTAAAAAAAGCTCTTCCCCAAACCACCGATACCAACCTCTGAACCTTGCCTGAATGGGCAATCTCCAAGCATCAATATTTGAGCAGGGAGATGGATTATGCAGGTTTGAGTTTAGTCAAGCTAACAACAAAACAGAATATAAAAAAAAATGTTCTTTTGTGAAAACAGAACAGAATGCAGAGTTTCTACATCATGTTTTTTATATTGTTTAAAATACAATCCAAGATTTGGTTGTCACAGAATAGAAAACAGCAGGAAAATATGACCCATTCTCACAAGAAAATGCATCTAATGGAGACCAACCCAAAGGGCCACCTAAATTTTGGAATTAGTAGTCAATGGTTTAAAAGCAGCTGATCAAGAACCTCAAAGAAAATAAGCTGAGAATAATGAAATGATAGAAAATCTAAGTAGAGACACAGAAACAATAAAAATGAACCAAATGGGAATTCTAAAACTAAAAACTAGAGTATATTAAATAAAATATTCAGTGGTTGGTCTTTGCAGCAAAATGAAGATGAAAGAAGAAAGCCAGCAATGTGAAGATAAATCAATAGAAATTATTCAACATGAACAAAATGGAATGTAAAAACATGAACAGATCTTTTCAGAGACCCATGGGACAATATCAAAAGGTCTTACATGGGTAATTTTGTTCCAGAGACTGGGGCAAAAAAAAATGTTTGAAGAAATAGCAGCTGAAGATTTCTAAGATATGGTAACACATATAAAATTACAGAATCCAAAGATCATCAAATCCAAAGAAAGGTAAAAGTAAAGGGAACTACATGCTAGCCCATCATAGCTAAACTGCTGAAAATCCAAGATAAAGAGAAAACTTTTATAGTAACCAGTCACACACATACATTTTTATTCATAAAAATTAAGTCTATATGGGCCAAATACCTAAATGTCAATATTTAAGCTGTACAGCTTTTGTAGAAACCATAGGAGAATGTCTCCTCTACTACAGGTATAGGCATAGATTTCTTAAACCAGATACAGAAAAACATCAAAATTGGACTTTTTTAGTAGTAAGAACTTCTGCCCGTGAAAAAAAAATCATTAAAAAAGGAATAGTCAAGATATAGGTTGGGATAAAATAACTGCAAAATCTGTATCTGACAAGGAAATGGTATCCAGGATATATAAAGAACTATAAATCAATGACAAAAAGACAAAAATAAAAAATTTAAAAAATGGATAAAATATTTGAAAAGACAGTATAAAAAGAAGATGTATGAATGGCCAATAAACATATGAGTCATTAGGGCACTGCAAACTAAACATACAAGAAAATGCCACTACACACCTACAATAATAACTAAGATTAAAAAGATCATCAACACCAAATGTTTGTGAAAATGTGCAGTGACTGGCACTCTCATTCATTTTAGGGCAGTGAAACCACTACTTTGGACAAAGGACTGGTAAGTTCTTACAGTACTCAATATGAATCTACCCAGGATGCGGCAATTTTACTCCTAGGTATTTACTTAAGAGATAAAAAAAAAAAAAACATATGTCCAGACATAGACTTGTACGCAAATGTTTGTTTTTGGCAGTTTATTCATGGTTGCCAAGAATTGGAACGTCTTTCAATTTTATGTTTGAAAACGCTCATAATAAAATGTTGGGCAAATAATGGTTCATGAAATGGAAGAATGAGCTTCCATAATGCTGTGAACATAACTGCATCTAGCCAAGGAGTCACCAGTTGTATGGGTATAAGCATCCCTAACCCAGACTACAAGCTGCAGAGGAACAAGGGATGGTGATGGATTTTGATGCAGACACTCAGCATTTTTAGAAGACAGGATAAATGCTTTAGCCATATCCTGGGCTTATATGGAACATTTGGGAGACTTAGAGCTATTACTTGCTTTTTGGAATATTATCAAACAATGTTCAAAAGCTCTTTGTGCCAGAGAAAAAGGCCTGGTCATTCCATCATGCCGAGTATGTATGAGCTACTTGGTTTCCCCATTGCGCTCGCTCTCTCTCTCTCTCTCTCTCTCTCTCTCTCTCTCTCTCTCTCTCTCTCTCTCTCTCTTTTTTATTTTAAATTTTATGTCTATTGGGCAGGATGTCTGGAATCAGTAGATCTGAGTCCTGGCTTTTCCACTTGTCAGCTTTCAGGCATCTTGCATACCTCCCTTAAAAATTTTGGACCATTTTTCCCTTTCTTTCATGGTTTCGTCACAAAGCTGATTCTGCTACTTAACTCTTTCGCTCTCATGCCATTTTTGTTTTTCAAGCCCAGAAATCTCAAACCTTATTTCTGCAAATTTCAAGCTTTTTTTTTTCAAATAATTTTTGTTAGTCTGTTTTTTGGTCAGGGATATTAAAATTTTAACTGAAAATAGAAAACATATTTTAGTTACTATTTAAAAATTTATTGGATGTGTCAAAATAAAAAGTAATTTTATAAAAAATATTTAGTACAAAAATTTTTAATGAAATACCAAATTTTTGTTACAAATAATATAACAATTACAACCTGTACATTTATAGAATAAAGGCACATATATTATAAAATGTTACTTATTTAACTCAATCATACCCAAATTTGATGCTAATATTCCTATTTGTTCATGAGATATAATGCATAATATGAAAAAGTACTTTTCACACCATTGGCATTTGTGTTTGGCCAAACACTCTCCATGCTAGCCTTTATTACATCTAATGCAGACAGTTATGAATCTTTTTCTTTTATTTTTAGAGCTGCATACACAACAATTAGTCTCTTTTTTTTTTGTATCCAGTTTTTGTACTCCTACTTTTGATGAACTGTCCCTCATTGAAACCCACTCTTTACCCAAATGCTCAATGATACTGATTACAAATGCTAGCCTTGACTGAAGTTTCCCAGGTCCTTTGTAATTTTCCTTATATGGAATATAACTATTCAAGCACTCCCATTTTGAAAGAATAAACAAACAAACATATCATAATCAGTTTAACAGAGATTAATACTTAATTTGTCTTAAATAACAATTTTAAACTAGTTTAAAACTAGAGCCTATATTGGCCCCTTGAGCTTTTTAAGGCAAATATGGGAAGCCGATATATCGGCACCTTGAGCGTCTAAAGGTTAAAAGTAAAATCTAGCTGTGCATCTGCATTGAAGGGATTTTTGCAGCAATTCTGTCCATGAATACGTACAGTATCAAAGAGCTTTAACTGGTTTGACATATAAAATATACCTTTCGTCTGTAAAGCTAAATCACAGATCTACAACCTTTGCCAGCAGCAGAGGGAAAATCTGATCAGAAGGGAGAAGAGAACGCTATCCTAAATAAGATTAATATGTCTCACTGGAAAATTCAGAAAATCCCACATATGGCATTGCCTTGCAATCATTTTGCAAGGACCTCTTGTGTACTTCAGTAGACACAGTGCTGAAGTATACCTCAGAGAACAATAAAGGTAGTCTGAACCCAAGCATTCTGAGAATGCAGCAACCTAACAGGGTGTACATCTTATTCAATGCTAGGAAACCACAAGCAATTTCCCTTTGCATCCACAACTATTGTATTAGACTCTTCCTGTGTCATTCTAGCTCAAGCATGTTGTCATTCATCTCAAGGTTAAGACAGGTGAGAATGGCTGGGAATGAAAGGCCCAGCTCAAGTGCCTCTGCTGAAATATAACTTTAATGCTAAGAAGGAGCTCTCTGATGGTAAACTTGGTCAGGCCATTGTTACAAGTCGATTTCCACAGGGTTGCTTAATTGTATTCCTTGGGAATAAGACACAAAAGCAGATCCTGAGGCAAGGGGTTGGGTGAAAGTGTTTTATTTGGGAGGTGATGCCAGGAAGTACAAGAGAGGGAGTGGGAAGTGAGGCAGGGCAGGGAGACAAGCACATATATAGGACTCATGAATTGACAGGTTATCATTGTAGAACTCAATCTCACTGAGACCTCTTGAGTTACAGTGGCAAAGGTGCCCCTGAATTGTTTACTAAGGGACAAGATCCTGGAGAGTTAATCCACAGATCCAATTCTGCATTGCCTGAGGGTCCCCAGGGTATTCCCAATTCAGCAAGCTATCAGGTGAGGGGCAGAGTTCAGCTCAGAAGGTAGGAGGCTGCCATTCTGAGAGGTTGCAGAGAGACTCAGAGGTGAGTCCAGAATAAGGGAGAGATACCAACAGGGAGGGGAACAATATCTTCTCTGCGCTTTGTCTAATTTACTGTTTTGCAGACAGTATGTAATGTCTGGAGTCAGCAGGCCTTAATTTGATTATTGACTTATAACTGAATATTAATAACATTGAATATTGACTTATCAGCTACTCACTTAAGCTTTGACATTAGTTTCTTAATCCTCCTATACAATAAAACCCTAATATGCAAATCGACTGAATAGCAGAACTGGTCGCTATGATGCACACTGACCACTAGGGGGCAATGCTCAATGCAGGAGCTGATCCCTGGTAGTCAGTGCACTCCCACAGATGAAGCAATGCTCAGCCAGAAGCCAGGCTCACAACTGGTGAACTTAGCAGCGGTGGCGGGAGCCTCTCCACCTCCACAGCAGTGCTAAGGACTCCTTGTGGGACCCCTAAGCTGGCAGTCAGACATCCCCCAAGGGGTCCTGGACTGTGAGAGGGTGCAGGCAAGGTTGAGGGACTCCCCTCCCTAGTGCACAAATGTAGTGCACTGGGTCTCTAGTCTGTAATAATAGTATCTAATGAAAATTAAGTCAGATGATGATGGCAAGATGAGGCTTCACAGACTTCTGTACACAGAAGTCAGTCAATGATAGGCAGTTGTTACATTATACTTTATATTATTATATACGTGTTATATGTTATATATATGTTATATTAACCAGGTTATATAAATTATATTATATTTTAAAATTGTTTGGAAAGGTACAATATCAGGGTGACTGATAAAGGATCCTTTTTTAACCAGGCAGGTCCCATTTTTCTGTTTCCCTAAGAGCAATATATTCTCTTTACAAAAATACAGTCTTCAGCAGGAGATTGTGGAAGCAGCTTCCTTACATCTAGTTGGTGTGTTCTCAGAGAAATTCTAAGGAGGGCCAACAAGGGGGACATATGGGGAATTTCATCACCGTGTGGGTGTGACAGCTTTTGTTATAGCTGACTCCTAATTAAATACACAGGACAGGTCAGTGTTCCAGTACTTGGTTTACACAAGGGAAGTAATATGGTGTCGAAATGGAGAAAGATTACACACATACACAAGGAAGAACGAGGCTGCTGGCACTGAGTGCCCTGGGTCCTACCACAAGCTGTTTTTGACCAGCACGTGGTTTAGTTCAAGCTCTGGAAACAGACAACTTGTACTCAAATCTCTGCTTCCCATTTGCTAGCTGTGCAAGTCTGAGTTACTTACCCTCTCAGCTGTGTTTCCTTATCTGTAATCTGAGGATAACAACAGGAACTCACAGGGCAGTAATGACTGGATGAGCTGCTGCAAAGTGACTGATACAGCCTCCCTACCCCTTACCCCACACACAAGCATACAATACATCTTAGCATTATTATCATTTAAAATGTGTTTCCTTCATATCCTAAAATATGCAACTACTCTCTGAAAGGCCACATCATTTAAAAATAAGTTTCATTCTACTGTACATAAAAGCAGAATTCTAGAGCCCAGGGAAATGGTAGAAATCCTCCAGCACAGTTTTTTGTCTCACTTTTCTCCAACCTAAGAGATCTTGTTCCCTGCAGATTCTGATTCAGGAGTGAGGCCTGGACTCCTGCATTTCTTATAATGATGGGGAAGCTGCTGGTGCAGAGATCATGCTCTGAGAAGACTAATGTCCTCTCAATGGGACCCAGGATACGTGTGGTGACTAGTGTAAGATCACACAGCTGGTAAAAAAAAAAAAAAAGACTCATATCTACACTTCAGATTTTGTTAAAATATTTAACATGGTTAAGTTCCTCCCACAAGTTGTCACATTAAAATTTCTTTTCTATGTCTATGATGACATAAGACATGACTACTGAGTACAACACTCTTGTACTTAGTAGTCTATTTGAATGGCTTGGGGGGAGGGCCTGTGGGTCCCAAAGTGAACATGCTTCTCTCCCTCACTATGTCCCTTAATGGATTAGGGAGGGCAGTGGGTACCTCCTGTCCTCAGAGCACAAAGAGCCTGGCATTTCAGCTGAGGCTGCAGGAGCACTGGGAGAAGAGCTGCATATGGCACAGGTTTATAAATTGACTTACTACTTAATACATAATCTTTGGGCAAAATATTTAACCTTCTTGATTCCCAGTATCCACTACTTAGAAAAGGGGACTATGAAAGCACATACCTGACTATGTAGTGTGAGGACTAAGTCACATGCTGTTGTAGAGACTTCACATGTTGCTTTGTACAAATCCAGCACTCGGTTCACTCTGGCTACTGTAATAAAGACTCCCAATGCTCATGCATAATCATGTCTCCTTTGTTCTGAGCATGTGCAGAATTACCCCTTCCTACTCCCTTTGCAATTGAATGGGACTATGTCATTATTATGGTCCGTGGATTACAGTAAGAAATGAGGCCATTCATTTTCAGGAAGCAGTGTTTACTTGTCCATGCAGAATCCAGAATGTCTTTCTTTGCCATGGAGAACTCAGATGTTTGTGCTCCATGGCATTGCGGGGCATCACTTTGTGGAACAGTGCCCCTCTAACCAATATTGGTTATATGCCATGAGCAATAATTAAACTTTTGCTGTTTATGTCATTAATATTTATAAGACTGTTTATTACTACAGCATAACCCAACCTGATTCACATTCTGTTGCCTCAGGCAACTCTCTGCTGAATTCGGCCTTTCGATTTGGATTTATAAGGCAGAGCTTCTGATGTACAACCTCTCACTGATAAATAGAAATACTTTGGCCATTCTCCCCCAAATAATTGAAGATCAATTTATCTTGGGTGTCTCATTTTCATCCAATCCCACCAACCTTTTCCTTTCTGAGCCAACTTACTACCCAGATTTTCTTTTGATAAAGTAGATCTTATAAGTCATGTTTGCTCTTCTAAAACAAATTCTCCTTCTAAAACAGCTTTTACAACCAAGATACTCTTTTAAAATACTGCACCAAGGCTATTAAAAATAATGTAAACTACAGATCATAAAAATGTCAACAGTGAAACACTCATTTCCGTGCAAGCTGTGAAATAAAATCAATATATGTTAACCTATTCTTAAGAACAAAGGAAGATAGAGGGAAATTTCAATATCTTTTTGTTAGTATTTAACCCAAATTCATGGGTTTGTATTTCCTTATAACTAGAAAGGACCCCAAAGGTCATTTTATCAAACACCCTCAAACTATATAAAATGTATAGTACCTCATGTCCAAGTATTTATAAGGACAAATATCACATTTATTTCTAATGATACATCTTTAAAGGACAGTTAATGATTTTACAGTTTTCCAGAAGCTAAGAAAGCTGAGATTTGTTGCTACAAGAGCAGAATTTCTTAATAAGCATGCCAAGAACAAAGAGGATTCCAGAACAGTTAGTGTGATATTTTAGGTCATAACAATTTTTCCATCCAGAGAAGCACTAAGTACCTTGGGGAAAAAAGAGAAGTTATCCTTAGAGATTTGGAAATTTTTTTCTTCTTTTCTTACTTTTCTTTCCTTATCTAGTTCCTGTCTACCTTACCTGTATCTCAAGAGAGAGACCAAGAATCAACATATATTTCAAAAGCTCTGTTTTCCTCTAAAAGACAACTGCTTGCTCCTGGGAGTGACAGAATCCAGTGTGTTAAAACTGAAGCCCCAGGAGGCGGGAGACCCAGCCCTGCCCATGCTGACCAGGATTACAACTGGGTTGGGGTCAGAGTGAGCATGTGGATTTGGGGAGAGCTGATAAGGATGAGGACGACCCCAAGTCAGCGGTGCTTCAGGAAGTGGTGAGAGTGTTTCTAAGAGGCAGAACAGCCTCTAGGCTAAAACAGCCTCTTCTTTGGTTTGAACGCTGGCTCTGCACTTCCCAGATAGGTGGCCTTGGACAGTGAGTGAATCTCTTCATGCCTCAGTTCCTTATCTTCAAAATAAGCATGATAATAACGGTCTCTCCCCTAGACAGTTGTTACAGTACTTAAATGTGCTAATACTTGTAAAGCACATAAAACAATGTGCATAATCAGGTCTCCAGTACTCCAGAGTATACTAGCTGCTACATCTACAGTGTTTCTTTAAAATAAAATAATGGTGTTGCCAAAGAGATATGATCATATTTACAAAGAGTATTTATAAATCAGAAATCTGAAACACACCTTCAGCTTCACAGTTCCACTAGAGAACCACATGGGTGAGTTGAAGCCAGTGTTGGAATCTGATAAATATAAATGGCCTTATCTGAATGAGGTTCAGACTCCTGATTACCCCGCCAATGAAAGAAGAATGTTAACACAAGTAATTCAAGATATGTGATTATTAAATAATTTCATTTAATGTTTTACAGGATAATTTAAAGACATGCCTTTGGGATTCTGAGAATCTACCTTAATTTAATACAGTTATTGCTCCTTATTCTTGAGCACTTAGACACTGAATTGAGGAGCATGGGAAATAGATAACTTTTGCTCCCAACCCCAATCCTTATTAATCTTTACAGTGAAATATTGTGGTGATCAGAGAGTGATGATCATGATACAAAAGACCACCTTTCCTTTGGAAAGTTTAGACACGAGACAGGAATTTAAGAACAAGGGGATGGGGGTGGATAAAGCTGAAATAAAAGTGGTGAGCATGCCCTTAATGAGCTTGAAGTACTTGAATAAAGTAGAGAAGTTGAAGAGATGTAAAACCTTCCAACCCATCCTTCCCAAATGCCTGCTTAATTCTTACAGAGCTATAGACATATTGAAAAATAATAACATTGCAGACATCATACTCAGAGAACAGTATCGATTCACGAACAGCAAAGGCTCATTGGCCAGTCATGCGTGCTGTAAGCTAGCTAGTTCAGGAGAATGAAAGAGGCTGATTGAAACAAAAAAAGAGCATTGAATGTGTGAGAATTCTACTGCCTCACATTCTTGGTTTATATACCCTACGTTTGCCAAACTCTGAATGCCACTGTGTATCTGAGAGCACTGTGTAAGTGAGAAGTTCCAGAGTCTGGAATGTCCCACTTGATAGCTATGTCACACCACGTCTGTTAGTTTTCATCCATAAACCTCAGTTCCTTTATCTGTAAAAGAGGCATGACAATCATTATGACAATGTCTAGGGCTGTTTAGACACTAAGTAAGATAATACCTATGAAATTATTAGGACAATGTCTGACATTTAGAAAATGCATAAACATATTACTATTTCATTGGAAGTTGGCATCTGCTATGATTCAACTCATAAGATGTGACCATGGGTACCTATCTCTCATCAGTGTTCTTAGCTGTCCCTTTTGCTAAGGCTGCCACTTTGCTAAGCCCTACTTGCATTCTCTGTGGAATGGCAGTGATATCCTTCAAGAGTGTAATGGGGAAGAGTTAATGAGATGATAGACTGATCATGCTCTGTTAGTGCTAGAGTTTAGAATAGGGCTTCCTAGACCGAGGCTATGAACATTCATGCTCGATCCTTCTTCAAGACTTTGTTTTGAGTAAGTGGTAGGATGGAGGAAGGAAGATGCTAAGGCCTGAGACATCCAACATTTAGAGGTTGGGGAGAGGAGGAGGAACAAGTAAAGTAGGTTGAGGAGGACTGTCGGGAGGAGGGAGAAGAAGAAGACAGATTACTGCTATGCCTTTTCTTTTTCATTAAAACATCTTTCTTCATCCTGTCCTATTTCAACATATTCATGTTTCTCTTGACTATAATACATCAATAGCACTAACATAGCATAGGATGTATTTTTTATCTCTAAAGCTAAATATTCAATGAGGCTCTTGAATCATTAATCTTAGTTTGTCTAGGTTGTAAAACACTAAAGCTTCAAAATGTAACAGAAAATTATAGTACTTTTTATGGCTATTCGTTATAATTTATTAAGTATTGACTTTGACTAAAACACTGTAGTAGTCCTTTTACATCTTTGGCATCGATTTATCCTTTACACAACCGAATCTGGAAGGTTCCCATTTTACAGATGAGGACTGAGGCTCAAAGGAATATAGTGATTTGCCCAAGTTCTCAATGGTAGTACACGAGACAAAATTTTCTCCCTTCTAAGTCCATGTTCTTACACAGCCTCTCTAAAACTGCACATGATTAATGAGGGGCATAGTGAGTTGAGCCCTGAGATGTGGTAGTAAGACAATTAAGACTGCTTCTTGGAAAGGAATCTGTAAACCAACAAATAGGAGTGAGAACACAATTAGGTATAACAGAGCTGAAATGGCTCCAAGGGAAGTGAAACTGAGCTATCTGTTTGAAGCTCTTAGCACAACTAAAGAAGGATCCAGGCTTAAAGAGGGTAGTCACTAATGGAAGCTTAGAAAATCAGAAGCCTCCTGAAGGCAATGTTGGCAGTGCCCATTCTACGGCAATAGAGCTGCTGAGGCAAAGGCCACCAGCGTTCAGATGATAAAGGCAGTCTGAGTCCATTGGTGGAGTTAGGCCTTCGAACACTCACTCTAACCACATTTCACACCCACTAAGCAGTCTCCTGATTACGATTTGCCTTTCCACAAAGGGTGGAGGAGAAGCAGAAAATGTGCTGATCATATGGACTTGGAGTATCCGGCCTGTTTGACAGTAATTTCTCTTTGTAAATTGACAGATCGACTCCACGCCAGCAGAGAATTTGCTGATCATTTGGACTCTGTGTAATTCAGCACCTAGGATCATCATTCCTCTTTTTAAATTAATAGATTGGCTTCCTATAGGAAGAAAAAAATGCTGATCACATGGACCTGGAGTGTTCCGGTTCTTATCATACTCATTCCCCTTTGCAAATTCATCAACTGACATTCAGGTTTTATAATCCTGTTGTAAGCACACCTGTAAGCAGAGTTCTTCTTTCTGGGTTGATAATATCAGGAGGTCCTTGGTTAGAAAGATTTTCCTGGTTTTAGTACTAAAATCTCCACAGCTGGGGAACCCCCCACTCTCTCAGGAAAACCAGGACAGCTTGCTTTAGACTGTCATTTTTTAAAACTGAACGCTTTCAATTTCAGGAAGCACCTTAGCCAGGCAAACAGGCTATTGATTACTCTATAAACCCAGCATTACCACATAGGTGAGAAAAAGCCAAAGTGCTTCAGAAATTACCACACGTGCCAAATTCAAGTTTCAGATCTAATTTTAGAAGGGCCTTTAAGCTGTTATTGTCTTATGCCTTCTGGATATTAGACCGAAATATAATTCATGCACATTTTATTTTATAGCTCTTATACTTAAGATATTTTACAGGAGGCAAGCTTTCCACTAACATACAGGAGTTAAGGTGATTGTTTTATTCCTGGACCACATCCAAACTGCAGTACCTTCCTGGCTGAAGACAGTCCAGGTTCTTCATTTTAGATCCTGAGGCCATTTGCCAGTTGCTACACATGGTGCAATGTGGCCAAGCAGAAGTTTGCAAGTGGAGAGCTCCCGGCTATATTTCTGCTGTATCCTTCCTCCCGCACTCAAAGGGAAGAGGAAGAGAGTAGGTCTGAGAGCCAGAAGACATGCAAAGAATGGCCACCCACAATTAGTCTCTATTCTCTGTTTCTTCTAATTAGCAGCGTTAACTCCTTTGTCCCATTTCACTTGTTTTTGTTCCTAGCTACCACTCTCACTTCTCCAGACCTACTCTCTTACCCTGTAATATTCTTTCTTGGTTGTTCTTCTACTTTCAAGCTTCTTATACCCAGCCTCTAAATATTGGGATTCCTCCAGGCTAACTTCCGAGATCTCTTCTCTTTGTAAGGCCACATTACCCAATATATAGCCATTAGCCACATGTGACCATTGAGCAATAAAATTGTGGCTAGATTAAATTGAAATTTGCTGTACCACACTAGATTTCTAAAACTTAGTATGGGAAAAGTCATATAAAATATCTCATTGTTTTTCATATTGATTAAATGATGAAATGCTAATTATACTTATGGCTTATAAGTTATGAGCTATTGGGCACATTACTTAACCTCTCCACACCTCACTGGCCTCCCTCAGGCTGGCCTGTGCCCTCTCGCAGTCTGGGAGCCATCAGTGGGACTTCCTTATTGCTACTGCAGAGGTGGAAGAGGCTCCTGCCACTGCGTTGCACTAGGGAGCGCCAGCCAGCCAGTGACACTCCCCCTATGGGAGCGCACTGACCACCAGGGGGCAGCTCCTGCATTGAGCGTGTCATAGGGACCTGATGTTTTGCCATTGGGCCAAATGTGAGAGTGCACAGGCCAGGCCTAGGGACCCCACCAGTGCACCATCAGAGCCTGGGAGGGATATGGGAGGTTGGCCAACTGAGGAGGGACCATGGGAGGGATCTAGGGCATGTCCAGCCCATCTTGTTCAGTCCCGATTGGCTGGACCCTAGCCACCAGCTAACCTACTGATTGGAGAGTCTGCCCCCTGGTGTTCAGTACACATCATAGCAAGTGGTTGAGCAGCCTTAGCATATCATTAACATATTATGCTTTGATTGGTTGAAAGGCCAACCAGATGACTGGACACTTAGCATATTAGGCTTTTATTATATAGACAGTGGTTGGCAAACTGTGGCTCGTGAGCCACATGCAGCTCTTTGGCCCCTTGAGTGTGGCTCTTCCACAAAATACCACAGCCTAAGCGAGTCTATTTTAAAGAAGTGGCATTAGAAGAAATGTAACTTTAAAAAATTTGGCCCTCAAAAGAAATTTCAATCGTTGTACTGTTGATATTTGGATCTGTTGACTAACGAGTTTGCTGACCACTGATATAGGATAATATTATTTTTAACTAACTGTATAACCAATGATCTCTGGTTTCATTTAGTTGTGGTGGAAAAAGAAGTATCCAAGCACTTGGTGCCAATTTTGCAGAGGGTGCCCTGGACCCTGTAATGTTGGTCCCTTGGTACACAGGAGAGCATCTTCCCTAGCACAGTAATGCTGAGTGTGTAAGAGAAATTTTCAGCTGGAAAAGACATTGCATTACTCATTGTCTGCATCTGTTCCTGGCAGTTACTCATGCCACTGTATTCCAGGTTTGACACAGGGAGAAGGTTCATTTTGCAAAGAAGATTCATATAAACCATGATTCTGGGAAATCACACAACATGACTTAAAGGACACGGAAAGTCTGACCATCCCAAAACAGCCTCATTGGTGCCTGGTATGGAGCCTCAGTTGTCCACCATTGAAGCCACCTCTTGGATTGGCTCCAGGAGATGCTTAATATAGTGTTCATGCATATGAAAAGGCAGCACACTCTCAGAGATGGAAATACACCAGACCAGGCGGCTGGAAACTCGACTTCTACTTCAAGTCTCCTCTACTGAATGGTGTGATTTTGTGCAAGTCTCTTGGTGTCTGAGAAACCAAGACTAGATTTTTCATGTGTAAAACAGTCCATCCTTTCTCCTTGTAATCATTCTGTCAAAGAAGATTTGTCAAGCACCCACTAAGTTCCAGCCCCTCTGCCAGATAGTGTAGGTATGGGAGGTCTTAACTTTAGGGTAAGCACCATGGTGGCAGGGACACACTGCTCTCAGGTGAGAGGAATGGGTGGTTGCTAGGCAAGTGATCCATGGTTGGAATAGACTGGGTAAGTGAAAATGAAAAGAAGCTTCATAGAGACAACACTATCATGTGTGTGACATAGTAGAGAATAACAGTGTCTCAGTCAGGCTGTGAAAAAGGAAGGCATGTTTGAGATAAGCCATTTTCATCACTCCATTTTTTTACCTAAATTAATGTCTTGACTCTGAGGTCCAAGGTGCCTGCACAGCTAGGTGAGGACAGCACTTGCATGGGTTCAGGAGTGCAGGCTCTGGACTCAGACCTGAGCCCAGTGCTTCTTGGTAGTTTCATTACTTACAAGTCATGAGCTATTGGACACATTACTTAACCTCTCCACACCTCAATGGCCTCTCTGTGCATCTCCTGTGAATTAGATAATATTACTTTAGTTAATATAGGGAAAGTACTAGCAAAGTTCCTGGCTCAGAGTATGGGCTCAGAAAAAGTCAAAAAGCCCTTCACACTTTTCTTCCTCTTTACTTTCCCTCTTTTCAAAGGAGTCCTGCAAGTCATAGCCCAAGTCGGGTTCTGCTCTTATATAAGAATGCTAGAATTCTAGGATTGGGATTTATATATTTAGTGACAGGTCATAATTTTTAAATGGATAAAAGTCTGGGTCAAATGCCCAGTTTTCTCTAGGTCAGTCTATAGAAGTTGTGGCAAAAAAGCATCAGCTCCCTATAGCTTATATAAAAGATTATTTAACAATTTAAAGAACATTGATATGCCAGAGTGAATCAGCCACTGGAGGAGGACTCGGGTATTTCTGAACCTACAGCTCCTTTAGATTCTGAAGGGCAGTGGTGTTGGATTCAGAAAGATGGTGAAATAAGGAGGTTTGAGTGAGTTAAATCCCTGCTCACTGCAGGAGAGATGAACAGCCTGACTCCAAGCTCTACTATGGATGCAGAGTCAGCCCTCTCAGTCTGGCTGTCCTCTGGATGACTTGTCATAAAGCAGCCTGGCTCACACCAAACTGGTGGCCAAACAATCCTGTGCCCATTCTGAATGACATCTCTGCCGAAGAGCTCCTGAAGCTTTGGCAGATATCCTGTGCCCGAGTCACACCCTCTCAGCCACCTCTCACTTCAGAGGCACCTGTGCTGAACAGCTGTTAGTGGGAACAGACTCACCAGGGTATCTCAGGGCCCCACCCTAGGCTCAGGTAACTTTGAGTCATTCTAACTAGGACTTTCTAAGACACATGGAGGAATTTGTTCTGAACATGAGACAGTTGACACTCTCTGGGGCAAACTCTGAATCCATGGGGAATAGGGAGCCTATGGGTAAGGCTCCAGCCACTCCATTTCTCAGGTGAATGATTCTGGGAGAGCCCTGGTATTCCCAGGATTCTCAGAGGTCCTGGCAGAATTAAGGAAATGAATCCTGTGGGCAATGGTGGCAGCTTCAACAATGTATATTTTGATTGGCTTTCTCTGTTCCTGACTCTCTTTCCCTTTCACCCACTTCTGCTTCCTAGGACTGTCTCCCAGATAAAGATCGTGCATGTAAGTCATTGTCTCTGGCTTTGCCTTCCAGGGAACCCAAACTAAAGCAGGTTTACTCCAAGCAGTATCTTCATCTCTGAATGAGAATGCAATCAGGGAGGGAGAAAAAACCAACTGAAGAAGTAAGCACCCTTGCAAAGCTTTGTCAGAGTCCTGGAGACAGTTAATCTCATCACAGACAGTTTCTCTGAGGTGTGTGTCAGCAGTAATTCTTTCCCTCTGACTGTACATTTCTTAGGATCATCCCAGATGCTGACTTCAAAAGCTTCCTAGTTTGTAATGTGCTATATAAGAACTTTTTGTTGTTCCTTCTTGCATGTCTAATTCCATCTCTACAGGAGACACTTACACAAGAACATCATTATCATGGAAATTCATTATATCTTCTTTCTACCTGGGTGGGGAGCTCAGGAAAGGAGACTGGCTCCTGAGACCCTGCCCTGTCCTCCTTGCAGTCAGAACCCTCCATCCAGGGCAGCATGGATAAAATGCTGACAAGAGCATTTGTCAAAACAAAAGACCCCTGTAATCTGTGCGGTCACAAGAACACACTCATTGGGAAAAGAGAAATAAATTATTTGTAATAAACACTTGAATCACAAAAAGAACAGACCATCACAGGAGAAACCCCGCTGGAATTAAACAGAGACTATGCTACACAGGCCTCTTCCTTTGATGGGTGAAGTGAAACCTATGTTTTCTATAATGCATGGTAAAGATGAAAAAAAATCTTCAGAGGGTTCTGAGAAAGGGGAGTGGTGCAAGTCACTTAATTGACAAAATGCAACAAACTAAATTTATATTTAGGGCTAAAATATTAGTTAATGATTAATTTATGATTTCAAAATTTTGCATTTTTAAATATATTTATTTACTTTTAGAGAATAAGGGAGAGGAAGAGATATATATAGAAACATCAATGATCAGAGAGAATTGTTGATTGGCTGCCTCCTGCATGCCCCCCCACTGGGGATCCAGTTGGCAACCCAGGTATATGCTCTGACCAGGATTCAAACCTTGACTTTCTAGTTCATAGGCCGAAGCTCAACCACCAAGTCACACCATTTGGGCTAATTTTGCATTTTAAGACAACAAAGATTTCTTGGATTTAAAAAGAATTCTTACTTTTAAAAGTGAAGTTGCTTGTGAGCCATCAGAATCTAAGACATACTTTTTAAAAATTACTTTGTAACTCCTCCACCCCATTTTAAGACTCTAAACATTATGTATGCATCTGACAATTGATGTTAAGGGAGGACTATGTTCAAATATAAGTGGCAGTACTTCCTCTGCGGAGTCTAAAACATAGAGATGCCTCACACTCAGGTATCAATGCCTGTCCTCTTCCACTTCTAGAGTAGATGGCAACCTTATCTCTAGAGGTTTAAAATTAACACCATCAGATCTCAAGAAAATTCAAGTCTAATAACCTTTGGTATTGACAGGAGTAAGGTATTTATCAACTTATATTACAGGATCCTCGTGTGATTCATCTGTGCTCCACCTTACCTAATATGCATGTGTCTTCTGATACACAGGGAAAAGTCTAAAAATGAGGATATATAGAAAGTAGGGTCCTCGTGACACCTACTGAGCCTATAGTAAGCTTATTACACCCGCTTAGCTCCTATAGTCAGATACAGTTAAAGCCAGAACTCCCTGCCCTGGGTATTTTAACTGGGAGCGCCATATTAAGACAGAGTCCATGTTGTTCCCTTTGATAATTAATAGTACTTCCTGCTTCGTACTATGTACCAGACATAGTTCCAACAATCTCACGTGCATTATCTCATTCAAGTTTAATATTAACTTTAAGAGGTACTATTTTTATCCCCATTTCACAGATAGAAAAAAATAAGTCTCAAATTTTTTTTTAAAAAATTGTCACAAATACAAGACTGATGAATTCTAGATCTGGTATTTAATACAAGGAAATCTGACTCCAGTGGCTTAGTTATCAAATGCCTAACTTTTTGGCTTTCCCATCAGATTCTGTCTGATGTGGAGAGAAAAACCAGAATATCTTTAGATTGGCTCAGTGTATACCACCTGGCTATTTATTTCCCTAAATATGAATTTACAAATGTTTATTTTATTAATAATTCTTGATAATCTGTCTTTTCTATTGTTCTTATTTAAGGTTTTATTTCTGAAAGTTCCATTTTTGCTTTTCTAAATGACCTTAAATGTTTTATTGCTCTGGACTGCAGTTTTCTACCATGTGTGGCAGAATTCATGAAGAGGTGGAAATATATAAATTTGAATTGTTAATCTTACATTTTATTTCTAGAGGATGCTGTGCTTTCCCTTGCCAAAGAGATGTTGACAGTTTGGATTTATAACAAGTCGTTCAGAAACCTTGAGGTTTTATAACAGAAAATAATGTATCATTAAGAATTCTGAATGGATAATGAGGCATTTACTACTACTTCTTGCTCATTTTGGCAAAGGTTTCCTGAGATGAACATTAACTTGTATGGAGTTGGCATATGGATCATTCATGAAGTAAACAGAGATTGCACAATATAGTTAGCTGCTTGAATTATTTCTCAATAAATTATTTATGCTTCTAATTTATCTAACAATTTTCTTTCTCTTAACAATATCTGAATTATTGTCATTTCCACATGACAGGAGCACATTAGCATCAACAAGGACAAAGTTAACAAAAAAATTAAATAGTTGACCATAGAAGCTATATTCAAAATCAATAAAATAAAGAAAGTAGTCCTAAAAAGAGAACTGTATTGCTCAGGGGAACCTATCCAATATTTGGTCTTAGTTTCTTTTAGTAATTTGAATACTTCATTTTTAACAAGATAATAAACAATGTGCTAAGTAGTGTAAATTCTACCAATAGCTATATTGGGTGGTAGGCAGAATGAGGCTCACATCTGCTGTTGTGGTCAATCAGCAGAGATTTCCTGAGAGATCTCATTCTAAGTGGTAATCCTAGCATGTTTATAAAGGTCCTGGGCATCTTACTAAGATCCATATTTGGAGACTCTTTATATCCAATCAATGGAAAGTATTAATCTGTAAGATTTGCAAGTCATGTTTCATTATAGCATAATTTCTACCATGATTAATTACAAACTTCAAAAAACAACCACTACTTAGTAAAAACTTAGCCTATTGGCATCAGTGGTTTTTTTTTTTTTGGTTAAAAATATGCATTATTAAAGAATAAGTAAATGGTTCTGCTAATATCATAACTCCTAATCTGGCCTTTATTTTTGTGAACCTATTGTGACACATTTATACCCCTCTGAGAGATAGATATAGAAGAAACCATATCATTTTTAGTGATCATTGAGCATGAACATCTTACTTAGATGGGAAAAAATCTGAGTGATGGGGAAAAGTGAGAGGTGGAAATGACAAAGACATTTGGGATCAATTTGAATGGTACTCAATGATCATGAGAAGCCACAATAGGACATGATATGATTCCAGCTATTCTGCCAAGGGGGAAATAATTGAGTGGCAATAGGTATATACATTTGATCAGAAAGAAAAGGAACAAAGTCAGATTTAAGAGAGAGAACATGTTTAAGGTTCTGTCATAGGTCACATAAGAAGGTATGATGCCTAAACCAGTTGTGGCTACTATAATGGAGATGAATGTTCAGGTTAAAACCACATGGGAGAGAAATAATGAGAAAAAAAGGGGCAGGGAGAGGAAGAGAGGAAAGGAGGGAGGCAACACACATACATATACACTAAGAAGCAAGTAAGAGATGCAAATAGAGATGCTGTAGGCAGGCATGTATGAAGAACGCAAGTCAGAAATGAAGCTATGTAATGAAGACATCCTACATAGGGGCTACCTAAAGGCACTTGTTTAGATGAGATTGTTCAGAATGATAGAAAATATCAGAAGAAATCAAGACAGAAATATGGAGAGCACCACCAATGACAAGAATAGTAAGGAGAGGAGCTAGAGGAGGAAAATATAACAGGTTGCTATATAGAGAGAGTGGGAAAACAAGGACAATGTAGTATTCTAGAAAGCCAAAGGAAGAGCATTTTAAGGGACATTTCAAAACTGTCAAATGCTCTGGAAGGAATACATAATGGTTTAGCTGTTGTGGGAAACAATGACCTAATAGTTCAACTCTTAGGCATAAACACAGAAGGATTGAGAACAAATACTTAACCAAATATACTGTATGTACATGCATATATGTAGTAGAACTATTCATAATCACCCAAAGATGAAAACAAGACAAATGACCATCAAAGGATGAATGGATAAACAAATTATGAACTACCTATACAATGTAGTATTATTTAGTCACAAAAAAATGAAGTAGTGCTGCATGTTATAATGTATTGGATGAATTTTAAAGACATTACACTAAGTGGAAGAAGCCAGTCACAAAAGACCATTTATTGTGTAATTCCATTTATATGAAATATCCAAAATAGATAAATTCTCAGAAACACAATGCAGATCTTTTGTTGCCAGGAATTAGGGAGATTAAATGTTTAATAGTTATGAGTTTTTTGTTAGGGGAGTTAATAAAAATATTTTGGAGCTATTTAGAGGTGGTGGTTACACATCATGAAAGCATTAAATGGCACTGATATGTTCACTTAAAATGACTAATTTTATGTTACATGGAATTGACCTCAAATAAAAGTTAAAAATAAGTTGCTAAATGCTTCAGAGAATTCAAGTGGGCTCAGGACTAAAATATCTTTAAGAAAATCAGCTATTCCATTTCCATAATCTTCAAAAGACTGTAATTTTAGCAAAATATAGAGGTTTAGATTGCCAATTTTGGAGTAGGAGGGTTGAGTTTGTGAATAAGTAGAGATGTTAAGTGAATACTATGCCTTCCAGAAGATTGGTGAAGGGGAGGGCAGTAGTGTGAAGGAAAACTAACTCTATGGAAATATGTTTTAACCTGGGAAGATCAGAGCATGTTTACAGGCTGAGGAGAGGATTCAAAGAGGAGGAAACAGCTGAAGAAGTAAGAGAGAAAGAAAGAGCACGTGGTGAAAATAGAAGCAGAAATCAGTGGGTTCAAGAGCTTCAACGAAAGAATGTCACAAAGAGGAAGTAGAGTTAGTCTTCCTTTGAAGAAAAGGGAAAGATTGGAAGGGGGCAGAGATGGAAGATAAAACTGGGGAAACTCAAGTTGGACAACATTAACTTTTTAGCAAGGAGAAATGCATTTTCAGTTGCAGAAAATCATAGGCAGTGGGGTAGAGTTTACTGTTTAAGTAAAAGGGAAAGTCTTGGAGTGGTCCTCAAGGCAATGAGCAATAAATTAAGGACGAATAATTACAGGGTAGCACAAAGGGCAGGAACTTGTACAGAGGGAGTTGCACTTTCATGAGAATGAACGCCTCATCAACCAAGTCCTTGTCACCTCACACTCATCCGTTTCCCAGAAACTGTTTTCCAATAGGTGAGGCTCCACATCTATATCTATTGATACAGCCTTATTGATCTCAGCTACTTATAGACACTTGACTTCTTTCTGAATCTTGAATCTCTTATGCACTGAGGATCTCAGGGCTGTGAAAGTTACAAACGGAAAAACAAACAAACCTATTTTCCATATCTTCACTTTCATCATTGGGTTAAATTCAGTCAGTTAGAGCCATCGACTGCATGAAGAAGCCATTCTTTAGGCTGGCAGATTATTTTTCAGATCTTTGGATGCATCTATCCAACCAATCTGAATCTACTTTAGTAATGTTTAGCTCATATTTCTCTATATTGAAAAAAAGGTAAGATTTTTTTGTTAAATGCCTTCTTGGAGTATTTGAGGACAAAGCATGCCTCTGAAATATTCTATGTAGTTGTTCAACCATGGGCAAGTCATATCTTACTTTATTCATCTATAAAATGAAGATAATAGTTCCTATTTCACAGACTTGTCATAAAGACCAAATGACTTAAGAAATGCATTTAGAGTGGGACTTGGCACTGAATTTGACCTAAATAAATGTTGGCTATAATCAGCATTATAACATCAATCTTCATTCCATCTCTGACATTTATTTATTCAATCAGTAAGTATTCAATGACAGTTATTAAGTACTATATTTAAAGCAATGAACAAGTCAGTCAGAGCCCCTATCCATACAGGGTATATAATTTTACTTACTTAATAACCAACACTGAAATGATAAGATTTATGTAGAATTTGACAAAAATATAGGGGGGGTTATTATTTTTAGCTCTTTTTTTCTTTGATTCCATTTCTGAGTCTCCTTTTTAAAATATCTAAATACCTGAGTGAAAGAGGAAATTCCAGGAAAACTAGTAGGGGCTAGACTTTGCTAACAAGGTCTAAATTAAATAAGGGATTTTTTGGGGAAAAAAGCAGTCAAGTCTCTTCTATCTGTTAACTGGAGTTTGTGAGAATGGACAATGAAAAAAAGAAAAGAGCGCATCCTGATTAGCTGTCTTAATTCTCACAGTGGAGGCAAAAACAATTAGAAAAGAATGGCATTTACAGTCATCTGGAGTGAGAGTGATGGCAGGGAAGAGCTGCAGGAAAAGCCTGGCTATATTTATTCAGGCTCTTGCTGGGTGGCTTGGAGAACTACCATTGCTTATAGCTTTGTAATTTCAAAGAAAGGGAGCTGTACCTGCTGTCAATAGAAGCTTAAATTGCCTGATATGATGAAGGCATTGGTTGACAATGCCAACCTTTTTTCAAAAGGTTTTGCTTCAAAATAACTTAAAATTGAAGAAACTATCTGATTTCCATAAATATCCAGAGGCAGGAGAATTGTGTTGATGTCAGGAAGGAAAAACACCCTCTTACATCTCAGGTTCACTTTTCTCTTATTGGTAGGTAGAAGAGAAAAAAAAGTGCAGAGAAGAGTCTACACTTCCTTTTTGGATTCTAAGGCTGGAGGGAAATCTGAAATCAATGGGGTCAGAGCAATAAGCTCCCTCGAACTAAAGCTGCCTTTCAATCAAGGGTATTTTGGAACTTTTGCTTAGAGGAGAGTCTCAAATTTTTTGAGTTTGATTTACCTTGAGTGGCCCTGGAATATTCATATTACTTTATGCCAAAGGAAGCTCTTTCTCCTACTAAAGGCCTCCCCAAATGGTTGTGCTCACCAGTCTTCTTCAGAGTGGGAATTGCTAAGAGCATAAATATGCAATCTTTGTTATCATTTTAAATTTTCTCTGCCTATGTGTAGGTCCATTGATATGTCAAATTCTTAAATGCTATGTGGGGTATTACTTAAAGTACTTTGTACTGGAGAATTGATCTTCCGTTACATGACAGAGAAAGAAGAGCAAGTGCAAACAAAATATATTTTCTGTTAAAGAAATCATCATCTTTGATGACCGCACACACTATTTGCTTTTTGAGTTTTCTACCTTTTAGTCTTATTTAAAAAAAGATAGAAGCAATTTGGTAAATAAAAATACTAGTCCTAATGTGGACCCCAGTAGAACATAGGCAGTCTTTGTTGTTGTTGTAATTTTTAATGTGGCATCCCCATGGGTATAGAACAAAGAGGTTCTACTTCTGTTATAAGAAGAGCTAGAAAAAGGACAAAATAGACTCTGAGATCAGGCCCTGGCCAGAGTTGAAAGTGCTTTCTGTTTGTCTGTGTGATACCTGAGGCACAACTTGGCTTTGTCTAAACAAAGTTAAATTTAGGGTCAAACAGCATCAACAGTGTGGCTCAAGAGGAGTTACCATTCTAGCATTTATCACAAATCAAGTCTGGGCCACAGAGACCAAGAGTCCAGCGATAACTACCCAATGCAGATTAGAGGAGATGGTTGATTTGGGCCATAATGCTCTTCTTAGCTATTTTTTTTCCTCCAAATGCTCAGACTTGTGCTTTCAAAGTTTGAGTGAAGACCATGTAATTTGATTGACCCATGTGCCATGTGAAGGACTGAAAAAATGGTACATCCTCTCTTTGTTCTTTTGCTACCTAATCTTTGAGTATTAAGACCAAAGATCCAAATGGAGAAAATCATGGTCCGTATCAAAGATTGTGTTCCAGTCCTGGCTGGGTATCTCAAGTGGTTAGAGCATCATCCTGGTATGTGAAGATCCCAGGTCAGGACATATATAAGAGACAAACAATGACTATATGGATTGATGGGACAACAAATCTGTGTGTGTCTCTCTCTCTCCAATCAATAAAATTTTTAAATATATAATTGTGTTCTGTTGTCACTGCAGTTTTTTTGTTTGTTTGTTTGTTTCCATCCGCAATGAAAACCAGGCTTTTACAGAGTAGTCTAGGAGACTTTCACATTTGGAAATCTTGTGATGTTTTTATGAGGTTCTATTTCCAAAGGCTTTATTCATGAGGAAAGTATTTTAAAAATGCCATGACAACACAGGGCTTGTCCACCTACATAAAATTTATCCAAGATTATCACTCAGGTTGTTTTTCCTAATCACTTTGAATTTTCTATGTCATTTCATCTCTAATAAGAACAGCCACACCCTGTAGCAAAGCCCATTGTGACCAAGTATTTCTACATGCCAGATAAGAGGGGATTTTAAGAAAGAGGTTAACCCTTCAATATTTATACTGAGAAATCACTTGTATTTGATTTATGGTAATAATAAAAAGAGGTTGGAAGCATATCAGAGAAACCAGAACAATGTGCATTCTATCACATTATCTTATGCCATTAAAGGTACAAGGTGAAAATGCATGTCTGATGATGCAATATTCCTTTTACTGGAAAAGCCCCAGAAGCTGCTGGAAAGCTAGCTGTGGACAGAACCCTGAACCAAGGGTACTGCTATGGATATGCATACTGAAGTGGACATCTGACCAGCCTGTGACCTGAGAACCACCCTTCGACTTCTGTTCATCTCAGTTCCATGACTCATAAAACAGGAAAAACACCACCTGCTTCAAGGCAGTGTTAAACCCAAACAATTCTTATGAAAATAAAATTTTATTTTTAAAAATATAAATGTAAGGTATTTTCTCTATGCTCCAAAACTATCAAGATGAGTAAGATAAGGTGTGAAATAAAGAAACTGATAGCTTGAGAGACATTTCCATTTGGAAATATTGTGCTATTTTCATGAAGTTCTTTCTCAATGATTCTACTCATGAGAAAAGTGGGTTTTTGTTGTTGTTGTTGTTGTTGTTGTTGTTGTTTTAAGTGTCATGAAAATACAAGACTTGTCCATTACCTAAAATTTCTTTAGGAGTTTTGCTCAGCTCCCTGTTCATTTTGAAAAAATATTCTAACCACTTGTTATTTTTCTCTGTCATTTTATAGTATTTCCAGGAGAATAGGAAAGCACAGGTTCTATTTTAAATGTCAGTAGTGTTACCAAAATAGCAGTGGCTGCATAAAGTCAGAAGGCTCAGGCCCAACTCCCACTTCTGCCATTTGCTGGCAGATGGTGACTAGCTGACTTACACAATTTCTCTGGGCCTGAACTACTGCATCTGCAGAGTAGGAACTGGATTACCAACAGAGTAATGAGGCTGGCCATGAGGATCTGAGAATGGACGTCTGTGTGACAGCAGCTAGGAATGCTTGCGCATGTGGTGGGTGCTCAGTGGATGACTCCATCTCTCTTTCAAAATATAAATATCTTCCATAGGACACTAGGGCAGCCCTGTCCAATCAGTAGTCATTTGCCATCTGTGGCTATTAAGCACTTAAAATTTGGCTAGTCCACATTGAGATCTGCTAGAAGTGTAAAATATAGATTGAATTTCAAAAATTTAGAATGAAAGGAAGAATATAAAAATGATTTCATTAATAATGTTCATATTGATTACTTATTGACATAATATCTTATAAAATTATGTATCCTAATATATATGTTAGGTTTTATATATACATTGGGTTAAATTTATAACATATAAATATACATGTAATATATATATATATACACATATATATATATGGAATTTAATCTAATCTACACTACTGAAAGAGAAATAAGTAAATTGACCATACCTCTGTGATGCCCACAAGCCAATCAGGAGGGAATATGCAAATTAGCAGGACAAAGAAGGTGGTGGCCCCGCCCCCCAATCGCTCCAGGCACAGAGAAGCAGGGCAGGGCAGGATGCCTACTATGAGGGGGAGGGTGGGGGATGGAGAGAGCTACAGGAGCAGTGCTTCAGCCAGAGTGAAGCCTGCAGACTCTGGTGGGAGCAAAGGCAGAAGGCAGCAGCCAGAGCGAAGGCCTGGGTCCCAGGTGCCAGAGGAAAACTGGAGCTGGAAGCCAGGTGAAGAAAGGCATATTGCACAAATCTTCGTGCAATGGGCCAATAGTATGTATATATTGTCTGTGTGTATGGTATAAGATTAACATACATTGTTTGTCAAATACGAATATATAGTTAAATAATACATACATAAATTATTATAATTTATTTCATCTGTCTTTTGTATGGTATAAGATATACATGCATTGTTTGTCAAATACAAATATATAGTTAAACAATACACACATAAATTATTATAATTTATTTCATCTGTCTTTTTAATGTTACTGTATGGAAACTTAAATTACATTATGTGGTTTACAGTAGTTTTTCTTTTGTATTATCTGCTGCAAACATGAAATGTTGAGTTTCCACAAGCCAAAAAAAAGCTAGTTTTAATTATCTAGACTTTCTATGGGATCAATTATTTTTCCCCAAGCATTTCAATTAAAATTAATCTTCAGAATATAGTCTTATTAGATTCTGATTCACTAATCAATCTGTTATCTTCTTAAATTAATGAATCAATTTATTTTTATCTATATTTGAACAGTATCCTGGAGCCAAGAATCATAAACATAACAATTTAGACATGTGTCAAAATATAACAGCTTAATACCCTATTCCAGGCCCAATTTTTGGAGCTGTACCATAATTTTTTGAGATATATATTTTCCCTATTTTGCATGACAGTTAAATGGATACCAATTTTCCCTAATAGTAACTTGGGAGGATTTTGCCATGAAAAGTGGTGCTTCACAGATTTTTGAAATTACCCCACTTGTTAAATTGGTGCATGTTAAGTAGCTACAGCTTTAAACTCCTCATTTCTTTGCATCCACATTCAGTGCACAGATTGGTTCTCCACTTCGATTGTTGTGAAACATATTTCATGTGAGCCAGATCGATATCATTGTCCAGCTCAACGAACTCTACACTACTCACAGTCAATGAGATAAGGTCTTGAGACAAGGCGATTAATTATGCCCGAAGCTGGTTGCTCTCATACTCCTGGTGCTTTAACAAATGAAATCAAATCACCTGCAAGCAGCCTGATAGGCACGTTGGAGGTGAGATGACAAAATGGACAAATGAACAGAAGTGATTCAGATGGTTGGCTCAGGGTTGACAAAAATTGGAGTTTATCTCAGTAACAAATGTGCAACAATATTTTTGTCTAGAATGTGTGAGATCAGAAAAGATGAAAAAAAACATACAGAGGTGGTAACAACTCACAAGGTATTTCAGTTAAGAACAATGGATGGTTCTCTATATTTCGGGGTCTGTTTTTGTTTTGTTTGTTCATTTAAGCTTCTAGATTCCATAGATAAGTGAAATCAAGCAGCATTTGTCTTTCTCTGCCTGACTTATTTCACTTAGCGTATATACTACCTCTCTAGGTTTCTCCATGTGGTTGCAAATGGCAAGATTTCAATCTTTTTTTTATTGCTGAGAATTAGTCCATTGCTGAGTAATAGTCCATATCTTCTTCATTCACTCATCTATAGATGTGATTTTTGTGCTAACCCTCTGTTAACACTGGGTTAGGGACAATATATTTTTTACATTCTTAATACCCTATTATGACATCAAGTTAATGTTGGGGTATTATTGCCATTGTACAGATGAAAATTGAAACTCAAAGGATGAAGATGACTTCTCAGTGCCTTGCAACTTATAAGTCCTAAGTGTGTAATTAGATCCCCATTTGGGTCATCCCTTCATATCATCTGTAAGAACTCACCTAAATGTCCCAGAGCATAAAATACATACAGTAATGAAGGGGTATCCAAAGGCTGATTTTGAGGTTCAGGCCCACCATTCCCTAGGGGTTCTTATCAAATACAACCCTAAGACTATGAGAAGCAGTGGATGAAGTGTTATAATCCCTCTAAGGGTAAAGATACATGATTAGCAGCAATATTAATATTGGCTTCTGAACAATGGATGGCATGTTTTATATTTTTAATTAAAACATTAAAAAAACAACAACTATTTCTCCAAAGTTGTTCCTTTCCTAATTGCTCATTTTCTTTTCCTTTCTTTTGGAACTAATTCTATCCTGATTCTTGAAACCTAATTAGGATCCAAACAAACTTAACGTCTTTTAAACTGTATGGCAGTGATGATGATCACCAAGACAAATTAGTCTTAAATTTAGCATTTTAAGGTTCTGTCATAACATTCTCTATTCATTTTACTTTTCAGGAATTTTTAAAGGACAAAAGGAAGGGATACATACTTATATTTGCATTTAACTTGATTGAGTCCAGTGGGTACACCATGTACTGGCTTCTAGTTAAGAAGTATAAATCGTTAATAATTAACTTTCGGATACTGCCAAGTCTTTTGGTGTTTTTTAAGTGGATCCATAGAAATAATGAATCCTCTCTCTCAGAAGTTTAGTCAGTGTTTTACATAAAGTGGGTACCTGAGCAATAAAAATGGTTATGATTCAAGTTTCCTGTAATCCTGAATTATCTACAGATTGTAGAAGTGAGGAAATTTGGTCATCTAGAGAATGGATGAAAGATTGGGTTGTCTCAATCTGCCTGGTTCATTATTTAACATTTATTATAGGCCTGGCTTTGATGATACAATGATGGGAAAGAAATGGCATTTTCACTTACCTTGTGCTGAGCACTGCTCTAAATCTTTTGCGCATGTGGGGTAATTTCAAGTGGTGCAAAAATATCTACATTATCTATGACATTGATATTGTTATGAACCCATTTTACAGTGAAGGAAGGTAGGAAGGAAAGAAGGAAGGAAGGAAGGAAGGAAGGAAGGAAGGAAGGAAGGAAGGAAGGAAGGAAGGAAGGAGGGAAGGAAGAAGGAAGGAAGAGAGGGAGAGAGGGAGAGAGGGAGAGAGAAAGGGAGGGAGGGAGGAAGGAAGGGAGGGAGGGAGGAAGGAGGGAAAGGAGAGGAAGAGAAGGAAGACGGGAATGAGGGAAGGAAGGAAATAGGATGGGAACAAGGGAATAGATTATATTTTGCTTTCAGGGAGCTAGCAGTCTCATCAGACAGCCAAACTGTAAGCACCAAACAAGGAAGTAGATACATAATTACAAACTGAGAAGTTGACATGAAGGAACTGAACTGATGCTGGAGGGAAAAGATCAGGGTAAGACCCTCCTTTGGAAAGAGGACTAGAAAGGGTCTTGAAGGAGATGACATTTCAGCAGGTCAAACCACTTAAGATGAAAAGAAATCAGACTTGAGGGAAGGCTGCAGAGATCTGCCAGGTTAGACTGTGAAGGATATTTTCAGACACATAGAAAGACTTCAGAATTTATTCTAAGGTCCCCGTGGGTGAAGAAGAAGCAGGGCCCATTGAGCGAGAAGGGTATGATTAGTCTTGCACTGGAACAGAAAGCCAGATCCATGCCCACAGCCTGTGGGTTGCCACAGCTCTGCTTTGTTCAGGAGCCTCAGATGCTGGGTCACAAGGATCTAAATGCTATAGCTGCTCAGAGTGTAGAGTCCCATACTTCAAAATGAAGCTAGTAGGTCCAGTCTCTTTGGCTTCCAAACTGGAATTTAAATTTAATTCCTATGAGCTCCCGAATGTTCTTACTTCCCAGCCTGACTCCATAGAGTTCAACTCATGTCAGAATTCCTTGCCATAATCTACAGTCATAGAAAATATAATTTCTTTCAGAAATTCATACAATATACATACATGTATATGTCAAAAATTAAATCAATTATGCTTTTATCTGGGAGAGGTAGGCTGAAAAATGATGTTGATAAGCAGATAAAGGCATCTTTACCAAAGGTCTGTAAGGAATGAAGCAGAACGTTTCTATGCAACTTTGAAGATCTATATATAAATGAATAAATGAAATCATAAATAAATACATGAACCACTAACCACCCTGTTGTCTTCCTGCTCATCACTGCCAGGCAGAGGGACAGCAGACCTGGTGGAGACAAGCCATAGTGCTGTCCAGACATATGTGAGTTGGGTTCATCATTATGCTCCTCAGGGTAGAAAACTGCTCTGTGCACACATGGTTAGTCCTGCCCCTCCATAACAATTCCTCCTCGCTTGTCAAAAGACCAGGATTAAACTGCTCCTCCACCTACTCAGATCTAAGGTGATCTTACACAGCCCAGGCAGGTACCAGCATGTGGGCAGCACATTAAAAATGTAGAAAGAGCTTGAGAGTTTATAATTAAACCATTAACAATCAGACTTCACAGATTCAGACTATAGACTTTCCAGGTGAAAGGAGGTTGCAGGTAGCAGGTAAAAATAAGAGACACGTCTTTTTATTAGCAAGCCGGGCTCTAGTTCCTGCAGCTGAGCTGAGCTGTCCTTTGCTGGGGTTGCATTTATCTTAAAGAATTTAACCATGGAGACATCTCCCACATCTCTGCTGGTTTGTTTATGCTGGGTTCCCCACTGCCCTCTCTGAGAACATCTTTTCCTTCTGCCCCCAATCTCTGCCCTCAGTGAAGACACTTAGCCTTCAGTTGCTTATCCTCTCTCTAGAGGTTCAAAAAAGATACTATTGATGGTTATCTGGTATCTTTTGCTGTGCCCAGTCCAACAATTATGTGATGTAATCTCAATTCTTATCTCTGTTTTATACCTAAAGATGTTGAGGTTCAGAGAGTTGAATGCATTGTCCAAGGTCACGTGATCAGGGAGGGGGGGTGGAGCACAAATCTGAACCCAGTTAAATTCCAAACCAAAGCCAAAGTCCTACCACTATGCTGTTCTTTCCCCCAAGATCTAATCCTAAATTCCCTGTTGTTTCCTGGACACCTCTATCAAGATGTCGCCAAGAGCTACCAACTCAACACATCTAAGCCTGATTGATCCAATCCCTCTCTGTCCTCTTAGGCTGGACAATTTAGAATCATCAGGATGCAGAATTGTGGCTCTTTCTTCTTTCAAACAGTTTCACTTGCTGTTTTCCTCTGTCCCTTCTGTGTTGCTCTAACTCATCCTAACCAATGGACAGGAGCCACAGCCACCCAGGTGGCACAGCCTCCTGATACACCAACTGGCAGAAAGGAAATGGGTGTTTGAACAGAAAAGTCAGAATCTCAGTTCCATTTCTGTCCATTTCAAGGTAGGGGATCTTAGACAATTTGCCACACCTATAGCAGCCCCATAGGGAGGTCATGAGGGTTAGAAATAATGCATGCTAAATATACATTGAGATGCAGACACATAAGAGAGTCCCACTACATAACAGAGGTTTGCACTTGCCTCTGAGTGCCTCAGTTTCCTCCACATATAAAATGGGAGCAGTGGCATATGCCTCATAGGTTCGTGGAGAGATTGAGTTCCCATTCATGGCCCATGAAGCAGCACTGGCACAGAATGAATGCCATGCAAACACCGCTATCATCACCACTCAGGTTCCCTGCCCTCTCCTCTCTCTGAAGGCACAGAGCACACTCACATTGCCTCCCTGCTTGATACATAATAAACATACACATTACCCTTCTCCATCTAGGAGTGAGCTGACTTGCATACTCACTGATTTCCCCTTTTAGGTTTTGGTCTGCTTGGCTGCAGACCTCAAAAATACCAACTGAATATCTCTGAAGGACTGTGCTTTTTCTCACAGGGATTCTTAAGATAGCAATTTGTTTTCCTTCTCCCTCCCTCCCTCCCTCCCTCCCTCCCTCCCTCCCTCCCTCCTTTCCTTCCTCCTTCCTTCCTTCCTTCCTTCCTTCCTTCCTTCCTTCCTTCCTTCCTTCCTTCCTTCCTTCCTTCCTTCCTTCCTTCCTTCCTTCCTGTTTGGACTTCATTATGGACACATCTGGGCAGTCTCACTGGCTTATTTCGAGCCTTGTAAAAGGACTGGAGGGGGAAGATGAACATCCTGTTGTGCTGGAATTGAGCAAACTGAATGGCACAGCAGCCTTCACTGTGCTATATAGAAGCAAATGGCCACAGTGAGCTTTGTCAATAACGTGCTCAGACAGCAACAAATGAGAAACGGCCAGGCTCCGAGGGCTTGCCTCCAGACCAGTGTATCCAAAACTGAGTTTCATGGTATTGAACCCTGACCTCTCAACCACTCAAGGTGGAGTTTGCCCACAGAAGTGCCCAGAATCCCTTCTGCTCTGCTTTAAGATAAATACATAATATTTTCCTTTCCAGATTTAAAGATGAGCTACCTATCACGATGAACAATTTTCCATCTAAATACAGTCCATCCCACATACAAACCCCCTTTTGTGAATCTCTATACCATTTACTTGTTTCCTAAGAAGCACTTTGTGCTGCACATCTGGCAATTCTGTTGCTTTATGTACTTTCTGTCATTTATATCATGAGTTATGAGATGCTGTGAAAATGACCATGGCTAAGTAAGAGGAAAGCTTGCTTTTGTGGTACCAATGGGTTTTCAAAATAGTATCTATTCACCAATACTCCACTTTATTTGAAAACTTCAGTGGCACACTCTGGATTCATTTCAGCTGGCTATCTACCCTTAACTCACAGATTCACAGAAATAAAGGAGAATTATGGAGTTTGTCCAGCCCAGGAATGGAAAATAGATTCTGTATCCAGGAACATCTCTAAGTGATGATGGATAGGTGGCCGCTTTCAGAAGCACTGTATGGGAAAAGATTCTCGGGCCACACCAAGGATAATGTGTAATATTTGCCCTGGGTGCCCTGACAGAGTAGGACAGTGCTCATGCCACTGGTTTGCCATACCAGACTGGTTAACCCTCTAATCTGCAAATGAAGAAGTTACATGATTCTTTCCAAATCACAGCAGTGGCAGGTAAGCAACACTCACACTGCCAATTGTACTTACTGCTCCCCAGCTGTGGAATCTGTTATTCACTGATGCTCCACCACTCAATAAAATTAGCAAAAAATCAGGGTATGGAGAATATGGCTAATGGAAAAAGGCAGTGAGAATCACAGGCTTTGAAAAACTGGGTAAAACCAGACCAGCAGGTAGGAGAAAAGGCTAGGTGTACCAAGCATAGGGCACATCATTTTTATTGATACTTGAGGCCCGGTACGCGAATCTATGCACTGGTTGGGTCCCTCAGCCTGGTCCGAGCCCTCTCACAATTGGGACCCCTTGGGGGATGTAGTAGTGCTTGAAGTGGCAAGTGGGGGGGGGGAGGAGCCTGAGCCTGGGTGGGCACTGTGCTGCTCCCGCTCATTCTAGTTCTGCTGTGCCTGCCACTGCCACTCATCTGGTACCCCTCAGTCAGCTGAATGGCACTTCTACTTTGGGAACATACTGACCACCAGGGGGCAGCTTCTGCATTGAGTGTCTGCCTCTGGTGGTCATTGTGTGTCATATCGACTAGTCAAACAGTCAACTGGTTGAATGGTCAACCAGTCGCTTAGGATTTTACATATATAATTTTGCCATTTTGCTAGGTATCTTCCTTTTCTATAATCAAGCCAGAGTCTCTGAGCCTCTGTTGAAGGAGAAGTAGGTGAATCCATAGTAGCAATGGATGACATAATCAGGAAGCCTCAAGGGAAGCTCATGGCACTCCTAAAGTATGTGCACATGTATGCAGGTGCGAGATCAGTATCCCCATGTATCTGGAAAAGAATGGGAACCAGTGCAGGCAAAAGAGTAGCAACCTAAGCAATGGTCGCCTTGCTACACAACTCTAGTGGACCTCTGAGGTTCTTGCCTGCCCAACATCCATTTTGCTTCCTAGGATAATAGATTTCTAATTTACTATAATAAGTAACCCTCTTTCACCCTCAGACTATACATTATAGGTGAGGCTGATTCTGCTCTGGGTTTAGTACAAATCATCTGACCCAGACTTTGCCAACCAGAGAATTACGACCAAATGGGCACAGCGATTGTTACATGGATAGATACATGATCTAATGAGAACCAATAAGATTCAATTTCAAGCTTTTGTTGGCAGTATTAGGAAGAGATGGTCTCTTGGGTGACTTCAGACTAGGGAAAAGGCATGTAGTTTCTAAGATCTCCACATTGGGAAGTAGGGAGAAAATTGACTGTCTAAGAGTGAAGCTAATAGAAGAAAAATGGAACCATCAGATAAATAAGAACCAACGCTGATGTTATCATTTGGAACTAGTACATAGCCATGCCTAAAGGCATACCTATTTCAGAAATATCACAATTACATGAGCCCACAATCCCCATCCCCACAGCCTCCCACCAATTTTTGAGTTGGGTTTCTGTCATATGTACAAAAAAGAATCTCAGCCAATAACAAACCAAATTTTCCACATAGGACATACAGGCCCTCAAGTTCCTCCTTGGCCCCAAAGTTATCCCAAACATCTGAGTTACCTGCAAGGAGCCCTGGATGTCTTTCCCCCCGACAATCACAAGTTCTGCCATGTCTTCTGCATGGGGAGTCCGTGCATGGACGAAAAGTGTCTTGCCCACTGCAGTTACATTCCTCAGGGCAACTAAGCCACCTTCATTGTTCACCTTGAAGTATGGGCTTGAGACCTCATAGTGCAGCTTGTCATTTCCCTTACAGTCACTGAAGTTCACTGGAGAAAACAAAACCAAACAAAAGGAGAGTGAGTAGGTTGGGCAGGTTAGTCCTAAAGATATCTCTGACCATTAAATGTGAATTATCATTACCCATCCCAAATCCACAAATGCTGCCCCTTGTCCCACAGCTTCTCCTTTATACCCCATGACTTTGATCATGCTGAAGGTCTTCACTCCATCAAGACCCATCCTTGCTAACCTGCCATGTCCAAGGCAAGCACTAACCAATGAAAACACAGAGATAACAGGACCACATCTCTGCCCTTGAATGTAGTGGGTGAAGTAAACAATGAAGTTTAGGAATGTATGAGGTGCTATGGCAGAACCAGGTTGCTCAGGAGCCTTTGAGGCACAGCTCCAGAGACAATATTTGAGCTGGGCCTTGGAGCTGAGTTGGAGATTAGAATCCCCAAGAAGTGGAGGCCATGGTAGGTTATTCAAAGACATCGGAATAGTGGTGGTTAAATAACAAAACAGACTCAGAGAAAGAGAACTAACTTGGTGCACTTTGAGGTATAATTGAAATGGGACAAATATTTTGGGGATAATGAAGGATAAGTTGGAAAAGGAATTTGAAAATGTTCCTTTGGAGATACATTGGGAAACATCACTGAGTTGGGGTGCCTTAGACTATTTTTAGTGTTGACATGGTCAAGGTCAGGTACATGTTTTGGTTCCAGAGTAGAACAGTGCTTACCATGGGTTGGGATGTAGGAATTCCACAGGAACTTCTTAGAAATCCCAAAGACCCAATCTAAGGAAGCTAATTTAGTGGCTCTGAGTTCTAGGGAGTGGTTTTGAGAAGGTGGAGGAGAGGCTAAGAAAACTAGTTCAATGTTATACCAATCATGCCTAGCCCAGATGTAGGCAGTGGCTGAATGGCAGTGAGGGAGATCCCTGCAGTTGAATGCTAAGTCATATGTGAGAGGGAACAGGGCAGAGCAGCCTCCTGGGGAAACCACATGAGCACAAAGGCATTGCCAGGAGCAGCAGCTGTGACAGCTGGTCACGCTTTCCTCTATGGTGTGCCTGTAGCTGGTACAGGATTCTATTTCCAAAGCCATCGCAATACACTGTCTGCACGAGTTTGCCTTCCTGCCTTCTTCAGTAGGCTGCCAGGCCCTTGGGTGGAAGCATAGTATTGCATTCCTCCTCCCCCCACTTTTGTTTTCTTAGCTCTTTGCTGAACTGATTTATCTAGTAAATCTTTAAATGAATCACAGCATAGGTCTAGAAAAGCACATAAATCAAAATGTACATCACAACAAATTTTCAGAAAGTGGGCACACATGTGGACCAAGCACCCAGACCTAGACACAAAATATTACCAGTCCTCCTCTTTCTCTCCCTTCCTGAATAAAATCCCTACACTCCTCCCCATAGGCTGTGCTGTCCTGATTTCTGAAGTCATACAAATGGAATGATGCAGATTGTATTTGCACTCATACAAATGGAATGATGCAGATTGTGCTCTTTTGTTCTAGATTCTTTCACTCAGCATTATGTTTGTAAAATTCAACTGTGTGGCTCCAAGGCAGAGCTGTTTATCCTAATCACTATAGAGTATTTTAGTATGTGGCTATGCTGAGTTTATTTATCTGTCCTCTTGCTGACAGGCATTGGGTTATATCCAGTTTAAGTCTCTTAAATATTGCTACTAGGAGCTCTCCTGTGTCCAAGTACACTGTTAAAGCCATATAAATTTCTGATGAACTGAGCTGATTTTTCTTTCCTGGGAAAATAATTCTTATGGTGGCAATAATCATATTAGCTGATAATAATAATGGCTAACACAAATTTAACACTTCCTGCATGTCAGGCTCGGTGTTAAGCAGATTTATCCTAGTTAATCTTTACAACAACAATGAAAGAGGCATAATTTTGATTCCCCCGCCTCCCCCCGCCACAGATTACAGATGAGGCAACTGGGGCTCGAAGAAGGCAGCGGGGTGGGGGGAGGGTTGCCCAACACACAAAACCAAACCTGGTCCCTTTGCCCTTCACCACTATACAGTCTCAAAACCGACAAACCCCATGTAGAATAGATCCCTCTTGGAATCCCATGAGAATCTGAATATAATGACCTGAGTACCCTGTTTTGTCCTGCTCCTAAGTTCTCACACAGCCCTGATGCCTGTTGCAGGGCGTTGCCTCGAATTCCCTCTGCATTGGGGCTCCAGAGTCTTTCCTGGCTGCCACGTCAGCTTCAGGGGCATTGTTGTATGGACCCACAGTGGACTTTTGGGAATCTGAAGTTCCCAACATTTGCTCACTTCCTCTGACCATCTTGTTTCCCAAGAGTAATGGGGCATGCCTGGTTTCAGTTTGTGGAAGTGAACTTTGAAGCAGAGAGATGACCTTTGCTTTTATGGTCATCATCAATTAAGCATTCATTCCCTGGAGGCAAAATGCTCAAATGACAGGGCCTGCTGGCAACATGTTGCCTGAATTTCCAAGATGTTGATTCTGGACCTGGCCCCTGGGCAGGATCAGAGCTGGCAATCTCAGCTCGGGAGAGGTGGGAATAAGCCAAAGTATACAAAAGTCTGTGGAGATTCTAGTTTCACTACATCTCTTACTTTTCCTTTTTCTCTTTTCTTCCTTTCTCCACCCCTCACTTCCTTCTTTTTTCTTTCCTTCCCTTCCTTTCATTGTTCCTTTCCTCTTATATTTCTTCTACAAATATTTACTGAGTGCATACATTATACGAGTTGCTTGGATTTTAGACATTAATCCAAAACCTTATAAGTGGTAAGAGACCTATTCCAGGCAGATGGAAACATAACATGTGCAAAGTTATGTGGTAGTCAAGGAGTCTTTATGTTCCCAGAGTTCCCTGCACGTAGGGCCTTGCACATCATGTTACATCAACATGTCCACTTTATATATCTGTTTTTCCCACCACAACCAAAAGTAGAAGTTGAATCTTACTCTTTTATTCATCTCTACATCTCCAGCAATGAACAGAATGCTTTTCCATACATGAGACTGTCAGTAAGGGTTCCATTTAATTTGATAACTCTTCAGGGGCAAAATGATGCTCTAGTGGTGATGGATTGGGGTTCCTCTTCACTCTGGGAGCAGAAGACACTGTAGGCAAGGCCCCTAGTCTCCCTAGTCTTGGTTGAGCCCAGTAGGAGAGATGAGTAAGAAATGAAGGACTTAGCCATGGTCTCCCTGTAGTTCCCCAGGCCCTAGATACATCAATTCATAAAAACACAGCCTTCCATGGTTAGCTTGGGCTTAGCTCATTGGTAAAGTCAGGGGTGGTAGAATCAAGAAGAAAGGTAAGCCCAAGCTTGATTCTAATAAAGCTTCACACAGTTCTGAAGCATAATTGGGATCAGTGTGTGCATGTTGAATGGATGAATTGTGGGGTGCAGCTACAGTGTTTGGACAGGTTCAAGCCTTGGACTGATGAGAGGGCACAGTCCTTTTGTGGCTACATGCAAGTCCCAGCTTGGAGGGCGGAGCCCTCCCAGTACAATTATAGCCAACAGCTATGGCTGTAAGCTTAAATCTATGGACAAAACATGTGGCCCCAGTGCCTGAGTAATGTAGGCTTCATAGAGTTCAGGTGCATGTAATTGAATAGGATCAAAACTCATGAGAATGTTGTAAACATCATGACCACGCCCTTATTTTGCCTCATGGAAATCTGGCTATAAAATAAAGACATGGCTTGTGGATGCTGGCGCTGTCTCTCAGGAAGCAGTGTCCCACCGAGGCTCAGCTTTCATTCTCTTGTTTGGCTTTTCTAAGCCTTTCAGATATGCCCACTAAGGTTCACCCTTGGCTGTGCCGGAATGGTGCAATGAATGCTTTGAAAAATAAAGGTAATATCTACCATTTCTTGAGTGGCATCTGAGTACCAGTGTCTGTGCCAACAACTGTGCATTCAGGCTCTCCCTCTTGCCTCATAGCAATTCTGATCTGCAGCAGCATTTCCCACGTTTAAAAATCATCTATCCCCCAGTCCCTTTAGATATTTTTGCCTAAATGCCACTAGTCTCATGAGATTTTACTATCCCAGATAACTGTTTACTGTAATGTCACTGTATATTGGTTTATTTACTGTATGTATATCTGCACTTTGCTCACACACAATAATTACCATTGGGCCTCTCCCCAAGAACCCATGTCACCCCTTTGGGGGCAATACAACAACACCAGAATGTACAGTCTACAAGCATCATTCCCATTTTACCAGAGGAGAGACCAAACCTTGGGAAGATGGACCTTGAGGTCGCACATCCCGAAAAGGCAAGAACCTGTCCCTGGTATGACCTGTCTGCAGTTCAAGTTCTCAGCACAACCACATCCTAGGGAATGAATACTTGAGAGGAAAGGGGCAGGTACCCCATCCAGACTCCTCCAAGACTCTCACTAATCCCTCATCAGAGGTACCAGGTGAGGACATAATGAGAGACCAAATCTACATCCAGGACCTGGCACATAGGGGCTACTTAGCACATTTGAGCTTCTTTCCAACTGGCTGTATCAAGTAGCTAAGGGTTGCATAATTGGGTTGCATAATTGGGTATTTTTATGTTAGACATATTTTACCAATTCAGGCTCTTTTTCAAGGCTATGATAATCACCTGGAGAGCATTTAAAAAATATCAATACCTACCCCAACCTGCAACCAAGATCCTGAAATACTTGGGCTGGGCTTGGGTCCTGGCACTGGTATCTGTTTAAAGCTCCCCAGGTGAATCTAACGCAACCAGGACCAAGAACCAGGACCTTGGGCAATGAACGGCTTTTCAAGATGCCAGGTTCCACATTTTTCTCCTTCCCTGGCACAGAGAGGAGGTTGGAGAACTAGCATGCCAGGAATTGGTATCCTCATGCCCTTAGAAAAGCATTTTTAATGGTAGGGTCTCTAAGCCCTTTCCAATCCTGGTTATATGTAACAGCAACACTGTGACCTTGGGCAAAAAAACCTATCCTCTTTTTGCCTCAACATCTTCCTCTGTAAAGTGGGACAAATACTAGTACTTCCCTCACAGGTGCCATAATTCTTATGATGAGCATTAAGCATAATAATATGTACCTACATGCGTAGAGCACTTAAAACTTTGGTTCTCCATGCATTAAAATGATTATTATCGTTATTCCTATAATTCTGGGTATTAAAGAGACTACCTTTTCCCTTTTCCTATATAGCTTCCTTTTCCCAGCTGTTTTTCCACCTGCCTTCTACATCCTTCCACCTCTTTCTAGTCAGGTACATGTGCTGCTCCATCCTGCTGGTTGTGTGTGGTTACCATGGTGATGGTTACTATAGGCATCTCTGTGGATGTTAAAGGAGTGAGGCAGATTATTCTGATCCCGCCTTGACCATCTTTGACTCCCTCTCCCCCGACTTGTCTCACATCAGAGGTTGTGAAGGAAAAATACCATCAAAGGAATGAAATTATGGTGCCTTACTCGTTGTAGATTCAACAAAGTTTTGTTAAATATTCTTCAAATGGATTGTTTAAAAAAATTCCTACAAATCTAGGGTATCATTTTTCCTAAAAGAATGACTACCCTGAGAGCTTTGCATTGGTGCTTGCAATGAGTTTCACATTATCATTGTAAGGTAGGTACTTTTCCTTTTCTTCTCTGGAAACAGACTTAGTGAGGTGATGATTTTAAAGCCATACAGACTATGCTAGGCTTACTAGGCAAATGCATCCTTTCTTCTTCAGTCATTCAGCTTCCAAACTCACAACTTTGCCACACTTTCATACCTGATCTACTATTCACCTAATATTTTTCTTTTAATTGAATTGCATTGTTTATTTATAAGATTATTTGAAGATAATCTTTATAAATATGTGCAGGATTGCCAGATGTATTTTTGAATAATGTTAAATAAAACTAAGGAGTCAAACAAAGACATATAGTTGTTCTTATATGTATGAAAACCCTCACAGTTATGTGCATTCCACCTCCATAAATGCTGGCCTATGCCACATTCCTCTCTGCCTATCCTTCACTTAGACATATTCTTGCCTGGCTCCACCCTACTCAGGTTTATAATCTAGGAGGGCTCTGGTATAATCTAAGAGGATTTCTGATATTTGAAATGATATGTCTAATATAAATAATGCAGATTTGAGAAAGACTTAGAAAAGGCATAAATCTAGATCATGCAATTTTGGCAATATATACACGGCAAACCTGAAATAGAATATCTAATAAAAAAGAAATAATTCACCACACTGTTATTCTCTGGAGGAGAAAAAAGCCTTTGCTTCATACTAATTGTATCTCACCTTATCTTCCTTATTAAAGGGTTCCACTGATAGCATCAACCTGTATCATGATCTCAGATTATGAACTTTGTTGACACAATATATCAATCAGTCCCAAACTTTTAAAGAGATTAAGCCAGTGCATGGAAGGAACATACTAAGGATAAAATTAAATCATTTATGTCTATTTTAAAAATATCTGTTTCTATAGAGACAACCTCCTAAGTAGCTCAAAATGATTATATGAGAATAAATGCAGGGAAAATTCTAGCTAACAATTAAACTTGTGAACAAATATTCAAAACCTCTATCTGAGGAGGCAATGTACTATCTGTACTATTGGGAACCTACAAAGGACTTCTTTACATAGTTTATCACTGTGGCATTTACAATAGCTTCTGGAACGAAAAAAAATATCCATATAATACATTGTACATGGGGATTTATTGGAATCACTTGCACAACATCATTCTTGGAAATAGTCTTTGAACACCCCAGGAGAAAGAGGGAGGAAGTGAAAACTCCCCACCTGGGGGAAAAATGCAAATTAGACAAATGGCACCACTCAGGGTTTCAATTATGCTTTCAGCATGTTTCCACTCAAAATGTCCTCTGGGCTTAATGCAAATGTCACAAAAAGACAAACTTTAGCTGGGAGACAAAACCACAATTGAAATGGGAAGTTTGGCATGTGAATTAAGGGGCTTAATCTTCCTGACCTTGATTTTATGCTTTTCTACTTCTTTCGAATGTAGTTCTTAGGGATGAAAATCCAAAAGGCATGGATTTATTACCATCTAGAAATGTGTGAGGGAGCAAATTAAACTGCATTAGGATCTCAGGAAATATGAAATCTTGATGGATTTAAATTCAGCTGCAAAATATAGAGTAGTCCTGTTCATGTAGAAAGGTATGAACTAATATATGGAATTTATTCTTACAAGTGTTTTGGGTCGATCAGCTCACATCTCAGATGGGCAAATGGTCCTCCTACATACATTATATAATCATAGAGACTTGCAAATTGGTTGGCACATAAGTTGTAGGGGCTCTCAGAGTTTATGGTCAGCCTCTGCTTGTATGTTTCTGTGAGGATATGTGAAGATCAGTCAAACAATAGACTTTGAACCAGTCATCTGGGAGTTGTAGCCACAGACAAATATGCTTGGATCACTTCTAGAAATTCAAAGTCTTACACAGAAAAGAGTGGCTTTGTTCAGCAGTATGCTCATAATAGAAAAAGTCCTGATTTGTGGCATTTGCCAATGCCTATGGTGTAAATATTCTAAACATAGCTGATAGCAGCTAGCAATGTGCTTTCAACCAACTTGCAAATTTCTAAAAAGTTAGCAATCAGTACTCAGGAGTGTAAGTACTAGCTGGCTCCAGCACACCATGGAGACCAGGCTATGACTGGGCAGAAGAGTATAAATGCTTTGCTCTCCCTCAGACAATATCAGATATCCCAGCACTCCTGACCTAGTTAGTAAAACAGAATTTAATTGCTTTATCAGTAGGGAGGCCTGATCTGCAAAATCTTTGCTGGGGCATGGAAAGCCATGCCTTCCTGACAACTGAAGTAGTATTTAGTTCAGAAACGTCAGATGGACTCTCCCCAGGATACAGACCATGACTTAATTGTTTCTCGCATCTTCGGTATCCCACTGGCACCAACAGGGCTTAGTCTAGAGGCTCTTTGGACTTGCCCAAGTGAGAAAAACAGAAAGCATTTCATTTGGCTCCCCTGAATACCATCATTTCTCAAGCACTCTGATCAATCAAGCTTTCATGAACATATGTTCAGTTCTAACCACATGGGGCCAGATGCCTGTATGATACAGTAAGTGCATCCTCCAGCTTTGATTCATTCTACCCTCCTGATTCTTGAATGCTGTGAACTGAGTCCTGTGTTTCACCTGGAATCAGTGCTGATATCCACAGAGCTTCTGTAAGACTCTGGGCACATTCCTAACTATGACTGATTAATCCAGGAGTAGATTTCCCTTCAAAGGCTTTGTAGATTTGGTAGATGCAGAGTGCATATAAAATGGTCTTAATACCATGTCATGTGTCAATTCCAACTTTGATAAAATAGAGTTTCAATGCTATTGTGTCAGCTAAAGATATAGTGAATGATTCTGTCAAGTGATCTTCAGCCAAAACCTATTTTATATAAACCCTTAAGAGCTTTCTCTTGGAGAAAAGACAAAACCACATCTGCTTTCAGGAAACTTTCTCTGCCAAGCATTAAAAACTGAGCTGCTAGCTCTGAATCCAGTCTTTTCTGACAGGGTCTTACATTTTCCTTTTGCTACAAATTCCTTAAAACATGGCAGTTTGTTTTCTGGAAGAATTCTGTGCATTGTCTATCTCATGGTGGTTATAGTCAGCATGAATTTGTATTTCAAATAGGAATTACTTTATATGGCATAGTGCCCAACACAGTACACATTAACCTTGTTTGTTGAATGAATAAATAGCAGAACTGCAACTTGGCAGCTAAATAAATTTGAAACCCCTCAAACAAAACTGAGAATGATGGCCCAAACTCATGTGAATATTTGAGTGAGTCAATTTGAAAGGCACCTGATCAGATAAGTGAAACCAAAATCACAAATTCAGCAACTTTGAGAATCACTAAGTCTCAGATTTACATAGATCCCCTCTCAGATTTTTGTATTACTAGCACAGTGTTTTTTACATAGCCCTTACGGTTTTTATTTTTATTTATCTACTAATTATGTGCACACATGTCTTCTTCCCTATGATTGTCAGCAGGGTAGGTTAGTGAGAAATGTGCTCTCCTACAACTTTTCAGATATTTGGCAGTTGGAATTGTCTAGAGACAGAGTGTAGCCAACTGTTCTGTCTGAACCTACACTGAGACTCAGATCCTGATTATGTCTGATGCTCTGGCAGTCTCTGACTTCTCCAGTACCTCTCTACTACATAGCAGGGAAGGAACCTTCAAAGAAGGCTACTTCTGTATAACAGAACCAGAAAGAAGATGGAGTGGAGAACACAGTATTATTTTCTTAGTCCAGCCCCATGGGTGTGCAGTATATAGAGAGAATAAGCTAAAAGAATAAGATGAATAAGAATAAGAATAAGAATAAGAATAAGAATAAGAATACTCAAAGATTCACAAACCACAGATGATTTAGGTAACATCAAGAAGTGTTACTCTTGTTCCTAATTTCAAAATATTATGGTGAATGGGGACTGGCCCTATCTCTGAATGAAAGACAACTTGGTTTTGCTCTGGTGCAATGAATACTAAAGCATCTTACAGTCTTTTGGCATTGTGAAGGGTTCACAGTTTGGGGGATCCTAGAGATGGACTTTGAGAAGCAGCTTTCCTATAGAAGGCAATGGAGGCACGCCCTTCAAGGGCTTTTCAGAACCATTAATCAATAAAGAAGCCAGAAGGAGAGATCATGGAAGAATTGTCTGTGAGTTTGTATGAGATTCCCTGGGTTCTTCCAGAAATAGGAATCAAGAGAGGAGTGTCTGTTGAAGTCCTACACTTGGAGGTGGGGGAGGGGAGAGGGCAGTTAATAAGCAGGTGCAGTGCACACATTGACATTCGCATGGCCTCTTTATTGTCCAAATATTGGAAAAGCCTGAAGAAATTCAGGACCATTTGGAAAGTCTTGTTCTTCCTGAGTGAAAAATTTGCTTGTCACTGAATACTTTCAAGTGGAACCTCAATAACTATTCAGCAGAAATATGAAAGAGATTCTAGCATTGGATGACGTCTCTTACAATCTGAAATTCTATTATTCTAAATCTTAACATATTCATCCATTATCCCATAAAAATACCATTTGTTTACTTGCAGTGTGCAAGACAGTAGGCAGAATGGGATAAATGCCAACATAAAGATAAATAAGGCATGCTACCTGCTTCCATGATATATTCAGAATCTAGAAGGTTGGGGCACATAATCATTTGGAGGGATGCCTCTTGAAGGATGGTTATCCATTTCTACACTGTGTCAAAAGGCCAAACAAGTGCCAGAAAGTAGAAATTACAAGCAGGCAGAACATAGTCCAATATAATAAATTATTTCTAGAAATGAGAGAAAGGCAACCAATGAGCAGGCTCATCATTACCAGATGCATTCAAGGTGATAGATTATCAAGGATGTATCTCACTTTACTGAGGAGCTGCAGTCTCTAAAACTTGCTTAGGAAGCAAAGTTTTGTATAATTTTACTAAATTTTATTATAAAATTAAATGTCTTCTAGACAATATTTGGCCTTATGTCATAATAAAATCATATTTAAGAATGCAATAACACATTTGAAACATTTGAAGGAAAGAATGATAACTTTTCAGTTAAATATTGATACTAATCTATAAAGCAAATAGTAAAAGTATGCAAATAACATGGTCAAGTGTTCTGAGTTTTTGAAGGTCTAATTATAATGATGCCCACCTGCAAAACTGAGCATTGCAGATCTAAAGGGCCATTAGTTTTGACTTAATCTCTCCCTGTAACATTAGATAGATGATCAGCTCTTCTCTTTCTAGGCTCTGTAGGACCTCTTGGGCTTTAGAAGGGCTCAGAATGATTTGGGGATAAAGGCAGGTAGGAGTGCAAATAAGTTAAAATGTGGAAGATGAGCAAACAAACAAACAAACAACAACTCTGCAGAAAAAGTCTTCAGGGAATGTATGCTGAATCAGCTTCTGAAGTATCAATACCAAAATAGATGTGTAAAGTGCTATCATGAATAGAGAAGACACAGTCCTATCTCTCAAAGAGCTTATAATCTGTGATCTGAAGCATTACTCAGTACACAATGGTCTGTAAACTTTAAAAACTGAAAGAATGCAAATCAAAACCACAGTGCAGTACCATCTCACACCTATCAGAATGGCTATCATCAACAAATCAATAAATGACAAGTGCTGGTGAGGATGTGTAGAAAAAGGAACCCTTGTGCATTGCTGGTGGGAATGCAGACTGGTATAGCCACTGTGGAGAACAGTATGGAGTTTCCTCAAAAAACTAAAAATGGAACTCCCATTTGACCCAGTTACCCCACCTCTAGGAATATATCCCAAGAAACTAGAAACACCAATCAGAAAGGATATATGCACCCCTATGTTCATAGCAGCACAATTTACCATAGCGAAGATTTGGAAACAGCCTAAGTACTCATCAGCAGGTGAGTGGATTAGAAAACTATGGTATATCTACACAATGGAATATTACACTGCAGTAAAAAAAACAAAGAAATTCTTCCCATTTACAATAGCAGATAGAACTGGAGAGCATTATGCAATGCAAAATAAGCCAGTCAGAGAAAGATAAATATCACATGATCTCACTCATTTGTGGAATACAATGAACAACATAAACTGATGAATAAAACCAGATCCAGAGACAGAGGAGTATCAATCAGACTGTTAAACCTCAGAGAGAAGACAGGGAATAAGGGGGAAAATCAACCAAAGGACTTGTATGCATGTATATAAGCCTAACCAATGGACACAGACACCAGGGGCTGAGGGCATGCTTGGGGAGGGTGAGAGGAGTAATAGGGGGCAAGGACATATATGTAATACCTTAATCAATAAAGAAAAAAATAAAACCTGAAAGAAGGTGGGTTCTGGGAGAGGAGGAACTAATCATCAAGCTTTTAACAAAATATCAGGAGCACAGTAGATACTCAGTAAGTGATTTTCCCCACCTCAATCCTCATATGATGTTTCAACATTTTACAGAAGGAAAATTACGGATGCTTGGATTGGCTGAGTTACCTATGATGCAAAGGTTCAAACACATAGAACTGGGGTTCAAACCCAGTTTTGCCACTCTCCAAAGGCTACACTTTTCACTGCACTATTCTGTGTCTTCTGATTACTTTATTTGAAAAATTCTCCAAGAAATAGTGCCTGAAAAAGAGAAGTATTTTTTCACATAAAATTTAACAAACCAGTCTTTAATAGGTTAGTTTCAAAACCTAATTAATCCACAAAAAAGGTATGAATTGGCTGGATATCAAAACCTTGTAAAGCATCAAACTTTAATATGTGACCCAGCTGAGGACGCTAACAAGGCATCACTCACACTAGTTCCTGCACTGGTTCAGTGAATGTAAATGACTGTGGGAACAAAGAGAAAAGAGTGTTGGATAAATGGATAATCATTAGAAATTATTCAAGGCACTTCCCTAGATCTTCTACTTTCTCTACAAACATGCTGGTTTTCATGTTTGGTGTCTGTCTTCTATAATAGTTACCATTTATGGAATGTTTTCTAAATGCCAGACAGTACGATAAACACTTTATAAACATTATTTCTTTTAATTCTTCAACAGTCCCATCAAGGTAGTATTTTAGAGGTGAAGAAATCAAGTTTCTGAGAGATTAAGAAAATGTCTTAAGGCCACACATCTATAAGTGGCAAAACTGGAACTTGGTTTTTTACATCTATTTTAGAGGCCTATCCCAGATCCTCGCAGAGAGGAAGGGGGTGGATTATTTTAGGATGGTGGACTCAAAGTAAATGTTAGAAGTTATTCCATAGCATAGGATCACATGGTTTAACCAGAAGTAAAACAGTTTGTGTCTAGAGTTGAAAAAGGTGTCAAAGATGGAGCTGAATTGAATCTTGAAGTGTTAATTCCATCAAGGGCAAACCAGAGGTCAGAAGTGCTTGTAACTTAAAGTTTAGGGAACAGTTAAACTTGGAAAAATGCATGAATGGGGCTTGCCAGATCTTTATGCAATTCCAGAACATATAAAAGTATTGAAGAGCTTTTACTAGTATGAATTCTTTAAAAGTTGAAGGAAATTTTCTATCATTGATCTATCTATAACTTTTATTAAAGAAGTCTTGAAATTTTGACTTTTTGCAGACCAATGCCCTATTATTCTACTTCAAAATAATCACAAGTCTCCAAATCACAGCAAACAAAACCCCATAGGGGAGGAGAAAACAGCAGAGAAATTTGATCTATGATCTTTAGAATGGATTCATTTCATAAGACCAATAGGTGATCTGTTACCAGTGTGTCGATGACTATCTTCTATATCAAAACTCCTGAGGCACTTTGAATACCCCACCCTTTAACCCCCTTGGGATACCTCTAGTGCTTCTAAGCAGAGATGGCCTTGTGGGAACTCATTCCTGAGAAGGTATAGAAATGTTTCCAGAAGACAGAATAGTGTTTGGGGGGCTGAAGTACATGGCCTAGGGTATCAGAGATGATCGTTCCTAAAGGATAAATTTTCAGTATTAACAAGGTATTGTGTCTTGATAATAACCATCAAGGATTCCAATCAAACTGTAACAGAGTGCAGAACACCAACTTCACAATTTCCTCCTGACCTGGCCTTTGGTAACTTGGGAGCTCTTTGAAGACAGTGGTCTCATACAGCTTCATCTCTATCTTTTCAGCTATGCTCAGACTTAGCACTGGCAAGGGTTGGCAATCAAAAATATTAGTGGACTCTTTTTGGTTACAACCAATTAATTAATAATTCACCTCCTACCTGATTCAGTGGGTGAAATTAAAAATTTGTTGCAACTAGTTGACAGGACCTTATCAGGAAATTAAAATAAAATCATCTGGCTTACAATACATGAACCACAATTAATTCTTGTATGCATATATGGGTTTCTGATGTAAGCAAGAAAGTGATAAGCCCTGTGGCTCATGCCTATTCATCCCCCAATTCCCAAGAGAATTTTATTGCATCTCTTATGCCATATGGCATCATCTCTAGCTTTAGCCTCATGGGAATGTAGGAGGATGCTTGCCAAGAGTGTCTTGCTATTTGTTTAAAGTACCCCAACTTTCTGTGATTTTTTCTCTCTCTCAACAACAATAACCCACATTCATTTCCTTAAGAAGTAAAAGCCAATGCAGCTGAAGGCTTTGTGCTGCTTTCCATCCAAATGTAAAATGGTGACTTTTGCAATTGAGGGATTCTTATATGGGATCTCAAGTTTATTGCTGTTTAAGGTTCCCGAGATTATTTCTCTCTCTCTCTCTCTCTCTCTCTCTCTCTCTCTCTCTCTCTCTCTCTCTCTCTCTCTCTCCATATATATATATATATATATATATATATATATATATATATATATAAAATCTGTAAGCTGAAACATATGGTTCCACACAACTGTGATATTTTCGATAATGAATCACAGATGTTTAAATGGGTGTAATCTAAAAACACTTTAATGCTAAGATGCTGGAATCTTACTGCAAACATTGTGAAGTGAGGACCTTTAAATTATGTTGGTTTTCAGATATGATCACTAGAAATACAAATTTCCATATCCTGGAAAAACATCAAGCAGAAAGGAATGACTCTCCCCCCCACTCTTTAAAGAAACAGTGTTCAAAGTAATCAGGAACTCCAAAGGTGTGAATTTGGTTATTCTATTGATAACTGCATTGCAGTCCATTCTAGAATTAAGGGAGAACTTACACAGTGGGATATCCTTTTGACTCTGTACCCATCCTATATCACATAATATTTTAATGGTAATAAAATTTCAAGGGCCTGAAATGGGAAATGTGCCCATTTACCACCCCAATCATCCCTTACTTGTTCCACCAACCATTAAATTTGATGTATAGTCTACAAAACTATATCCATAGTTAAACTAGAGGCCTGGTGCACATAATTCATGTGGGGGGAGCGGAGGGGATCCACAGCCCAGCCTGCAGCCTCTCCAATCCGGGATCCCTTGGGGGATGTCTGACTGCCAGAATGGCCTAAACCAGCAGTTGGACATCCCTCTCACAATCCTGAACCACTGTCTCCTAATTGCTCACCTACCTGACTGCCTGGCTGCCCCTAACTGCCTCCCCTGCTGGCCTGGTAACCCCTACTGCCCCCCTGCTGCTGGCCTGATCACCCCCAACTACTACCCCTTGCCAGCCTGTTGTTCAGTTGTTTGGCCGTCCTTCATTAACCCCCCTGCCAGCCTAGTTGCCTCACACAGCCTGCTTGTTTAGTCTTTGATTGTCCCTCACTAACCCCCCTGCCAGCCTGGTTGTAGGCAGTCACCTTGTGAAGGCATGAGGGTTAATTTGCATACTACCTCTTTATTATATAGGACTAGAGGCCCGGTGCATGAAATTCATGCACCGGGGGTGGGGGATGTCCCTTAGCTCAGCCTGCACCCTCTCCAATCTGGAACCCCTTAAGGGATGGCCTAAATGGGCAGTTGGACACCCTTCTCACAATCCAGGACTGCTGGCTCCAAATTGCTAACCTGCCTGCCTCCCTGATTGCCCCTAACCGCTTCTGCCTGCCAGCTTGATCACCCACTAACCACTACCCTGCCAGCTTAATTGATGTCTAACTGCTCTCCTGCCAGCCTGTTTGCCCCTAACTTCTCTCCTCTGCCAGCCTGGTCACTCCTAACTGCCCTCCCTGCAGGCTTGATCGCCCTCAACCTCCTTCCCTTGCAGGCCTGGTCCCTCCCAACTGCCTTCCCCTGCTGGCTTAATCGCCCATAACTGCTCTGCCTTGCAGGGCCTGGAACCTTCCAACTGTCCTCCCCTGCTGGCCATCTTGTGGTGGCCATCTTGTGTCCACATGGGGGCAGGATCTTTGACCACATGGGGGCAGCCCTCTTGTGTGTTGGAGTGATGATCAATTTGCAAATTACTCTTTTATTAGATAAGATGGAGGCCTGGTGCATGGGTGAGGGCTGGCTGGTTTGTCCTGAAGGGTGTCCTGAATCAGGGTGGGGGTTCCCTTGGGGTGATGGGTGGCCTGGGTGAGGGGCCTGTGGAGGTTTTCAGGCTGGCCACGCCCCCCAGAGACCCAAGTAGAGGCCCTGGGATCTGGGATTAATTTATGTCTATAATTGAAACTTTGTAGCCTGGAGCAGAACCAAGCCTTCTGCTCGCTCTGGGGTGGCAGCCATTTCTGTTTGAAACTTTGTAGCCTAGAGTGGAGGCCTAGGCCGGCAATGGCAGGCTGAAAGCTTGGCTTCCTCTGTTGCCAGAGAAACCCAAGCCTCTGTTCTCTCCAGCTCAGTGGCTGCGCTATTTCTGTATCTCTTATAATTGAAACGTTGTAACATTGAGTGGAGGCCTAGGCCAGCAATGGCAGGTGAAAAGCTTGGCTTCCTCTGTTGCTGGGGAAACCCAAGCTTTCCTCCTGCTCTCAGTGGCGGCAGCCATCTTGGTTGGGGTTTATTTGCATAATCTGCTCCTGATTGGCTGGTGGGCATGGCTGGGGGTGTGGCTTGTGGGTGTGGTGAAGGTACAGTCAAATTTGCATATTACTATTTTATTAGATAGGATAAATAGGTTTGCTTTTATATCTACTACAATCTTTTCATGTTAGTTCATATAGATCTGTTTCATTCTTTTCCAGGACTGCATAATACCTCTTAGTATATGATATCATTAAAGAAGTTCCTATTACTGGTAACTTAGAGTTTTCCTGTTGCATATTTACTAGTGTGTAGTAGTACACACCGTTATACCCATTCTTTTGTACCTATGTGCAAGTATGTCTCTACAGTTGAGTCTCATCTTGCAAATGGCGATTAAAATCTTGTAAGACACTGACAAATCATCTACAAGAAAGGTTATATCATTTGGACTCTAGTACAAAGTATTAGAGTTCTCTTTCCTCATACTAACAGTGGATAGTCCTATATAATAAAAGGGTAATATGCAAATCAACTGAATGGCAGAATGACCAGTGGCTATGACGCACACTAACCACCAGGGGCCAGAAGCTCAATGCAGGAGCTGCCCCCAGCCTGCAGGCCCTGATTATCCAATCAGGACCTGCTGGCCAATCTCTTGGTCCCTTCCTCCAGCAAGCAGGCTCTGATTGCCTGATGGCGAATGGGGAACTAGGGATGGATGGCAGCAGATGTGGGAGGCTCCAGCCCAATGCCCGCACCCCACTGGTTACCCCACATACAGAGGGTGACCGGTGGCAGGGTATGGGGCCAGTGAGCAGGCAGAAATGGTCAACCTCTCTGTTCCTCCCCATGACCAGCAGGCTCCAATCTCCCGATGGCGAACAGGGAACCACAGGTGGATGGCCATGGGGGCGAAGCCAACTGCCCACAGCTGAGAAAGATGGCCCTGATTGTAGGCCAGGTCTAGGGATCATACTTGTGCATGAATTTCATGCACCAGGCCTCTAGTATGATATAATGTGATGTTTATATTTTGCCAAGTTGATAGTTAGAAAAAATATATCATTAATTTGTATAGTTTTGATGAATAGTGAGGTTATGTATTGTCTCACAGTATGGGTCAGCCATTTTTATTTACTTTCTGTGAATTTCAACATGGATTAGCATTCAAATTTCCATAGCCTGTTTTCTTGCTTTTCTCTTTACTAGGTTACAAGCTTCTTGAAAGAAAGAACTGTTTGTTCTAACCCCAGTACTTTGCAGAGAACAAACATAAATGTTTTGTTGAATGAATACATACTTGTATGGCTAAAGCTAATGTTTCTTTCTGTTACTACACAGCTGCTTACTATACTCCCCCTTTCAAAGAGGAAACTCAAATCAGCACCTTCCTACCTTCCTCAGTTCCCTCTCTACCTTCCCTCTTAAACACTGCCTTTCCCTTATCAGAATAAGCCAAGTGCAGGGTTGTGGCAGCCTGTTAATCCTGTATCTCCAGTACTGGCCCAGAGCCTGACACGTACTAGGCACTCAGGAAATGTTTTCTAAGTGAACCGATCTTTGTGTTACCACCTGTCAAACTGTTTCTATACCAGATACCACACTGGCACACAACTAGGAAAGGTGGACTGGAGTTTTTTACTTTCTTTCTACTTTTCTGAATCCCTTAATCTTCATTGTCCTGGCATTTTGCTATTGTTTTTTTTATGGCAGATGCATAGAAAAAGTTGCACACAAACTTGCTAGAGTGTGTCCAACTGAGATGCTGAACCCTTGAACTGAATTCATACTCACATAGGCTGGCATGAAGTTCTAAAATCGGCTGAGACACACAAAGAGCTTGGGGGTTAGCTGATCACCTCTTGTCCCTCTAAATCAAGAGTCAGGAATCCACAATCTGTGGGCTAAATGTGGCCCACTACCAGTTTTTGTAAATAAGGTTTTATTGACACATAGCAACACTATTTGTTTCAAGTTGTCTATAGACGCTTTGCTCCACAACTGCAAAGTTAAATAGTTACAACAGATACTTTCTGGTTCACAGTCTAAAATATTTTTTATCTAGCCCTTTGCAGAAAAAGTTTGCTGATCCATGCTATAGACCAAGGTCACATTTTCCCTAATACACTTTTTTTTTTCAAGAGATCTGCTCTAAGTTACTTGAGTGTTAAGGTAAGTAAACTCACCTACAATGCTTTTTGTATTTCAGTTTGATAATTAGCCACAAAGATAATCAGCAGAGTGGAGAAATGACCCACAAGCACTATCTAAATGTGATCCCAATGCCTGGTATTATCTTTAATTTTCAAAAATAAAATTTACTGGGAGATTATTTTTCATTCCAAAAAAAAAAATCTCAAGAGATTTAACTTTTAAAATACACTTTTAAAATCCACAATCGGCACTCATTAAATATATGGATTTAAAGCACTCATAGGGAAGATGAATATACACAGAAGAGCACATGGAATTATGTGTATATATATTTTTTATGTCTCTAAAGCAATAATGTAATTTAGAGCCAAAAAAATTACAAGAGAATCATGCTTCTGGTCAAGTTCACACACAAAATTATTTGTGTTCAGAGTCTACCTTCCACACTTAAAATAATCTGTCATCAATGAATGTGATTTGTCACTAACTTTTATTTCTTTCTTATAAAGAGACTGTCATTATTTTCACCAAAATACTTAGGATGTCTACTGGTAATTTTCTGCACTCTCTAAGTAAAGCTCTTTGAAAATTTAGCTTTAAAAAAATGAAGTGGGAATTATCCAGTCCAAAGATGATAGGAAAATAGCGGTCTCTATCTCCCCCCCCCCCGCCCCGCCCCTCTGGCAAGGGCTTTGAGCACCATTTCTCTCAGTAAAGGGGCCAAAAGAAAAAATACAGAAAAAAAAAAAAACACACAACAACGCTTAAATTATTTTAACATTTCCATAGAGTTAGCTTCTCTGTTGGAACATTTAAAAGAAACAGTCACTGTGTACTTTAAGTACATAAAATCCATTGAACTCATATCACCTGCAAACAAAAAAGTACCACATTTAAACGATTGCATGTATTTTCCCTGTAATTTTCTAAGTTGAGCTGGTTGGTTGACTGGGTGTCATGCATATGGATTTTTTTTTCCCAGCACCGCAAAGGATTCTGGGTAAGAAGGTCCATTTCCAGACTAGGTGCCGAGTATGAAAATGAAATCTAGCCCAAGAAGAAATTAACCCAACAAGAATGGGTATAATGTAAAAGAAAATGAGATAGAATAACTTTCTCATTCTTATATCAGTAGCAACTCTGAAAATATTCATAGTAGCTGCAATGAATAAAACAGTTGCTATTTTCAACTCCCACCCCTTCTGAGGAAAGTGGGTCCAGCGAAAAGCAAGACCCTTGTTTATACTAAGTCTCTCAGTGGATTTGGGTGTTGAAGTTTGAGAGGGTATAAAGTGCAGTGGCTGCTGAACTGCTCTTCATAATAAAATATTAATTGGGAGAAAACAATAATTCAGACAAGAAGGTGTGAGGAGCAGAATTGAGAGGGAGAGGAGAGAAGAAAGGGGAAAGCTGAGAGATGATAGAAGACCATGATTGTCTCCCCAGTAAACTGCACTGATCATGAGTGGTGTGTTTGTGTGTGTGTTTGTGTTTCTTCACCACCTGATATAGGAGTCATGTTTTATTTACTTGCCGAGGTCAAGACTGCCATGGTCAGTCTTTGTGGCACAGAAGCAAAACAGCCTATGAAGACACAAGCCCCTAGGAAGCAATATTAATTAGGGGAAGGCTTTAGATTTTCACAGCTATGGAAGTAAGGGGTTCAATTTTAGTTTTACTAACCCACCAGGGGTTAGAATGGGCCTATGAACATTTGGTTAAGTTTACTATTTATTCAGCTCTTTCTGTGAGCCAGGCCATATATTAAGATTTCACATCCATTATGTTAAATTTTTTTTTTCTTATCCTCAACTGAGCATGTTTTTTTATTGAATTTTAGAGAAAGAGTATGTGAGGCAGTGAGAGAGGGAAAGGAGGAAGATGAGAGAGGTAGGGAGGGAAGAAAGGCGAGAGAGACACTGATGAGAGAGAGAAAGATTGATTGCTTGCCTCCTGTATGCACCCCAAATGAGGATCAATCCCACCACTTTTTGGTGAACAGAATGATGCTCCAACTGGCCAGGGCCATGTCAGTATCTTTCTAATTTTTCACAAGACTGTGTAATATTAGTATTATTTTCCCATTTTACAGAAAAAGAAACTGAGCCTAAAGGGAAGCTGGTAAATCTATCTCTGTGTGACAAATATAGAAGAATCTGATCTCCAAAAAGGGTCTGTCCAACTTTAGAGCTCACTCCTTTGCTGTCTCTCACCTGTTTAGCAAACTGAGTCTCAAGGATTCTGTCGGGTTACATGGGTTTCATAAGCATTAGAAGAACATTCAGCTCCTGTCTTCAGTTATAATGAGGCTGGCAGGTGAGTTAGCCATTTAAGATAAGGTGACCATGCTGCAAGACGGGAAGACAGTACAAGTGCAAACTAAGGGCTCTGAAAAGAAAACAAGAGCAACTGTCATGGTTTGTGCCTGTGCCACAAAAGGCTTCACAGAAGAAATGGCATTTAAACTTCACTTTGTAGGATGAGGAGAACCAAATAGTTGTTTGTCACAAGTAATTGAAAGTAAGCTCTGTGACTAATGATCAACATCAACAGTGGACGGATGGATTCCACCAAAGGATGATTCTGGTGTCAGGTGCACAAACCATCTCTAATTCCTTAAAAAAAACAGTATCTATGCCACTCTGTTTATTTTGTTTTTGTTCAGTGTTAACAATAAAAATAAATAAAGAAAATGACCCAAAACCCCAGTATTTCTTTTATTCTATCCATGAGATAATGTCTTTGAGAATATTCTGAGGAACTATAAAACATAGTGTAATTTTCAGAGTGAAAATGAAAAGAAAAAGAACACGAGAAATGGAGAAATAAAATGTGTGTGACAGGGAGCAGGACTCCTCTCGATGAATTTTTCAAAAGGAAATGCTATTAAAAACACATTATCCAGTATTAAATATGCACTATTTAATGCTATTTTTTCAGAAAAGAATATCCACTAAATATATAGAGAGACTATCAGCTGTGTAATGTTCAGAGGTGAAATGTCCTCCCTCCCAGGTGTATGAGATTTTTGCACAGAATCTCTGACACTTAATTTACTGATCTGTAAAATGGGATCAATGAGGCCTATTGCCTAAAATTGTCTTGAAAAAAAAAAAGAGAATGTGAAGCATCTGTTCTAAATGAAGACATCTAAAATAGTTGCATGTGTAATTTTATTAAAATAATGGACCAACCCATAGTTGGTTCATTGCCCCTCTCTTTTAATAAACATCATAATCTATAAAAATAAAAATAGCTCTTATTGATCCACTGTGCTTAAATTGAAAGGACTGTTTTCTGCAATACTGTCTCCCATAGGAGATACATCTCTTAGAAAGTACAATATAATATACTAGAGGCCCGATGCAAGAAATTCTTGCAAGGGGCTCGGTCCCAGTAGCCATGGCAGCTGCCTCGACTTCGTCCAGAAGATGGTCCAGAAGGTTGTCTGGACAGTCATTCCACTGTTCGGCCATCGGTCTAATTAGCATATTGCACTTTTATTATTATAGATGCTAATATCAAAAGGGCCAATTAAGTATTGTACAGTCAGTCATCCCCTTGAATGAATAGACAGGAAAGAGGGGGGAAGCCTCATTGTGGGCAGGCCACCACACCAAGGTCTTCTGTCTGAGCTGCTGCAGTGGGTTCTGCATTGGTCTCCCAGCTTCTCTATCCTACCCATCCGCCTCCCCTCTCCCTCACACTGGTCTCAACACAGCAAAGAGAGGTCCAAGTATGGCTTCTGGAGTCAATTAGCCAAGTTCTTAGTCTAATCAACAACACCCCACATAATCTGGTTCATGTCCTTCTACTTTCACCCTCACACTCAATCCAGCATCAATGGCCTCCTAACTCCTTCTTAAACTCCAAGGTGTGCTCCTGCCTCAGGATCTTTGCATTTACTATATCCTCTACCTGCAGTTCACTTCTATCACATATCCAAGACTACATCCCTCATTTCCTAATTTCCTTCAGGTATCTACTTAAATGTTGTGTGGTCTTCCCACTTAATATTACAAAACTCTGACATTTCTCTGCTTTATCTGTCCTTTGAACTTTCCATTATCAAAATGTATTTTATAGTACATTTTCTGTTACCTACACTATGTCTTCCTCTTTCTCAAGACTGTAAACTCAAGGGCCTAGAAAAGTACTTGACACACAATGACTCAATACATATTGAATCAATCAATGAATAAGTGAGTGAATTAATTTCTTTTTTATTCATTTACTTATCTACTGTATACTGCCAATAAATTAATGATGAATGACTATAGTGAAGCAAGTAGGTAGGTTACCAATTGGCAAAAAAGACAGATATAATGTGACCTTTGTTATTGTTGTTTGGTCAGGTATGAATATGAAAAAAAGATAGAAAAATTAAATACATAATAATTTTAAGGCATTTATCAGAAGGTATTTTTTTTTTAGCCAATAGGAAAACTTTCACATGGAAGCGGCAAATCAGCAAGAACCCTGGAATAAAAACTCAGAACTTGACAAGTTGTGGAACCTTGGACAAGCTGATCCATGTTTTTGAACTTCAGTTTCCTAATCTGTGAAATAACCCATGGGACTGAAGTGAAGCTGAAATGAGACAATATTCATAGATCACTTGCCAGGGTGTCCAGAATAGAGTAAAGGGTCAATAAACATTACCATAGCCATCACTGGAATTTAAGTCACTCAAATGTGGGTATTCTGGAGAAAAATGAAATAGGTGAAGCATTTTAAAAACAAGTCATCCCATTCTTATTTGAGTGAACTTCAGGAACTGGAGTTATTATATGGTAACTCATCCAAACGTGGTATTGAAATGAAACTTGTTTTTGAAAATAAGATTTCCACCATTTTGAAAAGACCCAGTTTTTAAACACTGATAATGGCTCCCGACTCCCCTAAAACTCCATTGGAGTCATGGCTCACATCACTTATTCTCTTGTTTAGACACTACCAGAAGCAAACCAATGATTATAAAAGTGAGTACTCCTCTTTGGGATCTGGGCTGCCAACAAAGACTGAGCAAATGACACCACAGGGAATGGTGCTATTAAAGCTGCAATGAGCAGCCACATGCTGGGCCAGCCTTCCCCAACCAATCCCATCTTTCTCAGCCTTAGTATTTTACTTGCCCAGAAAGGCAGGCTTTTGCATTTTTTACAAAGGATCTGCCTTGGGGAAAATAAGTTGCGTCAGTCAAAATTTATGAGATATGTCTGTATTTTGTTTTCTTATGCACCTGGGAGAAGGCGGCTCAGAACACATTTTTTTTTCTCTGTGTATTAACAAAGGATTATATTATCACTTGGTTCTAAAACATACTCCTAACACAGCAATAAAATCCTCAATAGTAATTAACTATTGTGGAGATTTTTTTATATTAAAGATGAAATTAAGACTTGAAAGTACCCCCACTGAACACTCAGAAGATGAAAATTACCATAAAGATTCAAGTTAAAAGACACCTGAGTTCAGCATTGTGCTTCTTAAATACCAACCACCTTAAGCTATTGACCTCAAGGACATTAAATGCATTGGTGACCCTGGACTGAGTACTTTTCATGACAATTTTAAATTATGCTGTAAATTGCAAATTAAGGACTTTGGCCTCACTTAAAATGAACAAATAACAAACACCAATACTAGGACAAGTATGTTTTGAATAATACAGCAAAGGTCATATTTTAAACTAAATCTTTCAGTGTCTGCTATTTATTTTGAACCACTATCAATGAGGATGACCCTACAACCTTGTATAATTTTTGTCAGGGTTCTTAAATGACCTCATGGTAGTTTTTTTAAACAAATGAATTCACTATTGGTATTTTAGAAATAAATAAAAACAAAATGAAGCAAAACACATAGGAGTCTAGCCCTCTGCCTGAGATAGAGAACCAATTAGAATGTTTTTGGTGAGAATGTAAACTTGAGATGTGATAAGAAGTCAGCACTGCTGACATAGCTAGTTTGGCTCAGTGGATAGAGCGTCAGCCTCCAGACTCAAGGGTACCAGGTTGATTCCAGTCAAGGGCATGTACCTTGGTTGTGGGCACATCCCCAGTAGGGGGTGTGCAAGAGGCAGCTCTTCCATGTGTCTCTCTTATTGATGTTTCTAACTCTCTATCCCTCTCCTTTCCTCTCTGTAAAAAATCAATAGAATATATTTTTTAAAAAGTCACTGCTGCTTCTAAACCAACTACACTGTAAGACAGGTCCCATGTATCTGGGAAGAAGAAAAGCTAAACACTCTCATAATTGAAGATTCTCCTTTGTCTGTCTTTGTCCTTCAGGAATAGAACACACTGTTCAATTCTCTCTGATGTCCTTCAGATGTCCCATTTTGTGGGAGGAAGAATGAACTATGGGGGGAGGGATCCCTTGACTGCAGCTAAGGGACTTTAGAATGGCACTTTAGCATATCTATCTGTAGAAGAAGGTAGGGAACTAGAAAAAGATGAGACTTGAAGAGTCAGAAAGAATAAGAAGAGACTGGGGCCTGGAGTTCATGGGCTTTGGTTTAGAAAATCTCTCTTCACCTGACCTAGTTCTTAAGTGGAGACAGCAAAGTATTCATCTAAATTCCAACAATGAAAGGTAAAACCCCTGGTTGGGGCTTTAAAAGAAACTGTCTTCCTCTTGTAATGGAATCTCACCTCCTACCCTGAAGGGTTTACCTGAGTATATGGCTACTTGTCTAGTAACTACATTTCCTAGTCACCTTGCCACTGAGTGTAGTCATGTGACTCATCTCTGGTCAATAGTGAATGAAGGGAATTGAGAGGAGAGCTTGCAATCCTTTAAAAGAAAAATAATTAATTTCTTCTTTCGCCCTGTCATTTATGGCCTGAATATGGGATAGGACACAGGAAAGAAGACAGCACCATATAAGATGCTGAACATGTCTGGTTAATTATCAGCCCAATGCTTCCTAGGGCCACAGGGCTGAATATACCACAAGAGGTGGCAAATCCACAGCTCTTAGTCTTATGCAAAAGTGGGTCCCTGAATGACATTGTGGAGTAGAGTCACCTACCTGCCCTATACTAGTACACTTCTATTTTGTTTAAGCCTCCATTTTCAGAGTGCTTTTATTACAGCTATTAGCCAACACCCTAACTATTTTGGATGCCCAGGTCTGAGTTGGCATGATGTGTTCATTCAGAATTCTTCCAAATTCACATTTTGAGCTGATAGAAAATTTGCAGCCTTCCCTGCCCCTTTCTTTCTTCTTTCCCATCTATATCCCTGCCATCTACAAGAATGGCTGTAAGAAAACATCAATATTCACTGGCCCTGGAGTGGGGTAACATACCTATGAGTATATTTCTTCTGCCAGACTCAGTATTCTATAGTATTTGTTAATCCATGAACATTTTGTCACTGAATCACAATTTCCCTCTCATTACACAAGACCTTTTTTTCAGAGAAGATTTATTGAGTGTCTACTATAGACTGACTCATTCAATTATCCTGTCTATTCTCTTGTTAATATGATAAAGAAGTACAATATTTAAATGAAGCAATTCCCCTTGGAATTTGCCCCAAAACAAACCAAATCCTATCTAATAAAACAGTAATATGCAAATTGACCATACCTTTGCTACACCCACAAGCCACGCCCAACAGCCATGCCAAACAGCCAATTAGGAGCTGGGGCGGGGCCAAGGAGGCCTGGGCTGCAGAGGGTGGGACCAAGGCTGCCAGAGCCCAGGGGGAGGAGGAGGGTGGGGCTGAGCTGGCCAGAACCTAGGGAGGGCCCAGGCAGCCAGGGCAGGGGAGGGTGGGGCCGAGGCGGCCTGGGCCATGAGGGGCGGGGCCTAGCCTGCCATGGCCAGGGGGCAGGGCCAAGCCAGCCATGGCAGGGGTTGCGGGGCTGAGGTGGCCCAGGCCATGGGGAAGTGGGGTCGAGGCAGCCAGTGCCCTGGAGGGGGCGTGGTCAAGGTGGCCAGCACGTGCTGGCCAGGAAGAATGCCTGGGCCGGGGTGCGGTGTCGAGGCCCATGCTAACTGGGCACAAGCTGGCTAGGGCAAAGGCCTGAGTCAGGCTGGGGGAGACATGGCTGGGACGGAGCTAGCCATTGACCCCATTGCAGAAGGATGGCTGGGTGCCCAAGGCCTAAAGCCTCAGCCAGGATATAGCCAGAGGCTGAGGCCTTGGGCAGGCTGGGGTGAGTGGTCAGTAGGACATCCCCTGAAAGCTCCCAGTATGTGTGAGGGGTCAGGTTGTGCTGAGGGATCAGCCACCCCCAGTGTACGAATTTTGTGCACTGGGCCCCTAGTGAGAATATAAAAGAAGTAGCAGAGAGGCATCACACATACATAAGCTTCTGTTTATTCAGAATTAGTTAGGAGATGGAGTATGCAGGATAAGCACTCTTCACAGATTTTTACTTCCATCAAACAGTCTGAGGCTCCTTTGCATGGAATAGAAGTTTGTATGGGCATATCAATCCTCGCCTCTCTTTCTATAGTTTCTTCCTATAACATTTCCGAGGATGACACACAGTGATCAATGTGAGAGCCAACATGATCAAGTGGAAGAGGTTTGCAGTTGGGTTACATACTTGTTTATACAAGAAATAAGGTGGCTTGTCTGTTTCTTTCCATGTTCAGTGGCTATATCAATGATAATGTATGACTATTGTGATTTGATAAGTATTTATTTTCTTTACACAGCATTCCTCCTTTTGTCCCTGTTTATGAATCTGGTTTTTTGAGATATTAAAAAAAAAAACACTCACATACACACTCAAGCAATTTAAAGAGGTAAATTATAAGTCCAGTGCCACTTGGAGTCACAACACTACTGCAAGAATCTGAAGACATTGTGAGAGTTAGCAAGTTTCAGTTCTTAGCTTTTGCCAAAGTCAAGGGCAAAGGCTCAAAACACATTTGTGTTGGCCTCAGAAGCAAGCTGGGCTTATCAACATCATCATGTTGAGTGAAACAACTGCAGGTAAAATTTAAGCAAGATAACAAATATTCATATGTAATTCATATGTGGGGAAAGAGCACTGATTTGGGGGCCTTTTCCAGTGCCACCACATACAAGCTGAGTAATCCTAGCAGAGCATCGGTGTTTTCATGTATGAAGTGGAAATTTTATACCTACCTCTCAATACTACTGTGAAAATGTCATGAAACAATACAGATAGTATGTGCTCAATAAATATATACTAAGTAAATGGATAAACACATGGAAAAACACTATGTGATCTGGTCTTCTCACCCTTACTTCCTTAGAATTCCTTCAATACACTAGACACCATTGGTCTTGCACTTCCCTCTGTCTACAGGGTTTTTCTTCCAGACACTGCATGATGTGTTCCCTCAAGTTCTGTTTGAGTGCCTCATTCTCAGTACAGTCTTACCTGAAGATCACTTAATTTACAGCCACACTCCTACCCCTAATCCCAGCCTCCTTGTCTTGTTTTGTTATTCTCTATCACATTGATCACAATCCAACATCCAATAATTTTTATTTGCTTATTATGTGTCTGCACCCAGTTAGAATAAAAAATCACAAGAGCAGAAATTTTTGTTTGTCAATCTGTTTTTTAGTTCATTGTCCACATTCTACCCCAGAACCTGTGAATATGACCTTGTTTACAAAAATGATTTTGCAAGTTTAATTGAGGTAAGAACCCATTCACCAAGTGCCAGAATTACTATTTTAGGGTTGCCATAACAAACTATCACAAACTTTGTGGCTTGAAAAAACAGAACTACCATTAACTACCATTCTGAAGGCTTCAAAATTCAAGGAATTGATGATGTCACATTTCACCCAAAGGCTCTTGGGGAGAGTCCACTTTTTGCTTGTGCCAACTTCTAGTGACTCCAGGTGCTCCTTTGGCTTGGGGCTGCATCTGTCTCTGTCTCTGTCTTCTCTTTATTCTCCCCTGTTACTACTTATTGTGTCTCTTATAGGGATACCTACTTTGGATTTAGGGCACACTTAGATAATACAGGAGCCTCTTATCTAGAGATCCTTACCTCAATTAAACTTGCAAAGACCATTTTTGTAAACAAAGTCATATTCACAGGTTCTGGGGTAGAATGTGGACTTACACGTTTAGCAGCCACTATTCAACTAACCATACACACAATTTTGTCTTCAGTGTCTATAAGACAGGCACACTGAGGTCACAAAATATCCTTCACATCAAGTTCAATTATCCTAAGGCCTAAATGACCACACAGAATCCTTTCTGACAGGAGAAGCAAAATATGAGTACTCTTTTCTAAGAATGGCCCATCCATTAACATGGTTGCCAGATAACTCCTCAGAACTTTCCTGATTTGCATAAATACCTCCCAGTCAATTTCTATTTCTCTTAATTTAATACGAAAGTGTCAGCTTCATGGATGAAACACTGGACACGGTCTAGTGGCTCCACATTGAATGAATCCTGAACCATTGAAGCAGAAAGAGATGAAAAATATCCATTATCAGCATTGGTCACTACTTGCTTGAACATAGAATAACCCTCACTTGCATGAACAATAAACTCACTTAAATGGGATATAAGAATTCAAAGCAATGCAAGATTACTTGTGCTAAGTGGCCTAAATAGAGAGTTATAAATGCATTCTCAATTGCAAGAATAATAAGAAAATGGAACTGCTACATTGGTTCACATCAAAAAACATAAGTTGCTTGTTCTTTCTCGGTAGGTTTTTATTCTGAGCCAGCATTGTGGGGATTTTAAGAACGACTAGAAAGTGATATTTTTTTCTCAAGGGACTTACAGCCTATGTAGAGAAATATGACAACAGTTTCATATAAAGAGACAGATTTAGTCTACCTGAGATTCATGACAACAGTCTCACACAACCAAACAACAGTCTTACATCACATTTTGACAAACATTTAAGTCATCTCTGTATAGGTATATGCACCAAGATTTGAACCATGGGAGTTCAGGGACTGACAGGGGAAAAAAAAGAAGAAAATAGCCAAATAACCTATATAATAAAAGGCTAATATGCAAATAAACTGAAGTAGGGAACGACTAGTCACTATGGCGTGCACTGACCACTCAATGCAGGATCTGCCCCCTGCTGGTCAGTGTGCTCCCGCAAGGAAGTGCTGCTCAGCTAGAAGGCAGGCTCACCACTGGCAAGTGCAAAGATGGTGGTGGGTGGTGGCAGGAGCCTCTCCCACCTCCACACCAGCATTAAGAGGAACAGGCCTAAGCTATCAGTGGGATATCCCCTGAGGAGTCCTGGACTGTGAGAAGTTGCAGGCTGGGCTGAGGAACCCACCCACCGAGTACCAGAATTTTGTGCACTGGGCCTCTAGTTAGAAAATAAAATACTACAAAAGGAAGGTCCCAAAGTAGAATGTTTAGTAGTAAGAATTCACAAAAAAAGTTGTCTGGATTTTGATTAAAAAAAAAAAGAGGTGGCGCATCTTGTTGGTCATAAAATCTATATAGTTTTAGAAAAAGAAGCTGGAAGTGAAAAGCACTGAGGAAATGGAGAAAAGAAAACGGGGCAGAATGAGTAAGACATACCTCAAATTGTCTTCTGTCCTTAAGGAGAAATGGTGGGGAGTGAATGCACGTAGGTGCAGGCCATGCCTTCAAAGGGATTGGTAAGAAGAGACATAATGAAGACTGAGTGCTTACTACGTGGCAGGTGCTCTGAAACATTTTCCATATAGATCATAGTTTGTCAACCACTATTGACATTTGGGGCTGGATAATCTTTGTTCTGGGTGGATGTCCTGTGTTCTATAGGATGTTTTAATAGCATCTCTGACTTCTACCCATATTGCTTCTAGTAGCAATCCTAAATTATGACAACCAACATTCTCACCAGACACTGCCAAATACCCTCTTGGGGACAAAATAGCCCTCAGGTTAGAACCACTGATAAATACTGTTTTGTCCCATCTTCTTCTTATGAGAACTCTATAAGGCAGTATTACTAGCCTCATTTTACTGATGAAGAAGGAAATATATGTAAAGGTTAAAGTGTGTGCTAGGGGACACACTACTGGAAAGGGATCCTTGTCTTTTGGGATATGTACTATATATAGTACATAGTTGTTTTTTTTACAGATGCATTAAAATTTTATGTAGTCACTACATTAAATTTTAAGCTTACAATTTTGACTCTTGGTGACATGCTTAAAGTCTAACTAACCACAAAGATTATAAAAATTTCACCTCTGATTGATTTCTTCCAGTTTTTCATGGCTTCCTTGAACACATATCTTAAGTATCATCAGGAATTTATTTTGATGTGAGGATATGTGTGTACATAAATATGTATTATGTGCCTTTATATGATACTTGTTCCTTATTTAAATATCAAAGAGAAAAGGGTAAGACAAATGGTATTCTCCTGAATCCTATAACGATATTTAAAAAATAATCTTAAGTCACCTCTGATATGGGTACATGCACCAGGAGTTGAGCCAGAGGAGTTTTGAGACTGACAAGAGAGAAAATAAAATAGCCAACTACTAGTAACATTAGCTAATATTTATAAATGAGGAAGTAGAAAAGAGAAAAGGGGTTAAAATAATTAGAAAGTATACAGTTAAATAAAGAGGCAATTCAAAAGCATATAAAATAATAGAAATATTAGCTAATTAACATTAGCTAATATATATAAATGAAGTAGAAAAGAGAAAAGGGTTAAAATAATTAGAAAGTATACAGTTAAATAAGGAGCAATTCAAAAGCATATAAAATAATAGAAACCAAGAAAACAGAAAATTTTATTTGCACAATAGTAACACTTCAAACATCAAGTGCAGTGGTAAAGTTACTATTGATGGAACTGCAGAGAATGTGCAATTTGTGTCTGAAAAGACACTTTGGGGAGAATGAAGAGTAACCAGTGTGTAACCAGATTAAGATAAGCAGTGATGTGAAGAAGGAAAATTCCAGAGGCCCAACTAGAAGCTTCATCATCAGGAAAACACTGGTGAAGAAATGACATGGGCAATAGCTTAAGGGGAAAAGGATCCAGAAAAACTATGTAGTGAGGCTTCTAATCTTGGGCTCCACTGACATTTGAGGGTGTGTAAAAAGGATTTAAGGACTGTAAGATCCTTAAAACTACATTTAACTTTTGTGTGTACATTTATGTTATTCAGAGGATAGAGATATTTTTTATCCAATTATCACTAAGTGCTGAGAACTATTTCGTTAGAGGATAGATAGGGCAACCTTTCTGACCAAATAAAATGGCCTATATTTGGAAGTTGAAAGTGTTAGAGATATTTGATTGAACAACATTCAAGTTCAGGTAGGAGTAGATGGAGTGAAGGGTATGCCCTGGACAGAATAGTCTAGTCCTGAGATCTTTTGTTCTTCTACCACCATTTTCTACTATCACTAAGAGGAAAAGCTGTCCCTAAGTAACCAAGAACTCTAAGCAAAACAAAAAAAAACATTTTAAAAAGTTACCAAAATTACATTCGTAATTATTTCTGAATAGTGGAAGCTCTTTTATCTTTTTTTTTTTTTTACTATTTTCCAAAATTTCTTCAGTTAATATATACCAATTTTAATCACATAAGACGCAAGGCATTATTAAAATCAATGCATTAATGTGTGTGTGTGTGTTTTCAAAGTAATTCTATGGAAAATTATGCATGGTACAAGCAAAACTGATTTCTCCAAGGAAGATTTCTGTGCTAAAATATGAATAGCACTGGGGCCTAAGTGACACATGAGGACAAATTTGGAGCAGTAGAAATAGATTACAGCATCCCTGAAGATGAGCTACACACTAGCTCTTGGCATAAATTGACTGGCTCTGAGCTCTCAATTCTGAGATTCTGTATCCCCATCTGTGAAATGGAACAGTGATGCCATCCACCTAGAATTTCTAAGTGGATTAAATGGATTACTTAAATGAGTAGATGTTTAATAAATGCACATTCTTAGATTTCTGTATCAGTGTCACCTTAGCTGATATCTGCCCTGATAAGAGCTGCAGCTGGTGGTTCATCTCTCTCTCTGATTTCCACCCTTTATTTATTTATTTATTTATTTATTTATTTATTTATTTATTTATTTAAATCCTCACCCAAAGATATGGTTTTTTAAATTTAATTTTAGAGGAAGGGAGGGAAGAAGCAGGGGGGAGAGAGAGAGAAACATCAATAGGTTGCCTCTCATAGGTACCCCCATTGAGAATCAAACTCACAACCTTTTGTGTGCTAGACAGCTCTCCAAACAATTGAACCACTCGGCCAGGACTCGACTTTCCACCTTTTAAGTGACCCAGAAATTACAGTGAACTTAGTTATGAGACACAAATTAATTTTAAAAGCCAGGAGACTGATGGACAAAACCTGGATTTCTATGTTGTGTAGATGGGAATTAATCATAGGACTTCTACATATAAGCTATTTTAATTGTGAAAAAAACCCTAAAGCCTCAGTATTACCATCTATAAAATGAGGATAAGTACAACTTGGAACAAACCCTGTGGGAGGATGAAATGAGATTAACATCAGATGACAGACTGGGAAAGAATTAGGGGAGGTGTGTGAGGCAAGTTATGTAAGTATAAGGTATAAACTTTTGTTTACTTAAAATGTTGATTTGTTTACCATGGATTGCTACATTAATTTTTATTTTTATAAAACATCAAATTAAAATATTATTTATTTTAACTACTGAGTTTTTTGGCACCCCTTCTTAAATTCTGAAGAGAATACTTCACTTGCCTCATCTTAGTCCTGGCCCCTAAAGCAGCCAAGTACTGTACACTGCACTGAGCACTTTCATTTCACACATTTGGTTGAAAGTAAATGTTTAGCATGGCATTTAACCTAGAGCAAGGCAGCATCAATGTTGTTACTATCACCATTATCAACACCATTACAACATCAACACCATCTTTAACAAAACCATCATAATCATCTTTACCATCACTACCATTACTATCATGAAACATCACCATTTTCACAATCATCACCATCATCATCATAACCACCATTATCATCCTTATCCCTATCACCATTATTACCATTATTTTGTCATTGTCAGCACCATCATTATAATCATTCATTATGATTTCCTAAATCATCTTAGTGAATTTCATATTTCCCAGTTGCAATTCCCTCATTTTTATTATGAAGCTAACAATATCTCCTTATCAGGCATAAAGATTGAACAAGGTTGTTTTCGAGGTTGCTATCATTAATGTTATTGCTGATTCCAATGTATGATCTGGGCCAGAGTGCTTGCTAAGAAATCAGATGACTCTAATTAGCACGGAGACTAGTGGGGCAGAGTAAATAGGGCAGGTCCACTCTGAGTTCTGGGTTGGCTTTTGTAAGGCTGCCTATGATTTTCACACAAAGAAGCACACGCTGTTCTCAGAGCTGACTTTTCCATACGCATAAAGCTCAGTGTTGTTCCAGTTCAGGAAGCTGATGAGTCATGGGGCAGAGGCAGTGGGAAAAGGAAAGGGGTTTACACTAGTGTTTATTCATGTGTGTGCTTGCAGTTTTGATGATTTCTCAAATGGTTTTAGATATGTAACAGGAAAGGACTATAATAGCCTCCCAGTCACGGCCCCACCCGGAAAACCTGGAGTCACTAATTGCAATTTTTCCTAAAATGGAAGTTATTTCATCTGCCCCAAAGTTTCATTTTCCTTTGCTATGCTTTGCTCTGTAAGCCTTTTCATCTTGTAAGATATAGCCACATAAACAAACAAGGGAGGAAACAAGAAGATGAAAACTCTTCAGGTTCATTCAGTTTTGAATGCCACTTGACAAACACAGCAGCATGCAGTTTTTATAATGGCCTGGAGAAGTGTGATTTGACCTTCCTCTTGCCACCATATGAAATGTAAACACAGTGTGCTTTCTCATAATTAAACGATATCGATTCTGTCCTGACCTGTGTGTGTCAGTTGGGTGAGAGTCATCCCACGCACCCAGAGGTTGCTGGTTCGATTCCTGGCCGGGCACATGCCTGGCTTGCAGGCTCAATACTCAGTAGGAGGTGTGCAGGAGGAGGCAGCCAATCACCTCCTTTCCTCTTTCTCTTAAGTACAAATTTTAAAAGAATTTAAAAATGTATATTGATTCCCCAGCAGCACATGATGGGGCTGGATAATCTTTCCTCTCAATAGATGATATAGCATGATCCCTATTGTCATCCAGTTATATCCAATCAGCAGTAAGCCAGGATAGTCTGATGTGGCTTTGTCCTCCAGGAAGTTGTAGAATGGGAAAGAGTATCACTTCTACTTTGAAAATAGTTATTTACTGTGTATTTAGGACACACTGTGATATAGTAATAAATTACCACAAGATTCAGTGGTTTAAAGCAACAAAGAGGTTTTTTTCCCTCATGTAACATTGGGTGTTGGTGGTCCACACTTGGAACGATGGAATTGATAGTACTGGTGATCCATCTTGTTCCCATGTCACCTCTAGCACATGCCTCACTGACTTAGCACAGGATGACTCACTGCCATGTCTGCATTCCAGCTGGAGAGGAGAGAGGAAATAGAAAGAGAGAACATGTTTCCTTTTTGTTAAGGGCATGACTTGAAGTGCATCCATAATGTCCACTCATTTTTCATTGGCTATCACCTAGTTATATAGCCATACCCAGGTAGAAAAAGGATTCTTTAGCTATTGCTATTGAAGGATGGGCACAGTGGGAATCCCAGGAGTCTCAGCCATTGTTGAGCTGAATGAATATTTTCTCAAGAATAGACGGAGGGGTTTATAATCAGGGAGACAGACCCCTTCCTAAGCTTTTGTTTGTGATGATAACTAAAGGTGGTCATTAAAATGATAGAAATAAAGACAGTAGAAACTAACATTTACTGATTTTTTGCTTTATGTGTCTTTATACTAAGTGCTTTGTAAACATTATGCCATTTTACCTTCATGAGAATCCTATAGAGTAAAAAGTATAATTATTCCCATTCCACTTATGAAGAAATTGAGATATATGAAATTCAGAAGCATGTCCAAGGTCATGAAACAAATATGAAGCCACGAAGAATCTAAATCCATGTGTCTCTATGTCCAATTATTCTCTTAACCACTTTGCTTAGAAGTTAATGGTGATCTGAAATGCTCTAATATTCATTTCAAATAGCTGAACTAAACTTCAAACTTCTCCATATCAGATCATCTGAACTTGCTAAATGGTATTTATTTGGGACTTGAATAGAATCAATTTAGAATGGTCCATCTATCAAAGACTAGTAGAACTTTTGGACCTTACATAAACTTTTATTAGTCTTTAAAAATTAGAAAAATGAATGAATGATGGTTTAATAAATGCAATTTGTTTGGCATACATGTTCTTTCTATACATGGCTTCCAGTGAAATGGAGAAATAAACAAAGAGGTCAGTAGTTCAATAAACACTTGGGAGATGAGGTTGCAAAGAGTACCCACTGCAGGGCCTTCTTGCTGGTGCTGACAGAAAGGGTGAGCCAGAGCAGGGAGACCCCTGACAGTCCCTGATGGAGGAGGCCTCAGACACCCCAATTAGACTTGTGGCATTGTACCTATGAGCAACATGAAATCCTGGCCAGTCAAATGTTAGTGTTGTGCACAGAGACAAGTTGAGGGAGAGTTACAGAGTTAGTGTCCTGCAACTATGACCAAAAAGTGAGGGGAATAGCTCAGCCAATTAATGAGATATGCAAAGGGCGGGCTCTGAGGTGAAGCTGCTGATGTCTTCATGTATCAGCACATTAAAAGTTGGAAAGGGACTGGGAATAGAACATTGCTTCCCTCCCCAAAAGCAGATGGATAATTAGATGGAGGGTGGAATCCAGATGCTACATTTTCTCTGAGGCCAGCACCAGAGGGAATTAATGGGTTGGCTCTGTAGATAGTATTTCCATTCCTGAAAAGGGAGCTCATACTGGGGGAACAACCAAGGCTTCAGGGGTTCTTGGAGGGAAGGTTGGCAGTGAAGGGAAGTGCCTCTTCCTTCCATGCTCATCTTCCACCAGCTCCCTCTCTGTGCACAAACAGTGAGTGCTAGGTAAGTGCTGTTTTTAGAAGATTTTGCCTGACCATGATCCTGTCAAAGGGTATTTCAGGAAAGCTGTCATGTTAGAGCCTGCCTATGATTGTTCTGCTGGTGTTTGTTTCAAGGGCCCGTTTCTATGTTTACAGTACAATGATACAGACTTCCCCTGATGTGAGAAGCACTCAACTGAGCTGAACAGCAGCACCCTCTGAACTATAAGCCCCGCAGTCTCATATAACATGTCTGTGACAACAATTCAGCTGCAATTGTTTGCTATTAATATAAAATATGTTTTGTGGGGAAAGTCCTCCAACATCACCCAAAACATGACTTTGCAAGAATGATGGATTTTGGCTTGACAATGAGACTGTCCAGAAAATCTAAGATCAACACCTAGAGTCTGCACAGGGTTAATTTACCTCTCTCTCTCTCTCTCTCTCTCTCTCTCTCTCTCTCTCTCTCTCTCTCTCTCTCTCCCTCCCTCCCTCCCTTTATTTTTTTCTGCTGGTTCTAATGCCAATGTTGACTTAAAACCTGCAATGATTTAAAGCAGCATTGACAGGATAATGAGTAAAGGTGTTTGTAATATGTGAAGTGCTCTCCAGATCCAAGGAACAGTGGTGCAGGCAGAGCCAGTGCACTGTGGTCAGAGATCTGGAGGGGATGGGGGTGGGGTGGGGGGGTAGAGACTGCCCTTGGGAAATAAAATGTAAAATGTACTGTTAACAGAAGGAAACAGACTCCCAGATCAGAAGGAACGCAGATGGTTATTGAATAAACTGTATTAAACTTACCTAAGAACCAACATATGAATCAGAAGACAGAGTCAGGTAATTCTTATAGAAAAATAATAAAATTGACATAGCCCATCTAAGCTCTGTCTGAAGAAGACATCTCTTCTGACCTCTAGAGACCATGAGCACTCTGGGGGGAATCTCAGCATCTACAATTCTATTAATAATTTGATAAGCACACCAGCCTCACCTAGTATTCTGTTCCTAAACTTTTAACCATTACTGTCCACCTGGGAAGGGAGGGATTAACTACTTATTATTTTTTATTATTTCAAAGTAAACATTAATCTTCTTTATGACAATAACCATAATGCAAGTCATTTTCTGTATATAACCCTCTAATCACCTTATACTAAGTTGAGCAGTTTCTTTACAAAATGTACTTAGAGGTTAATTTGTTAAATCAGACCAATTACTGATCATGCAAACATTTGGTTACAACTTTTGACCTGGGGATGTAGGTCGGGAACCCTGCAGAACACTGGTCTCCAATAATGTGAGAACATCTCTCAGATTGATATGCCATCTCCACCCTGATCCCACACACACACTGATCCTTTCTGTAAGCAGAGAACAAAATCTCATTAACATGTGAATCTAACCTGAAGATTGTTTTTACTCTTGCTTGTATGTAGCCATACTTGTATATATCAGAATCCCCAGTGGATGAAATCAAGAGAATGGACGTCATCCCCGGTGATTCCAACGCACGGTCAAATTTGAGAGCTACTGATTCCAAGACAAGCTCCTCATTTCACAAATGATGACACTAAAATTTAGACAAGTGATGTATCCACACTTTCACAGCTAGTTTGTGACAAAGTCTGGGAAGAATGCACTTCTGCACAGCATGGAACCCGGTCTGATGTATGAAGATGACCACTTCCTACTGTAGCCAGAGGAACAGTGTCCTTAATGAGGCTAATCAGTAGAGTTTTGCTTCCACAACATGCTCTTCCAGCCTGCAAGGACCCTCCCCTACTGCCCCTTTCAGTGCAAATGTACTTTTATTATATGACTAGAGGCCCAGTGCACGAAATTCATGCACTGGAGGTGGGGGATGTCCCTCAGCCCAGGCTGCACCCTCTCCTAGCTGGGACTCCTAGAGGGATGTCTGACTGCCTTTTTTGGCCTGATCCTAGGGATATCTTTTTCACAATCCAGGACTGCTGGCTCCAAACTGCTAACCTGCCTGCCTCCCTGATTGCCCCTAACTGCTTCTGCCCACCAGCCTGATCACCCCCTAACCACTGTCCTGCCAGCCTAATTGATGTCTAACTGCTCCCCTGACAGCCTGTTTGCCCCCAACTTTCCTCCTCTGCTGGCCTGTCACCCCTAACTGCCCTCCCTGCTGGCCTGATCACCCACAACTGCCCTCCCTTGAGCCCTAGAACATCCCAACAACCCTCCCCTGCTGGCCATCTTGTGGTGGCCATCTTGTGTGCACCTGAGGGCAGAATCTTTGACCACATGGGGACAGCCCTATTGTGTGTTGGAGTGATGGTCAATCTGAAAATTACTCTTTTATTAGATAGGATAGAGGCATGGTACATGGGTGGGGGCCAGCTGGTTTGCCCTGAAGAGTGGTCCAGATCAGGGTGGAGGTTCTCTTAGGGTGTGGGATGGCCTGGGCAAGTGGCCTGTGGTGGTTTGCAGGCCAGCCACGCCCCCCAGCAACCCAAGTGGAGGCCCTGGGATCTGGGATTAATTCATGTTCTACAATTAAAACTTTGTAGCCTGGAGCAGAGCCAAGCCTTCTGCCTGCTCCGTGGCAGCAGCCATTTCTGTTGGGACATTTACCTTCAATAACTGAAACTTTGTAGCCTGTAGTGGAGGCCTAGGCTGGCCAGGGCTGCAGAAGCTTGGCTTCCTCCATCACCTGGGCAACCCTAGCTTCTGATATTTCTAGCTCCAAGGCTGCCGCCATTTCTGTTGGGATATATGTAACTTCTATAATTTAAACTTTGTAGCATTGAGTGGAGGCCTAGGCCAGCAACAGCAGGTGGAAAGCTTGGCTTCCTCCTTTGCCGGGGAAACCCAAGCCTCCCTCCTGTTTTCAGTGGCTGCAGCCATCTTGGTTGGGGTTTATTTGCATAATTTGTTCCTGATTGGCTGATGGGTATGGTTTGATCAGAAGTATGGCCAATTTGCATATTACTCTTTTATTAGATAGGATTTACTAGAAATAGTTTCTTCATCACTTTCTGATATTTTTGTATAGATCTATCAGTATATTCCTTTTGATGTAAAATTCTCGGGTAAATTTGGATAGCCTTCAATTTGCATTCTAGATAATGATATAAAGTGGGTTTATTTAATTGGCAAAATTAAAATGTTATATTCTTTTCCTCTCTTCTTATATCAAAATGAAGGCTGAGATTGGCAGTGTTCAAGCTACTCAATCCCAGCATTCATAGGTACATTCAGTCCTGTAAGTCACAGTGCACCACGAGCAATGTCCGCATCAGTGGTTCACTGAAATTACCATGACCCTGGATTATGCTTTGTCCCTCGTTGGCTCATTTAAGCCACACATATCACAGGGAAGTGCTATAGATTACACCCTGGAGATGGCCTGGGGATGAGGAACTGGAGTGCACCGGTAGCATCCTAAGTGATAAGTTGGAGTTGAGAGGGTCAGGAAAAAGACAAAACCCAGACTGAAGAATAGTTTTCAGCAGGTGGTATCTGAAGTAAAGGTGTTAAAATCTGAGTGATGTGAAATCCTGAGAAGTGCAGAAGAGTACCAGGTGAATCCTCCCAGGTGATGGGACTATGATGAGCAAAGGAGAAAGGGCACCACAGAACTATATTCCTGCTTCTTCACTGCTAACTCAGTCAAGGGAACATAAAAATATGCTATCTTCCTTAAAATGAAGTTTCCATATTTTTCTAGATTCCTTGCTTTTCTACAGAACAAAAGGCTATACAGTCTAAAGGTAAACGTTGGATATGGTAAATTTGGCAATGATTGGCAGTTGGCTCCTTGACTTCCTTCCACAAGGGGTTGGTGGTGGGAAGCAGAGGGAAAGAAATTGTTTATGGAGAGGGGAAGAGGATGCAGAGAAAAAAAAATTCAGATGTGATTCATTCACTGGGAGAGAAGGCAGTCATGGTATTTCACTGGGTGGGCTGAAATTAAAGCATTGGCTGATGAGACAGGGAGGTGGGCTGTAAAAACTTGAAGACAGTAAGTAGCTGCTGAGGGGAGCTGGTCAAGGGAGATTAGGGCTAAAGAAGAGAAAGTTGCCAAATAATTGTTGGATGGAGACAGAGACTAGAGAGAATTTCTGTAATAGGATCCAGGGAGTTTTAACAAGGGTAGTTTCATTTTACACTAAGGGATTAAAGTCCAAATGTAAATCACAATGCTTGGTTAAAGAAAAAACTAGCCATAAAAATATATCAGTTCTACAGAGATGGATTAAGCTAAGACACCTAGCATTAGCACAGAAGTAGCATTATCCTGTGCCCTGCATATAACATGAATGCTGAAATATCTTCACACAGCACTAACAGTGAAAACGCCTCTGTAACATTGCTGGCTGGGGAAGCCTAGTCTTTCTTTGGTCCTTTTTCTTTTTTTTCCCTTTGGGCCATGTTCCAGGTATAAGTTGAATATTCATTCATTCATTCACTTTCTCCATTTCCACACTCTTAACTGCGTATATTTTTGAAAGTTGATCTTTTCTGTGTAATTGCAAAGCTCACCCTAGATTTCAACTTTTAATTAACTTAATAATTTATGAATTAATTAATTTTTCAATTTGTTGTCTAACATCCACAGGGCTCACTTAGGTGCTGCCTAGTGTCTTCGAATTGGAGATATAAAGAGGAATGATACAGCTGAACCTTCATGGAACTTACAGTCTAACCTTCTAACCTATGATGTCTTCATCTGATACCATTCCTGACTTCATCTTTGACATACAGAGCACCTCTTCTCTTAGAAGACACAGCAATTGAGTGAGCAATCATCCAATTGCAATCCTCAATTTGTCCTTAATTGTTTGTTTTCTGGACCTTTGCAACTTTGTTCTTGAAGCTCTGTCCCCATAACTCTGGCCTCCAACTTCTCTACCTGATACCAGGAAGCACCATCTCTATCTTCTCATTCTCCACTGATTTGTCAAACAAAAACTGATTCCTTCTACTTTCCTCACCTTGGAGGGTTTTAACATGTTTTCTTCTCTAAAAGTAGTTTCTTATATAACACGCACAGAGAGAGAGAGGGGGCGGGAGAGAGAGAGAGAGAGAGAGAGAGAGAGAGAGAGAGAGAGAGAGAGAGAAACACTTTTGTTGATTCAGTTTTGACCCAGCTGCCTTGGGTCTCCATCAGTTTTGATGACTTAAGGGAGAGGGTTGTTGCTACAAGATAATTACAAACAAAACAAAACAAAATAGCTCTGCTTCCATAGGCGGGCAGTGCAATGTTCTAAAGGGAAACGCTTTGCTGGGAGAAATGGAGTTCTAGCCAGCTAGTGGTAGAAAATAATGAGATGAGGGGCTGTTGGCTGGCTCATTGGATTGTGATTAACACTACAGAGGGAGAAAGAGCTATCTGTGCTGGAGAGAGGTTATCTTTTCAAATCACAGGATGAATGTATTATTACAAAGAGAGGGATGAGGCAAGCCAACACAAAGTCCTTGAGTATATGTAACAGCAGAAGCTCACAGATCCCAGCTGATAACTATAGCCATGAGAATTCCTTGCATATGCCTTATCATTCTTTGTGATTGAACCAGTGAAGAGCAACTTAAACATAAGTCATTATCTATTGGCTGACTTGTGCCAACATGTGGCAGCATGTCAAGGTCTCTGCCCAATGGATTAAAATATAACTAATTAACTCAACAGAATCCTTTCTCTTGGGAAACGTAAGGGGAAAAGGCAAAGTAAAACAAGAAGCCATAAAAGAACAAAGACAGAGAAGCTGAATCATGGGTATGATGATGACTAGAATGGAGGGAGCAATGGAGGCAGTTTCTTGGAAAATGGCAAGGTAACCAGTCACCTAAGGTGCTTCTGTGGGACTCATTTGTTTGGTCTTTCAATAACATTTACTGAACAGCCATTTTGTGCAAGGGGTTGGGGGTGGGAAGCAGAGTGAAATCCTAATCCCATCAAGCTATGATGGTGTCTAGTATTTCTCTGCAAGTTTTATGTAGTCTTTTAATAGACTTAAGTCATTTGAAGCACCTTAGTCTGCCCTACACAACTTGAAAGTACTAATTAATAAAAGCGTAAAAGAACTTAGGAGATTTGGAGTTTGAGGTACAGTAGAATTGAAATATGGTCCCAATTCTTCACACCCTTATAGTATTTGTGCACAATCAGCCCTCTGCAATGGTCTAACAGTTAGGCTTAACCTTGTGACTTGCTTTGACCAATAGGTACAATTAGATGTGACACAATCAGAGGCTAGCAATGCGTTCCCAAGGTAAGGCTTGCCTCTTTCTTACATTTCCGCTATAACCTGAACATTAAGAGAAACAAGGATCACTCCCATGGTTTATAGCTAAATTTAACAGTTTAGATCAACTACAATCAAGATGACTCTCCAATGCATTAGCAAAAATAATGCCTCTGTGAGGGAGAACTGAAATTTTGAGATAAGTTTGATACCAAGGACAGTGGAAATCTTACAGAGCTGGCAAGCTGAAGAGTCTCATAAAGGATTCTATTACCATAGACTTCATATGTCTATGGTAGGAATGGGGGGGTGCTGCAAGAGATTAACTGAAGGACTTGTATGCATGCATAAAAGCATAACCATGGGACGCAAGGTTTTGGGGGGGGCAGGAGAGGGCATGTGCTGGGGGGGTTGGGAAGGCCGGGGAAAGGTCAAGGGGGGAAAAAGGAAACATATGTACTACTATTTGTAATACCTTAAACAATAAAAAAAAGATAAATAAATAAATAAAACTAACACGTGAAAATGTATTTTGAAAGGCATAATAAACATCTTTAAAAAAAGAAAATGTATGTTTTCAACAAAGCATTCTTGTTTGTATTACATCAAATGCCAAAGGCTTATCATCAAAATCAATGTAAGCAAATTCTGTGACTCACTGTGGTTCCAAATTTTGTGAAGGCTCAGATGTGCCAACATGAAAACTCACATCACCATGCAAACATCACTGACATCTACAGAACGTGTGGCTGAGCGCTAACCTGGGTACATTGTACAGTATTTATATATTGTCACAGTTTGTTCCCCAGAAACTCTACAATATGTGTAAAAGTATTATTGATATTTCAGAAAGGAGGAGTCTGAGGTTCAGAGAGAGTGAGGGTCTTGTTCAAGATTTCCCATAAAGGAAGTAGAAGCTGTTCAGAAACCCAGAGATATCTCTCAACTGGTGCACTTATCTCTGGAGGACTGAGAGAGAATTTATCTGCAAGAAGAATGAGGGGAAAGCTGCAAAAATGTCTAAAGAATATAGTGATTATCAAAGCACCACTTATTATCCTCTTGGGAACCATCATTTATAAATTTGATGGTCCCTTTTTTTTCCTCCTCTAAAACTAACCCTGCAGTTCTTACTGATGTCAAGATCTCTGAGTTCTGCTTTCCCTACAGAATAGGATGAATCATCCACTAATTTCTCTTTGCTATAATAGAAATGTCTTTCAACTCCCCCTCCTTTACACAGTATTTCAAAAAATGTTCTCCTAAGGTCTCAGTGAAACTGATTTCTGTATGTCCTACAGGAGTCAAAGAACCTTAGGATTAAAGGGCTCATGTTTTACTTCCTTAAGGACTCCTCTTCACCACTTAGGAGAAACAGAGCAAATACTACTACTTACTGACCTTACTCAACAGGAATAGGTTTTGAATTTAATGTCCCCAGTCTCAATCTCAGTCTCAGTAAGACAGCACCTTAGGGCCTGTCTTCCCATCACCCAGTTGGGGCTGAGCACACAAAGAGGGCCAAGGAGACCCAGGTGTTCAGGTTTCACAAATCACTATAGAAATAGTGCAGATGCCAGAGAATTGGGACAACTGCCCTCGAAGCCTCAGGGTAAAGCAATGATTACAACATTAGCTAATATCTAATTAGCTGTTAGTTATGGAGCACCTAGTATGTTTCAAACTCTGGGTAAAGTGCTTTATACACACATGCCATAGCAAAAATAGTGTATACAAAACTCTTCTGCATAAATTGCCTAGGTTTAAAATTCATCTCTCTCCCTTATTAGATATGCAATCTTTTGTGAGCTATTTAACCTGTTGATACTTCAGTTTTTTCGTATGCAAAATGAGAATATAGTTGAAGCCTACTCAGTTGTTAGAAAAACAATTAATAGATATAAAGTGCTTGAAACAGTGAGTGGCACATAGAAAGCTGAATATGAGTGTTAACTACTATCAATAAACATAGGAAGGAGGTACCATTACTGCTTTTATCTTAAGCTAAAAAAAATAAAATAAAACAAGAACAACAACAAAACACATACACACGCGCACGCACACACACACACACACACAAAAAAAAAAACAACCCTGAAGTTCTGAGAAAATGGATATCTTACTCAAGATCAGGAGATAAGTGGCAGAGCCAGAATTTAAAGTCATTCCAGTTATGCATATTAAAACAGACAAATGAACTTCTGATAGCATAAAGCACTCCCACTGTGAAAACTTTAGTGAACTATATCTAAAATCTGGGGCCTTTTTGTTTAATTCAGCAGAGTGGTTTCCAAACTGGGCTGGCCAATGGAATTGCAAGGGGAATAATTTGTTACAGTTTAATCCAGTTAAGTTTGAGGACCCGATTTAGAACAATTGGTTGTGTTTTAATGGCTTTCCATGTGATTAAGAGAATTCACCATGTTTGGAAAGCTGCAGAAATTGAACAAATGATTGTTGAATCTATTCCAATATCTGATATGGAAAGTCTCAGGGCTTCCCAGTCCAACCTCCTACCAATGGCTGGAGACCCTTGTGTCTTTGGCAGACATGCCTCCCGCTATAAGGTGTCTATGAGAAAAGCCCTCATATGGAACTAGGTCTATTTTCCAGCAGCTTCTACCCATTGTTCCTCCTATTGGAAGCTCAGTGAACAAACCCATGCCTCCTCTGTCAGTCCCAGGTGGGGGCAGGATGAAGATGCACAAAGTGGACAAGGGCAGTTTAGTTCGGAGAGATGTGCTCTGAAGTAAGGACATGCACTTGTCCCCATTATTCGGGAAATGCACATTCCCTCTCATACACACACCCCTGCCAAACTGTTCCAAAATCTCTAGTCAATTAACTGTCAATTTATGTCATACATGACATCAGTTCACAGCAGTCCTGTCTCCTGGATCCCTCTGTTGTTTCTAAATCATGTCGTTTTCCTCCCACCTTCTCCTCTTGGAGCCAGGGAGTTTATGTTGTCTGGACACTCCCTAAACGGCAATCATACATTCTCTGTGTATGTTTGGAAGCTAAGGAGGTGGGCTTCACTCTGAGGTCTTGGGCCTTCAAGCCTCCAACTCAGATCATTGAGAAGTAGATGCAAGATGGGATTCAAGAATAAATATTCTACTAGGGAAACTCCTGATGAGAAAAAATGGAGAGGAAGCAGAGATGACTTAGGAGACCATCAGACTGAGATGCTGTTTGACCTTTACTGAGGGGGGAAAGAAGGAAGGTTAGATAGAAATGTCCTAGAGTCTAAGCAAGTGCCCTGCAGTCTAAGGAAAGAACTGCAAGCCCACAGGGGAGTCTTGTGGCCAAGGTTAGCTGTCAGTTGTCTTCTTAACTCTAGGGAACAAGTCAGTCTAGGGTCCCTTTCTGAGTCAGAGGTGAGAGCAGCTAATGATATGGCCTCACCCCAAACATTTCCATGGACTTCAAAGTTCAGCAGCTGGAGCCATTGGTCAGTTATGCTTCCTGTGGTTAGAGGTCTGCAAGCATATTTTCATGGTTGCCTCGAATGTAATAGTTTCTATTTAAAGTAATAACCCTTCCACTCAGGGTGATGGAGATCTCCACCAAAACTTTTTTCCTTATTTATGCTCACCCAAAGTGAACAGAAATATTCCTCATTGTTCAAACCTCAGCCATTTGTAGAAAGAATTGAATTGGTTATGGGATTCTGATGAGTTTACTTGTATTTGTGTAAAATGCAGCTAGAAGATGTCCTGAAACTAAGGTATACTATTGGAGTGAAGACATAGACTGGGATGGAATCAGAAGGGGAAATCTTCTGTATAGAATTAATAGTTTAAACCAGTGAAATTCAGATGCTTGTCCAAAGAAACCATGTAAAGGCAGCATAATTCTTACAGTAGTAAGCTAGTAGTAGTAGAGCAATGGTTTCCCCAAGCAATGTCTATCCTAATTCTGAAACCTGTGACAATGTTAGGTTAATTAGGTTACCTGGTATAGAAATTATGTATGCAGATAGAATTAAGGTTGCTAATCAATTGACCTTGAGATGAGAAGATTACTAGATTATCTGGGCAGACCCAATGTGATCACAAGGGTCCTTGTGAAAGACAGAACAGTCAAAGTCAAGAGAAAATTTAAAGATGCCATGCTACTGGTTTTCTGTTTGTTTGTGTTTTTATTTTAAATATATTTTTATTGATTTCATAGAAAAAAGGAGAGGGAGAGAGAGATAGAAACATCAATGACGAGAGAGAATTATTGATCGGCTGTCTTCTGCATGCCTCCAACTGAAGATGAGCCCACAACCTGGGCATGTGCCCTGACTGGGAATTGAACCCTGACCTCCTGGTTCATAAGTCTATGCTCAATCCCTGAGCTACACATAGCCTAAAACCAGGCTTTGCTGTTGGTTTTAAAGATGGAAGAAGAGCCAGAAGCCAAGGAATAAGGGTATCTCTCAAAGCTACCAAATGCTAGAACAGGCTTCCTCATGGACCAGGATAGAAAGACTAGCTTCAGGGGTTAAGCCTTAGCAAGAAAATACATTATTTCCTCTGATCCTCTAAGAGAAGAGGAGGGACCCAGGGTTTTGTGGAGAGGAGGATGAGGGCAGCCCACAGAGCTGACTTGATTTAACACATCACCCTCCAGGGTCAGGGAGAAGCTTCAAGACTGGAAATCTGAATTGGAATTGTGGTATGTGAACTGAGGAGCTGAGAAAAGATGAATGCAGAATTCTTGAGGCAACACATTTATCAGGACACAAACTTTACTCACAAATGTTAAGAATTTAGTTTTGAGCTACACCGGTAAAAGGCAAAATGTAAGCTTATTATGGTTTCCCTCCCTTTGAATCATTTTTAAATGACTAAGTAAAATTAAGCAGCCAGCTCAACGGAAAATGTCCCCCATAGAAATGGAGTCCTTGTTAAAAATGGATGTTTGTATATGTAGGCCAGCCCCAGGAGGCTTAGCCCTCCATGGCAGAGTTTCTGAGGCTCCCAGCCTTCCTCTGTGCTGAAATAACAGCGTTGAGGAGATAAGGGAAGCCACAGTCCTGAAGTACTAACTACAAAGACCACAGTGGTCTCAATGCACTCAGTTAAGGAGAGAAGCAGACAACAGAAACTTCCTGACATAGACTTCTGGAGATAGACATTAGAAAGTCCCTACCCCTCACCCTACCCACTCATGGTCAGGCCTGAAGGACAGAAGGCCTCATTCCAGGTGCCACACCACCAGCCAGCTGAGTAGCAAGCACTGTAATTTGTTCACAAATCAGCTGCTTGCTGAGTCCATTCTTTGTGCCCAGCACCACACCTGGCTTTGGTGATAGGAGAACCTCACAGCTTTACTAAGAAGTAGAGCATCTGAATGCATGTCCCACCTTCATCACCCAACCCTGTGTGCCTTAAACAGATCTCAAGTTCCACTTGGTGTATTTCCACATTGCAAAACAGGTATTTGGGTTGTCATGAGGCAGGTTTTATATAATGCATACAGAGTGCTTAATTAGCACAGGAACAGGGTAAATGACTAATAATTATTATTTTAATCCATCTAGAAAAATGCCTAAAATACAATCTTGCCAGGGACACAGTTGAGTAAAGAAAAGAGGCATAAATCCTCACTCACAAGTGAGAGTAATCCATTGTAGAGGAAAGAAGACAGTCATGGGCCCAGTGAAGAAAAAACAGGCAAGTCAAGGCTTCAGAGGACCAGGGAAGCGGGAGCTCCTGTTCCTTAACTTCTTCAGAGCCCAAGCCTTTCAAAAGTGGGTCCCAGCTGATGTACCCCCTCAGAGCTGGTGTCTAATGAAGACTCCTCAACTGTCTCCTGAGCCATCTACTCTCCTACTCCTGACAAATCTTGCTTGAAAAATGATTTTCTTTCCTCCCTTGTCAATGCCTTTGTGCTTCTCTTTTACTTTGTTACCGGCCTTCTGACCAGGCACTTTCATCTTTTTACAACAGAGAGTCCTCACAGCGCTGTTTTCCGTGTTAAAACAAGCCCTGCTGTTCTTTCCTCTCATGCATTATTTAGCCCTGAAAACTGTTGGGGTAGAGAGTGTGCAAGATAGATGTCAGAAAAATAAATTGTGTCTAATTTCTTTACACTGTGAACAACCTGCAAGATCACAACTGTTTTAGGGGTGGAGAGGTGTAAGGGGTGCAGTTGAGGAGAGGAAGATTTACTTGAAAATAACATACAAAATTATTTACACTTAAATATATGAAAATTGATCATGATACATTATTCTCCAGAAAAGTCAGCAACAGATACTATAAATCAATAAGAACAAATTTGAGAAATAGAACTAACAGTGGTGATCATTATAATTATTGTGATAATGAGACTGATATTATTATTGTTTAATTGGTGCTATCTATTTATCATTCACTGTTAGGGCTTTACATTCATGAACTCAATGAATCTCAGAGCAGTCCCATGAGGAAGGTGGAGTTTTATCCCTGTGATACAGAGGACACCAAGCATCAGAGAGGCTAGGAATTTGCTCCAAGTCACATGCCAGCTGTGGAACAGGAATGATGCCCAACCCTGCCACTGGCCACTACCCCAGACTGCCTCCCCACAGTCTGTGGTTCTATTTCATCAAGTCCTCAAGTTCTGTGTCCTCATGAGGAGTAGTGGTTTTGTCTTTACCTACTCTCCGTGAAGGCACCTTAGGAGCCCCACCAGTGCCCTCATGACTTACATGCCTCCCCCCCCACCATTGTCCCCAACCAGGCAATCCAGCCACAGCAGCCATGGGCTCAAGACCATCTCTATTCCCACTCCATCCATCCCATTTTGATTTGGGAAATTCTGATTCTCTCTTCAAGATTTATTTGTGTTTTATGCCAATAAGACTAACAGAAATCAGAAAACTGTATTAGTCCAAATGATGCTGGAGGCATGGAGATGGGGCATTTCATACACAGATATAAGGGGTGTAGATTATTCTGGAGAATAAGCTGGCACCTTTTCAATCAAAATAAGTCTAGGCCTATGGTCAGCAAACTCATTAGACAACAGAGCGGCAAACCTCGGCTCTTGAGCAGAATGTGTTTCGCGAGCCACAGTTTGCCAACTACTGGTCTAGGCATAACTTACGTGTGATTTCCTCTTCAGCTTTAACCAATAACCCCAAACTTAGTGGCTTAATACAATATAACTGGCCCGGCTGGCATAGCTCAGTGGTTGAGTGTCTGTCCACTTATTAACCAGGAGGTCACTGTTCAATTCCCCTTCAAGGAACATACCTGGGTTGTAGGCTTGATCCCCCGTGTAAGGTGTGCAGGAGGCAGCTGATCAATGATTCTCTCTCTTCATTGATATTTCTATCTCTCTCTCTCCCTCCTCCTTCCTCTCTGAAATCAATAAAAATATATTATTAAAATTTTGTATTATTGCACAGTTCTGGAGATCAGAAGTCTGACATAGATCTCACCAGGCTAAAATCTAGGTGTTGGGAGGTAGAGTTCCTTCTGAAGGCTCCAGAGGAAAATAATTTCCTTGCCTTTTCTAGCTTCTAGAAGACCCCCGATTTCTTGGCTCATGGCCCTTCCTCCCTCTTGAAGCCAGCAATGTGGCATCTGAGATCTCTGACTCTGACCCTCTGCTCCCCTTTCTTCTTATAGAGATCCCTCTTATGATAATGGGCTCACCTAGACAATCCAGGATCAATCCCCCATCTCAAGACCCTTAACTTAATCATATCTGCAAACTGCCTTTTGCCAAGCCAGGTCACAATCACAAGTTTTAGGAATTAGTGGAGATCTTTGGGGGGTAGTATTCTGTCTGCAATATCTATGACCATGACCCAGAAACTCTATCCCTGGGTATACATGATCCATGGAGTATCTCACGCTAATCCACAAATGAGTCGTAAATCACATTACGTGGGAACTACAAAGGGTGTTTTACATTCAGACAATAGGAAGGTGAAACATGGAAGGATACACAGCCCAGAGGGACATGCAGCAACCAGGCACAGCCACCTAGATGTCATCACACTGGCATGTACGCATCTTACAAAGTGTTTTTTTGTGAAAGAGAGTGAGAAATAGAATAAGGTACATAACAGGATCATTTACATCAATTACAAATAAAAACATGTATGAATGTATTTATAGAATGGCAATATGCATTTGGCATAAATAGTGTATAGGCAAATTTGTACACTATATTAATGGCTATGTGTGGGTCTAGAGGAGGGAATGAGGTGGGATGGAGGATAAAAGGAATAGAGGAGAATAAAATAGAAGACTTGTTCAAACACCATCTCCTCAGTAAAGCCAACCTGACTCCCTCCAGCCGCAGGTGTGGTGCTCAGTTCTGCCGTGTAGATCTTTAACAGAGTTCTCGCCCACTGTCTTGTATTTGTCTGTTTCATCTCTCCCTTTGCCACCAGCTTCCTGAAAGCAGAAACTACATCTTGTTTCCTTTGTATCTTTGAAGTGTAGCACATGCCGGCCTCACGGTGGGTACCCAATGTGTTTTTTGTGTAAGTGAGCATTGAAAAGTAGGAAAACAAGACATCTGGAGTGGGACATCTTGCATGAGCTGGCACGTAGAAAAATTTCTAAGGACACCCAAATGGGCTTTAAAACTAAGTTTGGAACAGAAAGTTAAGTCATAAAGTCTGTTTCTTTCAGGTGAGCAAAGGGAAGGGATGGCAAAGGCCTCCTGAGCATCTGGTTTTGCTTCTAACTTCTTAAGACGAAAGTCCAGGAAAAATGAGCATCAGAATGAAAATGCAGAGCTAACAACACTAGTAAGAGTAAAAAGAAGCCCCACTCAGGTAAAGGGATTCTGAGACAGCACGTGGCAGCTTTAAATGAGATCCACCCAGAAGAATGGAGAGTGCTGAGACAGGATAGAATGTCTCCGAATATTTCAGAAGATGGCAGTGGGTTCTGAGGTTCTGTAATGGGACTGACATAACTCTGTATCATGACTCCGGAACTGGCCATTAAAAGGATGGTTCTGAACACATATAGCAAAACAACAAAGGAGTGACCTTTAGAAGCCTGCAAGGTTCACTAAAATCAACTTGTGCCTGGTTTCCTTCATGCACATTAAAAGGCAAAACACAGATTTGTGGAAGATCTTTTGTATGAGTTTCAGAAAAGAATTTTATAAGCTGGCCTTGGTCACCACCTCAGTGATCATAACCACATGGTGTTGACTTGTGGAATGGTGCCAATCCTGATGAATGTTTCTAGAATATTACCACCCATAATGTTAAAAATGGCTGACATATGATGAATACTTCCCTTGTGATAGGGCACTGTGAGAAATGCTCACCTGTCCGAATTCAAATAAACTCAGTGACAAAAGTATGGAAAAAACAAGATTTTTAATATGTTCTAGGGAACACAGCCTATGTGTTCAATCCCTTCTCTGGTTCCTCATTGGATGAGTACCATGGGGTTATCTGTTTCCTCACATGTCACCTAGATCAGTGGTTGGCAAACTGTGGCTCTCGAGCCATATGCAGCTCAGTTGGCCGCTCTGTTGACTAATGAGTTTGCTGACCACTGGGATAGGGGGCTTAACCACAAGGAACAACAATAGCCTATAATTATTAGAATCGAGAGTCTAGGTTTTGCTGTCTCCTATTGGGCAACATTTTTTTTCCTTTTTTTTAAATTTCTTTATTGATCTTAAGGTATTTCTTACGTGTCCTAATTCCCCCATAACCCCTCACCTCCCATTCATGCCCTCATTCCCCTATTGTCTGTGTCCATTGATTGGGCTTATATGTTGTCTTCACCTCCCCCTTTCTACTGAGGCAGGTGCCTTAGGGGTTTCTACCCTGATGCTGGCCCAAGTCCACAGTTCTTTATTCCTATATCCTCTTCCCTCGTCTCTACATTCTGTTTGCCTGGGGGAAATTCTGCAACCATTTCCATCAAAAGCTGACCATGCTGGAGATGGATCACAGAGACCCATTTCTTACAGGCACTATACTTGTTAATTCACATGGAGTTAGTCTTTTCTCCTCCCAGCAACTCTATGGGGAAGGTGCTATAATTACACCATTTTGCACATGAGCAGAGGGAGACACTGACAAGTAAAATATCTTCTCCAGCTTCCAAGGCTAGCAGCAACTGGAGGGAGACTCAGGCTCCAGAGACAGTTAGCCCTGAAGAATCTTTACATTAGAATCTACAAACTAGAAATGGAACTCAGCAATATAAGAGCCCTGCAGAAATAGAATACACATTTCCCTTGTCTTACTATGGGACTACACCATTTCTCACCCAAACACAGCTCCATACTCAGACTCCATTTGCCTGATCCATTTCTCTGTAGTAGCTCTCTGTGATGAAGCAGTCTCAGTGACTGTTTTCCTCTCTTCTAATTGGTCTATTTCCAACATGGTTTAACCCCTGGCCCTGTCCTAATCAGCCCCCCTAAGTGTTGGTTGTGGGATTCAATCTCAATCCTTGCTGCCCCTCACCTAGATTGCACTGTTCAAAATCCATCTGTGCAAGTTGCTTAGAGTTGGGTACAGCAAAATGGAATGTCCTAGACTAGAAGGTTAATACTTTAAACACCTGAAGGGCTTGCCCTCCCAGGTAATCCTCCTTAAAGCAGAGCAATCACTGAAAACAAGGTTAATGGCCATAGAATCAATAGCTGCCAGATGGGATTCAGGAGACACTTTCCTGTTCAAATAGGATCTGGAAGAGGTAGTGCCTAAGGGCACAGGCAGGTATGGGGCAACAATCTGACTTAAATGTCTGAGTTTTTTTGCATTTCATTCTCATCTAAACAGAGTGAGGTATTTGGCATTGTGTTATGACAAAAACCCACAACAGTTGAATTTAAGGTTTTTTTGCGGGGGAGATGAGTTCATATCAGAACTGCATTCATTTTTCCATTCTGCACACTTTGGCTGAATATCTGTGAGAATAATGTGGTGAACTGGATCACATATATGCAGGAGTCAGGAGTCTGGGGGTTGGATTCTAACTCTTTGCATGTGATGGATTGCCTTAATCCCTCTTCCCTGCAACCCTTAATTTTAAAATACAGGTGAGGATATATGCCCCAAAGTAGACCCTGAAACAAAGGTTCAAGCAAAAGTCATTTGCTTGGTAGGCAAAGGGAGCACTTACATAGAAATAGAAAGTAATATAAAATAGGCAAGGAAGCCAATTAAAATGTTTGTTTTCAAATCCAATGTTAGTGTGGGACACTAGAGCTGAATCTAACTAGGAAGCCTCAGTTTATCACATCTGAGGGGTAAGGAGCTGGATGGACTTGCTCCTCTGGTCTTTGGCTGAGGGCTATTCCTAGATGTGTTTTCTCCTAATCAAGTAAAACCTGAGGTTTCAGGTTGGACCTTAGGGATATACAGGGATTCACCAGGGATAACTAGGGATCTCCAGAGCAAGATCAAATATTAAAAAGATTTTGAAGTGGGAGGAAAACAGGAATCAGCAAACCATAGTCCTCTGGCAAAATCCAGCCCAAATCCTGTTTATGTAAATGAGGCCTTACTGAAGCACAGTCACATTAATTTCTTTAGGTATTATTGATGGGGGCTCTCACACACAGCAACTGAGTTAAGGAGTTATAAGAGAAACTGTATCATGCACAAAAACTACCTGGCTCTGGGCATAAAATGTTTGCTGACCTTTGGTGCATATGATGGCCTCTGGTGCTGCCCACTCTCTGGCCCCACCCCCCTGCACCACCACCACCAGTCGCCTCTCTCTGGGGGGCAACTGGCAGTGGGGGGGGGGGCTGCTCGCACTCGCCTTGGCTGGCCTGAGGCCTATAGGCTGTGGGCAGCTCCTGCATTGAGCATCTGCCTCCTGGTGATAAATGAATGTTATAGCTACTGGTTGTTCAGCTTTTATTAGGCTTTTATTATATAAGATAAGATGCTAGCCCAATAAATTCAATAAACTTTAATAAAAAATGTTTATCATTCGTTGACGCAGATATGTGTAAGAACTCACAACCTATTGAAGGGAATGAAATGGCTATATATATATATATATATATATATATATATATTCTATATAATAAAAGGCTAATATGAAAATTGTCTCCTAGACCAGGAGTTAACCATGGGGTGGCCCCTCCCCCCTGGCCAGCCTGGCCCAATAGGCTCCAATCAGGTTGGGCTGGCCAGACCCCACCTGTGCCCAATTTGTGCACCGGGCCTCTAGTGAATATATAAAATGTCATGTAATTGATTCTGAAATAAAAGTTATAACAGTCCTGGCTGGGTAGCTCAGTTGGTTGGAGTGTCCTTTCTATATGGAGTTTTGATCCCCAGTTGGGGCACGTATAAGACTTAACCAATGGCATGGCTAAGTGGAGCAAAAAATCTCTCTCTTTATCTCTCTCTCTCTCCTCCTCCTCATTTCCTCTCTATCTCCCTCTCTCTTTCCCTCCCTCTCACTCTCTAAAACTTAATTTTTTTCTTTTCTTTTATTTTTTTTAATCTTTTTTTTGCAGTATAACTTAGATTTAATAGTAGCACATGTTTTCCTCCCCCCCCCCATTATACTCCCCCCAGCCTCCCCTACCCAAGAAGGCTATACCAACAGCATATTGAGCTGCTGTGAAAAGAACAATGAGTTCTGCCTAGAGAGTTGAGATGGATTTACAGAGGAAGAGATCAGTTTGGAATTTGAATCCATTTCTGGGTTGATGGAGGGAGTTAGGATTAAGCTGGGCAGAGGGTAGAAAGTGTTTAAAAGTACAGAGAAATGAAAAAGCAAAAAGTGTTCAGGAAAGATTGTTGACTTCCTCTCTCTGAGCAGTTGGCAGGGCCATGAAAATGGCCTTCTGGGAGAATTGCCACTTAACTCCCTTCACCCTCTACCACTAGTTCTAAAAAGAATATTTCAAGAGTTAGTCAGCAAGAACAGACTGTAATTGAATCACTGGGCCTGAAGACTTCTCAGAAAATAAATTTTCCAGTTAAAAATTCAAGACAGGAAAGTGGGAGGTAGAAGACTTTAAGTGAAGCAGTAAGAGTTCAAGTGTTATAATCCTTGGGTATAAAAGCTTTATATTACTTCACCCACTGGCCAAATTATAGTCAATTGAAGCATCCTATCTAATAAAAGAGTAACATGCAAATGTGACTGTACCTTGACTCCTGATTGGCTATGCTACCAGCCAATCAGGAGTGGGGGGTGGGGCCGAGCAATACAAGGCAGGGGGTGGTGGGGCAAGGAGCATGGGAGGCTGGCAGGGGGAGGGGTGCAGTGTGTGGGATGGGAGGAGCCGACCTGCAAGCCGCTTGGGATGGGAGCTGTTCGGGAAGAGAAGGGCCAGCTGGCACGCTGGGTGGGGTGGAAGCTGCGGGGGAAGAGAGGGGCAGGATGGGAGGGGCCAGCCGGCACAGCGTGTGGGACAGGAACTGTAAGGACAGGAGGCAGGCGAGGCTAAGTGTGGGTGCCCCTGGGGCTGGGCAGTCACCACTGGGGCCAAGGCCAGGGCTGGGGGGGTGGGCCGGGACAGAGCTAACCAACAGCCCCATTCCAGGGTGATGGGTGGGTGCCCAAGGCCTAAAGCTTTGGCCAAGGTTGAGGGGACAGTAGGACATCCCCTGAGAGCTCCCAGTATGTGTGAGAGGGCAGGTTGGGCTGAGGGAACCCCCCTCCATGCACAAATTTCATGCACCGGGCTACTAGTAAGAGTACATAATGATAGTGACAGATTGTAACCCCATAGAATAAACTAAGAATCCATAAGCTCAAACTTAAATAACTTTTTAAAATGAAAATAAGTTAACAAATGGGAGAGAAGGAAAAGCTTTTCCTTAAAATAGAATATCAACTAATATATGTAGAAGGAATCATGTAATTAGAAAAATCACCATTTAGCAACCAACCATGCTAGTAATAATTGTTTTGGCAAAGATTATCAATTAGAATTAGTGGGTGAAAGTATATAGTCTGGAAATATTTCCACACAAGATGGTTATTAACTAAAAGGAAAAATATTGCCTATAAAGGAGACACATGACAGACACACCCCTAACTAAGAGACGAAAGTGAATGTCACCAGCAGTGGCACAAATACATCTATGTGCTTCCTGGTCTGCTGCATTAGACAGACACAATGATGATTTGTGGTATTCTTGCCATAAATTCATACCTGGATCTATCACAGGAAGCATTCCACTCACCCAAATTGTGAGACAGGCTATAATCTTCAAATGTGGCAAGTTCATGAAAGACAGAACAAGGCTAAAGAACTTTCCCAGGCGTTAAAGGAGGCTTAAGAGACAGAAGATCGCCACACAGTACAAGATCCTGGATTGGATCTTTGATCAGGACTTTTTGTGTGTCTGTAAAGAACATTGGTGCCATAACTAGTTAAGTTTGAACAAGGTTTGTAGACTAGATAATATTATTTCAACAGTGTTAATTTTCTGATTTGATGATCTGTGGGCATATAAGAAAAAAATCATTGTTTTTAGGAAATAGCACTCTGTTGCTTAGAAGTAAAGGGGTGACAGGTCTGCAATTTATCCTCCAATAGTTGTGAGGAGGGAGATATAATTAAGTAAGTAAATAATTGAGTGATACATTGTTAACATTCAGAAATATGGCTGAAGGGTTTAGTGGAATTGTCTGTATTCTTTTTGCAACTTCCTGTAGGTCTGCATTCATTTCAAAACAAACAAAAAAACAGATGTTTTGAAAGACAGACTTCAGAACAAAGGGTCTAGAGTCAGACCAATCTCGATTGCAATGTCTGAACCCATATTGGTAAGCCTGTGTGACCTTGAGCAATGTAGTTAGCTTCTCTGAGCCTCAGTTTTCTCAATAAAATATAAACATTTGTACCTACTTCTCAGATTAATGTGTGTAAAGCACTTTTCACAGAGCTAGACCACTTCTGAGCCTGTGTCCCCAGGTACCTCAGGGGATGGCCAAGATGCTCAGGTTCTTGTTGACTGATTGGCTTTTGGGGCTCTGTTCATGCACTACAACTCTCAGGCTCTATCTATGCACTTGGCTCCATTGGATTGCCATGCTATAATGTTACAACTTTCTTTTTAAAATAACACTCCATGGAGAAATTAATGAATCATAATAAAGTCAAACCAAAACCTTAACACCTTCCACTTCCCATCACAGGTCTTTGTTTTCCTTCAGCTTCTTCAGCTGAGAAGAGCATTCTCTTTGCTAACCCAGATCCCTGGGGGGAACGTGGGAGGGAAGAAGAGTAAAAACACAAGGGACAGTTGGTATGGGAAAATGATTGCTGTGAGGGTTTGGGCTGGGGTAGAAGCGGGACAGAGGAGACAATATGAGGAAGTCTAGCTCTGGGTTTGAGAGTGGGTCAGCTTGAACATTCTTGAAGAGAAGGGTGTTGCATTTTATTTATTTTTGAAACACATGTGGATACTGAAAATTCTTTCTTAGCTCCCAGTGAGGTGACATTCTTGGAAAATAATCAAGAAGGGATTTTGTTGCCACCTGCCCCCATCTTATACCCTTCTTAAAAGGGATTGAAAGTTGGTAGCACCAGATCCTAACCAGGACCATAATAAAACAGAAAATATAGTGTCAGGCACTTTAGCAGGAATGGATTTCAGTGGTCAGCAAACTGCGGCTCGCGAGCCACATGCAGCTCTTTGGCCCCTTGAGTGTGGCTCTTCCACAAAATACCATGGCCTGGGTGAGTTTATTTTGAAAAAGTGGCATTAGAACTAGTTTAAGTTTTAAAAATTTGGCTCTCAAAATAAATTTCAATCATTGTACTGTTGATATTTGGCTCTGTTGACTAATGAGTTTGCCAACCATGTTAGGTAATCATTGGGTGGGAAGTGCTATTTTAACTGTTGGATAAACTGTAGATTGCTATGTTTTACTTTTTAAAATTACACTGCTACCCCTGATCTCCATTAAACCCTGGAAGCTTTATATACATTTTCTCCCTCAATGAAGAAGTAAGTTGATATCTGCCTCCTATTTCAAATGAAGAGAGTGATGTTGATAGAAGTCGCCCACTTAAAGTCACTTGGTGGATGGAAAAAAGCCAATGCCCTTGTTCATACAAAAAGTCCATGGGACTCTTACCCAATGGGGCAATCATCTTCTCTCCCTTTTTACTTCTCCTCAAAGGTTAACGGAATAAGCTACTATCTGCTTTTTAAGATGGCTACCTGCTGTCACAGAGTCCCCACTCCTTACCAAAAAAGCATATTGGTGGTGTTTTGAGATGGCCATATACTTGATAGTTTCCTCTTGAATCAAATACTTCACAAGAGACTTCAAGAAAATGACACTAGACTCCACCTCTTCCTCAATGGCGCTCTGCCACTGAGATGCTTTTGCAAGGAGACAGTGGGCCACTGTGGATTTATTAGATCCCCGCCATCCCTGTTCCTCTTTGTTTTCGGCCTGTGTTTCCTTTTCAGCATCTGGAGAATTACGCTGTGCAATCTGAGAGGCAGAGCACTGTGCACACAGAGTGGCCCAGGGGCTCTGTTGTCCCCTGTGTGGCTAGCGGAGTGTGGACCTCACAGAGGAGCCGGGTGTCACATTGCCCTGTCCAGCTATGAGAATGAGCTGCCTGTCTCTGCTCTTCTGTGTGGCTTTCCAGGGAGCTAGCTATCACTCCCACAGGGGCAGGACTCCAAGGGCTTCAGTACAAGGCAGAAGCAGCTACTAGCGTGGGCTTCTCACCAGTACCTGCAGAGCATTCAGCTAATTTTATGGACATCACTGTGCCTTGGGGATTATTCTAGGAGCTGGAGAGTTGCTGGGTAAATATAGATCAGATATGTGCTCCGTTCCCATGGAGCTTATATTCTGATGGGAAAGTCAGGGTTTAAATCAATCAACAGAGAATGTATTATATAGTTATAGTTGCGATTAAGGATAGAGGAGAAGATAGATTATGATAGGAACATGAAAGGGAACAGACTCACCTAAAATGTAGAGTGAGGTGAGTTTGTGAGGCTCTGAAGGGGGAAACCACACGGAGGGGCAGGGGTCCTGCAGGAGGTGTTGACATAGAAGTTCCCAGCAGAGCAGACAGAGGGGGATGTGTGAAGAGGAGCTTGATGCACCCCAGGAGCTCAGTGCTGAGGTTTGTGGGAAGGAGGGCCTGCATGGGGGAACTTGTAGGGACTGAATCTTTCTGGCAAAGGGGAGCAATTAAACGATTTCAGCAGAAGGGCCATGGGTTAGAAGGGTTGGAATGGCATGCTCAGTGCTGCATGTTTACACTCCCATGCTGGTTGCTCTGGGGAATGGAATGGAGATGCACAGAGAATATGAGAAATTATCTTAGTAATTAAATAAAGGTGAAAGTCACTTTGATTAAGCTGATGACAGGAGTAGGAGACAAGTTGACTGATTCTGAGGGGCTTGTTGGGCACAGGGCTGGCTCTAGAGAGTCACAGTGACGAGAAACGCTCAGCCCTGGAGCTCTGTGTGATAGAAGCTGTGCTGGCCCGAAGGGCCAGAGGGTTAGCTGCCCAAAGGCAGGCTTCCCAGAGGGTTTAACACTGGAGCTAACACTCGAAATGTCAAGAGATTGTTATACTTTGCACATAATTTCTCCCCTCTCTCCCTTCTTCCCTCTTCTCCCTCCACCCTCCTTCCCTCCCTTTCTCTATCCCTTTCTTCCTCCCTCCCCCTCTTTCTTTTTCCTTTTGGTCAATATTTGCCTCTCTTTCCAGTTATTTCTAATACTGCTGCCTCATCATGTATATTGTCCTACTGCAGAAAAAATTGGAAAAGTCAAGGGAGTTTTAGGTCTTATTAAACAAAATAGAGACCAGGTGCATGACATTTATGCACAGGTAGGGTCCCAAGCCTGGCCAACTATCAGGGCCAATCTGTGGGGCAACCTGCAGGGCGATCTGGGGTTCCTTGCTGGCACCTGCCTTAGCCGGCCTGGAACTGCCTGCTTGCTGGCCCCTACCCCCTCTGCCAGTAACCTCTTTCTGCAGGGCCACTGGTGGGGCCACTCACATCCGCCTTGGCTGGCCTGGGGCCTGCAGACTGGGGGAGCTCCTGTGTTGAGCATCTGCCACCTGGTTGTCAGTGCGCATCATAGTGACCAGTCATTCTGCTGTTGGGTTATTTTACATATTAGGCTTGTATTATATAGGATAAGTTAGTGTTTTCCTGAATTTTATTTTATTCTTATATCTTTTTTTTTCTGATTTCACTATTTAAAGACATTTGTCCTGAATACCAGGTCATTAGTAAATACTATTATTTAAAAATTTAAATTTCACAGGAAAGCAAGCTCAGCACTATTATACATTCCCATATCTTGAGATTAAAAATTAAAAGACTTTAATGAAACAACCCATTTTCAGAAAAGAAGTGCAGACAGAAGGGGAATTCCCAGAGGTGGTATTTGGTTTCAATGCTTCATCACCTTGGCCAGGTGTTCAGAGTTTTACATACACATTTGTCATCTTCTAATTGTAAACCTTCTAGATCACCACTCTGCTCGGCTTACCTCTCAGAAATGCCATGTATCCTTCCCCTTCTCATGTATTTCATCTCTCCTAACTTCCTTTGTTTGGTTTTGCAAATTGGCCTAAGCCTCTACATTGTTTCCTAGGGCTGCTGTAACAAATCACCACCAACTGGGGGATCTCAAACAACAGACACTGATTCTCTCATGGTTTGGAGTCCAGAGTCTGAAATCAAGGTGTCAGCAGACCCTGCTACCTTTAGATGTAGGAGAGAGGAGGAAGACACACACGACTTGTGAAGCAGAGGCTCTCTGAACAATGCGGGGGGAGGGGGGGCAGTGTCTTTTTTGTGTATGCCCTTGCTGTGAAAGATAATAAATCAGAAAGGGGAAATGTCAGGTATTAGTTACAGCTGTCAGACCATGACTACAGCTGGGGAGCCTCATTCCCCTCCAAAATACCAGACAATGTAGATTTCAGTGACACCAAAAAAGTAGAAACACATTCCAATTTGATCTTCAATCTTCTCTTTTGTACGAGGCAATTCCTGGGGTAGATTTCATTCATTTCAAGCACTCAAACATCTGCCTGAGTGGAAGGTCACATTGAACCCTAAAATTTGCTCATTGGCCCAAGTAAAAGCATCAGAAGCTTTCAGTAACACATGCTCTACCTTGTTGGCCCCAAGTCAACCGCCTACTATACACCTTACTACTGCTGGTTCCTGAAGATCTTGTAACATCCCATCTAATACAAGAGTAACATGCAAATGTGACTGTACCTTGGCTCCTGATTGGCTATGCTACCAGCCAATCAGGAGCAGGGGGTGGGGCCAAGGGGTGGGGCCGAGCGACATGAGGGCTGGGCCCCAGGGGTGGAGACGAAGCAGTAGCAGCGGCAAGCACCACGGTGCCCTGGCCGCCCAAGCTTGGAGGTGGTCAGGGTGCAGGGTGGGGTAAGTGCAGGAGCATCGCTACCCAAGCTTGGAGGTGGCCGGGGGACAAGGCAAGCGGCCAGGGCATGGGAGTGGAGGTGTGCACCCAGCTCCTGGGGCCAGGTGGTCACAGGCAGCTGGAGCTGAGCTGAGCAGGGAGATGGCTGAGTGCCTAAGGCCTAAAGCCTCGCCGGAGTCTTTAGGCCTTGGGCAGGCTAGAGGTGAGCCATCAGCTGGACATTCCCTAAGGGCTCCCAGTATATGAGAGGGGGCAGGTTGGGCTGAGGGACCACCCCCCACTCCCGTGCATGAATTTTGTGCACCGGGCCACTAGTTATTTATAACAGCCTGGGGATTTCTGAGTTGAAGTGGGAGGCTTGAGCTTATAGTTGGCTATAGAGTCCAGGACTCAACTACCTAGTGCCTGTTTGATATATCCATGCATGGATCCTTTGACCATTTAAACCCAACTCGTCTAAGATTGCACTCATTTCCTTCTCTCATACCTGCTCCTCCCCTGTATTTCCCATCTTGGTGAACCAGTCCGTCAAATAATCAATTTTCTTTTGAAACATTTTCGGGATTTCTTTCTCCACTATACCCACAACACCAGGCTATCACCAAGTCCTTTCATTTCTGTCTTCTGAGTTTCTCTTCGCCACAGTTCCTCCTCTACATCCTTAAGCCACTGCTGCTATGCATGCTCAACGGGGCAAATTTCAGTCCACTCACATTTATGGAGCATGAATGATAAGCTACATACTTTATAAGCACTTTTATTTACATGATCTCAGTGATTCCTCACAGTATCTTTACAAGGTAGGTGTTCATATTATTGTCTCTGCTAGAAGCAGAGAGTGATGCTAAAGAAGGTCAAATCTCTTTCCAACGCCTGACAGCAAATAAATTGGGATTCCAACTTAGGCCTGCCTCACTCCTGAGTCGGAGTACTTAGTTACTAATATGTGAATTTACTGAGAGTGGCCTCTCAATTCACCTTTGTCATCCCTTAGACAAGTGTGAATACCTTGGGCCAGACAGATTAAGGAGAAAATGAAAAGAATTTTGTTACAAGGCTTACTTTGTCTTGCTTGCTTCATGAAGAAATAGACATACACAAAGGTATAAGCACCCATTTCCTGGCTGTCCCGTCTCCAATAATGGCAACAACTGATAACAATAGTGACAAAGTTTAAGAAACATCAATTAATTGTAGTAGCTAATATTTGACATGATTTATTAAATGGTCGTATATTTTCCTAGGCAGTTTCCACACATTGTCCCACTTAATGCATATAACACCTTGTGAAGAAATGAAGCTCAGAAAAGATAAGGAAATTAAGTTTTATCACAGTATCAATAAGTGATTCATCTAGACCATTCTGAGCCAAAGCTGATGTTCTTAACCACTATGATATATCTCCTTACAGGTTTGTTCAGCATAGGGTCCAGATTCAGATGATAGCAGGTAAAATGTACAAATTCCATATACTGAGACAAGTACTTGACATTTCTGAGCTCTATTTCATCATTTGTAAAAGGAAGTGCTACTGCCAACCTCCCGGTGGTCTTCCTCTCTCTTAAAGTTCGAATATCTGACACCACTGGCGGGAAAATTTGCTCAGTTGGCAAAAATATATATAAATACAATGCCCACAACTCTGCCAAGATTGCACATGACTGGAAATAAAATTTACTTATTCATCCAGAATAGTTTTACATAAAATACTGCACCAGAAATTGCTATTTATTCCCAAAGAAAGACCAATATTTGCTGAACTTCTTTGCAGCCAAATATGAGTGTGTGGCCAAGTGATGGCCAATGAGATCTGAGCAGAACAGGTGGATGAAGCTTCTCCACTGAATATTCTGATAAAAGGAATATGCCCTCCCTGTCCTCCTTTCCTCACTGACTGAATGAGAGGTGAGGTGAGCCATCTGGGATCATGAGGGCAGAAGCAGCATCCCAAAGACGCCAAAAAATAAAAGAGAAGCCAGGTCTTAAAGATTCAGGTTTGCACATATCTTTTGGACAGACTCTCTTCTCTCTACCAGAACTCTAAGTAACAGTGGGGCCACTACTCTAGTCCAGGATTGCTTATACCTGGACTCTCACTTGAGAGAGAACTACACATCTAATTTACTGAAGCCATGGTCTTTTGGGATCTTTGCAGTGGCATCTGAATCCACATCAGAATGAATATTAGGAAAGAATGGAAATCCACTGAGCCATATAATGTTGAAATAATACTTTTAAAGTCCAACTTATGCAAAGTTTCTAATGCAAAAGAAACTGGCACATTTTAGAGACAGTAAAAGATTTGGTTTACCTCAACTCATGGAGGAATGGTGAAACTAAAACTGGAGGGGTTATCAGGTGCCAGGTCATGAAATGTATGTTTCCCCATGGTAAAGAACATGAACTTGAACCTGGGGGGAATGAATATCTTCAGAGGAATTCTACAAGGAAGTGGCATAATACTTCTGAGCTTTAGAATGATCTATCACTATCCTCATAGTCAACATATTTTATTTATTTTGATTATTCTAGGTGCCAAACACTCCAAAAAGTATTCTCTCGCTTTATTTAAATTGCAAGCCCCTCACAGGGAAGAGGTTTTCCATTTCTTCTTACGTGACTTATACTTAGCCATACAACGGCATTTACTGATGATGGAGCCGTTCTGAGCAGAACTTGCCTCAGACTCAGGATGAATTACAGGCATGCAGGAGCTGCTTGCTATGAAGAGGACCCCAACAATGACTCAGCAGTGTTCTTCTCTAAGTTTATTTTTCTCTAACTGAATTGTGTCTGTTTTTGTCCCTGCACTGTATTCCCAGCACCTAACACAGCGCCTGCCTCACAGCAGGTGGAGAATAAAAACAAATGCATATTTAATGAACTACCACTGTATATACTTTAAATGCTAGCTATTTAAAAAATGCAGACCAAAAAATACTCTTGATGAAAGCATGCATCACTACACCCCGTGGGTTACCAGACAATGCATAATAATAAGCTAAATGAATGATGATGATGCTAAGGCACAAATCAGGTATAAGTAAAAAGCAAGTGAAGGCCTTGAGGTCCAAGACCAACTAAAGTCAACTCTGACAATGCTACTCTTGGCTGGCAGGCAAGGCTCCTATTGCCCAATGGCAAACAGGGAACCAGAGGTTGGTGCCGGGGAACTTGGGTGGTGCTAGGCCAAGGCCCCGACCCACAGGTTACCCCACACACAGAGAACAACCTGTGGCCAGGGTGGGGCCAGCAAATGGGCAAGAGTGGCTGACCTGTCAGTCCCTTCCCTTGGCCATCAGGCTCCGAATACCTGATGGGGAACAGGGAACTGGGGATGGGTGATGGCGGGGTGCAGGGAAGATGACCCTGATTGCAGGCCAGGCTTGGAGACCATACCCTCACACGAATTTCATGTGCTGGGCTCTAGTAGCTCAATAAGGCTGTTGCAAGAAATAAAGTCAAAGAATAAGAATCCATTTAATAGAGTATTGCATATTGGTAGGTTTTAGTCATAGGTAGCACTAAAAGTGTATGAAAGGGCACATCATCACATTTCCTCTGTAACTTTGGACAAGTTATTTCAACTCATGAAGTCTTGGCTTCTCGGTCTGCAGGACAGGAATTTGGCAGATGCTATTGTACTTGCTTCTATCCTTGCGTGTCACCAAAGCATTCCTTCTGTAAGACTCTGTGTCTCCCCAACTGAGGGCTTTCTTCAGCCATGGAAACATGCTCAGCCCTCATGTTGCACAAATCTGAAGTGCTAGGGAATTAGTGCTCCTAGAAGTAGCTCTCAACCAATTACAAACAGGAACTTGTGGATCAATACCCCATCTTCCTCAGTGATCATGTGGTATTAACACAGCAGTGTTCTCTATGTTAAATGACATACCAAGGAGGAGTGAGCCCCAGTTAGACACAGCAGCAATGTATCCTATTCTGCTTTTCCTCACTTCTCCATTCCCTACCAGCCTCCTGGCATCATCTCCCAAATAACCTACCTGCACACAAACCCTTGTTTTTTAGTCTGGTTCTGAGGAAACTCAACTTAAGACAAGAGATAATTCTAGTGCCTTCTTCTTAAAACTATTGAGAGGATAAAATAAGACTATACATCGAGCATTTCAGCACTGTGCCTGACCACTTAATAACTGTTAACTAACACTACCATAATGATTACTGCTATTATTATTATTATTATTATTATTATTATTGAAAACAAAAGAATTAACTTGAATTTTTCATCAGATCTTGGCCTATCTAGAAGCCTCCTTATCCTCCCTACATATATGAGATATGTGAAGCCAGTATGTGCTTATTATTTCATTATTGAGCATCCAGTTGATTTTTGGATGCCCAATTGACTCTAGGTTATCAAAAACCTTATCTAGAAAACTGCACAGATTAAGTAATAATTCATATGTTCACCGTGTTTTACTAATCAAAGACACATATAACTGCCAATCAGCTTATATCAGCATGAAATTACTAGGGTCACTACACAGAGCTAATGCAATTTCAGTCAAAAGCAAATACTCCTGATGTTTTCATTCATGAAGCTTCAACAGTTAAAGTATGATTATATTAGATTTTCTGAAATTTAAGATATTGTGCAATCTTGATTACTACCATCATGGTCTCCTTAGACACAGGAACTCCATGTTGGCAATTGCTGATCCAATAAACAAAAATATATTAAGAAATATGCTTGTTTTTGTTATAAAAATTGCATCAATAAAATGTTTATGGCCATATTTGGCAGTAATCTTTCCTTAAATGATGAAAAAATAAAGAATAAATGGATTTTCAGTAATCTTTTTTATATTGACCTTTCACAATAAAATAGTCTCAAATATAAGAGTGGCTAGATTCCTGTAAGTTGCTGAGCCATTTCAAGTTTTCCACTGCAATATTTAGAGATCACAGACTATGAGGAAAATAATACGAGAAAAAGGAAGAAAATAGGAGTTTACAACACTAGAGCAAAAGGAATATCTATATTTCCATTGCTTAAGGCAAATGTCACTTACTGGTACTATGCTTATAGGCAGATGTGTTATCTACATTTGCTTGGCTCTCTGAACTCACTCTGCCTTCTCTACCCTGCTCTCTCCTTAGGTATTTCACGGGGAAGCCTTATCCTCAGGTCTCTAGCTGTGTTCAGCAGATTAAGAGCCGTAGTGAGAGATCAGAGATGGAGGAGGGACAAATGTCACAAAGGTTGGCTGCATCCCGCACCTGAAAACTACAGTCCTGTCACAGGCTGCCCTTGTCACACATCATTCTTTATCTCATAACTTTTGTGGTGATAATGATGGCCCACCATTTCTGGGCCCAGAAAGCTGAACAACCCTTTGTGATTTCTCTATACATTGCCCAGCATCTTTACCAGCAGTCACTTTATTATATTCTGTTCGATTTAACAACGTTAACTGTGTCATCTATTCTCTGACAGGACTCTCACTGATATACCCAGAGAACCCAACTCCAACCTGGAGAGCAAAAGAGCCAGATGGATATAGTCCATGCAGGCCAGCATCTTGTAGCACATACATTTCTGTAAGTGCCAATGTGCTATCTCTGGTCAAAGAGAATTCCCAATATATAAGATAGGTATCAATAATAATAAAAGCATAATATGCTAATTAGACCAGATGTCCTTCTGGACAAAGCGGAGGCTGCAGCCCTGGGATCCAGGCAGCCACAGGGGCTTTGAGGGAGGGATCCAGGCAGCTGGGGCTGTGAAGGCCTACTCTTGCAGAATTTTGTGCATCAGGCCTCTAGTATAACATAAAATTCACAGAGTTGGTATGAGAACTAAATAATATAATCCATGGGAAACACTTAGTACACTGTTTAGCTATTATCATTATATTCAAGCGTCTATAGAAAAATCCTGTTCATTTTCTGCTTTGCTTTCCCATATGCTTGAAATTTGAACTCACATTAAAGCCATCACTGCAGTTCAGAGGGCAAATCACCCACACTCACTGAGAGGTTACTATTTGTCAGACATGATGCTAACTGCTTTCCAAATGTTGTCTCATTTAACACAACAGTACTACCAGGAAAGTAATTTAAAATCATTCCTCTACAGATGAGGAAACTAAGTAAGCTAGTAATATTAAGAAAGCTTCCCCAGCTCACATGAAACAAAATTAGTAGATGTGACATTTGAACCCTTTGCTATGTATCTGTTAGGTCTGATAAAATAATGGAATCAATAATCCCTCCCCTGGAAAACTAACCTTTATTTTATTTTATTTTATTTTATTTTTTGTATTCTTGTTTTTTTTTAATCTTTATTGTTCAGTTTATTAATTACATTGTTCCCTTTTTTTTTCACCCTATAGTTCCCCTCCACCTGGTACCCATCCCACTCTCTGCCCTCACCCCCCTCCTCTGTCCTCTCCCATAGTTGCATGATTTTTGTCCAGTCTCTTGCTGCACTTCCCACACCCCCTTTCTCCCCAAGAGTTGTCAGTCCATTCCCTCTCTATGTCCGGGATTCTGCTTCATTCACCAGTATATCCTGTTCATCAGCTTAGTAATTCACTTGATTTTTAGATTCATTTGTTGATAGATGTGTATTTGTTGTTCCTAATTTACACTTTCACCTTTTCCTTCTTCCTCTTCTTAAAGAATATCTTTCAGCATTTCATATAATATTGGTTTGATGGTGATGAACTCCTTTAGTTTTTTCTTGTCTGCGAAGCACTTTATCTGACCTTCAATTCTGCATGATAGCTTTGCTGGATAGAGTAATCTTGGTTGTAGATTCTTGCTGTTCATCACTTTGAATATTTCTTGCCACTCGCGTCTGGCCTGCATCATTTCTGTTGAGAAATCCGCTGATAATCATATGGGTGCTCCCTTATAGGTAACCCACTGTTTCTCTCTTGCTGCTTTTAATATTCTCTCTTTGTCTTTTGCTCTTGGCATTTTAATTATGATGTGCCTTGGTGTGGTCCTCTTAGGATTCATATTTATTGGGGTTCGGTGCGCTTCTTAGACTCCTAAGTCAATTTCTTTCACCAGGTGTGGGAAGTTTTCAGTCACTATTTCTTCAAATAGGTTTTCATTGTCTTGCTCTCTCTCTTTTTCTGGCACCCCTATAATTCGGATGTTGGTATGCTTGAGGTTGTCCCAGAGGCCCCTTACACTATCTTCAATTTTTTGGATTCTTTTGGATTCTTGCTTTTTCAGCTGAGTGGATTTTCCCTCTTTGTATTTCAAATCTTGAACTCGGTTCTTGGGGTGCTCCAGAGCACTTTTAGGTCTTTGTATAATATTTTTTTATTTCAGTCAGTGTATGCTTAATTTCTGGTTGGTCTTTTTTCATATCCTTGAGAGTCTCCTTTATACCCTTGAGGGTCTCCTTCATTTCCTTGTAGGACTCATTCATTTCCTTTGCGGTCTTGCTTAATTCCTTATAGGCCTTGACCTTTTGTTGGAGCCTCTTGAAAAACCCTATAACTGTGGTTTTGAATTCCATGTCCAGGAATTCCATGTCCAGTCGTTTTTTTCCCTCCATTTCTTTCACATCTGATTTCTTTCCATGTCTCTGCATGGTGGCTGCTTCCCTGAGTTGGTCAATTAGCTTTGTGTGGTAGACTTCCTACTAGGGACAGTTGCTCAGTCTCCCCAGTTACCTGAGGTGGATATGGGCTGCACAGTCTTGCTGAAGTTAAGCTCAGGTTAATCGTTGTTAGCACTTGGAGGGGTTGACCTCTAGGCCAATTGTCTGTGAAGTTCAGCTGTGCTCAGGTTGGATGGGCAGAGTCTCTGGGCCAAGCAGACAGCGTTAGCTCCACCCTATGCGACCCCAGGGACTCTGTGTTGGTGGCAATGGCTGCCAGCACCTCTGAGAGAGAGCCGCTGCCAAGCTCCACCAGCTGCCGGGGAATTACAGACTCTCCCCAAATGAGTCTGCACGCCCAATGTCTCACCCAGGGTTGTAAAACAGAGCAGACTGACGGTTTCCTGAATGAGAGGGCAAGTCGCAGAGCGCTCTCTGTGTGGTCACGCAGCTGAGCTGTTCGCTCAAGCTGCCTTCTCCACAAGCCGGGAGACCCCTGCAGCACCCGAGCTTCGGCGTGCCCTCCCACTGTCCAGTTTTCACCCTGTATGATAGTGGGTTCCCTGGATTTCGCCCAAAGCTGGAGAATCAGTCCATTGGGACGTCTTTGTCTCCCCGTTTGAGAAAACTGGCCGGTTTTCAGCCGCCTGCCCTCTCCACTGGCGCATGCTCCAAACCTCTCTCCACGTGAATCTTTCAATGCTGTCTGCCACCGCTCCTCCAAGTCACAGTGTCTTATTTTCACTTTTATTTGTGGAATTTTCACTCGGCCAGCTTTCTGGTGATTCTGGAAGGTGTTTGTTCTTTCATTAAGTTGTAGTATTAAAATTGCTTAGCATGACGGCAAGATAGGTGTTTTACCTATGCCGCCATCTTGGTTCCCTCCTAGAAAACTAACCTTTAGATCATTTCACAACTGGCATTCCCTTGGGAGCCAGCAGTCCTGGATTGTGAGAGGGATGTCTGACTGCCTGTTTAGGCCCGATCCCGGTAGGAAGCAGGCCTAAATCGGCAGTCGGACATCCCTTGAGTGGCCCCAGATTGGAAAGGGTGCAAGCTGGGCTGAGAGACATTACCCACCCCTCTCTCCCATGCACAAATTTTGTGCACTGGGCCTCTAGTAAATTTATAATTCTTTACCACTTTCATCCTCATGTGCACTTCCTTTGGTGACCTAAGAGTATCCACAGCCACTATCCAGAATTCCCTGCTTACAAGAGACCAATTCTTCAGAGCAAATCCCTAGCAACTTGACGGGCACAGCATCAGGTTGTCTAAGTGCTGAAAAAATGTCTATTTATTTATCATTGTCCAAACTCCTTCCAAGAAAATATGCTGTGGTTGTACATTTAATTCAACACAATGTTCTAACGAAGTGTACACCAAAGTGGCATGTGTTGAAAGGGAATCTTATAAAACCTGCACTAAAGAAAAATGGCAAACAAACAGATGCAGTGTTTATGACTCTCTTTCTGTGGCTCCACTGAAGACAATGAAATGCTTATAAAGACACACTGAGGCCCCCAGGCTCCATGGACATCTGATAGCTGTACCAGCAAGAGGAATTGTGTCCTTGAATACTTACCAAACTCTCCCCTGGGGAGACAGTCATGGAAACAAGAGAATGTAGATCAGTGATAGATTGATCCTCTCTTTAGAATCCTCTGGGCCTCCCTTCACTATAGCCAGGCCTGTGACTGTCTAGGGAAGCACAGGAGAGTTCTGCAGATTTTGTATATGGGGAACTAGGCATCTTGACACAATGAGACTTACTGCCATGGACTGAGCTTGTACATGGTCTAGTCTCAGAAAAGTGAAGGAGGTCACTTTTGATGCTCTGTCCTAGACTTGGGTGGAGATGGAAAGACCTGTCCTACTTTAGTTTCACCAGTATAAATGGCGAAATGATAGCAACTATGCTCATGTCTATACCTACAGCACAGGATAGGACACATCTTATGAGGTCAACTAATATTTTTCGAAACAAGAAAAAGCCATCCCTTCTTTGGGAGCACAGAGATTTGGAAGGGGTCAGGAAAGTAGAGGAAGGAGATACCCTGTTGCCAGTAGATAGTCTTACAGTGATTCTAGTACATAGTCTCACACACTTTAGGACAAGATTTCTGTATACACACACTAACACACACACACCACCACCACCACCACCACCACCACCACCATACCATACACATACACCACACACACACACACACACACACACACACACACACACACACACACACCAAAGATAGCTATTTTGTCCTATACCCTCACCTACCACAGGTGATTGATCCAAGAAAAGGTACCTGAACTAAAGTGGACCAATAAAATTATCCTCAGGAATGTGAAATTCAGAACATGGAAACATGGACATGGGCGACCCCAAGCTAAAGCATGTCCCAAATTGACTCTAGATTATCAACTTGCAGCACCCAGATGTGTTTCTGTTTTCTTCCTTTATGAGTTAGTCGCTCCCTTGATCTCATGCACATACCACTATCCCACTGTCATAGACTGAATTGTGTACCCTCAAAAACATATGTTGAAGTCCTAATGCTCAGTACCTGAGAATATTGCCCTTTCCCCCCTGGAAATAGGGTATCTACAGAAGTATTTAAATTAAATCAGGTCATTAGGGTAGGCCTTAATCCTATTTGACTGCAGTCCTTTTAAAAAGGGAAAACTTGGGCCCTGACCAGTGTGAGTCAGTTGGTTGGGCATTGTCTTGTGCACCAAGAAGTTGCTGATTTAATTCCTGTCTTGGCACATGCCTGGGTTTTGATCATAGGTAGGGGGTGTCCAGGAGGCAGCTATTAAGATATTTTGCTCTCACATCCAAGTTTCTCTCATCTCCCATTAAAAAAAAGACAATATAAAAATAAATGCATGCATTGAAGTTTTAACCTTACTAAGAATTGGCAGGCGACTTTCTATTATGAGTTAAATTGTATCCCCTCCAAAAGATGTGCTGAAGCACTAATACCTGGTTCTTGTGAATGCAACATTTTTTGGAAATAGGGTCTTAGGTAATGTAATATAGCTAAGTTAGGTCATTTGGATGGATCCTAATCCAATATGGCTGATATCCTTCTAAGAAGAGGAGAATTCCCTGTGAAAACACTATGTGAAGAGGTGAAGGCAGAGAACAGAGTAGTTCAACCAGAAGCCAAGGAACATCTGGGTCTCCCACAACCTGGAACAGGCAAGGTCAGATCCTCCCCTGAAGGATCTGGAGGAAGCATGGCCCTGTCAACATATTAATACAGAACTTCCAGCCTCTAGAACTGGAGAAAATAAATTATGCTTTTGTCACCCAATTTTTGGTACTTTGTTATGACAGCCCTAGGAAACTCAGACACTTGCTCTATCAAAATCTTGCTCTGGGTCACAGAAAAGGATTATTTGGGGTAAGGTGATAGCAATTTGTAGGCTCTCTAACAATATAGAGTTGAAAGAAATTCATATTAACCGAATCTCTTACAGTCATATTGGTAATACTGAAAGTGATATTAATTACTTAAAGGAAGTCTAGATATAAGATATATGGAATACTTTTTCTCTCTATTCCTAGTCCTCATTAAAATATTTTCAAAAAGTTAATGTTAAAACTAGAGGCCCGGTACATGAAATTCATGCATGGGGGGCGGGGGATGTCCCTTAGCCCAGCCTGCACCCTCTCCAATTTGGGACCCCTCAAGGGATGTCCGATTGCCCATTTAGGCCCAATCTTGTGATCAGCCTAAAAGGGCAATTGGACATACTTCTCACAATCCAGGACTGCTGGCTCCAAACTACTCACCTGCCTATCTCCCTGATTGCCCCTAACTGCTTCTGCCTGCCAGCCTGATCACCTGCTAACCACTACCCTGCCAGCCTAATTGATATCTAACTGCTCCCCTGCCAATTTGCCCCCAACTTTCCTCCTCTGCCAGCCTGGAAACTCCTAACTGCCCTCCCCTGTAGGCTTGATCGCCCCAACTGCCCTCCCTTGCAGGTCTGGTCCCTCCCAACTGCCCTCCCCTGCTGGCCTGATCGCCCACAACTGCCCTCTCTTGCAGGGTCTGGAACCTCCAATGGCCTTCCCCTGCTGGCCATCTTGTGGTGGCCATCTTGTGTCCCCATGGGGGCAGGATGTTTGACCACATGGAGACAGCCCTCTTGTGTGTTGGAGTCATGATCAATCTGCAAATTATTCTTTTATTAGATAGGATAGAGGCCTGGTGCATGGGTGGGGGCAAGCTGGTTTGCCTTGAAGAGTGTCCCAGATCAGGGTGGTGGTTCCCTTGGGGTGAGGGGCAGCCTGGGCGAGGGGCCTGTGAAGGTTTGTGGGCCGGCCATGCCCTCCAGCAACCCAAGTGGAGGCCCTGGGATCTGGGATTAATCTATGTCTACAATTGAAACTTTGTAGCCTGGAGCAGAGCCAAGCCTTCTGCTCGCTCTGGGGTGGCAGCCATTTCTGTATCTTTTATAATTGAAACTTTGTAACGTTGAGTGGAGGCCTAGGCAGGCAGAAAGCTTGACTTCCTCTGTTGTCAGGGAAACCCAAGCCTTCCTCCTGCTCTCTGTGGTGGTAGCCATCTTGATTGGGGTTTATTTGCATAATTTGATCCTGATTGGCTGGTGGGCGTGGCTATGGGTATATCTTGTGGGTGTAGCCAAGTTACAGTCAAATTTGCATATTACTCTTTTATTAGATAGGATATGCAGTTGTAGTTGAACACTGGTCTGATTTAAGCCATGAAGTTTAGTGTTTAGCCCCTTTGGGTAAATTTCCAATAAAGGTTACTTTTGAGTAGAATAAAGAGGACAACTGAGAAAATTCAAGGAAGGGTGGAGCATCCTCACCAATGTCTTTGAAACACAAACTGTCTTCAAACTCTGTTCTTAGAAGGAAGAAAAAAAAACACACATTGCCATCATAGTTGGTAAAAAAAAATCTTCCTTCTCTTTCCAACAAAGATTCTCATGACTTTGATCATTTAGTTGTTCACAAATAATGATTTGTTTGGTCTAAATATAATTCTTCTGCAAGAATAAAACAGATATTTACCCTTGGGAACATTAAAGGAATCACACTGAATTATAACAGGGAGAAAAGATAAGTCTATTAAAGATATGCCATGTGTTAAATTTACTGCTGATGTCCCAAAAAATCTTCTTTAATATTTTTAGACAAAGGTTAAAGTATTTGCAGACAAGTTTGAATATAAAGAATCTAAACTGAACATCTCTTTCATTATCTTGGTCCTAGAGTCAACCTTCTGGCATAAAAATTAAGAAAGCAGATTTGAAGGAGAAAAAAAAATTGGAATATCCAGATAATTTGTTCATGTGCTTAGGGAATCAAAATGGTTTCTAATTTCTTTGTTTTGCTAGAAGATTAACTTTAGAGGTACTAGCTTTATTAAGTGTTGTATGACAATGTCTTTCAATGTCCATTAAATACTGCTTAGTATAGTAAATGTTAAATTACAATGTTCTATCTCCATAAATACATGTGAAGTCCATATGAATGCCAAATGAGTTCAATATGGTCATTTCTATAACAATAAATGCCAAATGAATTCATAGTGATGAGGCACTTAAAATGTTATACTCTCCCAACTACCCATCATGAATTCATTACTGCCATGTGACACCCATTTTTGTCAGTGTTTCCATTTTAACTACTATTTTTAGCAGTTCACAGTAAAATTCCATTTGAGGAATTGGTTCTCATTGGAAATATATAAAATGAACTCTTAAGTCTGAGAAGATAGTGCGAAAATAACTTTTGGTATATTGCAAAAGTCTCCACACTTCCAATCCACAAGTTTAATAATTGAATAAATCCATATAGAGCATCTGATTATGAATTTTGAAATTTTATAACCAAAGAAATTTTGAATTAGATAAGTCTGATCCTTAAACAAAGAGAAGTTCTGTTATCATGCAGCTTTGTAAAATTTTACTTAGTTTTGTAACATTCTTACTCATTGAGGTAGATGTGTCAGAATCACACATAACAGACACATGTGAAAACTGAGACACTATAAGAGAACTATTTTAGTCAAGACACAAGCATGGACCCCTGGCTAGTGTGACTCAATTGGCTGAGCATTATCCCATGCAACCCTGATACCTGGTCAGGACATATAACTCAGGTTGAGGAGGCAGCCCATCAATGCCCTCTCTCTCTCTCTCTCTCTCTCTCTCTCTCTCTCTCTCTCTCTCTCTCTCTCTCTCTCTCTCTCTCTCTTTCTCCCCCCACCCGCTCTCCCTCTCTCCCTCTCTTAACCAACAGAAACGTTTAAAAGAAGATCTTTTTTTTTTTTACAAAAGACACAGACATGAATAATATCTGATTTTCTGATCTAGTATTTCCATGATTATCCAAAAATACCAAGTCTACAACTACTCTACCCTTGATCACCTTTCTGTGGGTGGGAAATTGAAGTAGTTAGAAAAATAGAGTGAACATAGCCCACAAAAGAAAAGAGAGCTGGAAAAATACAAAATATAGATTGATGCATGTGACATCCAAACAGGAAATAGGAATAACAGCTGACTCTGGTTGAAGAGTTACAGATCCTTAGAAGGAAAAATATAAAATTAAAATACAAACTCTGATATTACTGATATCAGCCAGCTATCGGTAAAAGTAATCAGAGTTAGGAATAAAGAAAAGATACAGCCTTAAACTTTCTTATAACATTTGATATATTTATATATATATATATATATATATATATATATATATATATAACCCTAGACTTATTCTTTGGTCTAGGGTTATTAGCAATAATTCAATTGTATTTATATAACTTGTTATAGCATATACTGTATATGAGGCCTGACACATGAAATTCATGCAAGGAACTCAGCCCTTGGAGCCCCGACTTCATCCGGAAGGTTGTTCAGTTGCCTAGTCTAATTAGCATATTACACTTTTATTATTATAAATATATAGATCAACATATTCTAAATGTTGATTCTGCTTAAAACACTTTTAACTTCACTCTAGTGATTATATATATAAATCATTTTGACTTTCAATGAAATTTTAAACAAATATATTTCATGTTGCTGAAATATAAATCAGATATGTTAACTTGAGATTTTGTTTTGTTATTGAACCAATATTAAAATTAATTTTATATGAAGAGATAGGACAATTTTAGTCAGAGTGCCTGAGTTTCAATGAAATATTTTATGAGTAATACTGCTACTTATGTTTGAACTTACATTTTTGAGAAACTACTGATATCCTTCTATCCATTATTCTAGCAGTCTATCCCTCCGTCACTCTCTCCATCCATTCATGCATAGGTCCCTCCATTCATCCATCCATTTTTATTCACTCGCTTACTCAGCAAATATTTATCAGTGTCCCCTTTTTACTAGATGTTGCAACAAATATGGGGGGCAGTAGAAGATCAGAAAGATGCATATTCTTTCTTCAAGGAGTTCAATCTATTGTTGGAAAGAGAAGCTGCAAGATCTGGAAAAGTGTTATAAAAGCTGGAAGTACAAATCTATAGGGCAGGACAAAGAAGATCATTTCCTTCAAGAGGCCATAGAAACCTTCACAGAGGAGGTGACAACCAAGCTGAGGCCACCAAAGGAGCTGAGACTGTCCCTGGGAAAGGGCTCAGAGGTCAAGTCTAGAGAAAGCTATTTTATTATAGCCACTTACCACTGCCATCCATCTGCCCACATCTTCAGAAATATTTAGAGGATAATAATACTTTTCCTTGTCACAAATCAAGATGGTAGGAGCAAAGTGCATCTTTCTTTCTTTACAAGTGAGACTTACCGGAGGAGAGGGATTTTTATTACACAGGTGTAAATCCACAGCCAAAAAAAGGGGGGATCTGTCCCAAGAAAAACTAAATGAAAACAAATAAAAAATTGTACAACTCGTGATATTTATCACAGTAAAAAGTCGGACGATGCTTTCTGTTGTTGTTATAGTTTTTCCATCCTTATAGGAATTGTGAATGGTGCAGAAAGTCTTATTTCATATCCCTTAGGGTGATGATCCATTGATTATGAAGCATTATCTTAAAGCCTGTTTCCACTTAACCTAGGGGTGTTGCAGAGCTCTACACCAAGGATCTGCAAACCATGGCTCAGAGCTTGTTTTATAAATAAGGTTTTATTAGAACACAGTCATATCCATTTGTTTATATATCATCTGTGGCCACTTTGTGGATACAATGGCACTACTGAGTGATTGAATATCCAAAAATAATTTTCTATCTTTCCCTTAACAGGAAAATATTTTTTATCCCTGATCTACATTAAGTTCCAAGTAAGAAACGTCTCTGAAATACTGAAAGCTCTGCTTAATGTGTTTTTTCCTTTTAGACAAAACAAAAAACACAAAATGTGATGACTGTTTTTTTGTTTTGTTTAAGCTACCAGGAAGCTCAGTGAAAGTTGAAGCAACTTTATAAATCATGATTGTCAGATTGCCAGTGTCATATATTCTCTATAGTCAATACTATTGACTTTAATTTATATTTTCCCCATGATTTTTTTCAATGTATTTTGTTTAGATGTAATTTTAACTACTTTATCGAATGTGCTTTGTATAAATTGCTTAATACACTATTTTGTGAAATTAAGTAGGGAATGAATAAATAGTAATAGATGATAGAGTTATCTATGCTTCTATATCTTACTAATCAGTTAAAAACAAACAAATTCAGAAGGGCATGATATGTGTTGCTTTAGAAGGGGACAGTAATGGACAGGGTTTCTCAACAGCAGTAGTGTTGACATTTTGGGCCAGATGTTCTGTTGGGAGGAGGGGCAAGGGCTGTGCTGTATATTGTAGGATGTTAGCAGCATCCCTGGTCTCTACCACTAGATGCCAGTGGCTAATCCTTCTCCACTAAGAAAAAAAAATTGTCTCCAGACATTGCTAAATGTCCCCTGGGAAATAATACCCCACCCCCACCCAATCTAGAGGAAGCAGCTCCCTGGTCCATTATCTATTGACACACTTTTCCATTTGTTTGCTAGATCCTATTAAGAGAACAGCAATCTCATGGAATCTACCAAGCTCACTGAAGACACGAGTATTGGTGACCATGTCACCTGCTGCAATCCTCTGTGCAGCAGGTTAGGCCAGTCCTCTGTGAGCCACCCAGCAGAAGCCCAGGACTGAAGACTGCAGTAAGACCACATCCCAGAGGAGGATTTCCATTTAGGGCCCTTCTACAGTTGCTCTGATGCTGGACAAAAAGAGGTGAGGTCTGTCACAAACTCAAAGGCCTGGTAAGCTGTTCCTTCTGATCTCTAATGACAGTAATGAAGTAAATAATGGCTGAGTAATGAATTGGGTTATTTCCTAAGGCTAAAGATCAAGAGAAATTAAGTAATCTTGAGGGGTCTGCGTTTTTAAAGGGCTATTTAAGTGCCTCACAGGAGTGGAAGCAGGACATGAATAAGATGCAGAGACTAACAATACTGCCTGAACCCTTTTTCTCAATAGACTGTGGAATCAGATGAAGCTGATCATTGCAGAGAATGCAAGGAAATGTGAGATTACCTCAATGATGCGGAAGATGCATCACTTGACAAAGGAAACTTGGTTCATTATTAGCACATTTGTCTTGTTTACACCAAAGCCTCCAGAGACTGAATTTAGAGGCATCTTGTGTAATTGATTCTAGCATCTAAATTGTATCTCAATTGATACAGCCTTAAAGGTGAGTGCAGGCTTATATTTCTTGTTTCCCAAAGTGTCTTGGACATAATATTTGATTGACTTGATAGAAGCTAGGAGTTATTTCCACAGATACTACATCAAACATAGTCTGATAACAGCTAACCCACGAATCAGAGCCTCAAATAGAAGGAAGGGGCTACCTACTTTACCCAGAAAATATTTTTAGAATCTTATGCGAATAATTACACATTTTATCATAATTTTTCCATTTAAGTATTATATACATTCACTATTGGATACTTAGTTTTATATACTAAAAGACAAAATCTTTTACAAACATTTCAATCATTCTGATAAAATTATACTATAGGAAGTCGATTCTGAAAACTGTATATTATAAAAATGGATCTGTTCTATACCACCATCTGGCTCAGGTCACTAAAGCAATATATACATTCATGTGGAAAGAAGAAATCTTTCCTATGCATAAGAAGGGAGTCTGCAACACAGACAATTAGAATGGAAGAATGGAAGATCAGTAAGTGGGAAATGACAATAATTCTAAATGCTAAACTATCAAATCAAACATGTAATTAAATGTATATAATTCAAAAGTGCAATTAGTCATGCACCATAAGGTATTTTAGACACATATTGGTAATGTTAGAGCAGAGTTATATTAAAATGAGAACCAATTAGCACATTCTTTCTTTGGCATACAAATAATTCCATTTTTCCAGGGAGGTAATCAAGGATACTGGGTAGAGCAGACTTGAGAGCTGAACAGAAGAACTGAGTGCAAACTTAGGGATCACTATATTCTAGGTCAATGACTTGGGCATCTGACTAGAGGGAATGTGCTATCATGGGAAGAAGATGGATCTCCTGGGAAACCCAAGTCCAATCAGGACATCATAACTCACCAGCTCAGTGACCTTTGGCAAATCACATTCTCTCTGAGCTACAGTTTCAGGTCCTTACCATGAAGTTATCCTACCTCTACCTGTGCATCCTCCTTGTTTTATTGGCATTGCCCAGGCCAGTGCATATACAACATGGGCTACATCAACCAAATTGTTGCACCCATCACACAGTGAGAAAGCTGCCAGTGAGAATTCCCTGGAGTGCAAACCCATGATGAGCTTCTCAACCTAAATGACATATCCACTGGGAAAGCCATTTCTGGCCCTTCTAGGTGGTCCTCTGGCATGAGTTATAGCCTTTATTTCTATTATTAGAGCACTTAGCACTGGGTATCTCTATAATAATAAAAGCATAATATGCTAATTAGACTGAACAGCTGAATGACCTGGACATCCTTGTAGACATCCTTCTGGACAACCTTCCAGATGACCTTTGGGATGAAGCCACGGCTGCGAGGGCCAATCCCCTTACATGAATTTCGTGAATTGGACCTCTAGTTTTAAATGACTACGTAAAAAGAGAAAATGATTAAAAAATTACCATCCTTGTCCTGGTACAAGGATAAATATAAAAGCCAGGTAACAGAACATGCAGAAATAAACCACATAATATGTGGTCATTTGATTTATGACAAAGAGATTGCTATAATTCAGGGGGGAAAAGCATGGTTTCTCAATAAATGGTACTGAAGCAATTGGGAGGAAATCAATTTTGAACCTACCTAATACTATACAAAAAATTAATTTGAGGTGAAAATTAATCATAAAAGCTAAAAAAAAATCAAGCTTTTAGAAGACATAATGGAAAATGTTCATGACCCTGGAGCATGCAAATATTTCTTAAACAAGACACAAAAAGCACTAAGTAAACAATTTAATAGAAAACTTCTGTTTACCAAAAACACGTATAATAAAGTAAAAGACAAGTCACAGTTTAAGAGATCAGACTCATGATGCACACATTTGACAAACAGTTACATTCAGATTATACAAAGCACTCCTTAGCATAATATTCTCAAGATCCATCCATGTTGTCACAAGTGGCAATATTTAACATTTTCTTATGACTGAGTAGTACTTTATAGTATATATATACCACATCTTTAACCAACCCTCTAAAGTTATCTCCATGCCTTGGCCACTGTGAATAATGCTGCAATGAACATAGGGGTGCATATATCTTTGCAAACAAGTATTGTTGAATTTTGGGGTAGGTACCTGAAGGATTGCTAGGCCATACTAAATGAAGTAAGTCAGTTAGAAAAAGCTAAGAACCATATGATTTCACTCATATGTGTGATATAAAACTGAAGCTCATAGATACAGACAACAGTCTAGTGGTTTCCAGGAGGAAGAGAGTATAGTAAAGGGTAAAGGGGGTCAAATATATGGTGACAGAAGATTATTTGACCTTGAGTGGGAACACAATGCAATATAGAGATAATAAAAATATACACTTGTAATCTATATGATCCTGTTAACCAATGTCACCACAGTAGGAGATGTGCAAGAGGCAGCTGATCGATGTTTCTCTCTCATTGATGTTTCTGACTTTCTATCCCTCTCCCTTTATCTCTGTAAAAAATCAATAAGATATATTAAAAAATAAATAAAAACAATAAAATAAAATTTTGGAGACAACAACAAGAGAACTTAAATTGCCATTAAGGAAAAAAATATTTTACATGGAAAGACTCTTTCATTCTTAACAGCATCTTGGGTTTGGATCTAAGTAGCTGAGACTGGAACTTGGTGAAGGAGCTGGAACAGAGAATATGCTAATGGCATGTAACAGGCCCAGCATACTCAGCAGAGAATTAAAAGAAGAGATGGGAAGGGAAATAGGAAAAAAAACTGTGAGATGTGAGAAATAAAGAGCTGGGTGTACTAGTAAGCAGCCAAAGAAAATGTGTCTGGTACCTAAAGTACACTTAAGAATAGTCATTTCAATATTCCATTAGAAGTTGATAAAATCTCCAAATATAGCTTTCCAGAATTTCAATAACATGGTAACCATACAGGCTTTATGCAAATTTTTGTAAAAGTAAAGGGAGGGGCTATCTTCTACATGTGAATTGTGGGATATGAAGAGGATGATAAGGCAAAACAACTAAATAAGCAAAAGCATGATGTTTGAGTTAAAGATGAACATTGATATGTGAGCCCCCTGAATTTCCAAACATTTCTCAGATATCTGTGAACATTCCCAAGGCATGGAGTGGAGGCTTGCACCAATGTTAGTTAGATTTCATAGAACTGGAGATCCCCAGTGCAATGAGTTCCATTGTTTCATTGCTCCTCCCCCATTAAGCCCTTTGAGAACAAGGTATATAATAGAAACTCAAAAAATATTTGATGTAAAGTGAGTGAATGAATGAATAAATGGATGAACATGTTCATAAATAAAATTTTGGCGTTTTGTTCATCCTGGTCAGCTTTCAGAGTTTTGATTACTTTTTTACCCTTATTTTGCTGTTATCTTGTCATTTGTCCCTTTCTACCATTTGCCAGGAGCTCTCAGTCATTATAACTGTTAAGACATGTACCTTAGCTCATTCTAGTCTAATATGCTTAGGGTATTGTCTATCTACAAAGCAACATTTCAGCCCTAATATGTATCCTCTCCACTTGAGAGATGAGTTGCACTATAGCATGCATCCATTCAAATGCATTGGCAAAATAATTACTAGTCTTTCATACCCAAGGCTTGTTATCTGAATAAATGTTTCCCTAATAAAGCTTGCAGCTGGGTTGAGTTTGAGAAATACAACAATTAGGAGTCAAGGGACAAGAACTCAAAAAAGGGTTCCCTTTCAACAGCAGCATTCACTTCCTCCATTGCTGATTAGGAGGAATGGGGCTTGTAGACAACTGCCAGCACAGCGCTGATTGCTAATCAAGTGCCATAGTATGTGCGAGCAAAAGAAAATTAGGAAACAAATGTAGATGCTGATTAGTTTTCTACAAACATCTTGAAAGATGCATCGAGTAGGAGACAGCTAAGGTGAGGCAAGTAAGGAGAATCCAGCTCTCTCTGCTTTGCCCACCTCAACCTGGGTCTAATCTGGAATTTAAACAAGAAACTATGGAACAGAACACTAAATCCCAAAACCCAAATGAATCTATGGGTTAAGTAATAATGACAATAATAACCATGATTATAACTGCTAAGACATGTACCTTAGTTCATTCTAGTCTCATAATTACTCCACAAGTTGGTTAATTTGCCTTCTTCATTTTATAGGAGTAAAAACTGATTCATCAGGGGTAATCTGTTCAATGCAACATATATATGTGACAGATCAGTATTTTTACTGAGATATTCATTTCCAAATTTTAGGTATAGCATCTAACTTATAGTAGAAAAAACAAACAAACATACAAACTAAGGACTCACAAATGCTACCAAAAATACCAACGACAAACAGAATTTGAGAGATAGATTTTAAAAATTTAGAGATTTAGAGATTCTGGGACCTGGGGCAGCTAATGGGGACCAGGGAGAAGAAAGTGCTTTTGAAAACACTCATTCTGCAGGAACAGAAAACAACCACAACCACGGAGGAGACTAATTTTTATGTTTCATTTCTCCCTTTTCATAGGTTCCTACCTTTATATAGCATTAATTCTGTACTTGAAGGAGTGTACTCAGGGATCTCACCTGAATGTTGGTTTCAGTATATGAGTAACTGTATCTGGTGCCACTCCTATAATTCACCTACCTACCAGTGTTTTTGAATATTTGGAAGAAAATACAAGTTTTGCCCCCTCATTTTACCCATGGAGAGTTTTGTGACTGGCACATGAGGTTTATGAGGCTGGTTATCTTTGGGTGGCACCCAGTGGTGTGATGGAGCTGGCTTATTCTGTGTTGTGAGAACCAGGAGTGCACACTCTTCCCAAGTCCATATCGGTGATGTCAGGGTGGAAGCTATTTCTGACTTGATGGAAGTATTTACACCCCAGAAATAGGCAAATATTATGAATTATGGATATCTTCCAGAGACCCAGCTGTCAAAAATATATTAGTACATCTCTATCTATCTATCTATCTATCTATCTATCTATCTATCTCTATCTATCTATCTAGATATAGATATAGATATCATAGAAGAAGGAGAGGGAGAGATAGAAACATCCATGATGAGAGAGAATCATTGATCATGCCTTACTGGGGATCAAGCCTGCAACGCAGACATGTGCCCTGATTAGGAATCAACCCCTGACCTCCTGGTTCATAGGTAAACCCTCAACCCCCTAGCCATAACAGCCAGGCTAGATATGTATTTTAATGTCATTAATTTCTTTCTGTACATTTACTTTTATTTTTTACTTAAATACATTTATTTAAAAACGAAACCACATTACAGCTATAAATATAAAAGCATTATGATCTTATATTAATGGAAGGTACATTTACAGATAAATCCCAGTTTGGGGGGAGAGGTGGAAACAGTGTTAGGACATTTTTAACGACATAATGGTGCCTTGAAAAAAATAATGATCTTGACATCTACATTCTCTTTTGTAAATAAGATTAGCAAGTGTGGGAAGGGGTTGAGAACACACAGAAACTGTGGTGAGATTTTCTAGTTGGGTGAAAAGAATTGATAGACAGATTGCTGTGATTCTCTGATAGAGAACTGAAGTACTGCTTTGTGCAGTCCTCTTCCACACCAGAAGGAGAGCTGCCAGTGTCCTATCCAAACCCCAGACCCCACCCATCTCCCTGTGCTCAGACCACTTCTGCTCACAGGCTCTCAGCTCTGTGTCTGAGGACTGCCCCAGAACCACAGAAGACCACTCTGCCTGTGTGTGTATGTGTGGCAGTCCCGAAGCCCCTCTGGTGGGAGGTGCCCTGGAATTAACACCCGTTCCATGGGAGTAGCCCTCCATCAAGGAAGCGGGAGTGAAAACATTCCAAGGGAATTCATGTATTAGTGTCCCCTTTCCCTCTTTCCTCAGGTGGGATCATTCTGAGACATGTCTTGCACATTGTTTCCAGAGTTTTCTTACAGGATTCAACTTTAGTTACCACGGCTTAATATTGCACCCTGCATTGCTCGTCTACAGTTCTCATGGCCTCCTGTCCATTTCTGGTGAACCTGCACCTCCTTAATAAAGAACTTGTACTCACTCCTTTGTCTCTTCTTGAGGAGCCTACCTGTCTTAGCTGCATGGATCACTTGGTTAGAGCATTGTCCCATAGTCCAAAGAGGTTGAGGATCCAACCCCATGGCACACATACAGGAGGCAACCCGATAGATGTTTCTCTCTCTCTCAAATCAATAAACATATCCTCCAGCGAGGATTTTTAAAAAGGATACACAATAATTCATGTTATTTCACATGTCCCCACTATAGCAGTGTTTCAGGCTTTGGACAGTGGTTCCCTCACAGGCCACCGCTGATACAGACCATATGATGTTGAAATTGTCATCTTTCCAACTCCACAGACTTTCCAAACTTCAGTTACTCTGTAGATCGCTCAATATTAAAATTACCTCATTATCTCCTCTAAGTCTGGTGGGGACCATTGATATTTGAGAGGGCTAATCTGAAAGAAGCATTGATCATATGTAATCCTCAATTCCCTAAATTCTCTTCCTGAACCAAGTCCCGCCACCAGAAGCTTAGCTCTCTGTGGGATGCAGTCACCTTGCCATGATCCCTTTTCATGTCTTTACTGAGCTGAAGTGCACAAAGTAGCCAGAAGCAGAATGTTTTCACGCCTCTGGCAAAATAGCTGCTGAAAAAGCTATTCCTTGTGTAACTCAGAGCTTTTTTCAGTAAAGGCTGTTAAGATATGTGGCTACCAGAAACAAATGCCAAAGGGAAACATTTCTCTTCCCATTAATTGGCATGCTTTAATCAAACAATGAGAACTATTTAAGCTAACACATTTTCATTTTTTTCTGTGGTTATGTGGAAACTCAAAGCCCAATTTGGTACTAAATTGTAATAATTAAACTCCATTATTGTTCTTCTGCATTATAATTTATGTCTTATTAATAAATATATTAAATAATATATTAATAAGTCAATAAATTAATATATATTTAATGAATATATTAAATAATTACTTTGTGCAATTGGACTTTAATAAACTATTTTAAAACATTTAAAAATAAATGTGGTGGACATGATGAATGGATAAACCTATCAACAATCAAAATACTGTCTTTGCTAAAAAATAGCTCTAGAAGGGAATAAGTAGATATTGTTAAAGCTTGACTCAAAATCATCTGCATTTGATTCACAGCAAAACAAAATTCCTTCATGTTCAGGGATGTGATGTGAAGGATCACCAAGTAACCTCCAAGATCACTGGCTGGCAAAGATATATACAGTTATTCATTCAGTCAGTCACAAATTGTGTGTATCTATGATACCCTAGGTGCTGTAATGGAGTTAGTAATAGATTGCCGGGAAAATAGATGCTGACCCTGTTCTCATGGAATTTATAATAATTCTATGTTCTCTCTCTCTCTCTCTCTCTCTCTCTCTCTCTCTCTCTCTCTTTCTCTCTCTCTCTAAATAGCCTCAATTAAAGACTGCTTCATCTGACCACCAATGAAAAGAAAAACAGCAACAAAGGGAAATGAGGAAATGGCTTTGGAAACATGATTGTGAATATTTATATAAATAGGTCTCAATATCTCTGAGGCTGACACATTGCATGACTCATGGCTTGCATTATAGCTGCTCAGAAAAAAAAAAGGAAAGCAACATAACAATGAGTTTGGTCATCCTATTAACAGGGAGCAGGCATTTATGGGTTCAGTTATTGCCAGTTATTTTTATTTTCACAAAACAGAATGGAGAACTCTGCATTGCCAGCTACCTAGTGCCACATGAAGTCTTGGCAAGAAGCTGAACCCCATGCTGAGGCCCCACATTGGATATGGTGATGCCGTGCTGAGGTCAGGTTGTGGCATGGAGGCCCTGCTGTAGGGGCATCTCTGCTCCTGGCTCTGTGTTTCCATGGGCTTCAAAGGTGAACACTCAGAGGAATTGACGAAGAACCACAGAACTTGATGGACCAAATGGGATGGAGCAAGCCTCCCTCCCCATCTAGCCTTGCCCTAAATGGACATAAGTCTGACCCCATGTGAGTGTAATAGATGAATAGTATATTCTATCTATTCTCAGAGTGTGGGTCTAAATTTGTCTTGGCCTTAGACTTTTATAGTTGGGACAGTAACTTTGTGACATGAACTTTATGGCCTGTAGTAAAGGCTCACAAAGTGAAATCCCAGGTCAGCAGCATCACCTTTGCTAGACCTCACTAGAAATGCAAATTCTTGGACCCCATTCCTGACTTTCTGAATCAAAAACTCAAATTGTGGGACCCACTGTTTTGATGAATCCTACATGTGATTCTGATGCACACTCACATTTGAAAACAACTCACACAAGAACCAGAGTTTTCTGAATTGCATTTCCATGTAGATCCTTTAAACTTTTTTCTTTAATCACTCAGTGCCAGGAAAACACATTGAGAAGCAACTGTACTTCATTTATCCAAACAACACACAGGTATTTGGGCTAAAAGCACTTTATATAAATAGTAATGAGCTATTTTACCACACAAATGAAAACAGGCCCCTGAAGGTTCATATAACCCCTCACTCAAAGGCCTGTCATGACAGGAGATAGAGACAGGAAAGTAAAGAAAGTTGGTAATATTGATCTTACAATTAAATTTAAATGCCAACTCTTGCTTTCATTTCTGCTTCTACTAAGTCATGGCTCCTAACCTATTTAACTAGAGAAGTGCACTGTTTGGACCCACGCAGAGAATCTCACATTTGTTTTTATTACATTACTTGCTAATAATTAAGCACACCATTTCAGCTACTACATTATTTTTTAATTCCTTACTCTGTTATCAAAAGTATCAACCAGAGTGACATGCAATCTACTGATCATAACTTCATTTATACCAGTTATAAAATGTAATTATTTATGTAAGATATAAATAATGGGCCTGCCTACATAAACCTTCCTCAAGTAGCCATTGTTCCATGAAAAACTGTATTTTGGCTGAAGGTTATACACATAACCGGGAGTTGATCTCACTTGACCAACATTCAGATGACAGTGTCAGTTCCATTCTAAGTATTGTCTTGAGAAGCTCCATCAATTCTTAATAACTAGGTTACCCCCTCCATTTTAATAATGTTAAGATTTTTGCCTTATAGATCAATGAGAATAGCTAAACTCACATGACTCTTGAAAAACAATCCCTTCACCTACTGCTTGAAAACTGTTTAGTAAGTAAGACTAGCAGGAATGAGTTAGGGTTGGGGGGAAAAAAGTTCAGTTAACTTTGAATTTCACTCAATAAATAAGAAATAATTTGAATAAATAAGAAATCATTTTTATTATAAATACATCCCAGATATTGCGTGGGACATATTTAGGCTAGAAATATACTTTTCAATTACCTGCCTATATTTCTGTGACCTGTGCTCTTGACCACTAATGTAGAATACTTTCCTTGACCTCCTCCTTCAAATAGTGAATCCACATGTCTATCTTCAGGCAAAGCAGTTGCATTCTTTTCATGAACTTAAGTGATTTTCCCCCAAAAGGTTAGCATGGAATTCATCAGGGGCTCTGGACTACGGCTCCTTTTATTCAGAAGACATTTTCTGCATATCCACAAACTTCTACTGCAAAGAGAGCTGATGCTGAACTCTGTGCAATTATGGATTGGAAAAGTTTCCTTATTTCAATAAATTACTTATAAAAAAGAAAATATATAAATTGGACATCTGAAAAGGAAATATATACTTTTCACATTTCTATATCAATTGGAGTTACTTCAAAGTCAAATGTAAAACACCCAAATGTGATCCATACTAAACGTGCCTGTGTTCAATGTAATGCATACATAAAATGCTTAGAAAAGTAATTGACACATTTTGAATGTATATTAAGTATCAATTTATTATAATATTTTAAAAGGTAGGGTGCCAGCCTGACACAAAAGAGAACACGCTGTATGATTCCACTTATATGAAGTCTGAAACAGGTAAACTAATCCATCCTACAAAAGTCAGAATGGTGTTCCCTGTGGAATAGTGAATGGGAGGGCAGAGGGACTTCTAAGGACTGGTCATGATATTTCTCTTGACACTGGTTACACATGTGTGTTCAGTTTGCAAAAATTCATCAAGCTGTAGATTTGTGAATTTTACACTTTACATGTACTTAAATAGTTAATACCACAGTGTCAACCTGATTAAAATTATAGCAACTTTGATTGGTTGCCTCCCGTATGTGCCCTGACTGGAAATCTCATAACCTTTCAGTGTATGGGATGATGCTACAACCAACTGAACCACCTGGCCAAGGCCTGAGAGTATAATTTTATTTCCCACCTTGGAGGCATCTACCTGTGGTGATTACCAATAACCCCTTGCTTTTTGATGAACCATATCCCTTTATTTCCCACCTTTTATTTCTTCTGAAGCTGTTGCCCACCCATAGTTTGCTCCCAACCATGATTCCTGTGGGCCCTTTAAGAGTCCCACCTCATGTGCATCCTTAACCACATGCCTGCATTTCTCCCAGGCTCTGCTTTCCTGGCCCTTATCAGCTCCTCAGGCTGCTGCTGCCACTCTGAATTCCAAGGTTATACTCAACTAACAACTTTTATTTTCCCATTCTTCCCCATAAAGCCTCCTCAGGTGCATAGATCAGCCAGTGGTCTGGTGTTGCTACAGGTTTTGCAAATTCCTATCTTCTTTTCCAGAAAATTCCATGACAGCCATTCTAGCAGAGTTGACTAATCCCCCGGCTTTCACTCACTTTTTCCAGACACTCTCCTAACCTCATCCCTAAAGAAAACACTTATTCCCTCCTTTGCATCCCTGCTGCTATCCATACCACCTCTGTCACTTTCCCAGAGCTCTGCATTTCACCTCACTGTCTGTATTATGAGAGAAACCAATGTCAACATCTGGGTTTAATCCTGGTTCCACTACTTATTAGCTTTGGCTTCATTTTCTCATCTATTAAATGGGGTCAATTTTAGGACCAACCTCAAAGGATTGTTTGTGCTCTTGGTAGCAGGATTAAATTAGTAATATAGTAAAAGCACTTAGTACCCCCCATATGTTATCAGGACTAATAAATGTAAATTATTATTTGAACCACAAGTCTGCCCAAATATACTATGAGCTTATCAGCAATTTTATCTTATAGCCCCAGTACCTAATATAAGGGCCACTATTTTAAAAGGGTTAAAACATTATTTATGGAGAATCAATTAGTTCTCTTGATGTTCAGTGATCCACTGTTGAAAACACAGATGTAAAGATATCCATTGATACCAATACCAATCACTCATTCATTCCATGCATGCACTATGGATCACTATGTATACAGGCAGTGTGCTTGAGCTGAGAACTGAAGGGTGAACAACAGGCAGGGTTTCCTACCAATTATCACTCAAAGTCTAGACAGGAACCAGAGACATAAGCAGGCACTTACAGTACAGTGTGATAAAGGATATTATGGGGGAAATATCAGCTTCTAGGGGACTATTGTAGATGGAGGACATTAAGAAATAGTGTATAAGCTAAGATTTATATTATAAATAGAAATAAAGGAAAAGAGTCATTGGAAGAGGGAGCAGCACATATGAAAACTTCTCACCTGCCCTGGGTCATCTGAACACCAGAAGCTTGACTTCTCAGATGAGGTATATGTAGCTTTAATTAATGGGTTTTTTGAAGATAGTAAAACATTAGCTGCTAATAGCTTGAGTTCTTCTCTCTGTGGAGGATTGAATTCCTCCAAACAGCTGCCACCATATATTACATCTCATGCTCTTCATGAGATATAATGGTTATGGTGACATGGTGGAGTCTTTGTTCCATATCCATGAAACTCATTGGAGCTTGTCACCACTCAACCACTACAAAATACGGCATTTATGTCCACCTTGTACTCTTGAGATATCCACTCTTAGCAGCAGCCACCATGCTCTGAGAAAATTTAAAGCCATATGTGAGTGTGCAAGCCAAGAGCCAGCATCAACTACCAGGCACATTAAGGGGCAAATCATAAATGATTCCAGACTCCAGTTGTTGAGTTACTCCCACCTTCAGCTGCCCCAGCTGGCATTGTGAAAAACAGATGAAAAAGTTCCATTAAGCCTTCACAAATTGAAGTTTCATGAGTAAAATAAATGATTGTTGCTTTAAGCCACAGAGTTTATTACGGTTTGTTATACAAGTATAACTAACCACTGGAACCAAATCACAGCAAAATGCAGTGTCTTACCTTAGTCACTAATGGACTCATGACAACCCTTCATAACACAGTGGAGATGGGAACATTGGTTTGGTCGGTGTCTTCTTGTCCATACCTCAGATTGCTCTGAGAGTTCTAGTAAATTGGCTAAAGCTACAATAATGGGGAGCAGCAGAGTTAAGTTTTCTACCTAGCTTATTATCAGTGGCCAAAGCTCATATGCATAAAGAGATTTTGCCTCTAGCCTCTAGTGATCTACTGAAGACTTCTAAAGAAATAGTCAAGCCCAAAGCCAAGGATGAGCTTCATAGCAGAAGAAAGAAAATGGAGATCTAATTCCTAAGAATTTCGTTGTGATCCAAAGTGCAATAAATAGTTCAGCAAAGTCAGGACTGGCCAAATCTAATCCACAGCATTTTTTAAAATATCCTATCTATTAGAAGAGTAATATGCAAATTAACTGTCACTCCATAACAAAATGGTGGCACCCATAACCACAAGATGGCGGTGCCCAGTCCTCTCAGCCCCACCAGATCTCCCAGTTTCAGGGAGGGCTGCCGCTGAGAGCCTGCAGAGTAAGTGGTTTGGCGGAATGCTGCCCAGAGACCCTCCTGACCCTTTATAAAAAAAAAAAAAAACAAATTCACTCCCCATGGTGCCATCTCCCTCCCAGAGGCTGCAACCTGGGCTGAGGTCTCAGCCTGCTGGTGCACCCACCCCCACAGTGTGATCCCCCCCCCAGTGGCAGCAGCCTGGGCAGGGGTCTCAGCCCCGCTGGGGCGTGTACCCCCACGGCATGATCGCCCTCCTAACAGTGGCGGCCTGGGGCCTCAATCACTGAGTCACACCAGCTAGGCAGATATGAAGGAATCTTAAATGTTTCTTTTTAAAAAAGATATATTTTATTGATTTTTTACAGAGAGAAAGGGAAAGGAATAGAAAGCTAGAAATATCTATGAGAGAGAAACTTGATCAACTGCCTCCTGCATACTCCCCACTGGGTATGTGCCCCCAACCAAGGTATATGCCCTTTACCAGAATTGAACCTGGGACCCTTGAGTCTTCAGGTCTGCACCCACCTAGCCAAACCAGTTAGGGCTGTCCAATATGTTAAATAAAAAACCCTATCTAATAAAGAGAGAATATGCAGGGGAGGGCAGTTGGGGACAAGCAGGTTGGCAGGGGAAGAGTTAGGTGTTTATTAGGCTGGCAGGGAGTGGTTAGGGAGTGATCATGCTGGCAGGCAGAAGCAGTTAGGGGCAATCAGGCAGACAGGAGAGCAGTTGGGATCCAGCAGTCCTGGATTGTGAAAGAGATGTCTGACTGCCTGGGGCCTAAACAGGCAGTTGGACATCCCCCAAGGGGTCTCAGATTCAAGAGGATGCAGGTTGGGCTGAGGGACACCCCCCTACACACACACAGACACATACACACACACACACACACACACACACACACACACACACACACAAACACACACTGCATAAATTTCATACACCGGGCTTCTAGTATATAAATAAAGTTTTATTGGAACGTAACCATGCCCCTCATCTATGTATTATCTGTGGCTGCTTTTGTACTACAATGGCATGGGGTTGAATAATTTGCACCACAGACCATATGGTTCACAAGGCCTAAAATAATTACAACTTGACTTTTCAGAGAAAGTTAGCAACCCTGTCCTAGTGGAATGTGTCAATTTATCCAGGATAAAGCTGTACAGTCTAATTAAAGTATCTTTCTAATTATTTTGCTATTGTCTGGAATTTCACCAACTCTCCTACTGGTTATCCTATGTTGATCAGAGGCTCTGCTTGGCAGTTCTGAAAATCTTTGTTGAATTTTTTAAATGGGAAAACTCATTATTATCTAACAAAAGGAGTTTGTAGACAACATGTTCCAACTGATGGATTCCATGGAGAAAACAGAAAAAAAGGAAGACAAGTCCTTGGTGGGAGCAGGCTTAGAGTCACTGAATCAGGAAAGTGTATTATTGAAGCTACAGGCAGAGAGATACAAGAATAAACATTGGTTTGCCTTATGCAGAGGTTACATATTCAAGGTCTGTAGCCCATATCTGGCTTTCTGACATGTTTTTTTTAATTTGATATGGACCCAATGTTTAAAATAATGTCTACATATTGGCAAGCACTTCAAGTTAGCTGGGGGCACCCATTTCTAAGTTCCCCCTCTCTGGTCTGCTCCTATGAAATTGACTGAGGAGGAAAATACCTTCCCAGGCTTTTGTGCAGTTAGTGTGACCACATGACCTGTTTTAGCCAATGAGATTTAGGCAATCTCATGGCTTCTTTCTAGGGCAGTGGTTGGCTTTCCTCATAAAAGGCTGGTGCTGGCTTTCCCCTTCTTCATTCTTTGAACACAGATACCATAGTTATTTTCCAGCTTTTCCTGAGTAAAGGGAGAACCAGCAAGACAGTCTGCACTCCTATTAACAAATATTTGCAGGAACAGAGTAGCAACTGTTCCCCTTTGCACGCTGGCTGTGGGTACTCTGGGTGGCTGCAGTTGATCTGAGCCATTTATCTAATATTATAACATCTCTCCCCTCATTGCAAGCTCAGGAGCTGGGGAATGTTGCTGGGAGCTAACAGAGGCAGCCACCAGAGGGCCAGGGTCTCTGCTAAGTGCTGCTGTCCCTCTCCCTCTCAACATGGGAATCATACAGCACTCATCTGTACTTCATGATGAAAAAAGTTTGGATCTCTTAAGATGATTAAAGTATACCAGTAAAAAACAGAAACAGCAAAATCCACCCACATGAATAATCAGAGTATTATTCTTACATGGTTCCAAAGTCTCATGGGATTTTTTTTTTTTTAAGGAAAAAGAAACATCTACATTTTTTTTCAGGCATGTATCAATGAGTATTCCAAAGGGCTTTAAAACCAAAAATTACCAGTTTTAACAAAGGGGTAAAAATAGCACTAAGAACATCTGGGACAGTTTGTCCCTAATAAAATTCTAAATGTTAAGCTGGCTCCATTACTCAAAGCTTTCACTCAACACACACATTACTATTCATTATGCATTCTGAGCAGCATCAGCCATGGGGACTTTGAAGGAGAGATGCTATTGTACAGGAAACCCCACTTTCTATGTTGATAAAGGTAACTCACTTGCTATCCTGGCACACCTTGTGTTTGTCTTAAGAGCTCTAAAATAGGTAGAGAGTAGGTTTTTTTAAGGTGCTTGAATAACCTCAGTTTCCACTTGACAACACAGGATGGGATGTAACAGCTCCAACTAAGGACTATCATAGAAATGAAAATCAGAAACCCACAGCAACCGAGAAAAAGAAAAATGTCACCATAAGAAACATTGTTTTGAGTGAATTACTAGATAAGTTTTGTCCTAATTCTAAACTTGTTCTGTTTTCAAATGATGTTGACTGTTATAAATTGGGCAGATGAAGTGGTGAGAGTTTTGACATTGTTTCTGAATGAACAAGGCAGCTAACCTGCATTTTGTCATAAAACAACCTCATAGACAGTTAGTCCTTAATCATTATGTTCTGTTTGGCTAAGCCTGGATTTGTAGGTTCGCTTCCATCTTCATATAAAAAAATGGTATACAACTGGTTTCCCTGGGAAATAACTTACTTAGTGTTTTTTCCTCCATCAACTTTGGTTGAATATAAGAAGCTCTGATTCTTGATTTGGATTCTGGAGCCTGTGTTCTAAGATAAGGGTGGCACTGTTCAGGTTTATATTCCTGTAACTTGTACACATTGGTCTGAGTTCTACCTTCCAAGGGGAGAGAGGATCTTCTCATTTCTTTGGTAATTCAGTTCCTCAGAGACTGGAATTCCATTGTCATGTGCCTTTCTGACTTTGCCAATTTCTTATAATAACATAGTTGTCTAGTCAGAAATAAAGGTAGTTTGCCAATGGCCTATTTAAAGTATGAGGAAGAAAGGCAGAAGTGAAAATCAATTAAACTAAATGTTGGTTCTTTAGAAATATCAAGATTGACTTATTTTAGCTAGACTGACCAAGAACAAAGGGAGGAGACACAGATCACCAAATTGAAAAACAGCTGAAGAAAAGCATTTGATAAAATCTAACATTTGCTCATGAAAAAGACTCTCAACTAACTCAGAATAGAAGGAAACTTCCTCAACATGATAAAGGGTATCTACAAACAGCCTGCATTCAACAGCATAGTTAGTAATATGAATGATTAAAACACAGAATGCCTTACCCCTTGGATCAGGAATAGAGCAGTGATGTCCACTTTCATCACTATTATTTAATACTGTGCTGGAGGTTCTAGTCAGTACAGATAGGAAAAGAAAAAATACATAAAAAAGAAAGATGGTATGAGATAGAAAATGCACCCTGATGCTCTTGGAGGCTTCTGTCAGAACGGTCCACAAGGGGCACTAAACAGAGACTTCACTTTGCCTGTCCATCATCCTTTTCTCTCCCAGGAAAATCACCCTCCTCCCACTGACTCTCGGTCCTTATAGATAGAATGGCTGACTCAATCCCTGGTATAAGAGAGGGCATTTGGCTTTGACCCAGGCCAGGACCATTATTTTATTTGGTCTTCTTTAGCTACATAGATGATCCATGGAAGTGACATGATCCATGTGAACTTCATTCTTGACTTTCATTTGAGCTGTGCAGAGAAATATAGCCTCTCTCCATTAGAATTTCTATGAAGATAGAGCTTGAGCCTGGAGCTACTGTAAACTACCTTTACTATAAAAAAGTGGGGGAGAATGGAGGAGGCATAAAAGAAATCCAAGCAAAGAGATAAAGACAAAGTCCTGGTAACAAACAGGTGGTGTCTGAGGCTATCTACCCTGCCAGTCTTGAAGCCAAGATTCTTCATGGACTTCTTATGTACATGGGCAATGGAATACCCTTTTGCTTTGGCCAATTTTAACCGACTTTCTGGCATTGGTGATGGAAAATGTCTAATTAATATAGGAATAATGCCACCTGCCATGTCTTGATTTTCACATTAGCCTTTGAAGATCTCATCATACCTTTTTAGAATTCACAAATTATGCTTTATAGTCCCCTTACTAGAATATACATTCTGGTATAACTAGGACTATCATTGTTTTGTTTTCTAAAATATCCCCATGCCTAGTATATAGTAGATATTCAATCAATAGAAATTTATGAATGAAAGAACCTATAGATGAATAGATGATAATAAACAGATAGATCTGTTCAGAATTTTACCAAGATTAAAATAAAAAAAACAATTCAGCTTCATTGGTCTTTAATTTCTAGGACACATCTTCTCTATACTACTAATCTCCTATCTATTCACACCTCTCTTGTCTATGATGTCTCAAAAATTACAGAAGCTATTGCTGAGATTGTAATTACAATTTTCTCAGTGTCCTTTCTGCTTATTTTAGTCCTATAGATGTGAACTTGCTTAAATCAATATGATGCACTTTTATCATCATTTCAACTTCCCTTGCCTCCAATTTTCTCCTATTTATGTTTTAAACCCTTTTACAGGTGATGATTATCTTCTTTGATCATAAAAATGGAGGTAAACTGAATCTGTGGTTCTGCACTTACTCTACCGGCCAGCTTAACTGCTTAATTGTCTACAAATAGCTTTTCACTATTGTTGGCTTATCTGCAACTTGCTATCATCAAGATCCTTTAGGTATTCATACAATTGTGATGGGTCATTCCCCTCATATAGACCTCAGTTTATTATATGTGTTTTCTTTTAAACCAGTTTTATTAGAGAAATCCACATTTTTTTCACAATATTCTTCTTTGGATATTCTCTCTCTCTCTCTCTCTCTCTCTCTCTCTCTCTCTCTCCCTCTCTCTCTCTCTCCCCCCCTCTCTCTCATCTCTTTCAAGTTTGGATTCTACATAAAATCAATAGGACACAAAGGAATGCATTGTCTGAAAGGCATTTAAACATTATCATCTACACAGAAATGTCTAATGTCTTAAATATGAATTACTTTGGGCTATTAATTAAAACAGAGCCAAAAAGCTTCTGCTCAGAAATGCTTTGAACATATCCTTTAAAAGCTCAGACTGCCTTTTTGTGTTATAATTCAGGCAGATCTTCCTAGTAGTTAATTGGCATTTGAGAAGATGATGTATCAGTTCCCCTCTGATGGTACACTAAAAAATGACAAGCAGTGAAACGTGCCCCCATTTTGGAGTGTGTATATCAAAAGGTACCTTAAAGTATGAAAGGAATGAGGGAGTGAAGAATCTGCTATACAAGGAGCTGTGCAACCATGCTGTCTAGGACTGACATCAAAACTCACATGAGCCCGTTCTGCAAAAGCACCACCTGGAGCACCCCAGAACACAGCCCTTTCACCCCTTCAACCAGCCCTGTGGTTTAGGGGGTGTTTTAGATGATGTCCACTCTCTTCCCCACTGTCAACCTAGCACTCTGAGATTTTTCACCAATGCTGCAGTCCCCCGGGTCCCTATATTTCTTTCAGCAGAGAATAAAATGATCACTGTATATCACTTTGATAAGTTTATAAAGCATGCTGCCATCTTTGGGAAGGAAGCTGCTGAAAAAGATGCCTTCGTTATAGTTTACAAAACCATTTCTAAAATATGCCTCTTCAGCCCTATAGAAGCCTGTAAAGGTTACCTGGAGAACCACTGTCACTGAAATACATTCTCCCCATAAGTGGAGAGCATGATTTAGTCTGTTACATTACACTACTTGGATATTAAATCTATATGCTAAGACTGTCTTAATTGACCATAAAAAGGACAATTGGAAACACAGGATTTGATCACTGCACATACAACACTAGAGCTTATAATAGCCAAATTAGGCCATTTTGCAGATAACTTCAGGCCTAAGTTCTGTTTAAGCTGTCTCAGGGTTACATTTCATCAGCAATCTCAAAAAGCACCAGGATATTAAGTAAATTAGGATTCAGTGAAAGTTTAGACCATTGCACATCGGGCAAATTTAACATTTGCTTCCATCCACCATCCCTGATAAGGGTGAGGGAGGGAGAGTAAAATAAACATCTTACATGTTTTCTAATGTTTAAAATTGGATTGGACTTGCTCATGGTGACACCTTTTGGTATCGCTGGATTTAGTGATGTTATAAATAATGAGTTAAACAAATTAGGAGTCTTGTAAATGAACTCAGGGACCATCCTGTAGCAGAGAACATGATGTCCATATGGAGCATATAACTTCTCTGCTCTCTCGTGAGTTGTAGATTCTGGGATGTCACACCCCAGCCCTTCCACACTGAGTAAGAACAGGCTCTGCCTGCATCAGTTCTGACAGGCTTCAGAACAGATGATTTGCTTTTAAAAATCATCACAACTTCAGTTTCTTTTTCTGTTAGTTTTTGGATATAACTTCATGTGCAGGAAATCAGACTTGTTAACTACTGGTAGGTGCCTGGATCCTTTTAGAGAGAACAGTATTGGCAGGAATCATGGTTAAGACACTTTCAGGTGGTTGAGCTGGAAAAACTGGCCTATTCCACTATTTACTAGCTGTGCAACAATGGACAATTTGCTTAAAATTGCTAAATAGGCTTCCCCTTCTCCCGCATAACAGTATTTACCTGAAGAAATTGTGAAAAAAAACATGGATTAAAATATTATATGAAATAAATAATACTCAACACACCTTATCCATTATTGTCATTACTAATGAAGTGGGTCATGGGGGGGTGTAGAGAGTGGTGGTGGTATCAGTTATACCAGGTAGAAGCAAGCTTGCTCTAGAATCAGGAAATTTCTAGCAAGAAGCTGTTAAATCACTGGTAGAATAGAGGCAGTAGCTTTCTTCCTCCTGCCCATTCCCATCCTTGGCCTGACCATGCCATGGCTCTTTTCTTTCTTTTTATAGACTTGATTTTAAGAGCCATTATAGATTCATAGCAAAATTTAGAGAATTACACAGAGATTTCCCATATACTTCTTATCTCCACACATGCATAGCCTCCCCCATTACCAACTTCCTCAACCAGAGGAGGACATTTGTTAAAACTGATGAATATACATTGACACAGAACTCACCCAAAGCCTATAGTTTACATTAGGATTCACTCTTGGTGCTGCATATCAAGTGGGTTTTGACAAGTGTGTAATGATTTGTATCAATCAACAGTGTCTTACTGAGTAGTTTCTCTGCCATAAAGTCCTCTGTGCTCTGCCTTTTCATCCCTCCCACCCCCTAGCTCTTGCTCACTACCGTCTTCTCACTGCCTCCTAGCTTTGCCTTTTCTAGTATGTCGCATAGTTGGAACAACACATTAAAAAGCCTTTTTGGATCGGATTCTTTCACATGTGATATGCATTTAAAGTTCCTCCATGTCCTTTCATGGCTTGATAAATCATCTGATTTTAGTGATGAATAGTATTCCATTGTCTGGATGTACAGTTTATCCATTCACCTGTAGAAAGGCATCTCGCTTGTTTCTAAGTTTTGGCAATTATGAACAAATCTGGAACCATTTATGAACAGGTTTTTATGTAGATGTAAGTTTTCAACACCAAGGAGTGGATTGCTGGGTCATAGGGGTATGTTCAGTTAGCCATTGCTCTTTCAATGTGGTACTGCCTTGCATAGCCAGAGAGCTTTCTTCAACTCATGCTTTGTCAGCCTTTAAAGGAGGGCTGACAGTAAGATGAGGCACAAACACTCAAGGCTCCCTTGCTCTAGATGGAGCTCTGAGCATACTAACACTGTTTCTCAAAGTTCCCCTTAAAGATTAAGGTCCAATGACTCCCATTGGTAACCATTTAACTAACACAAGCTTCACCAGCTAGTTGCCTTTGCTTCCCTGTCTTAAGGCCTTACAATTCCACCTGTGTCTCCTTCATCTCCCAAGTAAGCTAACTGCCCTACACCCTGTCAGGGTCTGCTCCAGGATGCCCAAAGCAATAAGCTAATCCTCTGTGCTCCCTCCTCCCCATCCACACCTCCAGTGTCTGGTGCTTGTTTTACATGTCTTGGCAGCACAGTCTGCTTCAAATGGGTCCCCCTGATTGCCTCACAGACCTATTCACAGGTCGCTCTACTGGCTAAGGCCTGGACTTCCACCCTGCCCCCTTATTACATCCCTGGAGTGGGGGAGCAGGTGTCAGGCCCAGGGCTGGGAAAGAGAAGCTCTAAGTGCAGTGGGTCAGGGCACAGTGTGGGCTGGAAGAACATACATTGCCTCTAGGTACGTGCGGATGTCCTAACTAACCAGCAGTACATGTCTGCAAGAAAATCACAGGTCTATATCTTTCTCCCTCTCTTTAGACCTACTACCTGCCATTTGCCCCGGGGTGGGGGTGGGGCTGGGGGAGGAGGACTCTTGGGGAAGGGGGACGTACCTGTGATTTACTTTGTATCAGAAAAAACATTTTAGACAATTTTAAAGTCCATTTTAAAGTTCGGGTTGCATTTCTACCAAGGTGTTGCTATTGTATTATTATTATTATTATTATTATTATTATTATTATTATTATTAAAGCAGCATTTACTCAGAGAGCCTCATTCACTAACACAAATAATGAGCTTACCGAGCCCCACCCATAAATGTATGCATTTTTAATTAAGACTAAACACAGATTTTACAATGTTTAGACAAAAAGTATTTGAAGAGACACACTTTTTAGGTACTACTATCTATAAATGCATCAATAGAAGAGACAAATTATATTGGTTTCTTCCTCTCAGGGACTAATGAAGCATCTCTAGCTGAGTATTTTAATTAAACTGTGTACTTCCATGCCTTTCATATTAATCACTCATCTCCTTTAAGAAATTTTCTTACCTAGCAGAGGATTTTACACTAGATTGAGGGACACCAGCTATATGAAAACACATCATCGTATTTGCATTCAATCATGCATTAATTTCATAATTGTCTGAACTCCACTTACATGTTGTGGAGACTGAGTAGAAAATTTTAATTTAGCTGGGTCAAATTTAGTTTCTTCCATGTGTGGAAGAGAGCTCTAGTATTGTCAATCCCCCACCTTGTTGAGTTTACTGAGTAGTTAAAAAATAAGACAAACATGGGAAAAGTGACATACTAACACAGAAGCAGTGCTTCTGTAAGTCTCAAAGAAGGGACACAGACAAAGAATGGGAGGAGGGAGTGGGTTGGAGATTTGGAGAAAAGAAGAGTGAAGAAAAGTTGCTCTTCCTGAAGGTAACCATGGAGATGGCAGAAGGGGACTGCTCAGGAGAGGGCAGGAACAGCTGTCAAATTAGAGCAACGAGAATTAGGGAGCTCTGAGGGCTCTGCAATGAGGGTTGGATGGGGCCATGGTCAGATAATAAATCTCTTGCATTTTAGCTCAGGAGGAGTGCCTGGAAGTCCAAGGTGACTGGACAAGGCCAGGCACCGAAGCTAAGGGTCCAAGACATGGGCTGGTGGGCAGCTCACAGCAGGTAGATGGTGTGGATTTGGGGAAATTTGGTGGCAAAAGAATTCTGGGCCAGGAGCCTGAGGCATCCTGGGCTTGGGATGAGCAGATGAGCAGCACTCAAGCCCTATAGGTGATGTGTGGTGGTGAGAGAGGAGGCCAGCACTCTCTGAATGTCCACATTTACCAAGTGCAATCTGCATCAAGGTGTGTGAGCACTGCCCCTCTATGAAACCTTAGAACAAGTCTATTATACATCTGGGGGTTAGCCCATTTAATCCTGGCCATCATCCTGTTGGGGTGGATATTATTATTCTCCCAATTTTACAGATGGAAACATAGGGTCAGAGAGGAGGAAGGATTCATCCAGGGTTGTACTAGGAGCAATAGACAACATCAAGGTTCAGATTTCAGTCTCTGTAGAGCCCCTTCTCTTTGACTTTGTCCTAAAAGAGGTGATGTCAAACCCAGCAGGTGTGGCTCAGTGGTTGAGCATCAACCTATGAACCAGGAGGTCATGGTTCCATTCCTGGTCAGGGCACATGCCAGAGTTGTGGGCTCAGTTCCCTGTAGGGGGCATTCAGGAGGCAGCTGATGAATGATTTTCATCATTAATGTTTCTATCTCTCTATTTCCCTTTCTCTTCTTCTTTGAAATCAATAAAAATATTTTTTTTTTAAAAAAGAGGTGATGCCAGGATGCTTTGGACATCAGGGAGCCATTGCAATTTTGTGATGAGGGGAGAGGCATGATGAAAATAAAGTAATAAATATAGTCATACTCAGCTGAATTGATAAACTTTCCTAACTCTTCTTTTTCCTCTTCTGGCAGATGTTTATTTTTCACACAAATCACATTATGCCTCACACCCCAAAGAAATGTGTGAATGAATGAAAATTGCAAAGACTATCAGTGCTCAGGGAAGCTATGGAATTCAGTTATAGATTCTCCAAGTTATGTTTTGTCTCTGATCTTCATATGTTTCTCATGATATGGGATCTTGGGTCCCTTCACCCTGGGCACTATAGCCCAAAATTGATGGAGCTATCTTTATCCTGCAGTTAGGCTGAGCCTTGTATCTACATCAACCTTAGCATCTTTACTGCAGACTTCTGGTGGAGAGCTTGCCAGCTAGGAAAACAACAGCAGCAACAACAACAACAACAACAACAACACACACACACACACACACACACACACACACACACACACACACCTGCTGCCTCACTGGCTACATAGTTCAGATCTAAATAAACTCATCAAATAGGAAGTCTGCAGCATCCTTGGGCCTCAGGTAGAAAAGAACACCCTTACTGTACTCTGAAGTAGAATATAGGGCTTTGGAAATCCTATTCTCTAATTCAGTATCTCTCAAACCAAAAGGTAATCATTTTATACAGTGTGAATCATACTAGAAATGTGCAGAGAGAAATCACAATATCACATGATCACCAATAAGCACCAGAAAACACCCCCATGGCCTGTTTAGTGGATTGAGACTCAGAGCCTGGGAGCCTTCTTATAGGACAGAACACATTTTCCAGTAGGCATTAGCCTTGAGATTAGAGTTTAATGAAACAATCACTAACACTGGAGGCTTGGGCCAAAGAACCGACAGACTCCAGGGAGCTCCTGGTCTGTCTGGGGAAGACATTTATCTAATAAACCATGAATAAATAATAGGAAGGAGCTTAAAGTCAAGAGATGCAGAGGAGCCAAGGGACAAAAGGTAGGGAATGTATATATAAAAAGATGCTTTAAAAGCAATTTAATGTTTTGACTTTGCAGTAGACATTTATTTCTGGGGAAATGCTGTCATCTGTGCAGAGAGAAGCAGGCACAGGGAACTCATTGCTGAGTGTCAGCCAGAACAGGTTGGGTTATGCAGTGATAACAAAGAACTCTGATGTCTCTGTGACTGAACAACAAGGATTTATTTCTTTGTCTATGTCCTGTGTCCATGCACATCAGCAGCAGGATTCTAATGGTCATAGACACCCCAATAACACAGGTAACCAAGCTGATAGTGTCTTATGAGATGTAAGAAGAGAGGACTAGAGAATTGAACACTGACAATGATATGCTTTGGCCTGAAAGTGATACAGGTCACTTCCACACACGTCAGGGGTCAGGTTCAGTGACAATGATGATAGCTAACATTAAAAAAGGCAGGAAGTATAATCTCTTATGGCCAGGAAGTATAAAAGAACCAGATAGTGGTGAACATGAATACTTCTACCACATGTGTAGTGGTAAAAATTGAGAATAAAGGCCTATCTCCTCATGTATACATCATGTGTAAAAACATCCATTTGAAAGAATATTATGCAACTGTTAAAAAGGACTTGAAAAATTTAAATGCAAATTGCAGAAAACCTCACATAGTAGTATCATAAACTTCTATGCATCAATATCCATACATATGTGTATCTAAATATCCAGAAAAAGCTCTGGAAGTATGTCCATCAAACTAATATTGGTGGCTACCTTTATGAGAGGAATATGATTATAAAAAGAAAAAGAGGACCTCTTTTTTTCTGAATTATTTTAAAATAAAAATGAACCCAGCCGAGACCAGTTTGGCTCAGTGGATAGAGTGTCGGCCTGCGGACTGAAGGGTCCCGGGTTCGATTCTGGTCAAGGGCATGTACCTTGGCTGCGGGCACATCCCCAGTAGGGGGTGTGCAAGAGGCAGCTGATCGATGTCTCTCATCGATGTTTCTGACTTTCTATCCATCTCCCTTCCACTCTGTAAAAAATCAATAAAATATTTTTAAAAATAAAAAATAAAAAATAAAAATGAACCTATATATAGCCTCTAAACTTTCTTTCTTAAAATATGTTTTTAAAAAGGGCATTTAACTGTTGCCCATGGCTGATAGTTATGTAGCGCTTATGCTAACCTGGGGTCTGCACTTTGCATCACAGCAAAGTGCAATTTGACCCCTACATGCTGCACCAGCCATGCATTGAGCAACCCTGTCCATGTGGGAGGAGCTTTCAGTACCAGCTGGGTTCTACTTGGTCTTGCATCTGGCACTTGCTGGACCATTTTTGAAATGTTGATTCCAGGGAAAGGCAGCTTGTCTCTCAAGTTTTATCTACTCATCATCCTGGGCACTCATGGGGTAATATACTGGGAAATGTCAAGGTTCCAGATGTTTCTTTGTGCCTTCCCCATTTCACAACTGTCCTATCTTTTTCCCATCCCTAATTGCTCTTTCTCTGGATTCTTCTCTAGTCTGAAGATAATATGATCCAATAGAATAATGGATCCAATAAACCCAACAGACATATTATTTTCCCCAAATAGTGTATTGTTTTAAATTAAACAAAGCATACAATTTTTCTAGAAGGGTATTAGAGAGGAGCACTAGTGCATTTCAGACACAGGGCAAGCCAGGGAGGAAATGGTGAGTGGCTGGACTGATGCCCTCCTGCAGAGGCCATCAGTCCGGCTGTGCCCATGATGGATCCTCTAATCTTGCTGTAGATCTGGCTTCAGGTACAAACAATAATTTTATAGGCTGAAATTATGAAAAGTAACTTGGGACATCCATACAATGGAATGTTATCCAGCCATGAAAAAGAAATGATCTATAAGGCCACCATAAGATATGAAAGAATCTTAAATGCATATTTCTTCATGAAAGAAGCCATGCTGAAAATGCTACATACCATATGACTATGACTAAAGCACATTTTGGAGAGGAGAAAACTATGACGCTATAAGAAAAACAGTGATTTCCAGGGGAAAGGGAGAAGAATGGGTGGAGCATAGGGGATTTGTAAGGCAGTGAAATTGATCTGTGTTTATTATAAGATGGATACATGCCATTATGCATTTATTCAAACTCATAGAATGTGTTACACCAAGAGTGAGCTCTAAAAGGAACTATGGACTTTAGTTAATAATAATGTATTGATATTGCTTTATCAATTGTAACAAATGTGCCACATTAATGTAAAATGTTAATAATAAAGGAAGCATGAGTGGGGAAGTAGAAGTATATGGGACCTCTCTGTATTATTTGCTTGATATTCTATATACTTAAATCTGCTCTAAAAATAAGGTTATTAATTTTAAAGACTTGAAAGGTTTAATTTTTTTAAAAAAGGAATTCAGAACATTCAGAAAATGGTTTGAATTCGAAGTCACACTATCTCTACTTTGAAGGGAAAATACCTAAAACACTCTTTAAAAATGGGACTGAAGCAGGTCCCCATGCAGACATACTGTGGCAGGAAGAGCTGAAAACCGAATCTTGACGGAAGGATGGACCCCTCCTTACACACTGACCCAGAGGTGGCTGATCTGGGCTCTCCCTCTACTTGGAAACAGAAAATCCATAGGAGGCAGCACAAATGTTGTCATGGCTTTGACCTCACCATGAACTTTCTTTTACAGATTTGCAAATTGCAAATGATTTGCTTTTCTGCAATGTTTTGTTTTTTCCTTTCCAAAGAAAAAATAGACTGCTGGCTTCTGTCTCCCATCCCCGCTAATAATAGAGAGTTGGGTGACACTTCATAGCAGAGGCGAGCCTCAGACTCAGCTAGAGTAGAATTTGGAAGAACTGACTGCATCTCTATAAACACTGGCTCTTGGTCAATTTGATAAATTGATTATGATTAAAGAGAGGTTTGTGAGTCCCTAGGGATGCTAAAGAAGTCCTCTGAGACCTTTTCAGGAGCAAAAGGGGGTGGTCACAGGTAACTCTGGGTTTTGCCTCCTCCTCCCAACCCATACCTGTGTGTGCTTTGTTCTATTTTCTGGACTAAATTGTGATGAAAATTCCTTTCAAAGAAAGAGTTCCACTCAACTAGGTGATTGTCAGATATGCTTTTTGTTTCTGAAATTCTACATTTCAGATTAAGTTACTGAGTAGACCTACTGACAGATCTTGGGAGAAAACTTCTACTGAAAACTATACTAGGTTGAGTGGTGTTCCCCCATCCCCCCCAATCCATACTCATCCAGAACCTCAGAATTGGCCTTATCTGGAAATAGAAATATAAGGTCATACTGGATTAGGGTGGGCCCTACATCTAATGGCTGGTGTCCTTATAAAAAGAGGAGAGACACACAACACAGAGCAGAGAAGAAGCCAAGAGGTTATTCACTTGAATTCACTAGAGAAGTGGCTCATCTGAACTGAGATGTAGGTGAAGTATGAAAAAATGCCTGCTAGACTTCACAGACTTAGTTTAGAGAAGTAAAATTCTCAGTAAGATATTATATTAACCATATGTTGAAATGATAATATTTTAGATACACTGGGCTAAAATACATCATTGAAATTAATTTCACCTCATTCTTTTAACTTTTTAAATGTGGCTACTAGGAAATTTAAATTTATATGTTTACATTATATTTGTATCAGACCCCACTGCTATAAAAGATTCATGGTCTCTGATATGTTTTCTTTGGTCACTATTGTGAACATTTTTGTTCAAGGAGTTCTAATTTTCTTTTACAAGTATTTTTTTAAATACATATAAGAATTCTCACACACAGAGGATTCATTTTGTAACATTCTTTTTTTTTCTTATGGTAAACTTTCCTTAAGAATAACTGTCAGGTTGTTTTTTTAAAAATAATGTTTCTTTTAAGTGTTTAGATATATGATGAAATGCTCTGTGACTTTGCTAGGCCTTAGTATCATCACTGGAAAATAAAGTCCAGAGACAATTCACAGAACAGTGGTTGTCAGCCCCTTTCTTTTCAAAATAATGGGTGATTCTGGGAAACTGCCATCAGTATTAACAATTCCCTGGGCTAATGTTCTGCTTCTGCTTCTTCCCACTGCCCCTGGAGAACCATTGCTATTCGTTTCACAGACTTAGTGAGAAATTTCTAGGGAAAAGTAGTTAAAGTCAAAGTCTATAGGATGTTGGAGCCATAGAGAAAGCCCAAGTTCATCTAGACCAAATGCTGTGCTTCCTCAAGGGACGTATGGCCTGTAAGGGAATTATAGCCCAATGGACTTATATGTGTGGATATAAGCATAACTAATGGACAAAAACAGTAGGGTGGTGAGGGCATGTGCTGGAGGTGGGAGCAGCTGGTGAGAAATCAATGAGAGAAAAAGGAGTACCCTATCTAATAAAAGAGTAATATGCAAATTGATCATATCTCTGATCAAGCCACACCCCAAGACACGCCCATTAGCCAATTAGGAGCTGAGGCGAAGCCAGCCAGCGAGCGTGAGGCCCAGGCCTGGGGTCGGAGCCGAGGAAGCCAGTGCGGGGGTGGGGGGGGGGGGGCGCGCAAACCAGCCAGGGCTGGGGTGGGGGGATGGGGCTGATGCAGCCAAGGTTGGGGGGTGGGGTTGATGTGGCCAGTGTGTGCTGGCCAGGGAGAAGGCCTGGGCCAGTGGGGGGAATGGGGCTGGGGTGAGCCAGCCACCAGCCCCATTGCAGGGCAATGGCTGGGTGCCTAAGGCCTAAAGCCTTGGCCAGAGGCTTTAGGCCTTGGGCAGGCTAGGGATGAGTGGTCAGTAGCACATCCCCTGATGGCTCCCAGTATGTGTGAGAGGGCAGATTGGGCTGAGGGATCAACCACCCCCAGTGCACGGATTTTGTGCACCCGGCCCCTAGTGTGTGTGTGTGTGTGTGTGTGTGTGTGTGTGTGTGTGTGTGTGTGTATGTGTGTGTGTGTGTGTATAATACTTTAAACAGTAAATAATTAAATAAAAAGAAGTAATAGGCTGCTAGTCAAGTCCCCAGCTGGTCAGGAACAGGAGGCTGGCTCTGGTAAATACTGATTAGTTTAATGTGCTTCATGGTGAATCATGCTGTGACAGGAGGAGAGGCTGAGTGAACACAACTGCAGAGCATGCTTACTCATCCATATGTAGTTCCCTCCTCCTAGACCAGAGGTCAGCAAATCGTAGCTCAAGAGCCACATGGGGCTCTTTGGCCCCTTGAGTGTGGCTCTTCCACAAAATGCCATGTGTGGGGGCACATGTACAGTGTGATTGAAGGGGTACCCTAATTAAGTTAATAATAATGTTTAAGTTTAAGTTAACAAAATTTGGCTCTCAAAAGAAATTTCAATTGTTGTACTGTTGATATTAGGCTCTGTTGACTAATGAGTTTGCCGACCAATGTCCTAGACCATACCATCCTATTCTGTCTTAATTTACCACAGAGTGTAAAAGGGCCAAGGATCTGGAGGGCTGCGAATTAATGAGGATGTCTAGAAAAAACTCCCAATTTAAGTTCAAAGTCATCACTTCAACCTCTCTTCAGAGAGAAGATTCAATAGAAAGCTACTTGCAATAGCTTTGGGTACCAAAATGCTCTGAAGTTCCAGAATTTTCAAAAACATTTACATGCTTCTGAGCCTGCTAATGTTGTAGATAAGTCATAATGTTCTCTTCTGTTTAGACCTGAGATGAATCAGGGTTAGATAAAGTCAAGATTGACATAGGTCTGTGTTTATTAGGAAAGATGTCAAGTTATATCTAGTTGTTTTTCCCTTTATACTTCACTCTAAATTGCTTGCCACCTTTTGAAATATAATTAGCACCAGCTAATTTGTGTGCTTCAATATTTTAATGACAGGTTATAATTTAAATGGGAAAAAAGCAGTTAGAAGAAAGCCACAGGATCCTGAGACTTCCAGGAGAGTAGAGAGGACAGAGAGTGACCGGGCTTTGGAGGAGCCTCAAATCACAGAAAGGGCCCAAGTCTGATTTGCTTCTTCCTACCCAAACTTCAATGTTTAGAAAATCTTTATAACCTCTCCAAACCTCAGTGTTCTCATGTATGACACATAGCTAATAAACCTGCTTCATTAAGATGCTGAAGGGTTATTCCAGGAGTGGTCAATGGGGAGGAAAAGGAGACATATATAATACTTTAAACAGTAAAGAATTTAGTGTTTAACCCCAAACTATAAAGCCCCAAACACTGTAAAGGTCCATTCTCTTTTCCCTGTGTGCACTGCCCATTAAAGTGAGAGAAAACATGTTGAGTTTGGGGTCCACATGGAAAGTTCCCAGGGTAACTGAACTCTAAGAATCATTATCTGGAAGTTATCAGGATGAGGAAACCAGAGTCATCCAAAGGATAAGGTGAGGGCTCAAGTACCATGGATGAATGAGACGGTGTGGAGGGGTGTGGAGCTGGAAGGCTAAGAATCAGGGAGGAACCAGATGAAGGGAATAGCTGAGGACAAAACTCAGAGATCATGACCCAATGTTCCTACTTCATATGCTGGCCAGTCCACTGGGAACAGGAAGAGCATTGGAAAGCCCTTCATAGGGCCAACCACTCACTAAGTCGCTTCTGACCTCAGGTAGGTAGGACAGGCTCAGAGGGGTGGTGACTTATACATCTCAGGTTTGGAAAACTAATGATTCAGTAGGGTGTCCCTGTAAACTCAATATAACCAAGGTGTTCAATACCACTGCTATTGAGGATGCCACATGTGAGTTAATGTCTGCTGTGGGTTATCCTATTAATAATTGAGATGGAGGCTTAAGAACTGGTTTCACCACTTACTGCTCATGTGATTTAAATTCTTAAGTCCCAGTCACTTTGTCCATAGAACTAGCCTCTCACCCATTATGTTCCTTTAGGACTACCAAGGTTAAAAGAAATAATGGATGAAATATGCAGACACAGTTCCTGGACTAGAAAAAGTTTTCAATGGTTGTTCATCACAAAGATGAAAGTAATGATGTTGATTCCATCTTTTGTAGCTTTTCAAAGACCCATCAATTTTTTCAGACTTCAGACTTCTCACTGTTATGTATTTCTTTCTTTTTTTTCTTTTTTGGTCTCTTTTGTTTTGTTTTGTTTTGTTTTTGTTAATCCTCACCTGAGGATATTTTTTCCATTGAATTTTAAACAGAGTGAAAGGGATGGGTAGAGATAACGAGAGAGAAACATCTATGTGAGAGAGACACATTGATTGGTTGCCTCCTGCACATGCCCCATTGGGGCCAGGGATTGAGCCTGCAACCAAGGTATATGCCCTTGATCAGAATCAAATCCGGGACCCTTCAGGCAGCAGGTGAATGCTCTATCCACTGAACAAAACCAGCTAGGGCTCACTGTTATGTATTTCAAAACCTGATATAGCTAGCTCACCCCCTCCCTACAAAGCAAACTAAGAAAGACAGTCTATGTTTTGAAAGAATATCTAGATGGAAATACCAAAGGTCAACCAAGGTGGTCTTAAATAGAGAAATCTACCATGAAATACTCCAAAGGCATAAAAACTAAATCAGTTAATGACTGAACAATGAATGAATGCCAACACGGTATGGCATCTCGTCAGCAAAAACGAAGATGGCACTGATTAATGGTGAATGTATAGGGAGCCAAACAAAGAAGCACATGAGGAAAGAGGGAAGTGAGAGGTTAAGAAGCTAAATAGATTCCAGGTGAAATGAGTAAATAAATCCCAAGGAAAGAATGAAGATGAGAATTAATCAGGAGTGTGCTGAGCTGTGGCACTGTCAGCCACAATTAGAGGTCTTCTTAATTGCTTGTCAAAGACCAATGCATCCTGTGGCAAAATTATCCTCAACTAATGCTGGGACTCCTCCCCGCCCCAAACATTGCTTCATTTATCATGATTAAAAAACAAGTCAAAATTGGTTTCTGTTTATTTTATAAAGCAAGTCCTAAGGGAACCTTTCTTCCCAATAGGTTTGATCATTTTAAACTTAGAAGGGGAATACCCTAGGAACATGTTTCATTGGTTTAGAAGGTTAAGGCACATAAATATATAAAGTCTATGGGTATTATGAAAAATGGCAGTCCAGCCTTCACAAATCACCTCATATTCATCAACACAAGCTTTTTATATTTCTTTGCTACGTTAAAATGGTCAAATTAGAGACAATTTCTTTCCTAGTTTAATATGGGCAAAATGACCCAAGCTTTGGATTCAGACAGATGCCTGTTTGCTTCTCAGCACTCTGTCACCCAATAGCTGTGTGGCTTTGGGCAAGTCACTAAAATAGATCTCTGAGATTTAGCTGAGGAAAAATGAAGTTGCTAATACATCTAAGATTTTCTGGGAAGATTATGGGTGCTGTGCATGAAAAAATATTGGCACAGAAAACTTGCTATCTTAGCCTATTACCATAATCTAGAGCAGTGGTCAGCAAACTGAGGCTCCTGAGCCAGCCACATGTGACTCGAGAGCCGTGGTTTGCCACTCTGTTGATTAATGAGTTTGCTGACCACTGTGAGAAAACACAAGGTCAGCTTGCCCTCAGCTCTGCTCCCCAATCACTTGTACACACACACACACACACACACACACACACACACACACACACACACACGAAAGTCCTCTCTGTTCCCACCAACATTTTGTTTATCAGGTAAATCATATTTGAAGGACTGCAAGGAGATTCCTAATTTGGGAACTTGCATTGCTTACAAACAAGCTATGACAACAACAATGAGACAATGTCAGCAAAAGGTCAAAAACATCATTTCCTCCTGTACAGACATTTTACTCCCCAAACTGATTCCAGAGACCAAGCTTTCTTTCTGGAAGTATAATCACGACAAAAAGCAATGTCAAAATACATCTTGGCCCATATGAAATCATCTTATGGGGGGGGGCATTAATATGATCTTCAAGTACCTAGAGATTCCCTGCAGCTCGCTGGGCTGCCTGATCATTCTCAGATGCATTTCCTTGATCTGAAAAGGCCCTATTCCTGGGATTTAGTGCTTAGGACTTTCCTGTTCCTTTTGGTTCATGCTTAATCCTCACAATTAATTCAAGCCTCCTGCCTGGGGAGTTTTTGTCATAGCATTTCTTGACATTTACCCAGCCAGAAAGGAAGTGATTGATGCTTTCCTCACTCTTCTGCACCAACACTGAAAGGCTGGGCAGAAATACCACCTGCCTCAGCACCGGCCTCTCTGAGGCTCACTTCTTGACCCATCTTCTTGATGTCATCCCTCATGTCTCCTGGGAACATTGCTCAATTAATTACCCTTACTTTCTCTCAAATCTTTAATCACTTCCTCTCCACTGGCTACTTCCCAGCAGCTAACAAATATGTTTAAGGCTTATTTATTCTGGGAAACTGAAAAAATAGAAGTCTTCTTTTCAATTCCACCCACCTCTGAAGTTATTTCCCTATCTCTTACCTTCCCAAGGCAGTTAAGCTTTTTGATAGAGTTCACTCTCTATCTATCTTCTCAATTTCATTGCTGGTATACTCCTCAAACCAGGGCAAACTGCCTTGCAGCATCATCAATTCCCTGAATCTCTTGCAGTAATGATCATCAATATCCAAGTAAAACTCAGCTGCAGCGTTTATCCTGCTTGACCTGTCTGTGGTATTTTATTTATTTTTATTTTCACTCACTTATTCACATTCTCCAGGTGGGGAACATCCAATCAGCCACACTTTTGGTAAGCATGTGTCTGCCCTCCTAGTTTTCACTACTCACCAGGAATAGGGGATATTGGTATTAGCATTTAAGTGGAATTTAAGAATTCATGATCTGAAAGGGACTCAGAGGGAATGGCAGGCATATAGGCACTGGGATGGGAAAGAACATGACATGTTTTGGAAAGTGAACACAGGGCCATGTTTCTGGGTGTAAAAGAAAGAGAGAGAGAGAGAGAGAGAGAGAGAGAGAGAGAGAGAGAGAGAGAGAGAGAGAGAGAGAGAGAGAGAGAGAGAGAGAGAGAGCAGTGTGAGATGGGGCAGGAGAGGTAGGGAAGGCCAATGACTTAGACCACATGGATAGGTTTTGATCTTTATTCTCAAGACAACAAGGAACACTGATGACACTTCTGCCATGGTAATCACTTGTACACACACCCATCACCCAGAATGCCAGTTTCCAGGATAGAGTGGGACCAATAAGAGCAAAAATAAAGAGAAATCTCAGTAGTTCTCAGTTCTACTTAAGCTGAAAGCAAAACAATTCACTTTGCTTTCTTTAAAAGAGGAGTGTGGGTTCACATCTTTGCTACCAAAGGTTTGCTGTGATGTCATACAAAATATATATTTGACTTTTGCTCTGTTCCTGACACAGAGCTCTTAAATCCTGTGGTATTTTCTGGGTGACAGAAGCATCTTCATTACCAGTGAGGTAACTATTAGTGGGCTCTGGGATAGCTTCAGTATGGGGCTGGTCACCAGAAAGACCCAGTCATGATTAAAAATGTGTCACATACAAGCCAACAGATATCCTCCTTGGAGGAGAGAATGGTTTGAGATTGAGTTAATAACAGATCAATCTACATAATGAAGACTCCATAAAAAGTCTTAAAGTATGGGGCTTGAAGAGCTTTCATATTGGTGAACACATCCATGTGCTAGGAGGGTGATATATCCCAACTCCATGGGTACAGCAGCTCCTGCATCCAAGTCCCTTCCAGACCTCACCCTATGCAGCTATTCATCTGTAACCATGACAGTACCCCTATCATAAACCAGTAAGTGAAAGTGAAGCACTTCCCTGAGTTCTGTGAGCCATTATAGCAAATTATCAAGCCTGAGATACAGGCAAGTCATATAAAAGTAGGTAACCTGGGGCCCCATGATATCTGATTGGCATCTGAAGTGAGGATAGCCCTTTGAAACTTGGCTCTTAACATGTGGGGCCTCTGATAACTTTGCATAGTTAGTGTAAGAACGAATTAAAATATAGGACACTCAGTTATACTCAGAGAGTTGTGAAATTGCTTGGTATGAAAACCCACATTCATTTGGTACCAGAAGTGTGAGTAGAGAAATAGTTTTCTATTATATATGTTCACATTTAATGGGTCAGTTGAGATAAGAATGCAGAAATGTCCCACTGCATGACTATCAATTGATATGAAAATGTTATCAATAAACTATAAAGTCAAACCCACGAACACATTTCGCCACACAAACATACACACACACATACATGTGCTAACACATTTCAACACACACACACACACACACACACACACACACACACACACACACGTGCTACCCATCTGCAGGCATCACCTCATTTATCCCTTAGCTCCTAAATTAGGGCTTACACTAGATAAATAACATAGGATATTTGTTATCATCAAATAAATATGAAACTGGACTTTAGATAATGTAAGAATTCCGAATGTTAAGTGCTATTTTATGGTACCTTTCAATTTAGAAGTGCATTGCAGATAAAACATGGCTTTGCTATAAACGATTGATGTATTGTATTGTTAAGATCAATGAATTATTAAAAGGGTAATCTTTTAAACACCAAGAAATTGTCTTCCTGTGTACTCTAAGGGCCATGGGTAAATGCATTACACATACAAATTCACCACTGTCTTGGCTGTAATTTATACAAACTCCAAAGTACCCACCTGACATCAGAGAGAGTTGATCTTCCCTACTCATTCAGTTAATGTGAGCCATATATACTAAGCATAAATAAAGGGAGGGATCCCTCCAACAGCACTCTCCTCCATTCCTATCATGGACTGCCTCAGCTGTAGAGAGCCACCTTACCCAAGATTTCCCCCTTTCCCCAGGGCAGCCCATGCCCAAATACTAGTTAAAGGCAAGGGCATTCTTTAATAAACAAGCAATTTAATAAATAAACACACTAAACTGCAGCTCAGAATCTGCTTCCAAGAGAACCCAACTAAGGCAACAGCCTCATTCAGAATCCTAGCACCAAATTACTGGAAACAGCTTTTGTCTTCACTTCTCCACACTTTTGTCAATTCAAAAGAAACATTTCAGGACATATGGGATTGCCATGAAATATTCAAAGTGATGAAGCACAAGGATCTAAAACCAAGGCTATCAAAACTATCATTTAAATTTAAAGATGAAATAGAGAGCTTTCCAGACAAGAAAAACCTAAAGGAGTTTGTTACCACTAAACCAGTATTGTGTCAGGACTGTCATTCCCCACTTATCCATTGGACAAAATCTAACCCCTTCATCAAGGTCTAGTTCCTGTGTGCCATCTCTGTCACCATCCCTCACAGTCATTTGCTCCCTGCTATGCTCTCAGAGCCCCATGCACTTTAGAGTACTTATCTGTGCTGTTCACTACACCAACACTGTTTGAGAAAATTAGACTCTGAGCCACAGGTACATTTTAAATTGTCTCAATATCCACATTAAAAAAGTAAAAATAAACATGTGGGTTAGTTTTAATAATATATTTTATCTAACTTTAACTCAAAATTATAATTTTCATATGTGACAATGTAAAAACTATTCATGAGCTTTATCTTTTATAGTTATTTCCCATACTAACTCTGAAACCCAGTGTGTATTTTCCATTCACAATAAACCTCACTTGAACCCAGCCACACTTCAAGTGCTTAAAGCCCTGTGCAGCTTCCTATACTGGACTTTGTAGATGGTGAGTGCTTCAAAACCATAAAGTTTAAGTGAGCCCAATAAATTCTATGAAACTATTTTAAAAATAAAATGTAAAATAAGCTACTAAAAAAACAAAACTTAGTTCATGGACTGGTATGCAAAGATATTTGATAAGTGTTTGCTGAGCGAATGAATGACTGGCCAATAATGAATGAAGGAAGGAAAGAATGATCAATATAAATTCATGAATGCACATCTTAGTCACTTCACCTAAGCCTGGGACTCATTCTTATACCTTGGCTCCTTGCTATTTTTAGGACACTCCTCTGCAGGGCAATGCATCTGTATCCACTATCCACTAATACTGTATAGCACTAATAGCTAAATTTTAGAAGACAGAACCCTGGCACTTCATAGTGTCTGAGCTTGGGCAAATTACTTAACCTATTGGAACCTGATTTTCCAAAGATGCCTAAGAAATGGGTATGGATAAAAATGGTATCTAGGGTTGCTATAAGAAACAAATAAGGCATTGCAGACAAATGACTGAACATAATAGATGCTTAAAAAGTAGTTAATAACAAGCAAAAAGTGAGGCTGAAAAGATGAGGAAGAGGCAGGTATAAACATAAGATGAGAGGGTATTCTTTCCTTCATTCATGTATTCATTCTTCATTCACTGAATACTTTGTGTGCACCTCTGGTGGCCAAGATCTCTAACTGAAGGGAGAGTATTGATCAACAACTCTAGCAGATGCTCATGGAAGCCATTGCCACTTTTTATGCCAAAACCATTCTTCTGCATGCTGCTCCCACCCAGTTACTGAGTTAAACAGGATACCAAGGCAGTGTCATTGCTGGGGAGGTCAATATTTTGGTGGCTTTGGGCCAAGATCTCCCTGAAGGCTTTGTTGAACTTCCTTAGAACTGAACAATGATCTTAGGTGCTTCCAGCCCATCTTTCTTCCTTCCCTCTCTCCTTTACTGAAGGTCAGATGTGCATCTTGATCTGATGGCTCTCCTAGCCTCCTGGCTCCTTCCTCATTTTCTCTTCCAGGCATTTCTGCTAAGAAATTTCTTGCAGTTTCCCCATGTCTTGGTGTCTGCTTTGCAGAGGACCCAACCTCACTGTGCCTGGCACTGTTATAAAAATGCTTCAAATACACCAGGGAACAAGAAAGATACCCTTGCTGCTTTCCATGAAACCTTTGTCCTTGTAGGGAAACAGATCATAAACAAATAAGACAACATCAAACTGTGAAGTGTGATGTAAGGACAATAATATAGGGTGATGACTTGAGGTAATCAGGGAAGGGCTCTTAGGAGGTGATATCTGAGCTGGGACCTAAATGACAAGAAAGCTCCAGACTTGCAAAGATTTGGAGCAGAACAACAATAACAACAACAACAACATGCCAAGGACCCAGCGCAATAAGAAATTCTGATGTGCTCATAAAATGGAGGGAAGAACCAGTGAGGCTGAGTCTTAGAGAGTGAAGCAAAGACTGGTTAGAAGTAAAACAGAAAAATGAGGAGAAATCTGATTATTAAGGGGATGCTAAGGAGTTTGAGTTTAATTATGATGGGAAAAAGTAATATTAAGCCAGAAAGTGAAGTGTGTGTGTGTGTGTGTGTGTGTGTTATAATATCACAAACAGATAAATCTATAGAGACAGAAAACAATATTGATGTTGCCAGGGGCTAGAGGTAGAGAGTTTAGAGACTAAGTATTGGGTATGCCTGACATTTTCTTTTGGGATGAACAAAAGTTTTTAAACCAGACAGAGGTGCTGGTTGTACAACATTGTGATAGGTCTATTTGGGAATGGTGTCTGGTTGCTCTATGCATCCTGGATTATGGGCAAGCAGGAATTCCAGGTGAAGGTTGCTGAAGTGGCGGTATCTGGGTGGGGCAGAATTATATGACTTGGATCCAGGTGAAGCAGTAGAGGGAAGGTGGATCATGGAACCCAGACTCTGGAGGAGTAATAGCTGGAAAGAAGATAGGTGTGCTCAGGAAGCAGTGGTGAGTGTAACTGAAGTCCACAGGAGGCTTATGTAGCCAGACCCCAGCTTGCTGAGGGATGCATGCTATGGCACAATGATAAAGGCCACCTGCATCCTGAAAGACACAGGACCTTAATTCCTGATATCCTGCCTAGAGAGATTGGAAATGGTCCAGATGTGGCAAGCATACCCAATCTAATCCTATATAATAAAGAAGTAATATCCAAATTGACCATCATGCACTCACAAGATGGCTGCCTACAACCAGGCCAGCAGGGGGATTAGTGAGGGACAACCAAATGACTGAACAAGTAGGCTGCATGAGGTGACCAGGCTGGCAGAGAGTGGGGAGTTGGAGATGACCAGGCAGGCAGGTGAGCAATTAGGAGCCAGAAGTCCAGGAGTATGAGAGGATGTTCGACTGCCAGTTTAGGCCTGATCCCTGGGATTAGGCCTAAACTTGCAGTTGGACATCCCCTGAGGGATCCCAGATTTGAGAGGGGGAATCCCCATGCACAGATTTTGTACACTGGCCTCTAGTTCTAAAATAAAGAGGTTGATTTTCCTGTGTGTCAAACAGAAAGCTATTTCCTCACCTTGCAAATACATGATATATTACATTTCCCCAAGTGTTACCATCTTAGTCCATTTAGCACTATAACAAATATTGCAGACCAGAGGACTTAAATAACAAACATTTGTTTCATACTAGAGGTCTGGTGCACAAAAAAGTTGTGCACTGAGGGAGGGGATACCTCTCAGCCCAGCCTTTGCCCTCTCACAACTCGGGTTCCCTCAGGGGATGTCTGACTGACAGGAGTGGGCCTAAACTTGCAGTTGGACATCCCACTGGAAGTGAGGAGTGGGCCAAAACCCGTGATGGGCAACCTTTTGAGCTTGGTGTCAACATTTGCCAAAAAAAGGAACATAACTCAGATGGTGTGTCACTTCGAGAAAAAAACCATACTTCTCTGTATGCTACCGCATGCGGCTGCATGTCAGCACTGACACGCGTGTCATAGGTTTGCCATCACGAGCCTAAACCATTAGTCAGACATCCTTAGTGCTGCTGCGGAGGCCGAAGAGGCTCTTGCCACTGCCACTGCACTGGCCAGCCAAGAGTCAGCTTCTGGCCAAGCGGCACTACCCCTGTGGAAGTGCACTAGCCACCAGGGGACAGCTCCTGCATTGAGTGTCTGCCTCCTGGTGGTCAGTGCACGTCATAGTGACTGGTCATTCCTGGCCAATCCTCCCATTAGGGTCAATATGCATATTGCCCTTTTATTATATAGGATAGTTCTGAATGCTGGAAAATCCACAATCAAGGTGCCAGTAAATTTGGTGCTGGTGAGAACAATTTCTGCCTTCTTGCTGTGTCTTCACATGGCACACAGAGAGATCATCTCCCTGGAGCCTTTTCTTTTAGAAGAGCATTTATCCCATTATAAGAGCCTCACTTTTATGACTTAGTTACCTCCTAAAGGCCCCACCTCCAAATACCGCCACACTGGCAATGAGGCTGCAATACATGAATTTGGGGGAATACAAACATTCAATTCATAGCAATTACCCACAGGGAGAATGTGTGCTTTATCATAAATAAATCACATTGATACATTACCAACGATTACACACCCATGGCTGATTCCATCCACATTCCAACTTCACTTACTTTGGAGTCACTTCATTTTGGAGTAAAGGTTTAGCATGGTATTAATGTCACTTGCTATTTCTTAGGCCACATTAAAATTCCCTGGATCTATTTTTGCTTCCCTCCCATTTTAAGCCACATCTGTCAAAACTGCTGATGCCAATATATATGTATTTGTATGATTTTGTCACACATTAAAAACGGGTTTTTCCTTCAGATATCTAATTGGCTCTAGTGATTGTGAGATTTATCTGTTTGGGTCTGCTTGTTTATTTTCAATCTAAGATGACTAATTTATAGGGAACTCAGGGATCGAGATTGTCCACAATTAGAGCTGTAATGACTTTGACGTCTGGTTTTATTTTTTGCCCCTTTCATTCATTGAGGGCACATTTCTTAGACAATTGCCAGGCAAGTATATAGTAAAGTTACTGTTCATAGCTCACAAATTTCACAAACTTTATCTTGGAGAGCCAAATGCAGAAATGTGTTGAGCAACTGCTCTATTAAGTTCAATATCTGTGAAAAATAATTATCGTATTTGACACTCGTGTAAAATGTCAACATTCTAAATTAGAAGAGCTGAAGGGTTACTTGATCCAAATTCCCAGAATTGCCTGAATGCTTTTAGTAATTTGAAAAACTCAGTCAACATATTGTTGAATTAAAAATAAAACTGCACTGAGCATTTCAGTTAGTTTTCCTAGTTACTTTTAATTAAATACTAAATGACAGAAAAATTTGTAGTTGCTTTGTTATATTTTTTAGACATCCCACCCCCAACTCTCTTTGGGTCTGTAATAAAGTAATGAGACAATAATTTGTACACTGAAATTACTGCTTTCCCCTTCAAAATAGACATCTAGTAATGTGACTCACTTACTCTTACCAGATTTATTTGCCAAAAATATTTACTTATCAAAAATATTTTGGTCTCTTCTATGAGAACTGTATTCAGAGGAGACAACACAACCCCTTTTACTAAACTTTATGAAGAAAAAATCTTTCTTCACAGAAAGTGAGTTTAATGTTTGGAGATGGCCAAATGTCACCCAGAACCAAACTTGATGAATAAGCAAGGTGAGACCAAGGTGCATGGGTATGAATACATATGTGCTGCATATATGAGAGAAAATAATATATCCTATCTAATAAAAGAGTGATATGTAAATTTAAGCATACCTTCACCACACCCACAAGCCACGCCCAAATCCACACCCACCAGCCAATCAGGAGCAGATTATGCAAATAAACCCCAACCAAGATGGCTGCCACCACTGAGAGCAGGGGGAAGGCTTGGGTTTCCCTGGCAACAGAGGAAGCCAAGCTTTCTGCCTGCTGTTCCCTGCCTTGGCCTCCACTCAATGTTACAAAGTTTCAATTATGAAAGATACAGAAATGGCGGCAGCCATCGAGCTGAGGAGAACAGAGGCTTGGGTTTCTGTGGCAATGGAGGAAGCCAAGCTTTCAGCCTTCCATTGCCAGCCTAGGCTACAAAGTTTCAAACAAAAATGGCTGCCTCCCTGGAGCAAGCAGAAGGCTTGGCTCCGCTCCAGGCTACAAAGTTTCAATTGTAGACATACATACATTAATCCCAGATACCAGGGCCTCCACTTGGGTTGCTGCAGGGCATGGCCAGCTGGCAAATCTCCACAGGCCCCTTGCCCTGGCCACACCTCACCCCAAGGGAACCTCCACCCTGATCTGGGACACTCTTCAGGGCAAACCAGCTGGCCCCCACACATGCACCAGGCCTCTATCCTATCTAATAAAAGAGTAATTTGCAGATTGACCACACAAGAGGGCTGTCCCCATGTGGTCAAAGATCCACCTCCATGTGTACACAAGATGGCCACTATAAGATGGCCAGGAGAGGAGGGCCGTTGGGAGGTTCCAGGCCCTGCAAGGGAGGGCAGTTGTAGGAGATCAAGCCAGCAGTGGGGGCAATCAAGCCTGCAGGGGAGGGCAGTTAGGGGTGACCAGGCCAGCAGAGGAGGGAAGTTGGGGGCAAACAGGTTGGCAGGGGAGCAGTTAGACATCAATTAGGCTGGCAGGGTAGTGGTTAGTGGGTGATCAGGCTGGCAGACAGAAGTGGTTAAGGGCAATCAGGGAGGCAGGCAGGTGAGCAGTTTGGAGCCAGCAGTCCTGGATTGTGAGAAGGATGTCTGACTGCCCGTTTAGGCCCGATCCTGGTAGGATCAGGTCTAAACAGGCAGTCGGACATCCCTCGAGGGGTCCCAGATTGGAGAGGATACAGGCTGGGCTAAGGGACATCCCCCACCCCCTGTGCATGAATTTCATGCACCAGGCCTCTAGTGTAATAATAATAATAATAGCTAACTCTTATTGATACTTTCTGTGCCTGCCACTGTTCTCAGCATTCTATGTGAATTAATTCATGTAATCTTTATGAGAACCTTGGCAGGAATAATATTATAACCTCCTTTTACAGAAGAGGAAACTGAAGCACAGAGAGGTTAACTAACTTACACAAGGTCACAGCTTTGAGCTGATAGTTATGAATGAGGAGTCTATTAAGCATCAGTAGTGCTCTCAGACCCTTACTTTCTGCATCTGTATGATAGGAACAACATTTCAAGGTTGACTAAAGCTTTAAGAAACATTCAAGTGCTTTCATTCTTGCTAACTCATGATAGGAGCTTGTATTTTTAAATCACTTCATTCTTAAGTGCAGGGCTATTTTGCTTAATTATATGGGAATTTAAAGTGTGGCCTATTCATAAAGTCAGGAACCGTGGTCTACTCAACCGTGGTCACTGGTATTTGCAACAACACGCAATGCTCTGTAGTTACTGCTTCTACTAGGACAGTAAAAAAATAACATGCATCTGACAAGTGCATGAGCAGGTAGAGGAACAATAGAAACTTGTGGATAATCCAAGGCATATGAACAATGAATTTAGTATTTTCAACAATGTGTTGAGTTATTTTTATACCAATATCAGGGAAATCTCAGATGAATGCAGAACAGTTCTTGAGTCTTATTCTTTGAGAGGCACCCATAGCTCTAAACATGATTTTTTCCAAATGTGCTCTTTATTCTTTTAGCTTCTAAAGGCACTGAGAAATTTTTTTTAAAAAAAGAGTGGGACAAATTGACTTCTATAAAACCAGATTTTTTTTCCCTTGGAGGATATCTATGATATACAGGAAATTGAAAATCTCCAAGAGAGTTCAAAAAACAGATTTTCCAAGTAAGTTCTGGCACAGACTCATTTCACTCAGAGCTGCGTTGGGATGGGGTGCAGAGAGCCATGCTGGCTGCTGCTGGGGGCAGTATAAAGTGAACACTAAAATAATGGAAAACAAGTTATAAAAATCCTTCCTTCATGACTTTCCATCATAGCCATTTGAACTTTATCATAAATGAATCACATGGAGATAGGGACATCTGCCCTGACAGGTTTATAGCTTCTATGAAGACTAAGTAGGACAATAAATGAAAGTTTGTCTTGGAAACTCCACCTTAAGAATGCTATTTATTTCATTTTTTTAAAGAGCAATTTAATCTATTGATGATTCCATGGCTGAGACCTCAGATTCCAATGGAGCACTGGATGAGCTGAACTGAGAAAGCCCAACTCAGTTATTTATTTCCAATTCTGGCAAAGACACAATAAAGAAAGGGGTTTGAGATGGTCATTAAGTATCAGACCTTCCAATGAGACAGAGGATCAAACTCAAAGGTCCTTTTTCAAGAGGCTCAGTCTGGCCTTCCTGGCCTTTGCAATGGCTCATCACAGACGACAGCAGCTGTGGACAGGTCTTGGTAAAGACCTCGTGCCCCGAGCATCTCTTTTGGATGAGGCTCTGAGCTCACTACTTGACCACACTAACTGTGATTCCTCTTGGTCTATCTAAGTCAAGATTCTGGGAAAAGATCCTCTGTGCCTAAAATCAGCATCAAGAATCACGAAGTGGGTGACTTACCCCCACGGCTGCCACACCTCCCACGCACAACTCACACCGGGACCCAGGTGGTAGACAGAGACTCGGCCAGCAATAGCTGCCCTATATCTAAATTTAATTTATTACAAGGAATTCTGAGGCCCACTCAAAAATGCAAATATTGCTTCCCACAAGTGTTTACTGGGTAAACTACGATTTCTGCTTGAGTATTAAAATTGACAGTAAAATAGTAATCAAGTTTTCAGACTAATTTAAATTGGCCAAGTGAAATAAATGAATACTCAAGAAAATCTAACTGTACTGGACAAAAAACTTTTCCTAAAACATTAACTAAATTATCTATTAGTAGTTCATCTCACTGCAAAATTGCCTAACATCCAAAGAACCTAAAGTAGTAATATTTGTATGCAAAAATTAAAATTTAAAATTACCAAGATTGCAAAATAAAATTTCCAAAAGCCCCAATTAACCAAAAAAAGGGGGGAGGGGGACAATGAGGTAATATCATGTAAGGAAAAATATCCTAAAAGTAAAATACATGTAGAAAATTCTTACTCCAGAAAAGAAAATTCCATTTGTAAAACCAGCTGCAGGACACCCCCCCCCCAAAAAAAAAAACACACATGGTGTCAAAATAAGCCAAAGGAATATCATTTAGGCAAAAATAAAAAGAATCCCAAGTCTATTTTGCAGAGAGGATCCCTTTGTTAACCTTTGGTCGAGAATGTGTTTGTGTGTTTGCAGAGAACAACTCCAAGACCATGTGGGTTCCTGCGACAATGAGGAACTGACGGGCATGTTCCATCCACAAGGACGGTCCAGAGATGGCGGACGCTGAGGACACCTTGCCATGCTAGCAGTTGGCAGCTGTGTGGGGCTGCAGGCGGCCCAGGAACATACCAGAGAGGATGGATCTTGCATTGCCACGATGTGTCCACCATCTGGATACCATTGCTGACATGTACACATGAAGAACTATTTGACATTGAAACTGGGACTCAGAACAGTTGGACATTGAAACTGACACTCAAACTTTTTTTGCTCTTATACATTTGTTTTCAATATGCAGAGGCAAGGTATTTTTGAAGAAAAGAAACAGGGGAGAGTGATTGATATAGAGGCAGGGTGGCCTCGAACAGACAGTCAAGCTACAGGGGGAAGGCTGGAGTGGAGGGGAGGCAGATTCTGGGGGAGATCAACCAAAAGACTTGTATGTATACATATGAGCATAACCAATGAATGAAAGACTCTGGGGTGGGGAGGGAGGCAGGTGGGGACATGTGCGGGGGGCTAGGGGAGGCTGGGGGGAGGATTTTGGGGGGGAAGGAAAACATATGTACTACTATTAAATATAAGTTATATTGTAAATAAAATTAAAAAAAAAGGAAATGTATTGAGATGCAAATGCTTTGTATTTTGGAGCCAGTGTAATTAGATATAGCAGTGAATCTGTGGAGTATGAAAGATAGAAGAGGAGGATGAGGAGGAGGAGGAGGAGGAGGAGGAGGAGGAGGAGGAGGAGGAGGAGCAGGAGCAGGAGCAGGAGCAGGAGGAGGAGGAGGAGGAGGAGGAGGAAGAGAAAAGAAAGTACACCTAAGTACTAGGAGACAGACTTCCAAAATGCATTTATGTTGTAAATCAATTTCCCATAGAGGTCTGTGGCTTATACCACTTCCCAGAGAAGAGCCTGCACTCTTGAACAAACCTTTCTGTGAATAGTCTTCCCAGTAGAAAACCATAAATTAGCCATGCCCTTCAGTTACATTACTTCTTTTAATTGGGAGAGATAAGACTTTTAGATTGAACTATTAAAAAAGATATACCAGGCTGACTGTTTACTTGTTTGTTTTGCCTAAAGCATTATTTAAATATAATGTAGGCAGATGCAATTCTATCATACGTGCTTTCTATTTTGGAACCTACAACAGAAATGTCTGTCAGGTCTTCATATAAAAAAAAATGAAAGCATAATTTGAGCAATGGTTTTATTCTATGGACACCAAAGACTTTCCTCTTTGCTTTGGCTGTTAATAAGATCCCAAACTTACAGACCATCTCTGAGGTATATACATGCTAGAGAGAATGGGTGCCAACGTGCCCCAATTTCATCCTTATTTCCTACTTGTACTTTTCCCTCTACACCATTCCACTAAAAGTGAGTAACCCTAATTCATTTGTGAAGCCAGGAGAAGTCTGAGTGTGAGTGTGAATGTGTGTGTGTGTGTGTGTGTGTGTGTGTGTGTGTGTTGAGTGTGTGTGTGTGTGTGTGTGTGTGTGTGTGTGTGGTTGTGTGGATAAGAGAGAGAGAGAGAGAGAGAGAGAGAGAGAGAGAGAGAGAGGCATTATTTTCCTGAATCCAGAGTATTGTGGTTAATTTCATGCATAAATCAATTCAATATTTTTTAGTATTGCAAATACATGGCATTTAAATTATTTCAGGGATATTTCTGAACAAAATAATTTTCTGTGAGAATTATTTTCTGTGACTGAAAACAAGGTTAAGGGAAATAACCACCTAAACAGTGACCCTCATTCATATGAGAATGTTTCACAGAAGTAGCTTATCAAAATGATCAGCTGCAATAATGACTACAGCCCAGGGAAGTAAAAAGGCAAACTATTAGCTCAGGAAATCTATTAAAGGCACAGAATCTTAAAACACCCCATGTGGGAGCATTTGAGACCTTGCTTCCCAGCATGTCATCAGTTGGGCTCAAATAAACTCATAAAAATTCTCTTAAAAAACAACAACACCTCAGACAATGAAACATTAACTTGGGTGAATGGAAAGCTATCACCCAACTCCCCAGCTTTCTCAAGATAGACATTTTATAAGTGGCCACAACACAGAAAATGGAAAACTATTGCATCTGGAAAACAAGCAAATTACAAAGGTTTGTGGACAAATGTTACATTTTAAGGGGCTAACTGCAATTAGGGGTAACTAAATAAATGCTGTTTCAGTGCTGCTGCTGCCCAAAACAATGGATAATCCCAATTCAAGCACAGAACTTGCTTGAGAACCATGTGTGGTAAGACTCACAGAATTTCAACAGCACATGGACCTTTGAAACTATCCCAGCCTGGGTGGGGACAGCCTACTGGAGCAGGCCTGCACCAGAGGCATTTTCTCTAGGTAAGGAGGCGGAATGCAGTGACTGAGTAGCACTGCCTGACAAAGGCAATGAGGACAGAGTGATGGGACATCTGCCACACATTTGCCATTCTGTTGCTAGACCAATCCTCTCATTTGACAAAAGGGAGGAAATGAGGCATTCAGAGAAGAAAGGACTTGATCAGAGTCACACAGGTTCCATGACCCCGGGTCTGTTTCTTGTTGATAGTCCCTGCCACAGCCAGATCAAACATTTTTTCCTTTATTCCCCTATATTATAGGAAGCTTACTATGAAAAGGGCATCCTATAATGAGATTATGGGGGCTCCAATCTGATTTACCTTTCTATACAAGGCCAAGGAGAATACAGACAGGCAGGGTCTGCAGAACATGTAAGCCATTTTCTAAAGGTTGTTAGGTGATTTTTGGAACTTGGTCTCAAAAAAAAAAAAAATAGTGCCTTTGGTGGCTAAGAAAGAAGCAAAAATCAAAACAAGCAAAATCCACCAAAAGTTGCAAGTAAAATACCTGACATGCAGCCCTAATAGCTAAAATCACATGTTTTTTGGAATAATACTGGAAATTGTTGATGTTCAGAAATGCAATTAAGAGGCCAGAACCCACACAGCTCCCCATGTTGTGTCCCAGGAGTGAGGATTCACCATACTTTAGAGCCATCCTTAACTCCAGGAGGCTGTATATGGCTGGGCCCCTGCTATAAGAATAGCTTTGGAATTCTCATCTCCCTTTCTTTTCTTCAGCTACTCAGGTGTATTCTGCCTGGAGGAAGAAAGCGAATTGTCTGAGGCCTGGAGGAAGAAAAGCCAGTTCTCCAGGGAATTCTCTATCTCATCAAGGCCACAGCCATGCTATGTTGAAGGCTCTTTCCTGACAATAGCAATGAGTTAAAATGTATTTCCCTCCCACACTATTCCCTACACCAAGCTTTTCTGTTACTTAGACCAGGAGTTGCCAAACTATGGCCATGGACCAAATTGGAACCCTGTTTGTTTTATAAGTAAAATTCTACTGGACATAGTGGGCATGTTAATTACTTATTATCTATGGCTGCTATTGACCTACAATGATAGAGCTCAGTAGTTGCAATACAGAGCCCATGGGCTGCAAAACTGAAAATAGGTACTATCTTCCCCTTACAGAAAAGTTGGGTGACTTCTGCTAGACCATTAGTGAAGATGTGTTGTTGATCACAAAGTCTAAAGTGATTTCCTTCAAATAATAAAGGGGGGGTTTGATAGCTTCTTCACCATATTTAAAGGGAATCATCGCTTACACAGATGCCATTGTATCCTGTCTAATAAGCACAGGTTTAAAAAGTACAAAGAAAGAGGAGCCCACAACTATGTAGAGACACACAAGACATAGTAAAAGGTGTAGTAACCTACTATTGTTACCTATTACTCTTCTTCAGTGAGCAGAATAAACTTAGCATTTAGAAGGACCATGAAAACATTATAGAGATGAAAGGGGAGCCTCTAAAAGGTGGGAAGGCCAGATACTTAGGACTGTGATCAAGTTCAATAGCACTTGCCTGAAAATGGTGTTGGCTGAAGGGATACAATAAGCTATAGGAAGTCATAGCAAACATGTAAAGTATCAGAACTCTGTTGATAGCCCAAATTTCACAAACTGGAAAAGATTAATTCTAAAAGCTTCCAATTAGAAAATCGAATTTTTAAACTCTGGCAGAATCATAAAGAGCAAACACCCTAATAGAAAAATGCACAAATATTATCAGTTGACAGATTTAAGAAACAGAAACAAACATGGGGGGGAAAACACATATGGCCAATGTTGTTGGTAATTAAATAAAAGCAAGTAATAAAACAGTAATGAGATAGTATATGTTGTCTACTGGAAAGGCAAACATTTGCAGAGATAACACACGAGGCTGGTGAGAACCCAAGGCCATTATATTCCAATGGAAATGCAAAATGGTGCAAACCTTTTACTGGGCACTGTGGCAATATTGTAAGCTTTAAATTGTGTGCATTATACAACTAGCTACACTCCTTCTAGTAATGTCGTTTAAGGAAATAACTATGAATAGGGTTGTTCATCACAGGATTATTAATAGTAGAAATTTGCTATAGTCTAAATGAATAGCTAAAACAGTTTGATTATAAATACTTGTACTACAGAATATCTTTAGCTATTAAAGTAGCATTTACAATGAGATTATGAAATAGATGGATATCAGTAACACAAACAAAATTTCTATGTGTGTATTTGGATATATGTAAACATGTAATGTATATATTGTAAATATGTATATATTATTGTATTTGCAATCACAAGAGCTAGAAATTGTATTAAGAATATTTATATGTTTTCTTATCAGATCCTGGCAACTCAATAAAATAAGCAATGAGTAATGATAATGATAAGCATAGTTAATATTTATTGAGAATTTATTTTATGCTAGGCACTTTGCCAACCATCTTATATGAATTACATCATTAAATCCTGACACAATTGTTTGAGGTAGGCAGGCACTATTATTAAAGTCATTTTATAAAGACAGAAAAGAGGCATAAAAATGTGTCTAAGGTTACATAGAAAGTACATGATACAGCCAGGATTTGAATACACAAAGAAAGTCACTGAAGTGTCTGTACTCTTAACATTATATTATTCTCTTTGGGTATTATTATTTCTTCCTGCAATAAATGGAAGCCAAAAGGAATGGATAGATGAAAAGATGAATTGATGGATAGATGGAAGGATTGATCAATAAACAAATGAATGGATGGATAGAATAGTGAATAAATGATTGAATAGATGTATTTAAGGAGAGAAGGATAGATGGATGGAGGAATGGCTAGATGGAATAGCAGATGAATGAACAGACAGAAGCATGGATAAATGGATAAAAGGAAAGATGAATAGTCACGAAAAAGTCATAAAACTGGTTATTTTTTAGTGTTTATTTTATAATTTAATTTTCTTCTTTGTATCTTTTCAGGAATAACCAAATGTTCTAAATACATTGCTTTGGTAAACAAATTACAGGTATATATTGTACATTAAAATGAATTATAATGCAAAGCAAAAATAGTGTTCAAAATGTTATGGTCTTTGTAATTATGTCTTGCTTAAAGAGTGACTTATTTCCAGGTGAACAAAGCTGTACAATATCCCCCTTCAACTGCTATATTTAGTCCCAGAAGAAAAACTCCAACACACAGCCAAAACACAAAGCAGCCTCTGAATATCACCCAAGAATCTGTGGGTAAGTCCAGCCAAGTAAAAGAAAATGTGCAAATGAGATTTTTCTCCTAAAGGGGAATGCTTTAGTTTAAAGCCATCATTGGCTAGAAAATAAGGATGTGGAGAAACACTGGGTTGTTTTCACAGCTTTGACTTTATATTTTAACTTTATAATTGAAGGAAAATAGTATGGCTGCTGAAGTAGTCAAAGGCCTTTATCCAAAAATTGGACAAGGCTGAAGAATTTCAGAAAATAAAATAGCTGAAGTCTTGTTGGCTGATAAAAGCTTGGAAATGCCTTTGGGTCTGAGCTGTTTTCAGTCCAATTGCACAAAAGATGAAGTGGGGCAATCAGAGTTTAAATTTAACGTGTTTTATTTCAGTGATGACATATCTGAGCAAATGTTCTACTAGTGTTAACTTTAGGTGAGTCAAAAGCTATAATGAGGAACATGAGAAATAGATTCCCCCTGATTTCTCTCACTTTCTCCTCTATTCCTCGGCTTACCCTGGGCCACATAATGTGCCTCCAAGGACTTGAAAATTATAAGCACCAGGTTGCTGCTATTAACTACATAACTTGCTTTGTATGCTGCATCAGACAACTGAGGGAGCCTCATTTTGTTACTTGTCAGCTCTTCTAATTAGAAAAGCTGAATCCTGTTCTGTCTCCTAACACCCCCACTGCAGGGAGCCTCTCTTTCCCAATAGCGTTCCTCTGTTGGCTGCCAAACCATCTAATACTCCCTGCAGGTTTCCTCCCCCAGGAGCAGGGGCTTTCTAAAGTGCTCTGTACTCTAAAATTCTGTCAACTATGAGACTACATCTACATTATGTTGGAAAGAGGGAATGAAAAGCATGAGTACTTGTATGAGTCCAATCCACAATATTTGTATTTAACATTTTGTGAGGTATTTTAGTACTGTCCAGGCACTGTTTTTAGAGTTTTCTTTATAGTAATTTTAATACATCCCTCCTAAAAAACAAACAAAAACAAAAAAAACCTCACAGGTGCATATTATAATGTGTATTTTATAGATGAAGAAACTGAGGCAGCAAGAGGTTAAATTATTTGCCCAAGATCACACGGTAAATTGAAGTCAAGATTTGGACCCAAGCAGTTGGGCTCCCAGCAGTGAGTTCTTGAGCAGTATGCTGTGTTCATTGAGCCCTAACACCGTCCCAGGCCCAGAGTGAGGACTGGGGTTGTAGTGATCATCAAGATGATCTGTGTGATAGACATGCCTCCCCTAATGCTCTCTAATGACCACACAATGAACAGAGGCTGCACCGTCCTGAAATGCTTGCATTTAATTCTCCCAGCAGCTTGGTTTATCAACCCCTCATACAGATGAGAAACTGAAATTTACATTGCATGTCATGTCCAAGAGGTGACAGAAAAATACATAGTGTCTGGACTGAGAGGTGACAAAGCATGGGCTTAGTATCAGTGTTTCTTTAGTGTGTTCCTTATACCACCTACATCAGAGTCACCTGGGATATTCCACAAAAACACAGATCCTTGGTTCCACCCTCCCCCATCGCACTCAACCTGAACTACATAAGGCCTGGTAACCTGCATTTTCCACAAGCCTCAACCTGGAGGTGATTCCAATAATCACTCAAGTCTGAGAACTTTGCCCGCATTGGGCTGCTTGCTCTTTCCCCTGTTACTAACTACAATTGAAGTGATATGATGATGACAATTAATATGAAGTAACACAGGAAGGAGAGAGATTACATAGTTGGATCATGAGAAGATATTCCCTGCTTTAATTTCTCATATCTGCTTAGTCGGTCATTTTTTCCACAATGAGCCTGGCATGCCTATTAAACCCTCATTTCTAATTCCTCCTCTTATACTTCTGGATTTAATGGCATGAAACCTCATTGTCATAGCCTCGGGTGATGGCATTCCTTAAAATCCTATCTCCGACCATAGAAAGTGATCATAAAATCCAGATTATTAAAATTAGTGAACTCTCTCCTTGAACAGATCTTTCAGACCTCCACATGTTAGAGTCAAAATCTAGGACTTGTTAAATAGCTGAATAAAAGGAGTAGGTAAAGGTTTAAACAGTTACATTAATAAATAAAATATTATTTTTCTTAATATCACAAGAAAGAGAACAGACAATTTATATCAGAGAGAGTAAACAGAAAAAAAATGGCTCAGTAAAAATCCTACTAAGAGTATAAAATTATTTTTACGAGGGTTAAAATGGGGGACATCTGTAAAAGTGTCAGCAATTTTTAAAAGATCAGATTTTGTATGCCTTTTCAGTTTGTGTTTTCAAAAAGGAACGGGAGAAAGAGGCAAGGGAGGATGCAAGTGAGGGAGGTAAAGAGGGGAAAAAGGAAGAGGGAGGGAGGCAAAGAGAAAGGAAGGAGGGAAGAAAAAAAGTAAAAAAGGAAGGAAGGAAGAGAGGGAAGGATGAAGGAAGGGGGGAGGGAGGGAAGGAGGGAAGAAAGAAAAGGAAGAAAAAATAAGGAAGAAAAAAGCCAAAGGAAGTAAGGATCATTCTTAGTATCTCCACATATTTTTCCATCATAGTCAAGAAAAGGAGAAACCTTGTGATCCTCCAGCCTCACCCAGCAGAGGTGATCACTTTAAACAGCGGGCCAGGTTTGCCTTACAGGTATAAGCATTGGTCAGAGACAGTAGAGATAAAGTCTGAATAGTTGTGAATCCCAATGACCTTAGAAGTAAGTGACCTTTATGCCTGGTCTCCACATCTGTCATGTGGGGATGATATTCATATCCACCTCCTAGGAGACTGGGAGGATTCGGGGCTTGGCAGGTGAATGTTGCCTGCTTCTAATAATATTCTACTAATAGAGATTAGTGCTTATTATGCTGTTAATATTTTTTAACACTTGTGTTCCTAATTTCACACTATGGCAGTAACTTATGAAAACAGAGCTTTAAACTGAATCCTAATTTACATGCTCTAGAAATTTCTGCTATTTGTTTTTTAAATGTTTCAATATGAATCTTATATAAGAAAAAATAATGTGTGTTGTGTGAATGTGTGTGTGTACGTGTGTGTGTGTGTGTGTGTGTGTGTGTGTGTGTATGTGTTCACGCTTTTTTCTAAATCAAATTTGCTGAACTTGAGGCATTTCCCTATGGATTATTCTTAAACAAAGAAATTTTAAAAACTAACATCATTTTGTAAAATAAAAGCAATACAGCCTTACTATAAAAAGGAAATAAAGAAGAGTCAAAGAAGAAAACAGATATTCCCTGTAATGCAACCGCCCCAAAATAACTTCTGCTAATATTTTGACATGCTGTTTAAAAGCCTCCTATATAATTGTAATGTATTTAATGCTATTTTTGTGAAGAAAATGCCAGAACACCATCCAGAATGTCTATCTAGAAAATTATGTACACTGTGATGACATTCTGCAACTCAGGTTTCACAGAAGTCAATCACCAGTATGATAAAACACAAGTTACCTAATAATGAAATCTAATGTTGAACCCAAATAACAAAATGCTATTCTATTTATATTCTACTAAGGGCCTAGTGCACGAATTCATTCATCTTGAAAGGAAGTATGGACTAAGAGGCTGCGGTAGGCACAGGGGCAGGTCTCAGCCCATCTTCCACACCCTGCCCAGCCCCTCCTGCAGCAACCCTCCACCCCCACCTGTCTGCCAACAGCTCTGCTCCCACCATTGCCACTCCCATGCACTGACTGTACTAGCCCTGCTGGCACCTGATAAAGGCATAAAGCAACCGGGGCCAGTGCCAGCAGCTGGTGCAAGTGGGGCAATTGCTGGCAGCGGGGGCAAGAGGTAGCTGCTACCCCAATCATCCCTCAGGAGCAGAGAGAGGTAGAGAAACCATGAGAGGCGATTGGGGCTGGCAGCTGCTGCTTGCACCCACTGATGGCGCAGAGCAATAAGGGCCTGTGCTGGATGCCAGCAGTGCATGTCAGTGGCAGCTTCAATGTCAGCAGCAGTTGCGAGCAGGGTTGGTGCCAGCAGCAGGTGTAAGCTCTGGGTGGGAGCGCAGTGCATGGGAGCTAAGCATTTTCAGTAACCACCAGAGACTCGCTCCAATGAGAGCGACCAACACCCCACCTTGGTCTGGCACCCCCAATCACCTACTCCACCATCTCGCCATGGCAGACACCTGCATGTTCTGTGCACACCCACTGGTGGCCAGCGCATGTCATAGCGACCGGTTGTTCAGTTGTTCTGGTTTTTCCATTTGTTCCCCTATTTGGTCTATTTGCATATTAGCCTTTTATTATATAGGACTAGAGGCCCAGTGCACAAAATTTGTGCATGGGGGGAGGAGCAGAGGGTTGTCCCTAAGCCCAGCCTGCACACTCTCCAATCTTGGGGTTTATTTGCATAATTTGCTCCTGATTGGCTGGTGAGCATGGCTTGTGGGTGTGGCTTGATCGGAGGTATGGTCAATTTGCATATTATTCTTTTATTAGATAGGATAGCTTATTTTCTTAAAATGGAGCATAGCTACCTCCCATTTCTCTTCAATCTGCTCTGAGGAGAGCACATCTTAGAGTCAACACCCTGGCAGAAATACAACAGGGGAAAGAGGAGGGTAGCCTATAGATGTGCACATTTTCTTTGCTGCTAACGGAAACATTTGTGTTCCCATGTGCTTCAGCTGCTCCTAGGTCTGATGTAGGGATGGGTGTTGAAGAGGCCAAAATGCTCTACTGTCATTTTTTTCCTTGCTTATGGTTAAACACTTTTTATCTTCAAAATATATCAACTGATAGCTAATAATGACTAATAACACTGCTTATATCGATATTAGCAAACATTTACTGAGCACTTTTGTGTGCTCTTCACTTTAATGCATTATTGCCTTTAATCTTCACAAGTAGAAAACAGGTACAATTAATGGGCCCATCTTACAGATCAGAAAAATGAGATTCACAAGATGTCAGGTAATTTGTCTTTGGCCACAGCCTTAGTAAGTGGCAGATGGCCTGGACAGACCCAGCACTGTCAGACTGGTTATGCTGCTCCCCTGAGTGCTCCAGCCAACATGTGACACCAAGGGGGAAGAGATAGATACTCAGGGGAAACAGGACAATGAACAAACCTCCAAGAAATGGAGTTTTGTATAAGAAATACGTATTGTCCTCTATTTGTAAAAAAACAAATACCAGCTTTCTTAGGAAAATTGTTCTGTGCTCTTGAATGTACCATGAGGCTACAAAAATATGAAATATTTAACTAGATAATCCTATCTAATAAAATAGTAATATACAAATTGACCATACCTCTGATCAAGCCATCCCCACAGCCATGCCCACCAGCCAATCAGGAGCAAATTATGCAAATAAACCCCAACCAAGATGGCTGTAGCCACTGAGAGCAGGAGGGAGGCTTGGGTTTTCCCAGCAATGGAGGAAGCCAAGCTTTCCACCTGCCGTTGCCAGCCTAGCCCTCCACTCAATGCTACAAAGTTTCAATTAATAGAAGATATATAATTCCAACAGAAATGGCGGCAGCCATGGAGGTGGAAAGAGAAGAGGTTAGGGTTGCTGGGGTGATGGGGGAAACCAAACTTCTGCAGCCCTAGTCTAGGCCTCCACTCTAGGCTACAAAGTTTCAAACAGAAATGGCTGTGGCCACAGATCGAGCTGAAGGCTTGGCTCTGTTCCAGGCTATAAAATTTCAATTGTAGAACATAAATTAATCCCAGATCCCAGGGCCTCCACTTGGATTTCTGGGGAGGGGGCCGTGGCCAGCCTGCAAACCACCATAGGCCCCTTGCCTAGGCTGCCCCACACCCCAAGGGAAACCCCACCTTGATCCTGGACACCCTTTAGGGCAAATGAGCCGGTCCCCACCCATGCACTAGGCCTCTATTCTATCTAATAAAAGAGTAATATGCAGATTGACCATCACTCCAACACAAAGAGGGTTGCCCCCATGTGGTCAAAGATCCTGCCCCCATGTGAATACAAGATGACCACCCCAATATGGCCAGCAGGGGAGGACAGTGGCAGGTTCCAGGTCTCAAGGGAGGGCAGTTATGGGCCATCAGGCCAGCAGGGAAGGACATTTTGGAGGTACCAGACCTGCAAGGGAGGGCAGTTGGGGATGATCAAGCCTGCAGGGGAGGGCAATTAGGGATGACCAAGCCGGCAGAGGAGGGAAGTTGGGGGCAAAAAGGCTGGCAGGGGAGCAGTTAGACATCAATTTGGCTGGCAGGGTAGTGGTTAGGGGGTTATCAGGCTGGCAGGCAGAAGCTGTTAGCGGTAATCAGGGAGGCAAGCAGTTTGGAGCTAGCAGTTCTGGATTGTGAGAAGGATGTCCAACTGCCCATTTAGGCCTGATCCTACTGGGATCGGGCCAAACAGGCAGTCAGACATCCCTCGAGGGGTCCCAGATTGGAGAGGGTGCAGGCTGGGCTGAGGGACACCCCACTGCCCTTCCCTTGTGTATGAATTTCATGCACCGGGCCTCTAGTATCTCATAAATAAGTCAACGAAAAAATTTCCAGGGGGCATATATCCCAGTAGGCCTTTAAAAACAATATTGCATTTAATGTCTAGTTCAGTTTACAAATGTATTGTGTTGAATTCTGCTTTTTTTACTTAACATTTGATCATTACATTTTACCATATCCTTAAATGTTTCTTAAAGAAAATAACCATTACTTTTCTTAACTTTTTAAAAATATGTTTTTATTGATTTCAGAGAGAAGAAGGCTGAGGGAGAGACAGAAACATCAATGATGAAAAGAGAATCATCCATTGGCTCCCTTCTGAATGCTTCCTACTATGGATTGAACCCGCAATCTGGGCATGTGCCCTGACCTGGAATTGAACTTTGACTTCCTGTTGACAGGCCAATGCTCAACTACTGAGCCATACCAGCCGGGCTCCTTAAATATTTTTCATGACTATATAACACTCAGTCATATGGATGCACAAGAATTTATATAACTTTTCCATACATTGTTTTTTTTTAATTTTCCCTATTATAAGTTGTGCTCCAAGCAAAGATACTCATACATAAAAACATATATAGATTATATATACACATATATGGATACATATGTATATATAATCTCTAAATTTTCTGAAAGTTTTTAATATTGACTGGGTCTATAAAATACACTATCAAATGCAGTTAAATGAAAGAATGTAAACCGATAAAAAAACAATGAATTGTCCTTGGGTAACTATGACTCAATCATCATTAGGCATAAACTAAATAAAATTTCTTTTCTTTTTAGAGAACTGTCTTTTTCACTTCAGCATTTGATATTCATGGGAGTTCAGGTTGCATATGTTATACAAGGAAAAGAGTGTGTTGGCACAGGAATATTTTTTAAAAACACTTTCCAAAGCATCTGGCCCCTCATGCAAGGGTCAGCTGAAATAGCTTAACACACCTAAAATGTAACATGCTCCATCAGAGCAAGAATACATTTGCATGTTCAAGTCCCTGAGATAGATTCTGTCTTCACTCTCTAGCGTTAAAATGGATGAATCAAGAAAATTATTTTTATGACTCAGCATTCTATTTATTATATTCCTTCAGAAAATGTTAGTCTAGATTTTTAATTCATTAAAAAATTAAAATTATGTTCCTTTTCTGCTCAGAAAAAAATATTTATATTCTTACACAGTAAACTGCATCTGTTTCATAATACTTTGAAGACTTTTATTCAAAATGGTAGACTGAGCTAAAAACTCATTTATACCTAAATTTATACAAAATAGATGCCTAAGAACACACATACACACACATAACTAATCACATCTGAAATTTAATAACAGGATAACTGGAAGCTAGAAATTGGGTGGGTTACAGATTGTTAAACCATTTAAATTAGGCTGGTGCCATGCTCAGAAGGGGTGGGAACTGGAAAAGAAGGGTGTGCATGGGCCACAAACCAGGTACTAGCTATAGTATCACAGGGGAGAAGTCAGACAGTGGACTCCCTCTTTCTCACCATTGTATCAGGTAACAACACTAGGAAGTGGTGTCTGTCTCTAAGGGTAGCAGTGACTAATGGAAGTTATCTCAGGGTGTACCAGATGGTTTTGTTTTCCTCTTAAGAGCAGTGAATGCCTTAATGCATCTGTCAGATTTCTCTTTAGGGTGAAGGATTTATTTTCCCAGTCTCAGGGGACAGCCTTAAATTGTCAGCCCTCTAAAGAATTGCCATGGCTAAAGACCAACTTCTCCCTATGGCCATGTTCCTTCCCAATACCCTCATCTAATAAGAGATCATCATTGAGCTATAAAAGCCTGGCTCCCTTGTCCAACTCAGGACCACTGTGAGGGCCATCTTAGTTTCAGAGTTCCCAGCGGCATTGGCCAAGCTTTTGGTGAGACTGCATCAGAGCTCAGCTTCATCTCTAGCCAAAGCTGCTTCCTTTCCCTCTCTTCCACAGGTAATGACCCTCAAAGCACTCCCTCACTAGCTTCCTGCACACCAATCTCCATCTCAGAGTCAGCTTTCGGAAGGTTCAAACCCATAACATAACCTAAAATGGAGGCCTGGGCCTGCAGACCCAAACCCTTTCACATAAGTCTTGGATAAGTCCGGTCACTGAGTCACCCTTGAATATATGACTTTTACAAAGATATTAAATAAGAATAAAGAAAACCAATAGCAACAACAAAACACTGAGTTGGAAATAATAAGGGCAAACTACACATTTCCATTGGAAAGAACTGACATAAATACAAGGGGCAATCTTTCCTAAAGAGGCACTGGGCAATAGAGAGTAATGCATAAAGGCTTTAAAAATGTTCTCAGAGATTCTATCTCATTGGGTTTTCATAGCTCCAGGAGTTGGGCATTATTCAACCTGTTCTACAGATGTAGAAACTGAGGTTCAGAGTGGGAACTACCCCATTCCAGGCCAGCCATTCTATTTAAATCTTTTGAAAACTATCATCACAAAAGTAGAGCTGACCTTAATATCAATATTATTTTGAAGGGCTGACCAACTTATAAAAATAGCATCATAGAGAAATTGTTAATTCATAATTTCAAGATGCTTTTCACCACTGTGAGCATGACAAGTTTGCTAATAGGCAGCGCTGGCCATTGATTTGGGCTATTCGAATAGCAGCTGGCCTCCTTCAATGAGCCAACCAAGCAAGTGTTACCCATAACTAGGATGGACCTGGAAAATGTCCAAAAACAAAGCAATTTTCTACTTTCCATTTCCCTAAATCCATCACCAAAATAACAGAGCAAATGCTCCCATTCAAATCACTGTTCTACATGTTCAGGCTGAGCTAGATTAAGGCCCCTGGCAGGCAAAACATTCAGTATCCACTTTAGTAGCATCAACACATGAAGCAATCATCCCAGCCCAGGACTATGTAAATGTAACGGCAAACATTTTAATAATAAACTAAAGACATTCACACCACTCAGCCAAGTCCTTGTGCAGAGAGCCAGTTTACTGGGGAACTGAGTGGGTAACAGAGAAAGAGGGTGCTGCACTCAAGAGGCCAGTGACTCCCACTGCGAAGTGGAAAATATGTGGAGTGGCAGGCTGAACAAAATCTATCAGCATAGACCATTTACTCATAGAGCTCCACGTGAGGTTTGGGAACCCACCATCAAATTACATTAATTGATCTAAGTAGCTGCCATTTTCTGAGCAGTGGCTGTGTGTCAGCCTCAGATTTATCTTCAGCATCTCACTGAATGCTTCTCTCTTAGCAGAAATGGAAACTCAGAGAAGTTAAGTAATTTCCCCCAGGGTTAGAGCTGGCATTCAAATCTAGGTGTTTGTCTGGCAGACATACTATGATACCAGAGTGGGCTGGTAATAAGATGTTCCAGTCTGCTATACTTCAGGCAACACTGGCTCCTCTTTCTGGAACAGTGTAGAGCTAGTGTGGGCTGAATAAGAATAGGAGGAACATGCTGGAAGTATTGATCATGGATGTAGCTGGTGTAATGATTATGGGGTGTGAGAAAACTATATCAGCAAATGTGGGAACGTGAGAAAATAGAAAGCCCATTGTGCCCTCCAAGAAGTAGGCAGCTCATATAACATGGCAAAATCTGTTGGCTGCCTCTTTTACAATGCTCAGAAAAGTCATATCTGACCTACTTTTAAATGTCTTAATCTTAGATACTCAGATGACACCTCTGAGAGCATAAATATTGAAGATAAACTTTTGGTACTTTGCAGTGGGTAAAGATAAAAATATCAGATTTTAGTGCTCAATTCATCAATAACTTCCTAGAGGTTTGTAAATTCCCTAAAGGCTGCCCCTTGCTCACTGACTCTCTGCCAGTTGCCAGCATTGATGCCTCTCCCTCCATTCAAATTGATCTAGTCCCTGAGAACATTCTAAAACAGGCAAGCAGTCAGAAGCCCCAACCCACAGGAGGGGTTCAGGAATCATTTCTGCCCAGAACTCCTGGGTGACTTCCAACTTTTTGTAAGCCTGGCTTTGTGCCTCAATAACAGGGACCATCCACTGGAATTTACTATGTGCTTTTTGCAGATTTTCTTAGTTGCCCTCTCCCATATTTGCCAGAGGCATCTGTTGCCTTAGGGAGGATTAAGCTGTTGAATCAGGAATGCAAAGTGAAAGGTTCAACATTGAGCCTAAAGACTTTAGCGAAACAAGTCTTGAAATCCAGGCTTTACTAAGAGTGAAAAGGGCTTTCTAATTTTCAAGCATTTAACCCTTAGTTTAGGTAGATCTAACTCAAGATTTCATTGAGGAGAGGTTCCCACCCTCCCAGAGACCTTTCAACCAGCTGAAGAAGATAGAGATACTGCTGGACAGGGAGACAATATGGGAAGTTCCCTGGAGCCCAGAAGGTGTGGCTTTACTCAGAAAAGCCTATAACCATTAGGCTATCGAGCGTTATATTGTAAAGATGCATATTTTCCCAAGCATTTTATTCTCTTATTTCCCATGAGCTCAGCAGAATGAGAAAGGATTATATATATTTCTGCCTTTCCCTCTCCTCAAGAGTCTCAGAGGCTTATATCTTCCCTGGTCCCATGGGAGAGTGAAAAGAATTTTGCATTCTGACAGTTCAAGTTTTTTAGATAGATGGGGTGGAGATGAGTGGAGCTCTGAAGCTTAGGGAGGACTGAAATGAGTGCTTTCTTAAACTGGGAATAAGTTAGGCCCTAAGGTGTGTCTGCAGAACATTCACTGTGCATTTTCACGTTTTAAAAGTCTGAGCAGTTCTCAGAAAACGAAACAAATAAAAAATAGCATTTTCCAACCTTATTTCATTTTAAAACACTTTCCCCATTTGCATTCCTAACACCACAATTTTCCATCAACAGAGGTTTGGGAAGTTCTGACTTAGAATAAATACAAATTATCATGTACCAGAACTCAGACCACTCCCATCAATACAGCATTGCTATTAAGATCAAGAACTAAGACCACTTCTGTCAACCTGTCTGTTTGTTTGTTTGCTTGCTTTGCCTAAGAAAGATAAGACTAAACCAGTACAAACTTCACTGTGTTTCAGGAAATTCATGAAGATCAGTCTACCTGAGAGAATAGTTCTACATGGGCAAAGAGCTCATTTATGAGAAAGTAAATAAGTAAATAAATAAATAAATAACGTAAGACTTAGCTAAAGACCTTGTTAGTATGTCATGAACTTTACCACATGCCAGTTTCCTACCTGAAATCACAAGAGCCTTAGAGCCTCTCTTGAACCCTATAAATGTCCCTTCTCACTTGCATCTTCTGAATAGTTGCTAAGATTTGGTCACAGTGGTTCTCTTCATGGAAGTGAGATTTACTGAAGGTACTTTTGCTCTATTACCACAACTTGTCTGGTGACTTTTGAGGAATTTTCACTCTGAGCAGTTTGGCCAATTGACTAAAATCCAGGTCTTTAAGGAATTGGCTTCCAGTTGCTGGGCCTGTCTCCCAGATCACAGAGGGGGCTCTTGACACCATTCCAAGTCAATGAGCTTTTCTTCCAAAACTGGAAGTTATCAGAAGCTCAGTTCCTATAAAGGTACCCAGGCATACAAGTATGGCCCTCAGAACAGTGTCCAAACTCGTAAAGGGCCTATGACCAGATAGATGAGCACAATGACTAAAAACACTTTAACAGGGGAGTAGTATGTCTATTGAATCTAATTTCTTTAATGCTTATATTTTTGCATGTCTTGATTTTTTATTTTCATTTTCATAGTAATAGTTTTTATTATATTGTTAAGAAAAAGTATTTCAAACTTCAAATTAAGGCAATCCTATATTTGGAAGTGAAGTTCTTTCAAAGTTAAATACAGGCATTACCTAACAGGTACAGTCAGAGATTATTTAATTCTCCAGAAAAATAGACTTTTTTCATCTCATTGAAGGTTGCATATTTAGTAAAATTCTATGTTAATTTGTAGATTTCTGCATACTAGAGATGCAAATAATATTCAGTAAGAATAATAACCCCAACAGTTAGTTACTTGCCCTGTAGGACATTAAACAGCTTTGTACATTGCCCAGTAAAATTATTCTAATATTCCTTTATTATCAAATTGCCTATAAATACCTAGATCTTCAAATGTTCCTTGAGTCGGATTTATCGTATTATTGGCCTGTTTCTTATTGATAAATTTGGACTTGAGTTCACTTTAATTTTTTTTAATTTTTGATTGATTGATTGATTGATTGATAGATTGATTGGGGAGAGGGAGAGAAAGATTTGTTGCTCCACTTATTTATGCATTCATTGGTTGATTCATGAATGTGTCCTGATTGGGGATTAAACCCCCCAACTGAGCTATTGGCCAGGGCTTGGGCTTATGTTCACTTTATATTTCTATGATTAATGTTTCTAACTTATAAAAATTACAAGGTGATATTTTTAATAGAAGTGCCAGTCTAAAATTCATGGAAACAAAATAAAATACAACAAAAGCCTGTCTTCTGCTCCAGAATGCTTGAAAAGCACTGTTCTTACTCTCTCTGAGTTTCCTTCTACTGCTGAAATTCTTGGAACTTCCTTACTTGCTGCTCTTTGTGAGGCCTTGTGATTCACTTCTTTGGATGAACTGTGAGCTACACGATTTCTTTTCATTAAATCCCTATTGAAAGTCTTGAGTTGGTGAGGGTTTATCAGAACTGATAAAGTCACTAAATTGTAATCGTAGCTGACACAGTACTTTCAAACAGAGAACATACCATCTCTCCTTGGGCTATACCCATCGCAAAAATGTGCCTGATCAGAAATGTAAATGATGAGAGCAAAAAAATGAATTAGGCAATTCCCAAAGCAAAACAGGCAACTTTGGGCATAAAACAATTTTTATACAAATCTTCATCTTAGGTCTCACTCACTCTAGAAACTGCCTTGACCTTGCTCCAAATTAAAAGAAACACCTGGAAGCTTAATCAGAGCTGCCATGCTCCTCCACCTCTCTCCAATATGGACAAAGGCCTGGTTCTAGCCCAGGCCCTCCATGCCCCTGTGGACCACATCCCCATGGGCATCCACCTGACAATTTCAGTGCCTGGAATTTAATGCTGAATCCCTTTCTTAGCCTGATTTATCCCCACTCACCCTCACTTTTTGTTTTTAATTAGACAAACTTCCTTCCACTGAAAAATGCAGTGCTAACCATATTCCTTAGAGGTTTTAGCTCATAGTTTGAAGTGTTTTCAAGCACTGATTATTTCTTTCATGTTATTCAAAATCAATGTTTCCTCATTTGGAATTCCCTCTGCCCTCATGGAATTTAATGTATACATATGAAAATGAAAACCAATTTTAGCTAAAAATAGATCGTCTGGGAGGTCTCTGGAATCAGCTGACACACACAGTTAAGAGATCTGGATGGCTGACAACTGCTTGGGCTTCAATTGGGGATAAAATAGTCTGGTGCAGCAGTTGGCCACTTTTCAGGGTGGACTGCCAACACATCATTTATCAAATTGCTCAGAAGTAGCAGCAGGGTCATGGAGGGGGGAAGTGGAAGGGGGCCGCTGGAACCTGGGAGCTGGGCCATCACCACACCCAGCTGCCCCCAGCAGTAGCTGGGCCCTGGAGAGGCCCACAGAGTGCTGTATCGGATTGAGGACTGGCTTTTCAAGAGGATGCTCTCCTAGGGAGTGCATGCAGTCTCCAATTCTGAAATCCAAGAGGATCAGCACGCCCAAACTGTTTTCATAACTCATTTGGCAGTTAAGGGATTCAGCCTTAACTAATATGATGGTGTTTGTGGTCTTATTTATCCTACTTAGAGTAAATCTTCATGTTTCACTGCAGAAATATCTGTTTTATTACAGGATGCTGCCCCAGAACCCTGGTGGAGCTGTACACTATAAAGCATACGCACTTTATTAGTTTCCTAAATATGGAAACGCATAAACACATCTGGATCTAAGGTTGAAAAGAATCAATTCTCAAATGCTTTTCAGGGAGCATCCTTTTAACATGTAGCCCAAAAAGACCAAACATGAGGGAGCAGTATGTGTGTATTGGAGAAGGGGACTGAGGGAGATGGGATGGTGGAGGTATGTGTCCCTAAAGCATGAACATGCCTGAAAGGGAGACTTGAAGGGAATAGGAAGAAAATGTGTTCCAGATAAGAGGAGCCAGACTTTATTAAAAATTATCTGTGCCACCTATAGCAGACAGCACCACTGCTCATCCCAAGAACATCTCTGTGCCCATTCTCCTCCCTGGCCTTAATCTGTCAAATGATACAGTCAGCAATCTTTATACATAGCCTGCATGTGGCAGGCACTGCCCTAACACTTCTGCATGTGTTTTCTTCATCAATCCTCCAAACACTACCTCCATTTTACAGATGAGGAAACTGAGGAGCTGAGAGGTTGAATGACTAGAAATACTACCCACTGTTAAGTGATGGAGGCAAGGAATTCACACAGAGAGCTCTATGTGGTTCTCAGGAATACCCAGTCTGTTCTCAAAAGAAAGGGCAGGAACACTGGGGTGGGAGGAAGCTGGATATAACATTTCCTGTGGGGAGAGCATCCGGAGCCAGGGGACCAGAGCATGTTTGCACCATGAGTACCTCCTTTGAGACACTGGATCCTTAAAACAACCTTTATGCCCTCACCTATGAAGTGGGACTTATAATCCCACTCACAGAGCAGTTGATTAAAAGGGTAAAATGGTATCCACTTTCCTGGACCACAGTAACTCAACATGAGAAACTATTCTCATCTTAGGGCTTTTACATGACTACCTGGTCCCTCTGCCTCAATATTTACCAACCCAACCTCCCCCTGGTTGATTCCTTCCTGTAATTCAGGTCTCACTTCTCATGGAAAACTTCTTTGGCACCCATTCATGTAGCAGCCCTCCAGAAACTTCTATCATAGGACTGACCTTGTCTTATTTATTGCATGGCACTTATCTTCAGCTTTCACATATCATTTTCCTGTTTCTTTACGTGTTTATTTCTATCATGCCCATCTCTTTCTCTCTACAAGAATAAAAGCTTCAACATAGAAGGCATCTGATTCAAAGTTTTATCCTTTGTCGCTAATACAGCACCTGGGATAAAATAAGTAACTATTCTGATTCACATCTGTGGCTGGATGGAGTAGGACAGCATGAGATTTCATCATGCTACTCCGAATGGCACACAATTTAAAACTTACAAATTGTTTATTTCTAGAATTTTACATTTAATATTTTTAGGCTGCAGTTGACTGCAGGTGACAGAAACCAAAGATAGCAGAATAGCAGATATGAAGGGGACCATTGTATTCTTAATTCCTTAAAGAAAAATAGAGATACATATATTTAGTCCAGCTCCAAAATCATATGAGTACACTCAACAGGTCAAAGAGTAAGGCCATATGGCAACACTTAGAGTGTGACAGCCTTAATGAGGCAGTCTGCTCACCAGCATCACTGGTGAGCAACCTGGCGTGATGGCTGTCCTCCTTCCCTGCCACCTGAGAGCCATGTCCACTTGCCTGTGTGCTGCATTCCAAACATTCTCATGCATGGAGCACAGCCTGCAGTCATAAACTGTTAGTACTGGAAGGGACCTGAGTGATAGAGGAAACACCCTCAGGTGGATTTGCTTGCTTTTGCAAGCCCAGTAACACTCCTTTCCTCCAATAAACAGCCCTCTGTTTCCCAGGTCTGGCTAATAGGAAAGCCAAATCTTCTGGGATACTGTGATTGGTTCATGGATAGGCACTTAACCCAAGCTGGACCAAGAGAGTTAACCATGAGATGTTTGCCAGATACTTGGAAAAGAGATGCTCTGGGTTGTAAAGCAGGAAGAATAAAAGGCAGAGCTTTTGGTGGCCATCCTGATGAAACTCCTCTGAGAGTGAATGGTTAATGTTAATATAGATTAACATTTAATCCTCAGAATAAGTTATTGAGATTATTATCATTCTAACAATTATTTTCTAAGCTCACCAGAGGCACAGTGAGTTTCCCCACCCCATAATTTGCCCAAGATGCTTGGTAATGGGCTGACCTTAGATTTGGATCCAGGCAGCCTGCCTCTGGGGTCTATGTTCTGGAAGTTATGAATTTTTTAAAGTTAAACTCCCAATGTTGACCACAAATTCCTTTCATGAAACACTCTAGATTCCCACAAGGAGAGCCAAATAGGACATATCTGTGGAGCAAATTTAGCCCAAGGGCAGACTGTGTGATTCCTCTGTCTATTTATTTCTTCTGTTCTCCTGATAAGAAAACTGATGCCAACAGAGCTCCCCCTGCATCTGCACTCTTCACCTCCTCAGCCCTCCTGCTCCATCATTTTATGTTTCCCAAGCTTCCAAGTTAATTTAGGACCCAAGTCCAATGAGAGTATTGCCAGCAGTTTATTATTACCCCCTCCTAACTTGTATATATGTTCTTTTTATTTTGCAGTTACTTTATTATATCACTTTACATTTATGAAATGAGGTACTTAGTATAATTCATTTATGAGAATCCTAATAAATATTAATTCACTGATTACTAGATTGTTACAAACAGTTGGTGGGAGGAAAGGGCAAACATGTACATATATTATATTTATATAGGATTCTGTTTAAATATAGGACAAATTCTCACTAATGCAAATAGGAGTCCCCATCCTGACCCAAAGTATAATCACCTTCATAATGATGGAGTGAACTAAGTGACATCAGAGTAATTTTTCTTGGCATATCACAACAGCTTAACACAAATATACAACTTGACACTTCAACCTTAATCAGACCTTTCCAGATTGTAGTACAGGTAATGTTAAATAATTTCACTAATCAGTTCATCAATCTCCCCACCTGAGAGTAAATACAAGGTAGTCACAACCAGAAAATGCAAATAACATTAACACTTTTTTTAAATCACTAAAACAGAAAAGGAAAACAAAGTAACTTAGGAAATTTCTGAAGGTAAACAATATAGACAGACAAAAGCCCAAGTCAACCTGAACTCAGGAAACAGGCATTTCCCTGCCTGCCAGGCTGGAAAGTTCACTCATTTATTACCAACCAAATGAAATCTTTTGAGCAGGGTCAAAAAGGCCTTTGTTTTGACATTTAATTCACTGGCGATGTATTTCCTCAGTTAGGATGCAAAACACCTCTCACATTGCTTTTTCATTAATTGCCTTCATTTTTCAAGTTCCCTGTTTGATTTATAGTCAATTAAAAACACCCTCCAAAGCCCTGACTCATGTATGTTAAGTACAAATATGATTAATGCAATAGGATGCACTCTATGGATGACCTGCCACTAATCAAGGTCAATGTCTACGTGGATGACCAAGCAGTGCCTTGATTAAAGGAACTCATGAGGAGGGCGGAAAGCCAAAAATGCAGGGTCATGAAGAACCTGGCACTGTATTCACCCAAAACAATAAAAAAGAGGCATTATTTCTATATTTTTCTATTTAAAGAAGAAGAATGGACTTAGCTATGGACAGGAAAAAAACAAAATGAGGTTCTCTCTTTATCTCATCCAGGTTGATAAATGTGGATGGGAAAATTAAGTGACAAATTTCCTTAACATGTTACCACCAACATAAACAAAAATTACAAGACACTAGACTGGGAACTCTAGATAAAAGCCAATGCACTGAAATCCTAGGTTCCAATCTGGACATCACCAATTGTAAGCAGAACAAACTTGGGTAGCTCAGCTTTAGTATCCTTACCTATGAAATGGGCACATAATGACTGTTCTGAGGTTCCAGGGGTCCTCCCCCCATTAGAGAATGCATGTAAAGTCAACTGAGGCCACCATGGTTAGCTCCAGGTGTGCCTTTTTAAAAGTCCTAACATTTGTGCCCGGCCAACTTGGCTCAGTGGTTGAGCATCCACCTATGAACCAGGAGGTCAGGGTTCAGTTCCCAGTCAGGACACATGCCCAGGTTGTGGGCTCAATCCCCAATGTGGGGTGTGTAGGAGGCAGTTTATCAGTGATTCTCTCTCATCACTGATGTTTCCAGCTCTCCCTTCCTCTCCTTTTCTCTCTGAAATCAATAAAAATATTTTTAAAGTCCCCATATTTGCTCCTAGTGTATATACACTTGCTATATTTTCTAAAAACATACTATCTCTTTTATTTCTATCAGCACAGGCATATACCCCTTCATGAAGAAATCTTTTGAGAGTTATTCCTGCCTCCCCAGAAAAATACAAACATATTGAAACTTCAGAAGAATTATCAGAAAAGTCATAAGCAAAATATAGAACAGTAACCTGATGCCTTAGATCAGTGATTTCCTACCAAAACAAAGTAAATAAGGACATTTTGGTGCATTGTTTACAAAGCAAAATTTTACTCAAATTAAAAGACTCCCTTCTTTTCTGTAAAATACTCTTGTTTTGTTTTGTTTTTTGTGCCAAATGACCTTTTAAAAAAATCCTAGCCAAAGTAAATGGGGATATTCACCTTATTTATTTGCTCACTTTCTTTTTCATACCCAGATGTAAGATAATGTTTTCAAATATAATCTTATCAATATAAGATTAAAAAAAGAAAAACCTACTGGCTCATGAAATTCAAATCCTAGAATCACTCCTTTAGGTGTTTCTTTATCTCTTCAGATGTTTAATGCCCACAATTTATCTTCTAAATCTCTTTGTTTAGATGGCAGCTAAAAGGAAATTGAACTTAACAACAACAGCAATGATAGTAATAATAATAACAGCTTCCATTTATTCATAGCTATATTCTAAGCATTCTACCATCAAGGATTGCATCAACTCTAGAAGTAAGGGCTGTCATTATCCATCATAGAGAGTTGATATAATTCAAACTCAGATGATTCAAGTAACTCACTCATGGTCACATAGTTAGCATGTGACTGTGCCATATGTTTAAACCCTAGTCAATTTGAGTTTACAATTGTGTGAGCTTAACCACAATATTATAATCATCAGGAGGATGCAATTGGAACCCCTCCTTATCAGAACCATCAGAAGGCGAGGTCCCTCCCCTGGATGTTTCCACAAGGGAGCAGGGAAGAAGCTCTCTGGCTCAGGGGAAGCATACCCTGATTAGAAAGGCAGCATTTAGTCACAGCTACATGACCTTACTTGACCTTTGTCCTCTCTCCCAAGTAGGCCTAAGTTACTGTGAGATGGCTATTTCCTTTGTGGTCTGTCTTCATCTCTTCGAAGTCTCTTTGTAACTTGGGTCACACAGTTTTGTTGGGACCTGTATAGAGACCGTGAGTATGCACTAAACATAAGTGCTGTACATTTCCCAGCCTTGTTTGTAGTTAGGATGCCTACATGACTAGGTGTGTCTAATAGCATGAAGTAGAAATGATGCATGTCCCTTGTGAGCTAACCACCTTAGCTCATAAGAGGTGTATTCCCATACTCTTTTCTTAAAAATATTTGTATTAATTTCAGAGAGGAAGTGAGAGGAAGAGAGATACAGAAACATCAATGATGAGAAAATCATTGATTGGCTGACTCCTGCACACCCCACACTGGGGATGGAGCCCTCAACACGAGCATGTACCCTGACCAGGAATTGAAATGTGACCTCCTGGTTAATAGGTCAGTGCTCAACCACTGGTTCATAGGTCAACACTCAACCAATAAAGAGTATGGAGCCAAGTCCCCATACTTTTATATTGCCCCTCTGTCTTGCAGCGTGGAGGTATAAAAGTGATTGGAAGGAACAAAATGTCAGGACCAAGTTAGAAGTAGGATGGGTCCTCAATTTCCCACTTGGAAAGCAGCCACTTGGAGGAAAACTATCCAAGAAAGCATCCCAAACTGCATCCACATGACCTAAATAAAAAATAAACGTCTATTCTCTTATGTCACTGGGGTTATTTGACACCAAGCCTGTTCTGAGTAATGCATGTCCTTTACTAAGTGTAAGTTCTTATAAGTTCGCATTTTAGGTGAACTCAGGTGTGGCTATTTCTCTCTGTGTATCTGTGTGGTCCAAGAGGAGTAATCCATGAAGGATAAACAAGGTGGAAGAAAAGTACTGACCTGATAGTGGCTGGGGGCCAATGGTTGTCCTTCCGCTGGTAGTTAGAGATGTCTCTGACTAATAGAGGCTAGAGGATCATGATTTCCCTAGCAAATATGATGGTCACAGGTTTGCCCCCACTGCAGGATGTCTGTCTCAGCTGACAGGGCAGAGCATAAAGTGCTGTTCTGTATTCTCCATCACACCAGATAGGGGCTTATCACTTGGTCTTTTTCCCTGTCAGCTGGGTGGCAGGTCAGATTTCCAGGCCAGCTATTCTTCTGGAGCCTGGGTGTCAACTGGGAGGCTAACACCAGATACACTATCCAAATCTCACGGTGCCAATATAGTGGGCACACCAACCAAAGTTAAATAGTTCTGGGTGTCAAAGGTCACCAGGGCTTCTTGCCACAAACCCATCACAGATACCTCTCTGAGACCAAAGACCTTGAATGGATGTCTCCTTCCTGAGTTTCTGATTTCTAGGCTGTCTTTCCCTTTCTTCTTGTCATACTCATCAAATAGGGGAACAACCAGAAATATTTTCCCAGCTCACCTTTCAAGACTGAGATGAAGCCAGTAAAGTTTTGCCTAAGTTATCATGAGTTGGGGGCTTTGCTTTACACAGTAAGAGATACCATGAAAGTGATCCCCTGTCACATTAAAGGAAACAGTGGGATGCCATGTTTTCATCCTAGAAGCTTGTTGAAAATGGCCTTTTAAAGACGAAAGCAAGTCTAGTTAGTGGAAAGGAGAGTAGAATAAAGAGTTATTGGAATGTGAAGAAAATAAAAGGCTTTAGAACAACTGAAGAAAAGATGTATTGAAGTGAACGGTGAATAAAATATTAGGGAAATAAAAGGAGTGGAGGTGACCATTAGTAACAGTTAAAGTAAAAAAGATAAGTCATTGAGAATTGAGGAGAAAGATGAAAAAAGATAAAAGGATATATTACTGTCTGAACAAAAAGAGCAGGGAGCTGTGGACAGAATAAACATTCCCTATAATTTGCTAAAAGCTGAACACAGAACCAGTGGAATATGAGCAGATGTATGGGGTATGAGCAGATGTACTAGGTCTATCAGGCAAGGAGACAACACTATCAGACAACTTCATAGAATAGTAAAAATTGTAGATAACAGTTGATTATGTTGTGTTTATATCTTCTGGAAATCCACAATGATTGGAAATTAAAGCTCTTAAATAGGGCAAATATAAAGCAAAACTGGAAAGAGAAAATGATATAAGCTCAAGATAATGTTACTAACCTGGTTTCTTTTAATATCTGTTATTACCTACAATATCAGATTATATTTATATATCACTAAAATATCCAACCACTTCCTGGATTTTAACCTCAAATATGTAAGTATTTTAACACTTTCTGGTCTTGTTTGATCCTTTTCTATTTTCATCCAGATGCTGGCCTTGTATCAATATAATGTTCATGCTAACAGTACTCACCACTCAGTTTCTTAATCACATTTTTCCAGAGACAGAGGGTCTTGTGTTGAACTATGAGGAAATCATGAGAGAACTGAGAATGAGTGAGGAAAGAGGGAGGGGGAAGCATGAAGAAGGAAGAGACTTAAAATGTTACTTGGTTAGGGAAAAAGTTCATTCAGTATCTTGAATTTATATTTCCTCTTGCAAGTGGAATAGAGCAATTTCTTCTACTACTTCTGGAAATCTAGATTTTCCAAACAATATCCAACAGACCATCTCCAATCTGTAAAAACTTTCTTCTTCATTTAGGCACAATTAAACATATTCACAAGGTCAATACTCATAACCTCTGTCCATTGTTTTGAGATAAACTCAAAAGTACCTAACTAGATCTGCTCCCTGTATTTTTCCATCCTAGTAATATACATGGACCTACAGTTTCACTGAGGGGGTAGTCAAACTTTGCTGACTATAATTCACACACAAAATCACATATAAATATTTAAAATTCTCAATTCCCATTATTACTGACTTTTCCTGAATGTGCTATCATTGATAATCAAATCAGTTCTATTTACTATTTACTAGCTTACACAGAACCAACAACCATAACCCACTTAATTACTTCGGGATTGAAAACACACACACATACACACACACACACACACACACACATTCATGATATTAGAATGTACAGTATGGTTTAGTTTAAATTAAAAAGATCTCCCAAAGTATGATTGTTTCCAGCTTCTCAGCAGTAAATTAAAAGCTGTTTGATGTAGTGAAGATTACAAAAGCAATCACATTTACTAGTATGAGCCTGCTTTGCATATCAACACTATTAATTTCCATACTCAGGGTGGCTTCACATTTCTACATGTGTTAATATAGATACCATTTGGGGATGATCATTGAAAAAAAAGAGAAGTATCTGTGTGTGTGTGTGTGTGTGTGTGTGTGTGTGTGTGTGTGTATGTGTGTGTGTGTAAAAGAGAGAGTGAAGAAGAGTAGCTGAGACAGATGAGAGGAGACCCAGAAAAATGGTTCTCATAAACCAAGTTTTATTTGAAATATATTGATTCTGATTAATGGCAAAATCAAAAGACAAATGAGTGTTTCTGACGGCCTGACCCAGGAGTCATACCCAGGGATCAAATGAATATGAAATCACATATTGGAACTCACTTATTGTGCCAGTCCTGCACCGTGTCATTACAGACTCTAATTACTGAAATGATTTCATTGGCATAATTGCATCAAGATGTGCCTGGGCTTCACCTTGGATAGCTCCCATGGTGCTCAACATTGTATCTTCATTATTGTGTTCCTTTCAACTCTTAAACTGTGTTCCAGCCTCACAGAACAATCTAATCAAGCAGCCTGTCGTTTTTAAACTGTTCTTTAAACATGCCAGCCACAGCACAGGAATGAAGGAATGTGGGCTAGCCTCGAAGGCAAACCTGAGGCCAGCGGGGCAAATGTACAATTATCTTTCCTGAAGGGACCTTAGAGCAACTGACCAAATTACAACACTATTTTCATATCCTTCATTCCAAAGTGTTAAAGAATAGTGCTGAAGAGCCTACAATTAAATGGTTATTTGTCTACCATCAGTGGTAAATTCTACTCTGCAAAAGCTATTTTTGTTATGAGTTTAGCAATGTATTCCATGCTATCATAAAGATTAAACAATATAATATCAGCATTAAATAACATAAAAAGATTATAACCACAGGTCTCAGCATATTTTAAGGAAATTAAATGGAATTTGGGAGGATTTGAGTTTAATCCACAAATAGCCAATAGAGGTTTTGACTCTTCTGAAAACCATCTTATTAGCTTTAAGAAATATAATGCCCAGTGAAATAAACCAGTCAGAGAAAGACAAATACCATATGATCTCACTTATATGTGGAATCTAATGAACAAAATAAACTGATGGAAAAATAGAACCAGAGTCATAGATACTTGATACAGACTGACAGACATCAGAGGGGAGGTCAGAGGGATGGGTGGTATAAAAAAAGTGAAGAGAATAGCCAAAGAACATATATGCATAGCCCATGGGCACAGATAACAATGTGGTTATAGTCAAAGGGAAAGAAGAGTGGGATCTGGGTTGAGAGAAGAGAGAGGTCTGGGTTGAGAGGGGGGGGGAGAAATGAGGAACATATATAATAATGTCAACAATAAAAATAAGTTTTAAAAAAATAATAAGGGTTTTGAATTCATATGCCTAAAATATTTCCAGAAGCGAATATCCTGTTCTCACCATTATTTTGACGTGATGCTGTGAACAACGTAATACAGAAAGGACAGTGATCCACAGGAAGGTAATGGTTCTGCTTTCAGGAATCTGCCAGGCGAATGAATTTCATTTCCTATGCACAGAATAATACTCACATTGGAAGGTGGCAGTCACCTTTTGTGGGAGTGGTTGGAAAACACTCACCAGTGATCAAATACTAGATACACATGACTCTGAAGATACAATGTTGAGCACCATTATCTAAGCTGGCAAGACCCTAATTCAAGACCATCCACTTTGGATCAAGCAGAATGAGAATAATGGGTAGAAAAATGCTTAGTGTAAGGAATATCACATCCTGAGACATATTAACAGACATTGGTGAATTTAAATATGAGAAGAAGCCAGAAATATCAAATGACATTGCTTACAGTTCAGAATTGCCTGGTCCTCGATGAATTCCACTGGCTGATCAATGTGGAACACTTTCTGCTGAAATCCAGGAGTGCAGTCCAAATCTTCTGCAGATGTTAGCAGCATCACCTGAGAATAGCAAAGCCACCAATATTTTAACATCAGCTCATGTGTTGGGCCTGCTACCTTGCACCAGATCTGTGGCTTTTAGAAATGAGCTGAGGATTTAATTTCATTTCTCAAATGAAGAGGTAAGTTGATACTTCTCCTCTGGTTGCCAATAATTTTGTTTTGGCAATGAGATTTGAAAAACGTGCAAATGGGAACAGCTGCAGCAGTTGAAGAAATAAGTTAGTCAGATTTTTACATCTGCAAAGAATCTCACCACAGTTTCTATGTGTGACATTTCATTACAAAATCTGTCAATTTTCTATAATACCTGAGTTAAAACCAACTTCACTTTCATAGATGCGAAGGAGCAATGTCATCTGTGAGGAGGAGGAAAACTAACTATCCCATTGGAAGTTACTTCTAAAAGGATTCTAGGACCCACTAGACCTTCACAGTCCAAGATAGTGGCCATGACCACACATGGCTTACAGAGCCCTTAAAATGTAGCTGGGTTGAAATGGCCAGTGTAAAATACATATTGGATTTTGAAGACTGAATACCAAAACCAAAAATAAAGTAAAATATCTAATTAATCATATTTATATTAATTAGACAATGAAATTATAATATTTTATAGGTTGGACTAAATGTTATTAAAATTAATTTGATCATGCTTTTTATTTTTGTAAATTTGGCTACTGGAACATTTAAAATTTAGAATTGCTTCCAAAGCTTCAGCTTTGCCTTTGAAAGTCCTTGGGACACTTCATCCAGGGATCAAAAACTTAGGATATATATTTTGGAACATAAAATGGCACATCCCTGAACAAGGAATAATTTAGTAAGTAAGAAGTAGTTGTAAGTTCAGTAGGCAAAGACAGTAAGTCCCGTGAAGGTAGGGATCACCTCTCTTTCTAAGCACCTACCACATATACAGGCACAGAGAAGATACTCTATATACTCACATTATGACTCCTAATGTTTTTCATCCCTTACTATATGACCAGCACTGTGCTAAATTTGCTAGTTGCATCATCTCCTTTAATCTCCACAAGCTCTGCCATGTATCTAGTATAAGATACATTTTTACAGACCAGGAGCCTGGCATCTTAGTGCAGTTAACAATGCTTGCCCAAGGTCATCCATTTAGGATGGTAGAGCCAGAGTTTGAATCCCCGTTTAAGGGTTTACTGTCAGCACCCCTCTTATATCCCTCAGGCTTCCCAAGTGGCCTGGGACTTTGCATTATCTTCCTTGAGATATCTCTGTGACCTGAGGGAGGCTACTTTACATGAACATGGTCCCAGCAGAGGGATTTGGCAATTCACAACCACATGACAGCCTGTGACCAGACTGGGAGCTGGTGCCAAATACCCGGCTTCCTGGCCCCTCGGGTGAGAGAGCAGTTTCCACGTGGACTTGAGCTCCAGTTGCCCACAGTGGTATCTGACTTAACAATGCACCTTCCATTTGCTATCTTCTCTCCCTGGGCTCATTTCCTCATCTCTGTTGGTATTTTTTCTGACATCACCCTCCAGATAAAGCTACTTCCTCTCAAATCCTTGACTAGGCATTTGCTTCTTGGGAAACCAAAATTTGATACCAGAACACAATTAACCACTGCACACAGGTTGTTGAAGGAAGCTCATTACCATCCCCACCAGCAAACTCAAAAGAGTGTACAAGAGGTTGGAAGCTATAGAAGCAAGGCATCTCTCTAAATACCAGCCTCTGAGATGCACTGAACCTCAAGGAACAAGAGCAACCATCAATCTCTGGAGGTTCGCGGTGCAGCAGCCTGAGAAACATCTGAGAAATTGCAGCAGGAGAGTCATCACCCTGACCAACATCATCTTTCTAAAATCAAAGGGGGAAGGATGCTACAGCCCAGTGTTGGTGCAGTCCTGCTTGTAAAACATCCCCTTGCTTTGAGAGCCGGCTCTGGTTAAATCACTGCTGAGGCAATCATAATGCTGACAACCCAGTGGCACACACATAATGCAGATTCAGGACTCAGAATAATTAGCTGGCAAATTTGCAAGCAGAAGATCTATAACTGGCCAACATTAATTCAGTTAAACAGCGAATGGTCAAAGGTTGCCTCCAGGCACCCTGTGTCTGCAATTATACATTAACCTTTTAATCAGCTAATTCTGCTCACAAATCCCTGACCAGTAAACCAACCATCCCTTAGGACCATTGGAGGTGATGTTTCTCCAGGGAGCACAAGTGTAAGAATCCAGAACTGATTGAGAGTCTGAGTGAGTCCCCCATTCTTGTCTCTCTATAGCTCACTCTGTCCTCTTTCCTTGGCAAGTTCTATTTGGGATTCCTCTGTAGTCATAAAGGAAAAATAACCCTTTTCCAATTGCTGATCCTCAGAGAGGGTAGGAATGGTGGGAGGCTCCAGCTTTGTTTTTGCAAATTCTTGGGTCACTTCATTGACTAGTCAAAATTCAGGTTAAATGCTTAATAATATAAAATCATGCAGCACTTTCACGGGCAAGGTGTGACTTAGCGAGGTAAGCACTAGTCGGGTAATTAATTTGCTCACCCCTCCCTGCACTTACCCATCCACTTGTTCCCCAATACTCACTGAACTCCAGGGCTCAGTGAGTACTGGCCAGGGGTGGTCCTGGAGCTCACAGAGAAGCAGTCACTGCAGCAGTCAAAGCAACAACTCCAGAGTCACTTTAAGGGTTCAAATATGGGCTCTGTCCTTTACTGACTGGATGGTTTACATTTTTCATGATTCCTCTCTGTCTCAGTTTTCAAATCTAGAAAAACCTGGGAAATAAGATGTGCACTGGGAGGGGCTGGTGGATTCAGTGGACGACTGCAGGTAAAGCAATTAGTACCACATGGAATGTAAGTAGTCAGTGTGTGCTGACTGTCAGTGTGGACTAGAAAAGGTGAGAGGCAGGAACAAGTCATAATTTAATTTATTGATTAAAATTCAATTTAACTTGGAAGAAAATTATAGGTCTCTTTGGGAACATGTAAAAGCTGGGGACAGGAGTCTAATTTCATAAATAGGAATCAGAATCTAAAACATCCATATCAAAGATGGGTCAGAATTAGCTGGGTAAATGGAGAGGAATATAAACTTGTCTTTCTAACCAACAAGCTCTTATTTTTTTCACTTTAATTCCTTTGTGCCTCTGGGTTTTACGAAACCCATCTCTGAATTGACAAAACTGTGTTTAAAAAAAAAAATCCAGACTACTTGGACATACTTTCCCCCAAACCCTCTTTAACATTTCCAAGATATATGCTGTGAGCAACATTCCAAATGTGTCTTTAATGCCATGGCAATAATGTTCTTTCCATGTGGTTCTTTTGTTCATTTATGCCTTTGCTTGCACCTCATAAACAAGAGGCAACCAATACATCTGTGAAAGCTCAGCAAAGATCAAATTTTATGATCACCAAAGGATTTTCATTACTTGAAAATTTCAATCAGTCTGCTTATGAAGGCAGATTCATGTTCAGACAGATGGTAAGCACAGGATAGAGGCACATTGGTTCTGTATGAATCCCAATCTACCAGCTGTGACCTCAGCCAAGTAACCCTATAGCTCAGTTTCCTCAGACAGAATATGGAAAAATAATAGCATTGTATACGTTATTATGAGGATTGCGTTAATATTGTAAAAAGCCTTATGTAATTGCTAAATCAATGTTTGCTCTTTTTATTATTAGTTGTATTATTATCCTACCTAATAAAAGGGTGATATGCAAATTGACCATACCTCCACTACACAGGTCACACCCACCAGCCAATCAGGAGTGAGTATGCAAATTAACCCAACCAAGATGGCTGCTGCCACGGAGCTAGCAGGAGGCTTGGGTTTCCCTGGCAATGGAGGAAGCCAAGCTTCCTGCACACCCTGGCCAGCCCTAAACTCCACTCAAGGCTACAAAGTTTCAATTATATAAGATGAATAAATCCCAACAAAAATGGTGGCAGCCACAAAGCTGGAGAGAGCAGGAGGCTTGAGTTGCCCCTGTCAATGGAGGAAGTCAAGACCTGCCTTGGTCTCCACTAAAGGCTACAAAGTTTCAATCATAGAAGATGAATAAATCCCAAAAAAAATAGCTGTAGTCATGGAGCCAGCAGGAGGCTTGGGTTTCCCCTATTGGAGGAAGCCAAGCTTTCCTACTGCCCTGGCCTGCCTGACCGCTGCTAAAGGCTATAAAGTTTCAATTATAGAAGATAAATAAATCCCAGATACCATGGCCTCCGCTTGGGTTGCCAGGGGGTGCGGCTGGCCTGCAAATCACCACAGGCCCCTCACCCTGGCTGCTCCATGTCCCAAGGGAAGCCCCACCGTGATCTGGGACACCCTTCAGGGCAAACTAGCCAGCCCCTACCTGTGCACCAAGCCTCTATTCTATCTAATAAAAAAGTAATATGCAAATTGACCATCACTCCAACACACAAGATGGCCACCATAAGATGGCAAGCAGGGGAGGGCAGTTGGGAGGGACCAGGTCTGCAAGGGAGGGCAGTTGGGGGCAATCAAGCCTGCAGGGGAGAGCAATTAGGGGTGATGAGGCTGGAAGAGGAGGAAAGTCGGGGGTGACCAGGCCTGCAGGGAAGAGCAGTTGGAGGGGGGCAGGCCTGCAGGGGAGAGCAATTGGGGGGGCAGGTCTACAGGGGAGGACAGTTAGGGATGACCAGGCCTGCAGGGGATGGAAGTTAGGGTCAATCAAGCTGTCAGGGGAGTGATTAGGGGGTGATCAGGCTGGCAGGCAGAAGCAATCAGGGGCAATCAGAAAGGCTGGCAGGCGATCAGTTGGACCCAGTAGTCCTGGATTGTGAGAGGGATATCCGACTACCCATTTAGGGGATCCCAGATTGGAAAGGGTGCAGACTGGGCTGAAGGACACACACCGCCTTGCATGAATTTCATGCACCGGGCCTCTAGTTTTTATATATTAGGTTTAAACCAATATACAGATTCACTGATATTCTCCAGAATAGACATTTATAAATATCATCAAAATATTACTTTTGTTGCTATTATAAAACTTTTCAGTTGTAGTCTGCTTAGAAATATTCAAAGGGAAACAGGAAAAATCTGAATCAGGTGGAAGATGAGGAGCGAGTCTGGATCTCAGGGTCAACTGCACAAAAAGCACATCAACTCCAATTGTGAGTTGAGGTGTGCTGCTGTGGGAGGACTGCATGCAGCCTTTCAAATGGGGGCTCAGAGCTCCATCCTCTGTGTAAAGCCACTGCCTTAAACGTATGCATGGATAGCAAATCCTCACATCAAGCTCTTTATATCCGCTTCTCTTCTTAGCTACTGTTTCTTTGCTGCTATTCAGAGCTTTCTCTTTTAAACAGAAAAGGTTTTTGTTTATCCTGACAAGTACTGATTCAAGAACATAGCCAACTTTGGAGTTTGCTGCCAGAAAGATGACTTTTTTTTCTGTCCCAGAGTACAGGTTGCCAACTGGCAGCATATGGATGAACCTGGCCAGCCGAGGTAGTTGATTTAGCCTTGCCATCTGTCATAAATGTTAAATTATCATGTTATGTAGCGTGCACCTGTCTGAGCTGCCCTTGTCCACACCTCTCCCTATGCTACTGTTCCCACTCACTGACTCATCTACACAATGGTCTGGCCCTCAGGCATGTGAGTTTGCAACTGTTTTAGACAAAGAAACAGGCCCTTTAAGAAAAGAACTCTTGTTATGAGTATCTAGTTTCTTGTCACAATAGTTCCCATAGCCGTGTGCTCTGTTGCAGTAATGAGGAAGCACTGACCAATAGGAGGAGAATGAAAGGATTTTCATTACTTCTAGACCTGCCCCTTGAAAATGGGAAGGAAGAACTTCCAAACTGGCAGAGTCACCCAATAGAAAGAGGTCAAGTGTCAGCCACTGCTTAGAGGACAAGCACTTGGGAGAACTGCCCAACAAGGAGCCTCCCCGCACAGGTACAATCCCTGAGGCCTGAGGTTCTGCACAGCAGCTTGCCTGGCTGAGTGCACACCCAATAGGAAAGGATGAGAAGAGGGCCTTATACACCAGACATCACAAATACACCCAGAGGCCAGGGGCAAACATCTGAACTGAGGAAATGCTTCACAGAATTGTAATCAAACAGCCATAAATACAAAAAACTTCTTGCCACAAATAATTATTTCAGCAGACTGTGGACAGCCTCAGAGTCGGCCTTCCTTAAGTCAGCTCCAAAATGAAATTTTCCAAACCAACGTGCTAGTGTCTCCTGGTCCCTGGTTCTTCTTTCACTGACTCACTAGCTTTTTGCTATCAGTGTGGATGGGCCGTTACTTTATCCTCGACACAAAACACCTCTGCTTTACTCCTATCCAAGTCAGTCTGTTGGAATAAGCTTGGAGGGGTTTAGATTGGCAGGGAAGAAAGGCTACTATCTCTGACTTGCAGGATATAAAAATGTTACAGCAATGTATTTGATTGATTCTTTATTCTGCCAGAGATGAAAAACCCAGAGTCCTGAAAGGGCTTATCAAGACACACTGCCCACAGGGAGAGCATGGGGAAAAGAGATACATCTGAACACAACACACATTGTGTACATACACGCACACATTTGTGTACATACATGCACACACTCAGTGGCACCTATTGACACCCTCACTGTGTCAGCTCATGTCATCCACTCTCCCTCTGAAATGGAACTTTTAAAAATGTTCCTCAGGAACACAGAACACCACCACCTTTTTGGCTGTTAATGTAACTGCCACTTAGAAATAATTCTGTGGCCCTAGCTGGTTTGGCTCAGTGGATGGAGCATCAGCCTGCAGACTGAAAGGTCCCAGGTTCGATTCTGGCCAAGGGCACATGCCTAGGTTGCAGGCTTGATCCCCAGTAGGGGGCGTGCAGGAGGCATTCAATCAATGGTTCTCTCTCATCATTGATGTTTCTATCTCTCCTTCTTCCTCTCTAAAAATCAATTAAATATATTAAAAAATAATTCTATGAATCTTGGGGAAATGTTAGCGAAGAAAGCTTCCAGTATGGTGAATCCTGATGTCACCTTCATATACAATCTGAGATCCACATTCTAGATCTTATTTCTAAGTGAAAGCTATTCAGTATCTTTTTCTCAAATTATTAAAAGGTAAGATGCATAATAATGGTCTTTCAAAGATGTCCAAATCCCAGAACCTCTGAATGACTATGTTAGATTACATAGCAAAGGGGAGTTAAAATAGAGAGATTATCCTGATTTACTTAGATGTAATCACAAAGATCCTTGAAAATGGGAGAAAGAGTTGAAGAGTTAGAGAAGGAGATGGCTACTCCCATGTGGTCAAAGATCCTGCCCCCATGTGGACACAAGATGGTCAGCAGGGGAAGAGAGTGGAAGGTTCCAGGCCTGTAAGGCAGGGCAGTTGTGGGCCATCAGGCCAGCCGGGAAGGGCAGTTGGGAGAGTCCAGGCCTGCAAGGGAGGGCAGTTGGGGGTGATCAAGCCTGCAGATGAGTGCAGTTAGGGGTTACCAGGCCGGCAGAGAAGGAAGTTGGAGGCAAACAGGCTGGCAGGGTAGTGGTTAGGGGGTGATCAGGCTGGCAGGCAGAAGGGATTAGGGGTGATCAGGGAGGCAGGCAGGTGAGCAGTTTGGAGCCAGCAGTTGTGGATTGTGAGAAGGATGTCCGACTGCCCATTTAGGATCAGGCCTAAACGGGCAGTCATACATCCCTTGAGGAGTCCCAGACTGGAGAGGGTGCAGGCTGGGCTGAAGGACACCCCCACTCTCCCGCCCACGGTTAACAAATTTCATGTACTGGGCCTCTAGTATAATATAAAATTTTATATGTATTGGGAATTAGGAAGAAGTACAAAGGAAATATTCTCAAGCTAGACTACCTGGGTTCAATTCACAATTTTACTACTTAGTTGCTGTACACAGCAACTATTCAATATTCAAAGGGAAACAGCAGAAATGTGACCCTGGGCAAGTTATTAAACTTTTTTGTGCCTTAGTTTCCTCATTTGCACAATACAGCCAATAATTTTATCTATACTCATTGGTTGTGAGATTCAATGAGTTAACATAAATCAAAATGTTTAGGACAGTAACTGATTCATAATAAGTGCTACCTGCTACCATTTATTATTACTTAAATTAATGTAGAGGAGTACATATAAAATATTATGAATACACATGAGAAGGAACAACACACTTTTAGCTGAGAAGAGAAACTGTCACAGATATTGTGAAAATGACTGACAATTTTCAAGTGGCAAAGAATTAGAAAGCATGTTCCACCTGGGGGTTGGTAAGTGTAAGCACCGAGACATGCCCATTGAAGAAGCAGGGAGCAATTTGGCAGGGATAACAAGCTCTGGGCTGTTTTCAAGATTTTTAAAAAATGTTTTGTCTTCTCAAAATAGGATTAAATTGCCTAGGCATAACCTCCTCAAGTCTGGCTAAACAGAGCCAAAAATAACCCACTCCATGAAATCACAATTTTTGGCTAAATGGAATTAACTCTTTACTATTAATATTCAAGGATAATCAACTAGACTCAATTGGTTAATTTTAAAAGAAAGATAGAGCTTTATAAGAATTTTAGTTATTTAAATTAGGAAGATCTGGTTGGCTGGCCCCTAGCAGAAACAGGAGGCTCGACTTGCCCTAACGTTGGTGATATTTATGTCTACTTATGAAATTTTAGTGATTAGATTAATGATGCCAAATGTCAGATAAAACCTGTTTTCCTTAAGTTAAACAAAGGAGTTCCTTCCTATATGAAACACTCTTGGGTGAGTATTAGCAGCCTCAGGAAGTTCAATTATGCAAATATTAAATACCTACTATGTGCCAGTCCATGGAAGACTCATCTAGTCTCTACATAAAACCTTCAATCTATGGAGATAATGGGTAGGAGATTTACTAAATAAATAGGAATGAGGTTTGAGGATCAGCCCAGTAGAATATTGGTGCCTGAGTCTGTCACTTAGGCCAACCTCCCAACTTGGACATTACTGCAGTGAGCAGTTCTCTAAGAGCTAGGACTAGCCCCACAGAGTGTCCGCAGTGTTTCCATGTTCTACTCTGAGGCTGCACCTACACTGTAGGAGTCTGGTGAACATGAAGACAAGCAGAGCTGGGGAATGCAGAGGAGTTAATGTTCCTGGCACAGCTTTCAACACTGGGAAGTGGCAGCTGGTTAAATGCCCCAACTGCCTTCTTCCAGATGGGGATCTCTCTCTCTCTCTCTCTCTCTCTCTCTCTCTCTCTCTCTCTCTCTCTCTCTAATATATATATATATATATATATATATGTGTATATATATATATATAGTGAAATATACATATAATGAACTATTATTCAGCAATGAGAAAGAAGGAAACCCTGCCATTTGCAACATTGATACATCTTGAGGGCATTATGCTAAGTGAAATAAGCCAGACAGAGAAAGACAAATATTACACAGAATCACTTATCTGTGAAATATATATATATTTTTAAAAGTCAAACTCATAGAAACAGAGAGTAGAAAAGTGGTTTCCAGCCAAAACTTGTTTGGATCAATGGATAGAGTGTCGGCCTGCAGACACTCTAGGTTCAATTCCGGTCAAGGGCATGTGCCTTGGTTGCAGGCACATCCCCAGTGGGGGGTGTGCAGGAGGTGGCTGATCGATGTTTCTGACTTTCTATCTCTCTCCCTTCCTCTCTGCAAAAAAATTAATATATATTTTTTAAAAAGTGGTTTTCAGGGATGATGGAAATAGGGAGAGATTGAGAAAAGGGTACAAACTGTCAGTTGTAAGATAAATAAGGTCTGAGGGTCCGATGTAAAACGTGGTGGCTATGGTTGATACCAGTGAGTTCTATGGTTGAGGTTTGTTCAAGGGTGTAACCAAAAAATAAAAATAAAGGACAGGATCCATGTGTGAAGTAATGCACATGTTAATTAACTAGATAACTAGATAGGAAGAATCCTTTCAAAGAATGCATATGTGTGTTCTATCACCATTATGTACATTTAAAAAATCTTACAACAAGGTTGTTTATTAATTATATCTCAATAAAGCTGAAATTAAAAAAAAAAAAACATCCCAATAGCCATGAGGGTGTGATTCTATAATCACGTACATTTGGGCAATGCTTATGTTTGCAATCAGGAAAATCTAAACGAAGACCTCACTGATGGTCAATAGCTACAGATACAGTCCTGAGGTTGTGTCAATTTAACAACTAGACTGTGACCTTTTCTTGCTTAGAGGTAATTATCAGATCCTGCCTGGCCTTGCTGTGAAGTGGAACATTTTATTCTAACTGCAAATCTCAACACTTTCTTCTCTGCCAGACATTAGACAAGATGTCAGGTTTGTCATCATGCAGGAAAGCTTTTATTAATTAGCTTTCAGAGGCAAAGTCCTTTTGTAATTTAGTTTTTCACACCAGGAAATTTGTTCTATTAAACTAAATATCTATCTTGTTAAATTATTTTTTCTGCTAAAGGTTCTGTCTTTGAAAGTTCCAGAAGAAAGTAAATAGCCCAGCAAAAATTGGTGTTGAAGTCAAGGAATTGATTATGTTAAGCAGAACACCACATATCCTCCCCTGGGAAAGGAGTGAACGAATTTGCATCTTCTCCTTAAATCCTAACTGTTTGACTGCTCTTTACATGCCAATCCATCTTAGTTTGAAGAACTCACTCATTGATATAAGCAACTTTTATGAAGTGCCTACTATGTGTTAGTGTCAAGATATACACAAGTTAACAAAACAAACTCCCGTTAGGAATATAGAACACAGGAAAGACTATGTAAATACCTACTTTGCTGGTGGAAATGCAGACTGGTACAGCAAGGGTGGAGAATAGTAGGGAGTTTCCTCAAAAAACTAAAAATGGAACTCCCATTTGACCCCGTGATTCCACTTCTAGGAATATATCCCAAGAAACCAGAAACACCAATCAGAAAGGATATATGCTCCCCTATGTTCATAGCAGCACAATTCACCATAGCTAAGATTTGGAAACAGCCTCAGTGCCCATCAGCAGATGAGTGGGTTAAAAAACTGTGATACATCTACACAATGGAATAGTACACTGCTGTAAAAAAAGAAGGAATTCTTACAATTTGCAACAGCACAGATGGACCTGGAGAGCATAATGCTAATCGAAATAAGACAGAGAAAGATAAATATCACATGATCTCACTCCTTTGTGGAATATAATGAATAACATAAACTGATTAATGAAAACAGATCCAGAGACAGAAGCACTGAACAGACAGTCTAACCTATGAGGGAAGGCGGGAGTGAGGAGATAAGAGATCAACCAAAGGACTTGAATGCATGTATATGAACAAAGCCAATGGACACAGTTAGTAACCGGGTATGGGCATGTACTGAGGGGTGGGAGTGGCCAGGGAGAGGTCAATGGGGGAAAGGGAGACTCATGTAACACTTTAAACAATAAAGAATTTAAATTAAAAAAATATTTTAAAAATAACATTGATTGCAATGCAGAATAAACTAAGGTAAAAAGAGGAAAAAATAGAAAAATTTTACTGCTTTATATTTCTAGAATAGCAAGCAAGATAGTAATATAATGTCTAAATGAAACTCAAGTTGGTATCAGGTTTCAAAGAAAAAATAGAAGGAGGCCTTTCAGCAGTGGTACTCAGAGGAACATTAGCAAATGTTTAATGACTGGCTCTCTAAGAAATAAAAGCTTTGATTTGTAACATTTGTCAATTTCCATAGTGTAAATACTCTCAACACGGCCAACTTCAAGGCCAGGAGTCACCAGCTACAGGGTTGGGAAAGATTTGCACCGTTGGCTGACCTAAGGTGCTCCAGCAGACAATGGTGGGTATGCCAGTTCTTAATTCTGGTTGCTTGGGCCAAAAGCTTTCCTGGATTTCTGCAGAGCCTTATGAATATGAATGACTATGACACCAAGTGAAGCTTCCCTCCTTCTAGGAGTGACATTTTGTAATTGAGAATGGGGTTCCACTACATATATGTTAAAACAGCCTGGAAAACACTAATTGTGTGCAGTGGCCCACCATAATTTGGTTTTATACTAGTAGTAAAATAAAATGTAATGAATCATTGATTTGTGATTGTATGTTACTTAAATGTTGCTTTTGATGTTTTACCCAGAGTCCTAGCTCAAATGATCACAGTTAATACCGCCTTCTGACATAATTTGGGAGATGTATTTTGCTAAGCAGGAGAATAATCAACTTGACCTTGAAAGTTTGTCTACAGTCCTATCCTACTGTTCAGAACACAGATGTAGCAGCCACACTAGTCTCCCTCAACAGTCAAATATGAGCTACAGACTGCTCCAACCACACACATGCTCTAGAAAGAGAGTGCAGAGTAGAATGGCCAACAAGCCCCATATGGCTGCTTATTCTGAGTGTTTCTTCAGAAAAAGATTGATTGGCATGTAAAGGTAGCCTTTAGTTTGTGGATTAATTGCTAACTGTTAAATATCAAGGATTTTTAAAAAATAAATGCTTGTATTTGAAATAGTACTGGGATTGGAGTCAAAAAGAGCAACACCCCATCGATAATAAGGATAACCCCCTGATGTGCATAGCTTCACCTCCACACAACTAGTCTATGACCCTCCCTCTTTGACCCCAGCAACATGTACCATTTGTCTTTTATTTTACTAGTTGTGCTGTTAGTTCCCTAAATTCAACTGAAAAGTTATTTTTGGTTTGCATCCATCTTTATATAAATTTTTCTTACACCCAAACCTCTTCATTCTTTTACGTGACCTTCCTAGCTTCCCCAGGTACCTAAGCTTCCATTCTGCATCTACTAGTATTCCTAGAAAAAAAGTTTCCCTGAATGAGTCACAGAACTGTCACCACCATGAAAAACTATCCTGCCTTCTTCTCTGGAACATCCCTGTTTCCGTCTTCTAAAGTGTGAGGAGCTGAATCAGTCTAATCCCATTAAGTTCATATTTTTCCAGAGCATCAGGCCCTTCCTCTAAGCCTACTTGTTCAAAGGCAAAGACATTTTAGGGTGATAAAAGTGGCTTATTGCTGGTCTCCAAAGACTGAGGACAGCCTCTCTATCAACTTCACAGCAGTCCAAAGGATCATCCTTCCCTCTTATCTCTACAACAGGCAGGCAGCCCCTTCAGCCTGCCTCTCACTGAAAACAAACAAACAAAGTAGATCCAGATACAAATATATTAAGTCACAACACCCCCAATACAATTTGCATTAAATTTAGGTGTGGATGAGCTGGTCTCTTCTCTCCATCAGGCAAATATTAATCAGGGTTGGGGCTAAGAAGAAAGAAAACATTGAAGCAAAATTGTTTGATAGGAACATTAAATATTTTTCTCTCATGTCTACTTGAGTCCACAAGTTCAATTATCTGAAATTTCATGAGTCAGTCCTTTGGATATTTCAACTCAAGGTGGATTACTGCAATTGCCAAAATAACTTTCAAAGTAACTCTGATTTTTCTTAGGGGAAAATAGAATATCTCATCCATACTAAAATTTGGAGGTAAAGGATAATAAAAAATTATACAGTGCAAAATATGATCACATGAAGGACCTCCACATTTGGCTGGGAGGCTACAGTAGAGTCTCCCTTGATAGTCAAGATGCAGCTACAGACTTTTCTAAGGGGGAAAGCTGGAGCAGAGAGGTGCATATTGTGATGGCCACAGGCTCCTGGGGCCACTCTATCCATAAGAAGGCCAGCGAGGCCAGCATCCAAGTGGGAGTTGCTGAGGGCCAGAACTAAGGCAGTGGAAAAGGGGCTGGGGAGGAGAGAGAAATAGATCCCAGTTGGATTGAACAATTGTCTTGGTTTTCCTGGGATTGCCTGGGATTTTTAGCACATCACAAGAAACGCCTCTGCCCCAAGCAGGGAATGGATGGCGCACTCAGACTGAGACACTGGAGAAGATAGGGATACAGGAATTAGCAAAAGTATGGGAGGGATTGAAGAGAAGGGCAACAGGGCATAGAACAACATTCCAGTAACAGTGTAATATCTTTATCTTATCAGAGAACTAAAGGTCCAGGAGAGGAGACAGTTTTCAGAGGGACCGAGAGAGCTGCATGGAGGGGACTCCCTGAGAAGAGCAAGGACCCCTAGCAGGGGATAGAGCAGCCTATAGAAACTTACTCTCCTCCCTTTCTCTGAGCTCTTATCCTTGTCCCCCACTTGCTAAAGCACTGACTGGCAATCACAGCCCACTGCCTGTTTTGGTAAATAAATATTTATTGAAACACAGCCATGACCATCTATTTACATTGCCTATGTCTACTTTTGTTACCATGGTTAGCTAGATATTAATAAGAAGGAAGCAAAAATAATCAGACATTATTAAGCATAGTCAGCTGGATAGCCTATTTGCTTTACCATGAAGCTACAGCTTCACACACACACACACACACACACACACACATACACACACACACACACCAGGGAACTGCCCATCTGTTCAACTACAGATCACTGGGGAAAGAGATAAAGCAAAAGGGGGAGGTAAACACATATCCAATAGAAGTCAGCTTGACCATAGAGGCCTGTCAGTCTAAGTTAGGAAAAAAGATTATTGGTGAGGTGGTGGACCCAATGTAAGTTGAGAAAGCTTGGGAAGTTGATTGTTATTTGAAAATAACCAAGCTTGGTTAAAACCCCAAGAAACAAAGAGTTAACTTTCAATCTCTATTTCCCTCTCTCTCCCACCAGTAATACACTTGTCCTTTTGTTCAAATGCTCTTTCACCTGGGAGCATGTATCCAGGTGGGTCTAGCAGCCACCAAGCCTATATACCATGCAGGCTCTAAAGGACTAAGCTTTAATATGAAACAGAAACTCTGGACACTGGCCTTTGTCTTGCATTGATGAAGATAAGGTTGGAGTTTTTCTATGGTGGGATAGACAGGAGAGACATTGGAAACCAAGGAGAGGAAGTCCTTTGATTTTGTATCACAAATAAATCATCTTGCCACAGCACAATCTCCCGTGAGTGGTTCCATGAAATGCTCCTCTCAAGATCCAGTGGAAGAGACTGATTTCAACTGAAAACATTTTCATATTGCAGTGACAAGTGTTGAGTGATTATGACAGAGACCTTGTGGCCTGCAAAACCTAAAATGTGCATTATCTTGCCCTTTACAGAAAAAGTTTGCAGGCCCCTGGACTAAGCCCACTGGAAGCCAGGGGACAGGAAACCCATATAAGGCAGAGGGCAGGATGGAAAAGTATAAAGAATGGAACTGGATAAACCAAGGAAGCTGCTCAGGACACCCCGTAGTTGTGACCTCAATCATAAACCTGGAGAACTATCGGGAAAGCCTAGGGCCAAAACCAGAGGGCCCACAATCACCTGGAGTGTAAACAAACACATGGGCTTCTTGATCAGCCCCCATGGATTAGGCGGCTGCAGAAAAGGTGCCTTATGAAAAAAACAGGATTTTAAAGCCTAGTGGTACCAGACATTTCATGATATTATTTGGGTCAATTTTCTGTAAGTTCAATATTTTTAAATAATACTTTTAAACATCCAAAGAAAACACTATAAATTAATAAATAGGAAGGATGTATGTGTATTCTTAGGAATATAGAACAATTAAATATTTCTAATTTTAAAAATCCATGTGATGCCAAAACCTGTTTGGCTCAGTTGATAGAGCGGTGGCCTACGGACTGAAAGGTCCCAGGTTCAATTCCAATCAAGGGCATATACCTTGGTTGTGGGCACGTCCCCAGTAGGGGGTGTGTAGGAGGCAGCTAATCGATGTTTCTCTCTCATAGATGTTTCTGACTTTCTATCCCTCTCTCTTCCTTTCTGTAAAAAAATCAATAGAATATATTTTTTAAAAAATCCATGTGACAAAAATTAATTGAACACTTACTACCTCCAATCCTATATTAGATACTGGAGATATCATAGCAGAACAGATAGGTTTTTCTGCCCTCATGGGGCTTAATTCCAGTTAAGGAGATACTAGTGAACAAGCTGAAAATAAGTACAGGCTAATTTCAGAGTGTTAAATTCTATAGAGAAATTAAAACTGAGTGGTGGGGAGAGGAAAGAACATTAGATGGTAGTTGGACAAACATCTTTAATGAGGAGAATGTGGAGGACTTAGGCCAAGGACAGAGAGAGCATTGGAGGCAAAGGCAGCAGCAAGTACAAAAGCAAGGCTTTAGTGCAGGAATATGCCCACTGATGGGAGGGACTCCAGGGCAGCTGGGAACAGTCCAGTGAATGAGGCCAAACAGCAGGATGAAGCCTATGGCCAGTAATGCTGCACAAATATAATTCAAATAACAGATCTGAGTCTACAATCTTAGAATGGCCTTCTTGCAAATTTCCCCCCAGCTGGCATCTGGGTACTTGTATTCAGGAGTGTACCGCTACCCTACCTCATAAGGATACCTCACTAGGTCTAAACTACATACCCTGTGGATCATACTGAGCAGTTACTTCTCTCTGGAAGCCTGAAATTTCACTAATTCCCAGGCAGAATGTGCCTATATGACCAGCCCCCAATAAAAAACTAGAGCACACAGTCTCTGGTGAGCCTCCCTGGTTGGCACCATTTCACATGCATCACAACTCACCGCTAGATGAACTGGGGGTGTCTTGAGGGACTCCCCTGGGAAAGGCCGCCCGTGCCTGGCTTCCCACAGATTTCACCGCAGGAACCTTCCCCTTTGCTGGCCTTGCTCTGCATCCTTTCCCTGTAATAAATCCTAGCCATGGATATGACTATATGCTGAGTCCTGGGGACCCCTGACACAACAAAAGATGTGCATTTCATTTATTTTCTCAGTGTCAGAACCCACGGGAAGCACTTCACCCAAACTTTGCCATGTACTCCTTTCCACGAGTCTCTGTGGTTGGCAACCCCTTCCGGACGTCACCACCACAAACATTTTAAAGATGAAGTAATTAAGATGCAGAGAGTTTCTGTACCTCCCTCAAGGTCATTCAGCAGAGCTCACTTGACAGAGTACCCAAGTGGTCTAACTCCCTGTCCTGAGACTGGCCCCGGGCTCACCCATAGCACACACAGCCTGCAGGAAACTCAGGGATATTTTTGAATATTTGTTTGACTTCCACCACAAAGGGTCGCCCATTTTAAGGTTTTGTTCTGTTTTATCATGAGATGCTCCAGAAAAGCTCTTTCAAGCTCCACCTCTTAATCTAGATAGTGAATTTGAGCCTTTGTTGTAAGAAAGACTATTAAGATTTGGCAATAAGATTTTTCAAGTGTGACAAATATCCCTTTAAGAAGTCTGCATATCCACTGATGGAATAACTGTCCTAAAAATGAAAGTCACGCTTAGAGAATGGAAGGGTGGGTTATAAAAAATGCAAATTAGAATGATTTTATTGGTTGAACGAATTCAGTTCATCTTGTCACAAAGAAGTAGGAGGTGGGTAGGCCCTTATGAAGCCATATCTCAGGTGTTATAGAATGCAGACACACGGCATATCTGGCCACAGAATGGAGCGTGATGTCCTCTGTTCAAAGACAGCAGCGAAAAATGCCAAGATGCTATCATTTGCATTATTCTAGAACTTATTTGTGCTCTTTTGAAGAAAAATATCTCTTTAGGCCTGGCCTCCTTTGTCAGTTTTTCTCAAAGTGGGTTACATATACCACTATAGTATGTGGAATTATTTTAGGCAGTACACTCAGATGAACTTTTTTTTTTACTTTAATAATTCTATCCTTATTATAATGCTTACTTCCTATTCATGGTAAGCAATACTGACTTCCTGTTTAGGGTAGTGACAGAAAATTTTCTTTCTAAATATACTTGTACCAAATAGTGAATAAAAGTTAGTAACTAAAGAGTATGTGGTTATATATAAACTATTTGAGTTGGAGAAACTCTGAACTGCATAACTTATCTGGGAAGGTTTGCAGCCAGGGAATTTCAGCCAGAGGTTGGAGAGTGAGATGAGGGTAAGTAGGAGTCTGAAGCAGAAGAAAGTAAAGCCACACTAACTGAGACTAGTGATTTTCCAAGCGTGGTCTCCAGACCAGCAGCTTCTGCTTGGGAGCTTGTTAGAAATGCAGAATGCCAGGCCCATCTCAGACCCACTGAGGCAGAAATTCTGGAGGTGGGACCCTGCAATCTGTGTTTTCACAGTCCTCCAGTGGCGTCTTAAGTTTGAGAAACACAGCAGTGACACCATTCAATCATTCATTCTTTCAATGAACTCAAATGAAGGATCTTTTACGTGTGAGGCTCATATCTGCACTCAAAGCCCTGGAAAGCCACAAAGAAAAAAATCATTTCTAACACTTCACTAAGGACACATGGCACATGCTGTGAGTGAATCATGGCAAATTCTGATGAGCAGGGCTAAGCGAATGAGGCTCTACTGCGGTGAAGGCTCCAGGGCTTGGAGCATGGCCTTCCAGGGTGTTTGCAGGGACAGACTTCCTGGGGTGACCAAGACATACACTCATTTTATTGTCATGCTGATCAAGCTGATGAAACTCTGGCCAAGCATTAAATGACCTGGGTGTGTTGGAGGCAAGCATGCAAACCGATCCCCACAGCCAGGCAGCCCTGGCCTCCTCCTCTGTGTGAGCTGAGACCCTCAGAGCCTGGGGGAAATTATATCTGGAGACTGGGTGAGGCCACTGGTCAACTATGTCACAGCTGAGAAAACTGCAGAGCAAGAGTAAAGCCAGAAAGAGGACCATGTCACCTGACCAAGGGATACAGCAACTGGATTCCCTCTGTCTGGGAAATTTACTGGGTGAGGTCCCTATTTGCAGCTTGTGATCTTGAGAAGAGACCAAAACATACAGTGCTTTTTCTGTGAATGTTGGCAGAACATGAACTGGTTAAACTCTCTAGAGCTGCTGCCCAATGTGGAAGCCTCCAGCACCCATAAGATGTGTTATAAGAGCAGACTGCCCACTGGTTTCAAAGGCTTGGTATGAAATGTAAAATGTTCTATTTGTAATTATGTATGGCTTATATGTTGAAATGATATTACTTATGTATCTGGCTTAAGAAAATATATTACAATTAATGTCCCCTGTTTCTTTTTTCTTCTGTTAATGTGGCTACCAGAAAACTTAACATCTATGTATGTGGCTCAAATTAGATTTCTATTGCACAACACCACTCTGGAACTTTTTCCTAAAAGACCAAGGAGTAACTATTTTAGAGTTTGTAGACCAAGAGACAAAATTGAAGACATTATGTCGGTACTTATATAAGCATTTAAAATGCAGTTGTTTAAAATGTAAAAACCATTCTTTGAATGCACCTAAGCAAACAGGTGGCAGCCTAGGTTTAACCCACAGGCCACAACTTGCAGGCCTCTATTCTAGATGGTAATGTTCTCAAAACAACTAGCATATAGCCCCATGGAGCCCGCAGTCAGTTTCTGTGGAGCCATCTGTGTGAGCAGACAGCTATCAGATGAGTGATAATAGTGAGCAAACTGAGGCTCAGACCCAAAGTTGACAGCAGCAAAGAGGCAAGGTGGGACTTGAACAAAGGCATGTAGATTACAAAGTTCATATTCTTAATTATCTTTTTCAGCAATGCAAGGTGCTGTGAGTGAATCATGGCAAAATCTGCCTATTTTCCTTGGTACAGTCAAGTTTTCTCCTTTTCTCTTTCTTGGGGAGTCTTTCTTACAGCTGCACACCCATGTCAGATGGCCCCAATACTATGCCTGGCACTGAGTAGGTGCTTTGTGGGTGGAGAAAGAAAAGGAATGCGTAAAGAATCAGGGTCTCCTGGCAGTTTGAATCTCCCTCTTGCCTTTCCATCAGCACAAATGACCAAAGGTTGAGTGTAGCTCAGCCATCCTGGCCCCTGCTTTTCCTGCATGAGGCTCTGACCTTTAAATTCATTTAAAAGATACAAGCAGCCTGCCAGGTAGGGGGAAAGGGGGCGAATAAGACCTTCGGGATTCCAGTAGCAAGAATTATATTCAATGTGCCAGGAGTTAATCCTCTGATGCAGAGAATTATTAAGAGAGAAAATACAAAGCAGTTGTACCCTATATTCTGAGCAAACTTGCTAGTGCTGAATTGAGAAAATTATTCTTTATTAAAAATGAGATAGTCACGGCCAGTGACTAATCCTGATTGGGTTCAGAGACAATTCCCCACCCATGAAGTAAGTAATACATTTCTGGATAAAGATGCATTGTTAAACACAAAACGCCAATAGCATTGTTACTCATCTTTTCTAGGCTCCCTTGTAAGATCGTTTTACATTATAATGGTACCAACTGTGAAAAGACCCTCACTATGCTCACACTCTTTTTTCTACTAAGTAGCCCCGAGTTTTTGGCTCTTAGAGCAGGGGCTTCCTTCCAGCTTTGGTTCTGGTCAGGGGTCCCCTGAGAATTCCATGACACAGGAGAGGACCTAAGATAGGTTCCACTAAGTAGCCGAATTGGCCTTAGGCTCTTCCTTGGATATAAAGAAGAATAGAGAAAGAACAAATTTCCATCTCTATTGATTGTGACAGGAACACAAGTCCCTTGAGTGACAGAAGACTAGAAGAAAGCAAACTAAGAATTTTAGAACTCAGTGAGCAGGGGGATTAGGATGAGGCCATTAGGTTCTTGGATTGAATCTGGACTTTGAAGTCAAGCAGGCCTGGACATGAATCTTCATGCCACCATTTACTACCTAAGCGGCTTCCACTGATACACTTTCTTGTAGAAGGCTGAAGTTTGGTGCATTCATAGGCAGGTTAACTGTTTTTCAAGGTCATTGAAGAATAGGCTCATTAATGTGCTTGGCACATAGAAAGAAGCGCTATATAATTATTCATATTAACATTTGAAATCAGAAATTCCTGAAAGTCTGAGATGTTTGCTTGCTGTACAAATTAGAGAAGGCTGTTGGGAGATGGATGTGTGTCAACTGGCCTCTCACCTCGGTTCTCCCTCTGTCTGCCATCTGGGAGTGCTACCACAACATACTGACTTGATTTAGGTGTAAGAAGATGTAATTCCAGGCTGGAACTTAACAACTGTGTCATGTAACAGACATTGCTAATCCATTGCTACATTTGTATGATGTTTGCTGGATCCAACATCAGAATTCTTCCCAACACAGTCTCCTATCATCTGCTGCCAAAAAATGGAAGTTTCACCTAAACCAAAATCTGCCTATTTTCCTTGGTGCAGTCAAGTTTTCATACCATTTCAGGTTGACACCCACTAGATGATCAACAAATTCATTTTTTTTCTATCCATTTGTGTTTCAGAATAACGGTGCTGACTGATCTAAGTATATGAGCTTATTGTAACATGGCAGTGTTATCAAAATAATTTCAAATTGCTTTTGGGGGGTGTGGTATTAGTTGAAAGAGTATCAGATTGACATGTCTCACTGTAAATCACTTGCACATGGTTTATAAACCTAATTAGAACTGTGGATGACAGCAGGCTTCACACAGCCTATAGGTATGTTCAGTAAACTGCATTGTCTGATTTTCACCAGGGTTTTTGTGACCATATTGATTAAGCAACAAAAAGAAGGAGGAAGATGATAAAGAGGAGGTGAAAAGTTACACAAAAGTCATGAGTACCTATTTGCTCTAAAACATTTAAAGCTATAACAAAGGCAATGAACTCATTAGGGTTGAAAAGCAAGTTCTAGACATTGCAAAACTTATTTTCTAACTGGTTTCGTGTTCATAAGTAATGCCTAATATTCTGCCATTTATAAGGATATGAAGTAAACAGTGGTTTAATGAGACTTCACTAGGCCACTTGCAAGCACTCAATCAAATCTTATTTTCAATATGTGAAAAATGTCTTCTTGATTCTTAATGCATTTAGGGTCAACAGTAACATCCTCATACATAAAAGATTCCATTCTGTTTTTAAAAAGGAGGTAATTATAAGAAAACGGTCACACAGAAGGTCTAGGCTTTGTGTAACTTCTATTCTAATTAATTTATCATACGTGGAATTTTGCTTTGGCTTCCAACTGTTGATCTTTTATAGCTACCACATTTCATGTGATAATGGGTTTTATTTCTTCAAAAGGTTATCTTTGATACAATTTCACGGTTAGCAGAGGGAACTGGCAGCATGGGTGTTTCTGTATGTCACCGTATCCTGAAAAGTCATTTGGCAAAGTCCTGGATCTTTTTTGCCCTTAGATGTTATTTAAAAACCAAGGGGTCGAGTCATTTGAACAGAAGGTGAGAAATTCAATTAATCATTAGAAAGGTTGTCATCACAATGCCAGTCCCATGAAAGCTTATGGATCAACAGAAATACATGTATTTGAGAATTTGTTTCCTCTTTCCCCTTCTGTTTCCTAAGTGAAATGACCCGGATGTGACTGTTATTTTGTCTTGCATTTACTTTGTGGCTGGTTTTCCTGGGGCAGTGTGATCCACAGCTGGGGCCCTCAGCCCTTTCATCACCAGGGAGCTTTTGTGGTGTTGTTTTGGTTGTATCCTTCTGATGCTTCACATTCTTTGAAAAATGTTGGCCTTCTGTGTAAGCTGCAGTTCATTCCCCAGGGACTCCCCACCCCTACCACTTAAAAGAAAATCAAAGATATACATAATTGTCTAATAGAAGCATCTTAGATAACCTACCAAACTGAGTTGATGGAATTCTGGCTCAAAGAAGAGAAACTTGATGACTGCAAAGCCTGGGATAAGCGTATGATTTTAGTTGAGATTTCCGAAATGCTGACAATTTGCAAATCACAATTACTGACTGCAAAGAAACCCCTAGATTAAGGCTTCTCAAAGCCACCGTGCATGCAAATCACCTGGGATCTTGTTAATATACAGATTCTGATTCACTGGGTCTATGTGTGGGAGGAGTATGGGGGGTGGGGCTGAAATTCTGCATCTCTGACAAGCCCCCCTCCTAGGTGATGCTGATGGGCTGCTGTGTGGACCACACTTTGAAAAGCAAAGCCCTGGATTGTAATGGAGAGCAAACAGGGAATTGATCACAGTTTCAGCTCCAAGGAAGATTTGTTAAGCACCCTCTTTATGCCAGGCCCATTACAACACCAGAGACATTTTATGTACAATATATTATGGGGCAGTTTTCCTTCAATGGCTCATTCCAATCCTGCCACATAAAAGTTCTGTGCACCCCAAAAAAGAGCCAGACCATGCCTGGGATGGGATTATTTCTATGGCCATTATAATATGCACATACTATCATTTTAACTGACATTTCTCGATGCTCAAAATAATTCCTAGATTAATTTAACTAATGTTTATGAGCCAGGTACTCTGCTAAGCAGTAGGTATATACTGTTAAAAGATATAGTATATATAAATATAGTCCCTGACCTAGCAAGATACTGACAAGTAAGAACACAAATACATGACTACATGTGATGAGTGTTAGACAAGAAAAGAGAGAGTTGATTCTCTAATCTTCTCAGTGATCTCACCCCTCACCCATTTAAATGCAAACAAAAGTATAGATCCCACTCTTTGCTTGCACTGAGTCATTCCCCATTTGCTCAGGAAGGTTCCTTGTGTGAAGTACCCTACCTGCTGCAAACAACAGGGCTTGCTTCTTTCGGTAATTGCAAAGGATGGCAGAAGAGAAAAGATGCTGACTTCCATAATTACTATTTTAAATTCAGAATGGCACGTGGCACAAGAGAGCCTAGCACAGTGTCTCACAAAGCTGGCCTTTAATAGATACTTTTGACTGAATAAATGAATGGAGGAGTCAACAAGCATAAGACCAGTATATTCTACAAATGTGAGAGGCAGAGAAGATGCAGCAAAGTGGCTCTTATGAGCTTTACTACAGACAGAGTGGGGTACAGATCCTAGCCCTGCCAGCCTCTAGCCCTAGGAAATTTTGTTCCCTCTTATGAAAAAAAAGGAAGTGAAAAATTTTCCTCATAGGATTGTTGTAGGGATTAAATGGGATAATATGTATGAAATGCTTACTTCAGGGCCTGGCAAAGGATGGCTATTCAATAAATGGTAATGCCGGTTACATTTAGCATCATCTCTTATTACTATTTTCCTAACAATCATTATGGAAATGGCATATGATATGCCTTTCAAAAGAGGTGAAGCATTTTGACACTTAGAGATGATGAGAAAGTTTCTGCAGAGAAAACAAGTCTTGAAAAATCAGATTATTGCTTACACATTCAATAAATATGCCACTGGTTATTCGTGCTTGCCAGGGAATTAAGTAGAGATTAATTAATATTTATAAAGTATTTTGCTATCCATGTAATATCTGGTAAGCAATTAGTTCTATAACACAAAGCCAAATCCTTTTACACACCAAACAATGTAAAACAAACTGAACACAGCTGTGTAAGAAGGAACAGAATTTGATTAACTCCTGTTGTTGGAAATACACAGCCAGTAGGATTTTCCCCCTTATAGTTATTTTCTTGCTGATTTTCTTGGCATCCTAGGGCATTATTCTGCCTCACCCCCTGCGCCCCAAATCAAATTGTTTCCTCCTGGGTGGCAGTGAAAACAGGAGTGGAATGAAGGCAAATGCAGCCATGGCCCCTCCTTCTTGGGAGGTGTGCTGAGCCCAAGAGTTTATAAAAGATTTAACAGAAAGGCAGATCAGGCTCCCCAAGTGCCTATTTCCTTACCCAGCATCCTAGTCAAGTTGTGTTCAAAGTTACAGTTCCCTTGCTCTAGGTCTTCATAGAGGACTTTGGTAAGGGGTGGGAACAAACAGGAAATTAAGTCAAAAGCAAAGATGGGGTCCTCATTAGCCTTGCTTCCTCTGTCTCTCTGCAGCTCATGTGCACATGTGTGCATATTGCCAAGTCCCTGGTTAACTTGACTGGATTCACCCACCCCCTTCTAAGCATTTTCTAGGGACCATTCTTACTTATAGACAATGTGCATGTCCATAAATCCTTTGTCCCTGCTGATTTCTAAAGCCACCATCCAGCACTGCCCTGAAAATTCCACTTTTGTGTTCACTGAGGATGCTTCTGATCCATAAACTACCTAAAAGCCTGGTCCATAAAACATGCAATAGGAGTAATGGTGGATTCGGAAGCAGCTGCCAGAGGCTTAGCTTCCTCTTCTTAGATGCAACTCCAGAAAGGGTTCTGGGGTGGTTCTGAAAGTCTTATCCTGGTGGAGGCCTTCCTAATAAAATACAACTGAAATAAAAATGGGCAGAAGACCTGAACAGGACTAGCAGATGGCCAAGAGACATATGAAAAAATGTTACTAGTTATCAGAGATGGAAATTAAAACAACAATAGCTACCACCTCACCTCTGCCAGAATGGCTCTCACCAATAAGTCAACTAACCACAAGTGCTGGCGAGGATGCAGAGAAAAAGGAACCCTTGTGCACTGCTGGTGGGAATGCAGACTGGTACAGTCACTATGGAAAACAGTATGGAGTTTCCTAAAAAGATTAAAAATGGAACTGTCATTTGGCCCAGTGATCCCATTTCTAGGAATATATCCTAGGAAGCCAGAAAGAATATGTTAACCCCTAAATTCATAGCAGTGATTTTTACAATAGCTCAGATTTGAAAACAGCCCAAGTGCCCATCCTATATAATAAAGGCATAATATGCAAATTGACCAAACTGTGGAACAACCAGTTGGTAGAGAGTGGGGCCAGCAAGCAGGTGGTGTTAGGCCAGCCAAGGTGTGTGCCAGTGGGCAGAGGGAAGGAATTTATGTGTGTGGTGGGGGAAGAGATTAACCAAAGAATTTATACGTATAACCCACGGACAATCAATAGTGGGGGGAAGACCCAGGGAGGGGAATGAAGGAGGTAGAGGGGGTAATGATGTGATAAAAAGGGGACATCTATAATACATTCAACAATAAGGATAAATTTTTAAAAATTACAATTGAGCTAAACTACCAGACTAAACTCATCTGGAAAATGCATCTTCTTTAACTTCTCAAAATAAGATGACCAGGGCACAGGACTTTAGTGCCAGAAATGGGCCAGTCTACCCCTATGTCACCCCTCCAAATATTATACCTCCAAAGGTATAATATCTTATCTCCATCAGGTCATAAATCTGATCATGAACAAACAGGAAGCCTCCATGCCATACTCATACCACACCTGAACATCCTACACCATATATTCTCACAATGATTTTGCCCTTACCCATTATTGTTCTGTTCAATAACGCAAACAATATCTGGCCTATTTCCTTGGAATGAAAAGGGCATTGATGGGTCTTTTTAAAGCAGTTTTAGACCTGATCCTCCCCAGGGATTGCATGTCTTGCCTCAGTTTCCCCACAGTGGGGACTATTTTGTGAAGCCCAAAGACTTAAGAATTCAGGCACTGCCCAGAAGGAAGCTAGCCTACCTCTGGCTGCTGATTCCCTCGATTCTGCAGTATACTTATTAGAAGGGGGATCGGGGAGGGACATACTTTCCTATCCATGCTCATTTATAGCACAGGACTTATATCATCACTGTGTCAGAAAATCATCAAGGGACCCCTTCCTAAACTTTGGTTAAATTTAACGGCTCAGAACCCCTGGCTTCACCTCTCTCACTCACTGGGTTGCAGACCCTTGGATCACTGACCCCTTTGCCTCCTGGGAGCCTGTAGCTGTCTCTGGAGCCAGTAACCAAAGCCCTCCAGTGGCTAAACAATAAGTCCTTATCCACAACAGTAAAGATGAAGACCTCGTACAGAAACAGAGTTCACAAGATGGTTAAGGCACTATGCCTGGAAAATTACACACTGAAACTCTCTCTGTCCCATCCTAAAAGCCCATCAAGCATATTTTACTAAATTAACATTATTATTTTTAAAATAAATAAACACCAGCAGAACAAGGCTGAAGTTGTGTTGCCTGGGTGAGATAGAAAACAAATGTAACCACAGACAGAAATAACTCCTATTTATCATCAGGCAGAGGGTAGGCAGAGCATGCCAGGGGCTTGAAGAATTGTTCCAAAGCCAGCCATGTGGCATATTCCTGTAATTAGCTCTATTTTGCATTCTTAGTGCCTTTTCCAGGTACCCTGAGAGTCACCTAGAGTCTTTCTCAGCCTCTCCAGCTGTAGAAACTTGGAAACCCACCTCCCTTCCCTGTGGTCAATACCTGCTAATGCTGTCTTTTAATCACATTTAAATGTGTATGCTCAATCTTGAAATTACCTAAGGTACCTGCCAATGTATTTCACCAGTAAACCCACCAAGTTACTTACAAATCAAAAAAGCTTATGGAACAAATTGCCACGTTCAGTAATTTACAGTTACTTTTCATTGTATGAAGCAATTTAAAATTACTGGAGCACTTCAATCTGGAAGTTACTGGGTTCTATTCCTGAGATGAGAGGTAATTTAACTTTTCTGGAGGACTTTTTATAAATATCCATATAATAGAAGCACCTATTTTTAAAATGATTGAAGTTCTGATCACGTGCAGCATTAAACAATTTAAAATTACTGAAATGTTCAAAATTTTTATCAAAGCTTCAAGTTAGGAATTAAATTTGAGATTGCATGCAGAAAATAAAAACTGCATGACCATTTTAAATCCTTGTCCCCATTCATTATTAAAATCAGAATTCTGACTCTGCCAATGGAAGTCTCCAGCCATATAGAAGGCACTGTGGTTCTAAAATAGCCTGACTTGATGCAAAAGCAACACTTTGACTCCAGGTTTTCATTTGGCTCTTGTGTGGCTATTTATAGCAAAGTAATTCAGAATCAAAATTGCCTCTCCCATTGCAGACAATGCATCTTGAAAATATTTGTTAAAATTGTTTAGATCTAAGAGAAATAGGCCAAAGAGATTTTAGTCCTCACTACTCACTAAATTCAAAATTGAATGAAACACACTTTTCATCTAATGAGAAGTTTTTCTATTATTTTGTTTTTGAAACTGCAAGGGAAAAAAAATGAGTTGCTTTGCTCCTAGAAAGTGAGACATTATTTAAAGATGGAACAATGCAAAGCAGACTCCTGACACTTTCCTGGAGAATTCCGCAGTGACCAACAGGTGACCAGAGAGCAGGTGCCCTTCACTGAGCTGGCCCCTAACAGAGGCCCCTGTGCTGTCTGACCATTTTCTGATATTTACTGACTGAAATCATAGATGAGAAGCTTTTTGTTTGGGGGGGGGGGTACTTTATCCCTGTCAATTTTTTTTACTATATTTTCATATTGAACATTTCAAACACCACCATGAAGAGAGACAGATAATGAATCTCTCTGTATCCATTACTCAAATCATCATTAAATTCATGGCTGCCCTTGTTCAACTGAATACCCATCCACTTTCGCAGGCTACTGTAAATAAAATTCCAGATATCATGCCATTTATCTGCAAATATTTATAATGTGTCTGTAAAAGTTGAAGTTCTTTTTTCTAACACAAACATAATGCATTACTGCACCTGAAGAAAAATAACAAGTACCTAAATGTCACCAAATATCTAGTATGTGCTCATATTTGGCTAAGTACCTTATAATTTTACAGTTTACTTTTAATCGTGATCCCAATTGGAAATAGACATGATGATTAATTTGATATATATTTCTTGTGTGTTTTGTTAAAACTGATACAGCTCCCATTCTTTTATTTTAATTTATTTTTCCTCTACAACTTTTCATTGAACAATATGGGTTGTTTTCACAATGTCTGGTTGGCTGGTTCAATGCCTGAGATGTCACTGGACATGTTCACTTATCCACTGTGTTTTCTATAAATGGATAGTTATATTCTGGAGGCTAGATTAGATTCAACATTTTTGGCTCAAGACAACTTTATAGTCGTGGTTTGACTTTCCTTCAGGAATTCAGATCCCCTACCGGTCTCCCTTTTTATGTTAGGAACCACTGATGGTCATTGCCTAGATCCATTCATTAAAGAGAACTTGCATATTCATGATATCCCAATTATGTCATTTCTTCATTATTTATTTATTGTAAAAAGAAATTCCCTACTCTGAATGGACTGACAACTCTCGGGGAGAAAGGGGGTGTGGGAAGTGCAGCAAGAGACTGGACAAAAATCATGGGAGAGGACAGTGGAGGGGGTTGAGGGCGGAGGGTGGGATGGGTACCAGGTGGAGGGGAACTATAGGGTGAAAAAAAAGGGAACAATGTAATTAATAAACTGAACAATAAAGATAAAAAAAAAGATAGATACAGAGGCAGTAAAGCACCAAACTGACTGTCAAATTAGCAGTAGGAAAGCAGGGGAGTGTTGGGGAGGTGGGGAAAGAGATCAACCAAAGGACTATATGCATGCATATAAGCATAACAAATGGACACAAGACACTGCGGGGGTGGGATGAGGGCATGTGACAGGGAGTAGGAGAGGCTGGGGGAAGATCAAGGGGCAAAAAAGGAGATATATGTACTACTACTACATGTAATATTTAAAGCAATAAAAAGTATTTAAAGACAGAATTCAATAAATGTTAAAAAAAGAAAAAAAAAAGAAATAAAATGTTGAGTACCAAAAAAAAAAAAAAAAAGAAAAAAAAAAGAAATTCCCTACTCTAACTATGTAATTATCTCACCTTGAGCTTCTTAAAAGAAAGACAAAATAAGTGTTAGGTTCTTTTTCTAAAACAATGAGTTGGTCTCTAGCATCTTTGAAAAGGGACTAATAAGTAGTTTTGTTTTTCACTGTCATTATGAACATATGGATTTAAACACATTTGTTAGGTTTGAATCCACTAGAAATTACTAGTCTTATTTCGATGTTCAAATCATCTCATCTTTAGTCTATTGATGTTGGTTTCTCTAAATGACATGACCTTAATAGCATCAGGTAACTTTCTTGCTTTTAGATAGAATAAGATTTTACAGACTTATTTGATAACTTCTGGTCCAGAGATAAAAATCAACCATTTTCCCATAGAGACTTGGTTGCATTTTTTGGGAATGGGTCATTACAAACCATAATCTATTTGCTAAGGAAGCTCATTGCTATGGGGCTGCTCACTATTTGTAGGCATTTGTAACAGACACGTTATAGAATTTACCAGGCGACTAAAAAATACACAGGAATACTCAGAGATATAGGAAAAAAACCATTTATTTCCAGATATACTAGTACCTTGTCTGAGGGATGCTTGTTTCCAAATCCTGAGCAAGTCAATATGGAGGAAGCTTTCTCTTTATACCCTTTGTTTGTTGTTTTTTTTTTGTCCCCTAAATATGAATCAGACTTCCAGACATTTCTCTGGCCACAATGGCCTTGAGACCGCACCTAAAAGCCTGGCCTGGCCGCCAGCACTGATAACCCCCTCTGGGGGTTGTGTATTGTTCATGGTTTATGGCCTTTGTAAAATTTGAATATTTAGGTAAATAGGTCTTGCAAGACCAGATAATTAAGGAAGGAGCAGTGACTATAGGCTAACAAGAATGTGCATTAGGATACTGATTAACTAGATACAGAGTCAGGCTGCTAGTCTCCCCCCCTCCCCCCCCACCAAAAAAAAAAATGTCTTATTTTCCTCATCAGACAGAGATAGAATATTACCAAATTTTAAGATAAAATACATAAACTAATTCATATTGATAATTCCACTTGGAATTCTGGGCTCCAATATTTTAAATAAATCTCATTGACCTCCCATCTGTTACTTCCACACCTTGAAATAATAAGAAGTCTCCTCAAAGCTAACATAATTACTCATTTGCTATATCTCTCTATACATGCAATAACAATAATGCTACTTTTAACAATAGTACTACTAAAGACAGTTACATTTTCCCTTTGTAGCTTTTTTCAATTGCCATTACAGTATAAGCTCCTAATGAATGCAGTCCAATTACTATTTTGAAGTTACTGTGAATAGTTCTCTGCAGGTTCTGCTACTACCTGAGTACACATTTAGGTTCAATTGTTCCTCTGACTTTTGAATTTCCTTTTTATTTAGCTTCATTTTTTTAATTTAGGAAAAAAGGTCTATTTAAAAATATTATTTTTTCTTATCCCTTCCTTGTACTTTTTCCTTACTTCTCACTTCAAGTAACTGAGTCAGATTATATTTCCAAGATATGGTCACAACACTATTTTAGTCATATGTGCTCTTTCAGACCTGACCACTTTCTCACTAAGAGATAAAGTCTGCTCCCCTCTCACTTCACTTGAACCTGAGTGGGCCTCATAACTGCCTCAAAAAGTGAAGGGTAGCAAAAGTAATACTGTGACTTAGATACTAATCAGAGATGGTAAGACAGTTTGACCTGCCTTTTGCAGGGAAGATACATGGGCCCTGAACAAACATGTAAGACCAGTTACCTGGAAGCCTGCAAGCTGGAAAGACCACAAAGAGAAAGAAAAATGCCTGGGGAGCCCCAGTTCTTCCAGCCACAGCCCAGCTTGAGTCTTCCCTCTCCAGAGAAGGACATGTGAGTGAGAAAGCTTCTCAGGACCACATGATTCCAGCCTCAGCCACTCACAGCAAGCATGCCCGAGATCCACAGTGAGGAGTCCAGACAGCCCCAGACTGGGAGAGACTACAATGTTGATACTTCAAGCACTAATTCTATCAAAAGGAAATAGATAATTGAAACACTAACATTTTTTTAATATTATGTTTTAACCTAATTTTTCTTAAAATATAAAAGTAAATTTCTATATAAATTTGAACCCCCGGGCCATCACCACTGCCCCTGTTCCTCCCACCCCTCCCAGAAGATGGGCAGTATCACACTATCTGTTTTTCTACAACTTACTTTTCCCCCTGAATAATATATCTGGAGATTATTCTAAAATAGTCTACAGCCATACCCTTTGTTCCTTTTCAGAGCTGTATAGCTCTCATTTGTGCAGGCATTTCATAGTTTCTTCAACCCAGGGCCCTTTCACCAGACATTGGAGAACTTTCACATTGTGTTTATTTGTTTGTTAGCAAATACTGCTGTAATGACTAACCTGCGTTTTCTTTTGATCATTGTTAATGTCACCTTTTCCAGACTTGGGCCAGGGCCAGTGCCTATTGCATAGTAAACACTGAGTACACATCAGCTATAGTTACCACCAAGGAAAACCTCTGTGGGTGTGAGCCAATAAGTAGGGGCCATGTATCTCACATTACTGGAGCTGGGACCCCCAGGATTAGGGAGCATGGGTGGTCTGAAGGGGACAAGGGCTCACTGGAACCCTTGTTTCTCACTCTTCCCAAAACAATTTCCTCCCACCTGCTTCCTTGTCTCTCTAGACCCTACCCTTTATTCAGGATTGACAATTATGTCTTATTCAGAGAAGCCCTTCATAACCAAACCCAAGCCCAAGTAGGGTCCAAGACTCCACCATTCAAGGTCACAGATGCTGCTATTCCTCCTCTAAGGCACTGACTAATGTTTGCAGTTGAGACCTCTGGGTTTTACTTGGTGAGTGCCCTCTTTCCCTTCTGTCCCAGCTCACGGTCCTGAGCCCATGTACAACCCTGTGTGGGGCTTGACAAGGCTCTCACCAATCAGATATGGACAAAGGAATGCTGAGCAAACAGGCCTCCCCCTGCATCTAGGCCCAACCAGGCAGGGCGGCCCAGAGCCCACAGCAGCCTGAACTCAGGAGGCTGCAGGGTTTAACTCAAAGCCTGGGAATTGAGTCACTACCTGTGTTGCCTCCTCATTAGTATAAATTTAAAAAATAGCTTTATGCCAATACCATAAAGGTAATTTCTTCTTGGAAAGGACACTTACTCATTTGCTTTAAACAGTCATTAATGTTCCAAATTTCCCCTCAGAATTGCATGTCAATGGTCCTATGGGGAATTTGAAAGTAAAACTGAAAAATAATGATGTGAGGAAAATGTCAGATGAGAGCTGTGAATGCATTATAGACCTACAATGCACATTGTTGCTGTCAAAGTTCAAGGATTAAATACTCATCAGTTTGCACCCTTCCATGGTTGCCCATTCTTCCCTGACAGCAGCCGGTCTCCAGCTTGCCAATAATGATCATTTCTGCTGTAACTGATGGCTTTATCTAATGAAGAGATCATAGTCTAAAAGTCACAAGGTTCACCCCTTATCAGGAGAGGCAGGACCCTCACACTTACTGGGAAGGGCTTTGCAAAAGAAGAGGTAGACTTCTTCAGATGAACAAAGATAACCTACCATATGCTCACAGCCAAGATTTAGTGTTCATGGTCCAACAGGAATGGAATATTTACATTCACGGCCATGCCCAGAAAATCTGGAGCATGCATGGATCATTCTCATGAAAGAATGTCTTTTCAGGTAGAGAAGTGTGAGTATCACATTTACTCAGATGTTTTGGAGAAGGGGTCCTATCCATCTTGTTAACCTCTGTGTCCTCAGTGCCTATTACAGACCTGATACATGGTAGATGATGAGTAAATATTTGTCAAGCCCTCGCTGGTTTGGCTAAGTCGATGGAGCATTGTCCTGTAGACTGAAGGGTTCTAGGTTCAATTTCAGTCAAGGGCACATGCTTGTGGGTTTGATCCCCAGTTGTGGGGTACAGGGGGCAGCCAATCAAAGATTCTCTCTCATTGTTGATGTCTCTCTCCCTCTCCTTTTCTCTCTGAAGTCAATTAAAATATATTTTAAAATAGATAAATACATAATAAATAAAGATGTATTTGTCAAGTGAAGGCTTATTTTCACATCCTGGAGCCACAGGGGTAACTGTAGTGCAGATCCAGAAACAGAATGCCTGGGTTCAAATCCTGCCTTCACGAATTAGTTTTAAGTCCTTGAAGAAATTCTGTGCCTTAGTTTTGCTATCTATAACATGGGCATAAAATAATTCCTGCCTTACAGGGTTGTAAAGATTAAATGTGCTAATATCTATAAAGCATTTAGAACAGTGCTTTATACAGTGTGAGAGTGCAACATTCAAGCTTTTCTCTTCTTCTTTTATGATGACAGATTTGTACAGTACTGAATACCCAACGTGTGTTAGGCCCTGCGTTTGGTGCTTTACACAGTTTCAGTTCCTTGGTGTGGTTGTTGTTGTTCTTGTCATTTTAATGAGGAGTGGCATAAACAAACCAGTTATACTCCCAATCGTATCTTATTTACTCCTCCCCACATCCATATATGACAGATACAGTTGTTTCTATTTTAAAGATGAAGGAACTGAGAGAAGTTGATGATGCACATGCATGGGCAGAGCTCGGATGGACTCTGGCCTGTCATACCGCAGTGTGCCCTCCTCTAACTCCTGGTGCCGAGTCTCAGAAAGATTTCTCCCATCATTTTTAACACCAGCCAGTGACTCTGCCTACTGCCCCAGCATACCAGGCCCTTACTCTACCTACTTTGTTGTTCCCATAGCATTGGTCACCTGCTAAAATACTCTGTAACTGACTTATTTGTATTACTTGTCTCTCCTGCTAGAATGTCCATGCTACAGGCCTAGGGATCTTCGCTCTTTTTGTTCAGCAATGTATTTCAAGTGCCTAAAATGTGTTAGTACATCAAGGGCACCCAATAAATACCACAGAAGAAAGGAAGAAAAGGAGGGAAGGGAGAAGAAGGGAGGGTAGGAAATACCTCTCTCCCTTCAATGCTACCTGGTCCCTGCTCAGTGCATCTGCTCCGAAAAACTCTGTCACCATCAGTGCATATGCCCCATTCCCCCTGTCTCTGGCTGCCATTCTTCCAGTACCACCTGGCCAGAGATAAAAGAATGTAATGGGAATCCAAGGAGTTAGGGACATCTCATCCACAGAGAGGGACAACTGGACAGAGGAGGAGGAGCAGTGGGACCCAGGCAACGGGGGGCTCTGGGCAGAGTGCCTGGTGCATTGCTCCTCACATAGTAATTCTAAATGTTGATGAAGGAACTGGCCTCTGAGACTGGAATCTCTATCACTAGCCCAGGCTGGTGGCTATAAAGGTGCAATGCCTCCTTTACTTGGAAAGTTAGCTGAAATCTACCCTCATGCGTAGCAGCTTAAAGTATGTTATCTGATTAATTTAGGTGAACTAATTGATTGGTTTGTAATTATGGGGTTACTCATGGAGCAATCAGATTACTTTGAGGCAATAAAGACACCTTAAACAGGGAAACCTATGTGTAGAATGTGGTATGTGTTATTTTTTTCTCTCTCATAAAACTCAATCTTGTATTTCTTAGTATTGAATAAATAGAAGCAATCACACATGCCCAATTTTTTTGTGAAACAGTGTCCACCAGATCTTTGACACACCTACTAGCAAAGCACCAGTTTGTAATTTCAGATCTTCAAAATGTGCTCAGAGGGTAGCAGGTTCTGGCATTGAACATGTTTTATAAAGATATAACTCATTTCGCTTTTAACCATGTTCCCTTCCTTATTCAAAATTATGCCATCACTAAAGGCACACTTGTTTTCTGTGTGCAGACATATGAATATGCAAATATAATGGCAGAGAGAGAAAGGAGAGCACCATTTTTGGAACCTGCCCTAGATCATCTGCCTGCAGCTGAAAGATGCCTGAGGCCAGATCTCAGATGCCACCTCAGAAAAATGCCCCACTTCTGTGTCTGGAATCTCTATCACTAGCCCTGGCTGGTGGCTATAGCCAAAGGTGTTAAGAGTCTTATAAACACATCCAAAAGGCCAACTCTGGCTATCCTGTTATAATGATACCTCTGACTTTAAATGAAATGCAAAATCTTAACTCCTCTCACCCCTTCCTGGGAAACTCCTATGTATCCTTCAAGAGCCAACTCAGATGCCATTCTCTCTTCTCTGCTCCCATATAACTTTTTTCCTCTTTCATGAAAATTATCACATTATGTACTAAGGTATTTTCTATGAGCAGCTCAAGGACCAGATCTACAGTTTATTGGATTTTTTTTCTTTCGTCCCCCTTTCTGTTAACATCATTTAAGCAATGAGATGGAATGGGCTTGCTTTTCTTTTATTCCTTGGTTTGAATGCCAGCTTCCTAAGTCACCAGCTGTGGGAACTTGGGCAAGAAACTTCAACTCCTAAAGCCTCAAATTCCTCATCCATGTATCAGGGATAGTGGCAGCACCTGCAGAGCAGGGTGTGGTGCACAGAAAAAGGAAGATCAGTTGTGAAGCTCCTGGCACAAGTAGGCTTTCTAAAATATGCACACATTCATACATCACTCAACCCGTATATGTATGTGCATATATATGTATTTACTAGTATTAAATATTAGAGGCCTGATGGACAACATGCATGCACTGAGGGGAGGGGGGTTCCCTCAGCCTGGCCTGCGCCCTCTCACAGTCCAGGACAGTCAGGGGATGTCCACTGAGGGGTCCTTATCAATGCTGTTGCACTAGCCAACCATGAACCTGGCTTCTGGTTGAGCGTTGCTCCTCCTGTGGGAGCATACTGACCACCAGGGGGCAGCTCCTACGTTGAACGTCTGCCCCCTGGAGGTCAGTGCACACCATAGTGACCAGTTGGTCCACCATTTGGTCAATTTGCATATTAGCCTTTTATTATATAGGATGCGTGCATCTACCTAATCATGTATATGACTATCCATGCAGTCATATACAAATATATATGTGTGCATATCTGCATTTGTATAAAACATAAGTGTGTATATATCTATGTGTGTATACATGCATTTATAAGAACTGCTTGTCAATATGCTGAACCAGGAGGGAGTATCTGGATGCTGTTGAATGCAGGAAGGATCATAACCTTTGAGAAGAACCCTTCTTAAGTCCAGAGTCAGATCAGAAAAAGGAACAGGTCCCACAATAGAATTGGTGAAGAGTGGGTAGAGAGTTGAAAATAGAGGTCAGAAAAACAACAGAATGGGATTTCAGGATTATCTTAGCAGCAAAGCATAACCTGATTCTGACCAGTTCACATGGCTGATTTCTATTAGTCTCACAAGCACATTGAGCATTGGATATTTTCCAGGAAGTCTTTCATATCCTCTCTCATTTAGGCCATGTTTTCTGCCCACCTCTGAACTCACTTCAAACCTGTGCTCCCTCCACTGGTAGCAAGGATCATTCTGTCCTTTAATTGTCTCCTTTGCAGAGTTTGAGTCTCAGAGGTGCAGGAATTATGGCCTGGTCCCTTCTGAGTCTTAGTACGAGGCTTGGTGGTGGTAACATTGATGACAATGAAAAGTCTCAACACAATCTTCCTCTTCTAAAACTTTTGAACCTCATCTTCCCTTTCAGTCCACAATGGCCTCCTTGTCCTTCCTCAGGACACACCAGGTGCCCTTCCTCCTCAGGACTTTTGTAGGGACTGGCACCGGCACCTGGAAGATCTTAATTCCCTAACCCTTTTCAAGTCTTAGCTCCAATGCTGCTTTCTCAGGTAGGCCTTCCCAGACCACCTTAGGTACAATACAGTCATCCCTCCTTGGCAGTGCCCTCCCTCCCTTTTCTCCACAGGCTTCCCAACTCTACACACAGCACAAGCCCACATCTGACTTGTTTTCTCTTTCCTCTGCTCTGTATTGTAAACTCCTGGAAGATTGAGGCATTTGTCTCTTGTGTCCACACCTACATCACCGGAACAGTTCCTGGCACATACTAGGCGCTCAATAAGTATTTGTTGAGAGAATGAACTCAGATGCCAATGGATAAGTATGATATAAATAGCAATAGTAGCAGGAAAAGCACGATTGTGCCTGTTTGGAGGTCTGACATGGGTTTGTGTTGGAGAGAGGCTGACACTGGGCCCCTGTGGGTAGTGTTGGGCCCCTGACTTGTGTACAAGGCTGATCTTCCACACAGCCTTTCCTTAACCAGTATCAAGCCTGTTCTGGTGACAGGCTGCAGACCAAGCGTCCCAACATCAACTTACTGTCACATACTTTGTGATACATTTTTTTTCTGAAACAAAACACAGTAATGTATTTTATCAGTTCTATATGTGTGTTTTGCATTCAGAAAACACACACACAGCATTTTCCTTTTTTTCAAACAGTCATTTGTGGCATTAAACTGCATATAATTAAATTAAAAGCATCCGTGAACTCTCTGAAATACAATGCTCTGAACAAACCTCAAATCATTGTAATTAAAGCTGTTGAGACTCCACAGTATAATGGATGGTCAACAAATAGTACCAGTAAAGTGATATTCTGCTATTAGGCACACTCTTTTCAGTAGGAGATCCATTTATGAGACCCAAGAAGAGAGACGAGGAATGGAACAGCATTCGGAAGGGAGTTGGGGTGGGGAGGAGAGTCTGTTTCAGAATTTCAACTAATCTTCCCATCTTATTTCCATTTAAGATTGGTGAGCTCCAATGGAAGTAGCTTGTTTCTGAAAATGGAAATAATACCTAACATTTATCAAGCAGTTTCCAAGTTCCAGGCATTGTTCTAAGGACTTGACATGTCCTAGCTTATTTATTTCTTGCAACAATCATCAGAAGCATATACCATTAATGTCTCTACTGCGTGGGTGAGGAAAATGAAGCTCAGACCAAGAGGCAAGTAAATGATCTTTGGTCCTGTGGCCAGTAACAGGTGGAGATGCAATGGGGATGGCCACATGCTTTCTCAGTTTGGTCTTTAACCCTGACCTCTCTCTACCCCCAAGTTTTCACTGCACAGCAACTATGCAATGCAGTCCAACTATGCAATGCCTCCAAGCACCTTACTGTGCTTTAGATAGGGCAATGAGGAGCACTTTCAGCTGAGCTTGGTACATGAAGGATAAGCAAAAATAAGTGAGATATTTCTTAAATGTGTTCACTGGACTTGGCACTTTGGCATATCCACTCTTGCACTGGAGGCTCCCTGAGGGTGGGGATCATAATCATTTTGTGAAGACAGACCCCAGTACCAGCACTGTGGCCAGTATTTGTTGAATGGATGGACACCTACAATGATCCTACAAGGTAGGCAAGATTACCCCTCTTGCATAGATGATGAAACTGAGTTTTCAGAGAAGGCAAGAGATTCCCACAGTTGATTAGGAAGAGCATATATTTAAAACTAAGACTGACTGAACTTCCAGTTCTATGTTTTCCAAAATAGCACAGGTAACAGAGGACATAGAAAGGGCAGTTTAAACTTCAAAGTTGGTTTCAGCAGTGAAGGCTTGGAGATCTGGGGCTCACAGGGCCTGAGGTGACAGACATGCAAAGGCTGGCCCTGGCAGCCTGGGGTCAGCATGGCCAAAGCAGCAATGTGAGTGGCCACAGGCAGCTCCCAGGAAGTTGCTGCCTATTTGAAGCCTTTTATCTTTACCCCAGGTAGCTTGGCAGAGTATATACAAAGAAGCACTTAAAAAGAGCCAGCCATTACTGAGCCTTTTGATGCATAGAAGAGTCCATATCAGTCAACATGGTTTTATTTTCTGTGTTTTGAGAGGCTTGAAACTCTTGTCTAGAAGCAGTGTCAGTGTAGGAAGCAAGGCCTGGAACATCAGAGATACAGCAGCTCTGATACCAGGATAAGAGACGTGTGTCTCTGAAGCCCCAAACCCACCTGCACCACCGATCCCTCCCCAAGGATGGCACTGTTATTCTTCAACCACCCAGGGCCCTTAAACCTGATATTTCCTACCCAGATTATTCCTCCCTAATCCCAATTCAAAATTTGCTCAGGAAACATCAACAAAGCAGCTCAACCTCCCACTCACTTTAGCACACATTCTCCTACATGCCCCACAGGTGTGTGAAGTCCTTAAGAGGTGCCACCCAACCACCAACATGTGCTTCTGAGACAAAGGGACTGATACCCTCTCTAGAGACCTGTTTGAGTCTGCATCCCAACACTCAAAGACCTGGAGCAAAAGACTTTGCCTTCAGAGGCACTAAAGAACTCCTCTTTAAGATGGGGAAATACACACCATCCATTAAAGATGGTAACAGCATTCATTTAACCCCTCATTCATACAATTCTCTGCTATAAAAATGTAATACTCCCTCCAACTTTTGAAGTCTATTCCCCTCCTATCTTCTCGGAAACTTTATACTGTGGATTAAAGGGCCACATGCTAACCTGACTAGCACAAGCAAGGCCTGTGTGGTGGTCCTGCAAATTCAGAGACCTAAAGAAACCACAAAGGATGCTCTGAAATTAAAATATTCCCATTAAGAAGCTGTCTATGGTGGGTAGTCATATCCCAGGCAAATATATTCCCTGACAAAGATCAACTTTGATCTTAACCGAGCCTGTTGTCTTTTTGCATCTATAATATGCCTTTGGAATGTCAGGGTAACTTGTAACTTCCCTTTTTCTGAACCACAGCAGAGACCACAGATTCCCTCATGTTATTGCTATCTATTAACTAGAGGCTCAGTGCATGAAATTTGTGCACTCAGGGCTGGGGGAGGGGTGGTCCTTCAGCCCAGCCTGAGTCCTCTCACACCCCTGGAGCCCTCAGGGGATGTCTGACTGACAGCTTAGTATGTTTTGTAATTAGTCTTGGGTTGAGCCAGCAGTTGGACATCCTTATCACTGTGCTCGCCAGCTGTGAACCAGGGCTCAGGGCTTCTGGATGAGTAGTGCTCCCCCTGTGGGAGTATACTGACCACCAGGGAGAAGCTACTGCATTGAGTGCCTGCCCCCTGGTGGTCAGTGTGCGACGTAGCAACCTGCCGTACTGCTGTTCAGTCAATTTGTATATTAGCCTTTTATTATATAAGATTGTTGCCAGTTAACTAGTAAAATAAGCATGTGTCTATCATTTTACTTGTTATCCAATACCAAAGGTTTCCCCACTTTGCTTTCTCCTATCTCCCTAATCTATCACCAATGAATTTCATGCCTCCTCCTTTATAAAACTGAATAAAAGGGACATTCTCTAGAGCATTATCTGAATAAGTTGAGATTATGCTTCCTGGCAATTGTTGACAGTTTGGCTCAAATAAACTCATAAACCTTCTTTACAGGTTTGAATGTTTCTTATGTTAAAAATACCATCATTGACTCCTTCTCTCCCATGTATTTTCAGTGCTGTCTCAAATGGATCCTCCTTATTGGAAGGTTTCTCTTTCTAGACAAAAGGAAGAAATGAAGGAGAACATGAAGGAGAAAGGGAGAAAGGAATAACAGGGGGAAAACCTGCACTGGCTTTACATCTACCTTCACCTATTTCACTATCTGTGTCCTTAGCAGTTGAATTTCTCTAAAAAATGTGTCTTTAACTTCTGTCACCATTTCTTCTCCTCCCAAATGGCTTTCACCACCATCACTCCACCAACACAGCTCCCATAAAATGAACACCCTCTGGTCTCATGAGATTCAATGAGGAATTTTCTGTCTTCTTTTCAACCTGCAGTCTACCTGTCTCCTCTCTTCTTACTCAAGTCCTCCCCCATGGTCTCCCACAGCCTTACATGTATTTCCACCTATCTCTGTAGCTGTTCCTCTCTACTCTCATTTGTAGGCTTGTCTGCATCAGCTAGCCAGTTCATTTTGGAAATCCTCAATGTTACTGTTCTCACTCAGTCCTTTTCCTCAGGGCAGTTTCAAATAGGATGAAAGCTCCAATTATTGCAAACATCCTAGTAATCCCTAGTGTACATCTACTGGCTTTGCCTCTCCTTTGGACTTGCAGATCCAGTTTGGTGGCTGAGATAGTCATTACTGGGATAGTCATTACTCTCTGAGGCCATCTTATCAGTTTGTAAAGGCATCATGATGACTCAATGATTATTAAGAGATATATAAGGGTAGGAAATGAAGTCTGAAGACAGTAACTGAAAGAATGGCACATTTCAGATGAGCATGCTTCTCTACCGATGAACAACTTCCCCCTACCCTTGTCTCAACCCAAGACTGATCACAGAACATATTAATGCCTATATTCCAGATGCTGTATCCCACTCTTTATTTAGTATTCCACAATGATACTTGAGAGACACCTGCAATTCAACCGGTCCCAAACTAAACACACAGTGACCTTCCCCAAACCTATCCATTTCTCATATTCCATTTTCAGTAAGTCCAGTAGTATAAGCTAACACCTTAGGAATCATTCTCAGCACCTCCCTTACTTTCATAACATTACATCCTTAATTTTTGTGTACTTGTTCTGTTAACTATACGTAATTCCATATACATCTCTCTATCTCCTCGGTTGAGTACAAGACACCATGACTGCTCATTTGGAATACTGCTATAGCCTAAAAACTGCAATTTAGCATCTCGTTTAACCAAGGATATAGGTAATAAAATGACAGTAGTATTAGCAGTAACTAATAATTAACTAATTAATTTCATTAATTAATTTCCTTAATGTCATTAATTAAAGACAGAAATATCACATTATAGTGGTTGCTGATATCCTGAAATATAATTTATATCTATCACTACTTCAAAATTGTAATAGTCAATAAACTTGTGATCAAATCCTATTTAAGGCATTAATAAAGTTAATATATATATTATATATATTATATATATTATATATATTATATATATTAATGCCTTAAATAACAGGATTTGATCAGAGGTTTAATATACACATATCATATAGTGTGTATATGTCAAATGTGATATATATCTGTAGTGGTTTTTTTGTTTGCTTTTGTTTTTTTAATATGTTTTTATTGATTTCAGAGAGGAAGGGAGAGGGAGAGATAGAAACATCAATGATGAGAGAGAATCATCGATCGACTGCCTCCCCTGCATGCCCCCACTGGGGATCTAGCCCGAAACTCAGGCATGTGCCCTTGACCAGAATCAAACTGGGACCCTTCAGTCTGCAGGCCGACACTGAGCCAAACCAGCTAGGCCTAAAGTGGAGTTTTAACAACTGGCTCTTAGTGTGGGGAGAGGCTCATATTTAATGTTTGCCAATTTCTATGGTGTAAATACTCTTATCGTGGCCACATTCAAGCTTTCATGACATCACTGAAAAAAGAGTTGAAAAGAGATGTGCATAATCAGCTTTTATGAGCTGAAAGAATAAGCTGTCTCCAGCACATGGTTGCATAGATACTACTCTCTCACAAAAAAAAGTTTTTTCTTTGAAAAAGGCACCAAACTATTATAGTATACAAAGAGTATAGTATAAGTAGGTTCTAGCATCATTCTAAATATTTTAACCAATGTATCTAAACACAATATTTGGAGATACGTGCCATGGGCTTCACCAGACTGACAAAAGGGTCCATGCACAAAATGGCTAAGAACCCTTGTAATTCTCAGAATAATAGTTTCAAAAAGAAATCTAGTTAAAAGAGTTACCCCCATGGTCCAATGTCTGCCCCCAACCTGACACATATTCAATTGAATCCTCTTAAGGACTTCCTCCTACTTTTAAAAAAAGCCCAAATCCTTCAAAAACCTACCAAACCCTGCATGGCCAAGCTCATCTTATCTCTTCTCTCCCCTGCTTCATATTCTTCACACCTAAAGATCTCAGCTGACTGAAGTGTTGAATTATAAGCATCAGTTTGTTAATCTCTCCCAGAAAGAACCCCACCCACCACCACTACCACCACCACCACCACTACCGTGTATGTGGGAATCTCTGCTAACTCCATGATCTGCTGTAGTAGCTGGGAATCAGATCTCAGGACCTCGGAATTCTGGGCTAATGCCACTGCCTGGATGACCATTAAATTTACACCGCCATATAAAGGTACCCCTTGTCACATTGGGCACCTCACTTGCCAGGCTACAGTGGAACTTTGTAATGGGCCCCCAATCACTTTGATATCCTGTGAATACAAGGACTGCAGAGACATAATCAAGAATTCCCATGGACCAGAGAAAACTTTCCAGTGTTTTCCCCAGAGTTGTATATCTTCCTTACTGACAGCCTTCTTATTACTTCTTCTGTTTGGCAGACATTTGTTTCCTCCCTCACTTTCACAAAGAAAAAGGACAGGTTTTGCCTAGTGAGCTATTGTCCTAGGTTCCCAACCATTCTACATCTCTGCTCATTGCAGGTTGCTCTTTTATTTAATGGTGTGTATGGTTGGGTACACATTCAAAAAGTTGTTTCTCGACAACATTTTATTTAAAGGAGAAAATCTAAGGGCCATGTCCTCAGTTTGAAGTAGAAACCATTTCTTCTTTCAATCAATGACGAAGGGCTGTCAGCAACTAAGTAATTCCTAATCACTGTTGGCAAACAGGAAACCTTGCTGAGACATGGGGCTGTGGCAGGCTTCCTCCTTGAGGGACACTGTCCTTAACAGATGAGCTTACAGCAAATGAACTGAGGTATCTTAAAAGCAGGTCTATGTATCAGTTAATCAAAAACCTGTCTTTTTTTTTCCTGAACAGGCACCTTATCTGTATCTTGAGAAAGTCATAAATTGTGCTAATCCACTTCTTTACTGCTGTCCAGAAAGAATTATTTTGGTTAATGGCATGGTAAATCAGGAGACTTGTTAGTGAAACTGCTCAGAAAATGGGTCCTGAAAATGAAAGCTATAATATTTGTCAGATTTCCAAATCCTCTTTTGGGAACAAAGATGGTAACTGTAACATATTTGCTAAATTCCGTTACTTTAATACATTTGTGTTGCTTGAGATATGGGATGCTAAGGAAGGCACACACATAAATCAAGGGTAAAACCATAAAATCAAATCCAAAAATAGATATTATGGCTGTAAATTCAGACCTGATTTCAGGGTTAATATTCTGTTAGATTTGAGTGCCATCACTTACATGCTTAAAGAACCTGCTCAGCCTCCATTATTGCCTCCAGGTGAATTCCTAATGAGTGTGATATTACCACTGCCCTATGCCAGGACCTCCAAGTCAAATGACCAGGCACCATCCTCTTCACAAAGAAACTCACTGGCTTCCTGCCCAGCACAGAACAGGCCAAAGTTGCTCTCCTGTTATTTACTGAAAACCCTTTCAGAAGAAAATAACTTAAGAAGTTCTTAAACTCAATCATGATCAGAAAATATACTTGAAAATATAAATGTAATAATAGCTTGGCAAATGTTTAAATTTTGATAATATCAAGTGTTGGTGATAGTATGAGGAAACATAACTTTCATAAAATGTGAAGGAGCAGGTAATTTGGTATAACACCTCTTTAAGGGAAATTTGGCAAGATCTTAAAAAAATACATATATGTATTTATGCACAAATATATATATATAATATGCAAAAGCAGGTTCACAGCTGTGAGTTTACCAATTTATTCTTGTATTATTATTTGTCAATTATATTATTTTCCATATGAACAACTGTAAACCTACCTTTGCCCACCCTTGTACATGTATATTTTTACTATTTTAAATCTATCTAGAAAAACACTTTTACATGTGCACATGGGAACAGGTACAAGAATGCCCACTCTACGATCACTTTTAATAGTGAAAATCAATAACAAAAAGGTTAAATGAAGTGATTTATGGTAGACCCACACCATGAATATGTAGAATTAAAATAAATGAAGTATTCCCACATGTATTAACATGGGAAGATATCTAAAGTACATTGCAGAGTGAAATGGTAATGCTGTCGACATTTAAGAATAAGGGGGTGTTAGAGGTAGTAGTAGACTTATCCGTGATTAGTTATCTGTGATTATTTTATTTACCTTCTGACTTAAATTACTGGGTTAAAACCTCAGTTGTGCCACTCACTTCCAGAGTGAGTCCTGTGCCTCAATAGTCTCGTCTACAAATCAATGGCACAGCCAAAATGGGGGTTAATGGTGGTGCCAGGTACAGTGTAGGTGCTCACTTGTCACCTTTCCAAAATCATCTTACTAATAAATAAGTCAATATTTTTATTCCCTCAAAGACAGAGAAAGAACCTTCTTTGTGGTAGCTTTTCTCATGCTATTATTTACTGGTCTTTGCAATACCTTCATGTTATCTTTGGCTTGTCTACTGTAGGAGTTCAGCTCTGATAGCATTGTGGGAAAGCATAAGGTATTCAGTGACAATTTTTTACTAAGTGTTTCCACAAAATCAAATGATTCTATGTCTGTAATCCCTTAGAAAGTAGACAGAGAAATATCAAAGGCTGTTAGATCTTGCTTAACAGAAATATAGGGAGATAGCGATCTCAGAAAATGAGTTCCATTATTTCAAAAAAGAAGAAAGTAAATTATTTCATGCATGCAAAAAGTTAGCAGTTCTAAAAAATTAGGAAAAGCAGAGAGACAGAAGGATTTCATAGAATTATCCCATCTCATTTCATTTTGCAAATGTGCAAGCACATGAAAAAAGATCACAGGGTTGTCCAAGGTCACTGAGCTAGTCAGCTGTAAACCAGAGTAAAACTCTGAGATTTTTTACTGAGTTCTGTCCTTTCCTCCTAATTTGCCTCTTGCCTAGAGGTCAGTAAAATGCGCATTCAAGAAAAACTGTAATTAGGAAATATGCTGTCTCCCCTTAACAAGTTGATCTTGGATAATAAGCAATTCCCTTTAATCATTTTAAGAGAAAAAGAACACCCAAGCTATAGTTGAGTACATGCCTTAAGTTTGGAAGAAACTAAATTGAGTTCATTAAATTCCCCAAGAATTATTGATATGGATCTAGTTGCATATGTTTACCCTTGGACAGGTTTTCTCCGCATATGAAATACTTTATTATGGCTTTGGAGGGTAAAGTCTTAAGGTTAATTGTTCCTTTCACCATTTATAAAAAACACAGACTATTCTTTATCTTCTTAAAAAACATTAAGCTTTAGCTTGAGAGTTATCCTTAGACCTACAAGGAGGGGTCTCCAAGATAAGAGATCAATGGGTCCATTTTCCAGGGATCCTTAGCACCAAAATCAAGATATGATGTCATGTTTAACTATATGGTTTTACTCTTCTGCTTCTTTCTTATATCTAAGTGTTAACTCTCACTCATCCACTCCAACTGGGCCCCTGGCCCTTACCCTTGACCTGAAAATCTTTCACCTTTCTCACGCTGCCCTTCCCAGCTACCAAACCTCTCCCTACTTATCATGCTGCCCAAACTGCTAAAGAAATGTTCTTCCATCCTCATCAACAAACACCTGATTTTCTTTCTCTTGCAAAACAACCAAAAAATTTCAACTCTTCTTTTTCTTTTGGGCAAAAATATTAAACAGGCCATTTGTTCAAAAGGATTAAGCAAATAAAAGCAAGTATAATAACAGGTTTCTTAACAATCTGTCCAATTCCTTCTTTTTACATGACATTAGGAACATTGGTTGTGTGGATAAATCTGGCAATGTCTACTGTCAGTAAAAACAATTTCTGTTTTTTGGTTTAAAAAATGGTCTCAAATGCAAAAGCTTGTACTTAGAAGCTAGACTTTTTTTGTCATTTGAACAAAAAACTTTATTGGTCTTGCTCTCTTAAAGGCAACAACTTCCTCTCCTACCTCTAATTGCCTTGGATTTCAGCCTCGAGATGAGTGCTATATCCACATCTCATCAGTACTCCCTGGGATATACAAGAACATATCATACCTGGCAAATTTCACCTTATTACCTACACACTCTGTGTTCCTCAGTTATGCTTTGCTCTTCTTTACTGTGCCATAATGGAAGCCTTTCTCTGTGGACCTAAAATTTCTCTGCTAAGAAACACAGCCATATTTCACTCATCATTGTTCCATGTGAATCCTAAAAACAAATATGCAAACTCCTCAACTCTCCCTGCCTGAGTGCTTGGGACTCATTTCCCGAAGACAAAACATCATTTCTCACCTGAGATTCCAATCAAGAAGGCTGAAAGTTTGAGCAAGAATTGAATGAGTTATTCCCCCAAATCTCTCTATACTTGTTACCCCATTTCCCATAATTTACCTCAGGAAAGGGATATTGTTGCTATAAAACAGAGAGATACTAGGAATAATCAAATTTAAAATTTTAAACATCCAAGTATTTTGCTGTTGCTCTAGGAGCCCAAAGTTTTACATTTCAATCCCTACATTTTAAAAGGAATCTGTATATACAATATTGAGCTTCAAATGACAGATAGAGAAGAATAGATTATAATCCACAGTACAACCACCTATTGTCCAGATAAAAAATTCCCTGGGTTGGAAGGAGAAGGAAAAATACAACAGATATGATAAAAGGGACAATCTCTCTGATCTGCATTTCCCATATGCTTTAGGAAGGGACTGAACAGTGAAGAGAGAGCTGAAATACTTGAATCACCCATAAGCTTGGAATGAGAAGAACAAAATCCAGATATCTATACTAACATCTCATTAGATGCCATAGTGCCTCCCACCAGTCACGTGTTATGGCAGCATGTAGCTCAATAGAAATTAGATAGAAACATAGGGAATTATGGAGGCAATGAATGAACTTTAGTTCCCACCAACTGGTAGAAAGGATGATCAAAATAGAAATGCAACTATAATGTTTTGGAAAACAAAGGCAGTTGTCTTATTTATTTATACCCCAGAGTTTAACAAAACAGTACCTTCTACAATACCATCTCATTTATATCTGATAAAGTACAGCACACCCACATCACACTGGCAAGACTACACCTTTAAAATAAAATTAGATTCTCCCAGGACTTCCTCCAACAAAAGCACCATTAAAAATCACAGGGCTATGAGAAAAATTCCAAATCAGACTCTCACACTCAGTCCGTAAATTGTGTTTTTATGAAGTCTTTTTTACTTTGACTCTCATTCATGGAATAGTACTCCCACTTGTCATACTCAATTTGGGCATCTCTCATTGCAGTCTCTAACTATCTGGCCCTGGTCCCAGATCCATACAGGCCCTTGAACTATATTTTGGTATAATGCCCAAACACTTTTCTGGCATTTTACTAGATTTTGGCCTCATTCATCTGTTTCTCCCTGGACAGCTTAAACCAGCCATGCCACGCTGCATAGCTGAGATAAGCCAAGGACTAGATTTGGACAGCTGTAGGATTTAATCATCAAATGAATAAAAAGCCAGAAAATACACAAATAATTTACTATTACTTTTTGGTTTTAAGAATCACCAATCAACTTAATAACATAAGCAACTCTCTTTTCTGGACATGGCCCTCCTTCCTTTTGGGTTGTAAAACCTGTCTCCCCATCAAGGGCTGTCAGATTGTGGTCCTAATATGGAGAAGAATACATGATAATGGTGGCTGGGAGTGAAGTTAGGCTCCCCATTAAAAAAAAAAAAAACACAGTGAAAATGAAAGACAAGTTCACACTCCCGTCTGTGATAACAAACTTGGAAATTTTATTATTTTGTTGTTATTAATTTTCACCATAGGATATTTTTTCCATTAATTTTTTTTTAGAGAGAGTGGAAGGAAGAGCAGGAGTGGGAGAGAGGAACATTGATAATCAGTGTGAGAGAGATACATCAATTGGTTGCCTCCCATACAGGCTGACATCCTAACCACCAAGTACACTGGCCAGGGCTTTGGAACCTTATTGATGCTTGGTGTTTTATGTTGATGATTTTTCTTTAAGCCTCTGGATAATGAAAGGTGGATAAGGTGAGTGTACCAATTGCCTTGGATAATGAAAGATGGACAAGGTGAGCGTACCAATTGCCTTGGATAATGAAAGATGGATAAGGTGAGTGTACCAATTGCCTTGGATTTCAGCCTTGAGATGAGAGCTATATCCACATCTCATCAGTACTCCCTGGGATATACAAGAACATATCATACCTGGCAAATTTCACCTTATTACCTACACTCTGTATTCCTCAGTTATGCTTTGCTCTTCTTTACTATGCTATAATGGAAGCCTCTCTGTGGACCTGAAATTTCCCTCCTGAGAAACATAGCCATATTTCACTCAAAATTTGTTTTCAGGACTCACATGGATGACTTTTAACTAAGTAACTATGAGAAACTCTGTTTACAATAGAAATGAAAATATGAAGTTAGGTAAGGTGAAAAAAGCAAATTAGAGAAAATGGTACACATACTTCAATAACCTTAGATTATTTTTTCTAAATTTCCTAATATCCTATCTAACAAAAGAGAAACATGCAAATTGATTGTACCTTTGCTATGCTACCAGCCAATAGGAACAATATGCAAATTAACCCCCAAGCAAGATGGCGACTGGACCCAAAGCCCGGCCCTGGCAAACCTGGAGTGGCAGCTGTGGTCCTCATCGTCACAGCCCCAGGCCCAGCAAGGGGTCCAGACTCCTACTGAAGTCTGGCCCTGGCAAGCCTCGGGCGGCAGCTATGGTCCCAATCGCCACAGCCCCAGGCCCATCAGGGGGTCTGGACCTTAATTTTCACATTTATAAAAATAAATAAATAAACAAACAAACAAACAAACAAACAACTATTTGGTTATCCACAGTTCCAGTCAATATTGATGTTCATGTGGTTTTTTTTAAATCAGAATTTCATTACACAACCTCAGTACTATACAGTATTCATCCCTTTCTGTTAAAGAGATGCACATTACTGTGAAAACACAAGGGAAGAGTTATTGAGCTAAACAATTAAGGCAATAAAAAGTACCCAGAGGCCCCAATGCTCCAAGGTATATGCCCAAGAGGAGAAATGACATCAGGTGAAGAGATGACTCACTTAGCACAGCTACTTTTTCTCTTTTTTCTTTTTTCCTATGTGCAGGCTGGCCTCCTGGCTACTTGATCTTTGTTATTGTTTGTTTGCTTTAAATACCAGTAGCAATGACATATAGACAAACAATTAAAAACACACACAATCTTAAAGTATTTACCTGGCAATGTTACAAAACAGAAAATAGGTCATAACACCTAGGAGAGTAAACTGCTTATTCTAGGATAAATTGATTTTTGAAATAGGCCAAGTTACAGGGGAAGTGATGTTGCACAGGAGCAAAAGCAATGGTTCGGGAGTAAGACAAAAACTGAGTTTCAATCCTGGGTAGACTACTTTACTTGCAGAGTTACTGAAGCCCCTCTAAACCTCTGATTCCAAATCAGTAAACAGGCAACATGCCATGCTACTGGAGATGTAACATCACCAGGACAGTCCCGGTCCTTACAAATCAGTGCTTAGTAACTGGATCTTACATGTCCAGGCTCACCTATCTCTCAAATTATCTACATTAAATGAAGAACTGGCATCAAGTTGTGTTTATTTGGGTGCCAGAAGGAAAAGAGGAGTGAGGTGGCAGGCAGGTATTAATAGAAATCTATACTAATAAAAGGGTGATATGCTAATTAGACCGGGAGACCTTCTGGATAAAGTCATGGTGGCAGGGCTGAGGCAGAGGCTGATAGGGACAATCAGGCTGGCAGGGGAGGGCAGTTGGGGGCAAGCAGGCCAGGAAGGGGGGTGTTTGGGGGTGATCAGGCTGGTGGGAGGTGGCAGTTAGAGGTGATCAGACTGGAAAGGGGGAAGTTGGGGGCAATTAGGCTGGTAGGCAGAGTGGTTAGGGGTAATCAGGCCAGCAGGCAAGTGGTTAGGAGCCATCAGTCCTGGATTGCAAGAGGGATGTCCAATTGCCAGTTTAGGCTTGATCCCTGTGGGCCTAAACCAGCAATTGGACATCCCCCAAGGGGTCGCAGATTGGAGATGGTGCAGAACTGGCTGAGGGACACCCCCCCACCCCGTCCTCCTGTGCATGAATTTCATGCACCAAGCCACTAGTATCTTATAATTAGGATACGGATTTCTCAACCCTAAACTGTGTTTATAGATCATCAATTCATCACTTTTATTCCTTCACTGGATATCTAATCCAGGGAATCATATTTTTAATATAACTTTAGCACTTGGTATGTACCCCAGAAGGTAGAAGCAGAGAGAATTCAAACAAATATTGAGTGTCTATCATGAGTCATGTCCTGGGCCAACTGTGTCATGTATATGTGTGTACTATTCCTCATGCTGACTCTACCCATCAATTATTAAACCCACCATTTAGGGAAATTGAGGAAAGGGTGCATAAAATAGGAACAGAGCCAAGATGATCTGATAATATAAATTCCTGTTGTTTCTCTCTCTCTCTCTCTCTCTCTTCTCTCTCTCTCTCTCTCTCTCTCTCTCTCTCTCTTTCCCATGACTAAGGCTTAAATTGACAGCAGGAACATTTGAGTTGTTTTCTAAATTTCTATTTTAAAAATGATGATAAATTCACATTCTGGCATTAAAAAAAACAAACAAAAACATCTTTTGAGTTTGAGCTGTTCAGACATTCCAAATAATTTGAGACTTGGCTGTTGTGAGAGTCAGTAACTTGAAAAGATAATACCATGCCTCTTCCTACATTCTGAGATGAAGCAGGTCTAATAGCAAGAGTGAATGAATATACATTTTCCAGAAAACAAATCATAGTTTCTCTTCACCAGCCAGAGCAGTTCAGTGGTTGAGTGTCAACCCATGAACCAGAATGTCATAGTTAGATTCTTGGTCAGGGCAAATGCCTGGGTTTCAGACTTGATCCCCAATGGGGGCCATGCAGGAGGCAGGCAATTGATTATTCTCTCTCATCATTGATGTTTCTATCCCTTTTTCCCTCTCACTCTCACTCTCTAAAATCAATTAAAAACATATTTAAAAATAATTATAGTAGCCCTTTAAGGATAAAAGAGAATTATTAAAAATTGAGATCAACTTAAATCTTTTAACTCTGAGTTTCTATGATGCTATCCCAGCACCATGGACCACATCTCTGTCAGGGACAGGGTAGCTGAGCTGAGGGCGGTCTAGACCTACCTCAGTGAGAGGCACAGGCCAAGAAACAGTAAAGCAAACACTTAAGTGCAAGCTGTGCCTTTTTTTTTTTTAAGCAGGGAGTGCCTGTGCAATCTGAACTCAAGGGCCAGCCATGTTTCTGCCATAGAACAGCAAGCTGGAGGGAAAAACAAACAAACAGGAATGAATCTGGAGGACATTATGCCAAGTGAAATAAACCAGAATCAGAAAGACAAATACTGCATGATTCTACTTATATGTGGAATCTAAAGATGTCAAGCTCAGAAAGAAAATAGAAGGGTGCTTAGTAGGTGGGAAATGGAAAGATTTTGATCAAAAGGTACAAACTTTTATTCTAAGATGAATAAGTCTGGTCATCTCTTGTGTAAGACTATAGTTAACAATACTATATTGGTGCTTGAAGGTTTCTCAGCCTGATCACCCCCTAACCACTCCCCTGCCAGCCTGATTAATGCCTAACTGATCCCTTGCCAGCCGGTTTGCCCCTAACTGCCCTCCCCTGCAGGATTGATTGCCCCCAATTGCCCTCCCTTTCAGGTCTGGCCCCAACCTCCCTTCCCTGCTAGCCATCTTGTGAACACATGGGGAAACAATCTTTGACCACATGGGGGCAGCCATCTTGTGTATTGGAGTGATGGTCAATCTGCATATTACTCTTTTATTAGAAAGAATAGAGGCCTGGTACATGGGTGAGGGCCAGCTGATTTGCCCTGAAGGGTGTCTTGGATCAGCGTGGGTATTTTTTTGGGTGTGGGGTGCGAGGGGCCTGTGGTGGTTTGCAGGCTGGCCATGCCCTCCAAAGACTCAAGCAGAGGCCTTGGTATCTGGGATTTATGTATCTTCTACAATTGAAACTTTGTAGCCTGAGCATAGCTAGGCCTTCTGCTCACTCTGTGTCTGCAGCCATTTCTCTTGGGATATTTACCTTCTATAATTGAAACTTTGTAACCTTAAGCAGAGGCCAAGGCAAGCCAGGACTGTGGAAAGCTTGGCTTCCTCCATTGCCAAAAAAACCCAAGCCTCCCTCCTGCTCTTTGTGGCCACAGCCATATTGGTTGGGGGTTAATTTGCATATTGCTCCTGATTGGCTGGTGGGTGTGGCTGGTGGGCAAGGATTGTGGGTGTAGCAGAGATATGGTCAATTTTCATATTACTCTATTATTAGATAGAATGCCCTATCTAATAAAAGAGTAATAATGTGCAAACTGACAGTACCTCCAATCAAAGCCACTCCCACGAGCCACACCCACCAGTGAATCAGAAGCAAACAAACTCCAACCAAGATGGCTGTGGCCACTGATAGCAGGAGGGAGGCTTGGGTTTCCCTGGCCAAGTCTTCCTCCTGCCATTGCAGGCCTAGGCATCCTCTCAATGTTACAAAGTTTCAATAATAGAAGATACATAATCCCAACAGAAATGACAGCAGCCACGGAGCTGGAGAGAGCAGAGGCTAGGGTTGCTTGGGCGATGGAGGAAGCCAAGCTTCTGTAGCCCTAGTGCCTATGCCTCCACTCTAGGCTACAAAGTTTCAATTATAGAATTTAAACAAAAATGGCTGTCGACACGGAGCGAGCAGAAGGCTTGGCTCCACTCCAGGCTACAAAGTTTCAATTGTAGAACATAAATTAATCCCAGATCCAGGGCCTCCACTTGGGTTGCTGGGGGCCATGGCCAGCCTGCAAACCACCACAGGCCCCTCGCCCAGGCTGCCCCATGCCTAAGGGAACCCCCATCCTGATCCAGGACACCCTTCAGGGCAAACCAGCCAGTCCCTACCCATGCACCAGGCCTCTATCCTATCTAATAAAAGATTAATACGCTGTTTGACCATCATTCCAACACACAAGGGGGCTACCACCATTTGGTCAAAGACCCTGCCCCCATGTGGACACAAGATGGCCACCACTAGATGGCCATCAAGGGAGGGCAGTTGTGGGCAATCAGGCCATCAAGGGAGGGCAGTTGGGAGGGAGCAGGCCTGCAAGGGCAGTTGGGGAAAATCAAGCCTACAGGGGAAGGCAGTTAGGAGTGACCAGCCCAGCAGAGGAGGGAAGTTGGGAGCAAACAGGCTGGCAGGGGAGCAGTTAGACATCAATTAGGCTAGCAGGATAGTGGTTAGGGGTGATCAGGCTGGCAGGCAGAAGCGGTTAGGGGCAATCAGGGATGCAGGCAGGTGAGCAGTTTGGAGCCAGCAGTCCCTGGATTGTGAGTCGGACATCCCTCAAGGGGTCCCAGATTGGAGAGTGTGCAAGCTGGGCTGAGGGACATCCCCCGGCCTCACGAATTTTGTGCACCAGCCCTCTAGTGTGTGTGTGTGTGTGTGTGTGTGTGTGTGTGTGTGTGTGTGTGTGTGTGTATCATAGATTTTTATAAGAGATCTAGCCCACAGAATGAGAGCCAACTTCCTTATTCAATGAGAAGGGCTGCTGACATAATCTCAAATTTGGTTAACCCCAAATAAACAAATAAATGAAAAGAAAGATTAGATAAGATTTATCTTATTGACAAGATAGACAGACAAGTATGCAATATTTATCTCAACCAAAGAATCTATGTATCTTTTAATCACAATGGCAACAATCATATCTAACAAAACAAAGGGCAATTTCATTTGTGTGAGAGGCAAATCCTCAAAAAACTTCTGCTTAGAAAATGGATGCTCTTTGCTTGCAATAGTCCTGATAGTGTAGCAGTTTCACTTTTCCTATTTAGGAGGCAATAAATTGTCCAATCTGACAGCTAGAAGTCTGGTAGTGGTTGCCATAAGCCAAAATCTATACTATCAGGAGATAGAAACACATGTTGGAAATAAAAAAAACTATATTGCATTTAGAAAATTATATTCAGGTAGCCACCGTGTTTTTTTGTTTTTTTCCAAAAAAGACAAAAACAATATTTTTCTATTTGAAAAATATCTGTTAATTATGGAAACTTACATTCCCTGCATCAGAGACTAAACATGGTAAAATGAATTGAAGCAATGTTCTCTGAGAAGTCACTGGTGGAAATAAATTAGTCCCAATGAATTAATACTAAATGTTTTCTGTTCATTTTTCTTTTATTACAAGGTAGAATTAATAATATTGGGAGGTTAAGGGATAAACAAACAGTAAAGTGATGTATTTGTCCTAATAGCATCCCTTAATAAGAGCTGCTTCTAGATGCTTATGTGCTTTCATAGCAAACTGCTAAGTATATCTAGATTTTAGGGTTAAAAGCCCATCTTATGGTAAATTACTCTAGACTCTAATTTGGCAAGAGTAAATGATTTGTGGTCCAAAAAGGGATTTGTTGCCAAGCTACTAATTTGAGCTATATACAATATTTCAAGACCAACTTCATTAGTATCAATTTACAAATGAATTACGTGTAAGCAACTGAATTCTACAACAAAAACTAGCATGCATTAGACTTTTCTTTGATCACACTCTAGCTTTGTGTGATCAAAGACGCTGAAAGAAATTGGGAACAGGAGGAGAGATCATTGACTAGTCTTTTATTTCCAAGTTTATCTATTGTTTTCTGAGTGGAATTGCTATGTTTAAAGAGTTAAAAGTGGTGTGAAATTGAGAGGTTAAGTGAGGACTCTGCTGCAGATTGCCTAAATTAGAATTTTACCTCTGTCAAGTTCTAAATAATTTAGCTTTTATGGGCCTCAGTTTCTTCATCTGAAAAAAAAAAAAGAGAATTAAACTGTGCTCTCTCACCTCCTAGGGTTATTATCAGTATTAAGTAGGATGCTCCATTTAAGAACTTAGCCCAGTGACTGGCACATGGCAGATATTTTATAAGTGTTAGCTATGATACTGATGTCACTTTTAGACATGAAGAAGGAGAGGCTAAAAAGGAAGAAAAGGATAAATAAGGTGGGGAGGAAATAATATTTCCTGATCATGCCTCTGTTGAAAACTGTAGTTGATGCTTTCAAATATATAGATCTGAAGAATGCGATAAGAAAAAAAAATGCTGAGTGATATGTACACCCCTCCTATTGTCTACAACCACACTCTTCCTATAGACTACAACCACACCCTTTCTTTAGTCTATAACCACAACACATGGTAGCTAATGGTAAGTTTCAAGACCTTGGGATGCTATCAGGACATCAGCCTCAGACATATAGAAGGGAAAGACTATTCTTTACAAGTGACCAAAGTAAAATGTTTTAGTCAATCAGTCAACCAGTTCCCTCATTCTTTTATTTGTATCACCTTTGAAAACATCAAACTTAAAATTACCCACCAGGAAGTCTGCAACCTCTAAATATTGAGCAATGTGTAAGCTGCTATATCTGCAGCTCTTAGACTTTGGCCAATTTTTGAACTTTATCTGACTCTCAATGCTACATCTTCTGATGTCCCTCTAAATTTTAAATGGGGAGCACCAGCGGGAAATTGAAGAAAAGAGAGAGAGTGACTTTGGGAGATGTATTTCTCTGCCTATATCTTTGCAAACATTTCTTCATTAGGTCTCTCAATGAGCCAGTGGGAGCTGTCCATGGTCTCCCTGCTGGGAGCCAGAAATCATCCTAATGGAATCAAGACCCCTACTCTTGCTTGGCATGTGTGTTCTAGGAAACCCAGCACCCCAAAACCATCCCTGACCTCCTGCCAAGAACCAGTCTGAGGCTCTTATTTATGATAACTATCCAGCCCCTGTGGGTACTTGTACTTATAACCCCTGTCCTGACTTGGGGAACTGACTTCTAAAAACAGTTCTGAGTAAGTCAGACATTACCAAGCCCACATTATAAAGGTTGACCTGTGTTTATGGCTCACCCTGCTATTATCCCTTCAGTCTCCCATGTCAATTTCTTTTAAAATGATGTTGGGGAGTAATAACCAGAAGTATAATCACATCATCACATTTCAAGAAACCATATATTGAAAGCAGAGCTACAAATTTAAGAAACAATCCAGGGGAAAAAAGAAAAGCTTTCATCTGGTGCATGAATATTTCAGGTAATGTGGAAAGAGCTTTGAAACCAGCAGACTTGAGATCTAATATTAGCCTTGGGTAGTGCAGCTCCTACCCAAGTGCTTAATCACTTGGATGCTTTTGTTTCCAGATTTTTAAAATGGGGATGATAATGTCCACCCCATGGGATTATTATTTACATTAAGTGAAATGGAGTTGCAGGGATAACCTGGCATCGGGTAGATAGTCAAGAACTGACAGCCTTTTTTCTTTCATGATTCCAGTTCAAGTCACTGAGTCTGTATTTGATTTATTCATAGTTTAGTTATCAAAGAAAGTTTCCTCAACACAGAGATACCTGAGGAAGAAAGTGTCTGATTGCTTTGTGATGGCCCAGTGGCATCTTACATCTGGACCCAGATGGTGACAGAGTGATTATTGCATGCACATGACCTCCGCTCCTGAGAAAACAAGCACTAACCAGTGATAAGGACACATTGCAGATGTCTTCTGCACAGGCCATGGTCTGTTTTATTAGTTACCAGATCTAAATAAATATACACAAAAAAACACCCATTATTCACTGGATTCTCACCCAAATGACAGATACATCTTGAACATTAAGTTAAATTAGTATTTGAACCTGAATCTGTGCCCTTCCCTGATTCTTCCAGGAAAGGCTGCCTCTTTGAAAACTCTTTTGCAGACAATATTAATTATCTGGACCATTTCCACCCTGCACAAGCCTGTGGTCTCCTGATAGACTGCCTGACTTAAAGCTACTCACCAATGCCCCAGGCCATCCCCTATTTTTCTAACTTCAAGAGGGTACCTCTGAGAGGAGCATCTTCTGCTTAAATGGTTGCCCTGAGATAATGCTGCCTCCAATAAACCTTCTAATCTCTTTCCCTAGGGCCTTTCACAGAATTAAGAAAGGGTTTGGGAGCAGCCCTGTGGATTCCAAGCATTCTTAGTAGCACAGAAATCTACATAACAGACAAGAGGAAGGAGGCTGTAGAGAATAAAATGAATGATACCAAGTTTGCTTTGTTACTATACTGGACATAAAAATACTTTAAGGGTTTTGACTTTTAAACGATATGGCCCAGTAGGGGTTCACTGAGCATGGGCACACTGACACAGAAATAAGAATAATCATTCAGAAGAATGGTCTTTGAAACTTGAGATATAGCACTCAATTGAATAATGAAACACTGGGAACTCCACAAGGTATTTTTTCACCTCTATAAAAAACATTCAATTAAATGCTTTTTCATTTGGACAGGAGGGGTGGAGCTTCTCTCTCTCTCTCTCTCTCTCTCTCTCTCTCTCTCTCTCTCTCTCTCTCTCAAAGGGCATCCATCTTCTTGGCTCCTGGTCCCATTTTTTTCCTGATTTTTATGGCCTATTTTTACTCCCTCCTGAGTCCACAATGCCTACATATCTTGCCTTCTCACAGGTTGATGGAAATCTCCCATGTTGCCCTTGGCAATGCTCATTACCAAGGAAAGACACAGTGGCTTCACTAGGTGATGCATTGGTGATGCTTCCAGAGGTTTCTAGTGCCTCCATTTCATGGGCCACTTGCTTAGCTGCTTTTGAAATGCCTTTGTGCTATGAAGGCTGCATTTAACTTAGCCATCTGTGAATAACTCCATCAGGGGCAGATTGAAATCCAAAGTCAAGACTGCTTCCTGGTCAGAATGTCATCCTGTCTCACACAGGCCAGCAAGCACGATTTTCTGACATAAGAGGCCAATGCTGTTGTCCCTCTCATGGGAGCCCTTGGGAGCCCTTGGGAGTGTGCCATGCATTACCTGTGGACTTTTCTTACAAATCAATTAGCACTTGGAACTTTATAGTCTGTAATGATGTCATATATCCTTAGGCAATGCTTTCAAAATTAATTGTCATTGGACTAGCAAAATATACATTTCTTTTCTGGAGTGTGGCAAGATAGTAAGAATGCAGAAAATGAATATAGGGCTCCTGAGGATGCGGTCATGCAGCCAATTCAACTCACCCTGATTAAAAATCTATGGGTACTATGCTTGGTGCTCAGTGCTTGGTGCAGTGGCATGTAAGACATAGCTTTTGTCTCAAAGGTCTTATAGACTAGTGGAGTGAACAGAGGATCTTAACTGGAATTCCAGGACTTGGAGAGCCTTATTAATGGTCTTTAGGGGGTGCAGAAACCTCTAAAATTGTACATAGACTAAATTTCTATAAATGAGGAATAATGGATCCATGGTTTTTATCAGACTCTAAGAGGGATATAGGATATCACTATACAAAAAAACACCAACTATTAGTCTATTATATTTTTATTTTGTATCACCCAAGCATGTGAGAATGGGTTTTGAATGAAAAAGTAATGACCGAATAGTAAGGGATGATTTCTACCTTGGGATGGGCATATATGTCTTCCTGTCTTACAGTAATCCTGTATTCCAGGAGAGAGAAGTTGTAGAATCATCTATTAGCTCAGGTTGCAAGTATAAGAAGTCAAGGATTGGAGAAAGTTCAGAGATAAATGGCTCATACATAGAAAAGTAAAAATGAGAAGAAGGTCAAAGGAAGGAGAGACTGCATGGGTATTTCCAGCCAGAGCAGTTACCAAAGAGCAATAGGACAAACCATGCAAGTTCAGGGTAATATGGGATATTGGTGGGATAAAGCCTTAGGGAGGAGGGTCTAAAGAAGATTTTAAGAACTTGGGTTTGGAATCAGGCAGCCTGGACTTCAAATCCTTCTTCTACTCTTTGTTAACTTCTTTTTGATTAGTTTCTTTAGCTACAAAATGGAGATACAGCACTACCTCCTCAAAGAGTTATTGACAGGAATAAATGAAAGAACTCATGCAAAGCACAATGCTATTGCTCAGAATAGGGCCCTGATTGAATTCTAGGGGAGAGTCAGATTCTACATTAGAGTGGATGTTCGTTATCATGGTTTGATGCCACTTATGTGTTTCAAAAATATCTATTCATATTGATTTCTCTTCTCCTGTATATTCTCACTTTTCCCATGTGGCTCTTGCAAGGTCCCTCCTATTATTGAACTAAATTTATTCTTTCCTTATATTAATCAAAGTATCCACATATGAAATTTATTTATTTTTGAGAAAATAATACTTTCCTGATAGAGAATTATTAGAAAATCTGATAAGAGAGAAGAATACTCTCAACTCTCATCTGACTGTTTTCCCTCTTCTTCCCCATCCTCTCTGAAGCTCCCAAGCCCTATTAATTCGGTCTCTTCCATGTGGGTTCTCTGGACCTTAGCAATTCCAACCATATGCAACTGTCCACACCAGCTGTCACTGGATGGATCTCCTGGTCCCCAGTTATTCTCTTCTACTTCTCCCCGACAGTTCTAGATAACTACTCTTCCTACATCACATGAAGTCCTATGAAAATATTGTTCCTTACAGAATAAAGAACAACGCATTCAAGGCCTTTCATAAATCAGTGCAACTCTATTTCCTGTTCTTCTCACCCCATTTTTCTATACTTCTGATGTTCCAGAACAACTGACTACCAGTCATTCTCTAAAGGAGGTACATGCTTGCATGGCCCATGCCTGGAACACCGTCTGCTATTGGCCACCTACCAAAATAAATCTCTCATCTCTCTCTCTCTCTCTCTCTCTCTCTCTCTCTCTCTCTCTCTCTCTCTCTCTCTCTCTCTCTCTCTCCTCTCTCTCTCATAGCTATCAAGCACTTACTGCATTTGGCTTTTTATTAATATCTAGTTGACTACTTATTTTCCTCTTCTCCAAATGAGGCAGGCATTGCATATTATTTATTTCCATATTTTCCAGCACCAGGTTATGTGTGTTGTATGAACAAGGCAGTCAGTACATAATTGAAGAATCAGTACGAATCTTGCACCCTATTTGATTAATGGAGTATTTCCTAAATCAGTTATTATTAAAGTGTGATTTGGTGCCCCCAGGGATCCTTGAAGCCCTTTCCGTGGATATATAAGGTTAAAATTATTTTCATGATAATTCCAATATATTATTTGCATTTTCAGTCTTTTTCTCTCATAAATGCAGTGTATGAAAGGTTTATTGACAAAGTCACTAATCATCTGAGAAATGCAAATCAAAACAACGAGATACCATCTCACACCTGTCAGAATGGCTATCATCAACAAATCAAGAAACCACAAGTTCTGGCAAGGATGTGCAGAAAAAGGAATCTTCCTGCATTACTGGTGAGAATTCAGACTGCTGTTGCCACTATAGAAGACAGTATGGAATTTCCTCAAAGAGTAAAAAATGGAACTCCCATTTGACCCAGTAATCCCACTTCTAGGACTATATCCCAAGAAAGCAGAAACACCAATCAGAAAGAATATATGCACCCCTATGTTCATAGCAGCACAATTCACAATAGCTAAGATTTGTAAACAGCCTAAGTGTCCATCAGTAGATGAGTGGATTGAAAAACTATGGTACATCTACACAATGGAATACCATGCCACTATAAAAAGAAGGATCTTTTACCATTTGCAACAGCATGGATGGAACTGGAAAGCATTATGCTAAGCAAAATAAGTCAATTGGATAAAGATAAACATCACATGATCTCACTCATACGTGAGATATAATGATCAACATAATTTGATGAATAAGAATAGATCTAGAAAGACAAATGTTGGGGGGGGGTTAGAGAGCAACCAAAGGACTTGAATACATGCATATTAGCATATCCAATGGCCACAGACATTGGGGATGTGGGGGCTTGGCGCGGGGGTGGGAATGACTGGGGGGGGGGGTCAATTGGGGAAAGAGATGACGTATGTAAAACTTTAAACAATAAAAAAGGTAAAAAAAATAAAAATAAAAAGTTCTCCTAATGGGGGGCAGGGGACAATGGGGGGATAAGGACACATATGTAATACCTTAATCAATAAAAGGGGGGAAAAGGTTCATTTATAGGATTTCAGATTCTATATACCAATTACTAGTAGCCTATAGGAAACTAGGATTTCTTGAGTATCAAAGAACAATATCCATAGTTATCTAAAAAGACTATTAAAATGTCCATCCCTTTTTCAACTATGTATCTATGTGAGGCAGGATTTTCTTCAACCAAAACAACATATCACAACAAACTGAATGCTGAAACAGATATGAGAAGTCAGATAATTCCTATTGCTATGTCAAGAAGCTCTATTTTAGAAATGTTGATCTAAAGCATTCAATATAGACATACTACATTCTTCCAATGTATTTTATAAGAAGTGTGTGAGTGTGTGAAATATAGTTTTAAATTCCACTAATCAGTAAGTCAGTCTCCACTTAGAGTTCCAGGACTATCTAGATGAGGAAGCAATCCTTCATGTCACAATGAGTAGCAGCTAAAGAAGAAACATTCCCTTTAAGTGAAGGTGGGAGCAATTCTGAGACAGAGTGTATCAAGACTGGGAACTTGTCATCCCAGTTCTCCTGGAGTATGCCCACAATGCCTGCCCACAGAAAGTAAATACTCACTGTGCAGACTGGTCAGAAATGAAGTCTGAAATTGGGACCTCGATGTTAAAGTCCTCAGAATCTGAAGAATGGCCTACAGATGGCCTAAAACTCCCAGAGTGAAAAGAAATCACTTAGATCTGTGGGCTTTGTACAGAAACTGTATTTTTCAAATACAATATTAATTGACAACATCTTGATTAAAACAAACAACCAACCAAAAGAGTGAATTGCTCTGGTAGAAACCGGGGTGTCCTTCACACTGGAATTTCCTGTTGCTACCCTATCTTTCTGCAACTCAGAATGCCATTTGTAACTATTTCTGTAGCTCAGCTCTCAAATTGAACACTCAGGAGGTGAAGTGTCCTGTCAACAGTACACCACCATGCCTGGGCCATCCATTCTCAAGACACCTTCTTGATATAATTCTGACTCATCCTCAAAGGTGGACTTTATCTACCACAGAGTACAATGGCCCCTTCATACACTATATCCTCTAGCATCACCTTAAAAAAACACTACCTCATGAGTTCACAAACCCTCTCATTAACTCCCAGGCTTAGGGATTCATACTGAATTAGCTTTTTGTGTAATTAACCAGAGAGATACTGATATTTTGTGACATCTCTAATTTCTTTGAGCAAGCCAACCACATAGAAACTGAAGACAGATTGCCTCCCAACCCCTCCAAGACACCCTGAGGGGTGGGGAGTGGCAATTCCCCAAGAAAAATGGGAGAAGGCCAAATGGAGGGCTTATCCTAACAACCTTTAATCAATCTGAATCTAACCTGAGCTCCTGATAAGAAACAGTCAAAGTAACAAATGATAACATCTTTGGAGCACAGAAGAAAGTCCAAAAAAGGAAACATATACTTGATAACTTGGTGGGCAATTGGACCTGGAAGTTCACCTGTACCTGTACCCAAGTCCTACTCATGTTCTTGCCAACATAGTCCTACAAAAGTTGATCCAAAGGCTTAATGAGTCAAAAGATATTAAGAGTCGTACATGTGAGCAATGCCACTGATTGCTGCTTCTTTAATTGGATGCAAATAACATCACCTGGGCTCCACCTCCAAGGATCTGCTCTGCTCTTTGTTACACAGTACTCTAATGCACCCTGTTCCAAAGAGTCTGGCAAGAGAGAAAGGTATTAACTGTGAGCTCTGCTGGCTTCTGCCAAATTCACGAACTCCCAGCTAAGCCTATAGATAGAATGAGGGGTAATTTCATGCAAATGATCTGTACTATTCCCTAAACTCCAAGATTAGAGATGTCAGAAAATGTAAGTGCTCCTCCAGTTAATAACACAAAGAACTAATTCAGGCTGATTCCCTAAGCTAGGTGTTAAAACGCAGCAGTTGTAACTTGTTGGGGGATGTCTCCTTAGGGTGATGCTAGAGAGGGCCAGGTGTGCAGAGGCTATAGTATATTTCTTGGAGATAACTTTACATCATGTGAATGATACATAGCAACAGAAAACTTTTGATGGAAAAATGACATCATTCTCCCAATTTATTGGGTCAACGGTGTAGCACAGGAATTATGTGTCATGTTTTCGATTTTCAGATTTTAATTTTCAGGTTATCCTGAAGCATCTTTGATATTCTTTGAAATAAAATACATACACCCTCTCCCTCTATCGCTTCCCATACAGCCACTGGAATACACCTTGATTACTATGTTTTCTAAAAGAAAAATAAATAAATTGTCATCAATTAGGAACATATAGGTGGCTTTATTGGTCACCAAATTTCTGGAATAGAATGTCAAATTATAGGCAGATATATCGTAAGCCAGATGGTATAAATTATTTTTTAAAAAGCATGGTTAGTCATTTTCCTGGAGGCTGACTGAGGACTGGGTCCTGCCTTCCCTCAGTGGCTAGGAGACCCTATGAAAATCCATTTGCCCCTTAACTTTTCTAGGTTACATATCTCTCATTATTAAATTCAGGGTTATAGTAATTCCTACTTCTGAAGTTAATGTTGATGATTAAGTGAGGTGATGCATATGTCTCACATATAATAAATTCTCAAAAGGCAGCACATAAACTATTTTTCATTTTACATAATAAAAGCCCACAACACAATTCTTTGCATTTAGTAAGTACTCGAATTTCCCTATCATCATCAGTATTGACCCATTCACATTATCTTTTCTAATGACATTTTATTCCAAATAATATAATGAGTCAAATGGGACACTTTTATGTAGGTTTGTTTCCTTCACTCAGGATATAAGCTCTGTTGGTTGTTTTGTATATTAATAACTGTTGTTTTTAACAGTGTAATATATGCCAGGAGATCGTCCATGCCTAGCTATATAAATGCATAAGACAAAAAAGCCAAATCAATTATTTAAAAAGTTAGGAGAATCTGTTTCCAGAAGAATTCCACCTAAAAATATTTACCTTGCTCAGCATGAGACTGGCCTCAATGAAGAAGAGTGTTCAGCAATAAGGCCATGGGCTTGTTTTATATTGTGAGATAAAGGAACTCTGTATAAGTGAACTGTATTTTATTTTATGAAGCTACCTCTTCCAAATAAGTAGAGTCATGACTCACTTATTATGAATCCCCATGTGGCCCATATACCTGTTAATTTACAACTCTTTGAGGCCACACACAGAGAGGCATGTTTTACTGTTAAGTAGTCACGATTCTTGTCCAACTACTCGTGAAAATGATAGTTTTCTGACTTGGAAAAGCACAGATACATTCATTGCGATCATGCTCCCTGGCATAGATGTTTCTAGAAATAAGTTTACACATTTTCATTTTCAATGAGATAGTGTCAATTTCGTCCCGCAGAATATCCTTACATATCAATGATGGGTTTTGAGATAGATAAAACAACACACATTCCTCCTTTTAGCCTCCTTCATACAGTTATTCCAATATGCCTAGATTCCTAACCTTTCCAAAAGAAAGGAAATAAATTTTAGTCAACTCAGGAATCCACAAGTGACTTTACTGATTATCAAATTTATAGAATAGAGTACAAGATTATAGACAGATGAATCTTGAACAGACGGTACATGTTATTAAAATCAAGAGCATGATTAATTAGTTACTTACTTGGAGTGATTTATCTTGGACCTCTCTCTACTGGTGTTGGAATTGCCTGCTGTGGACGTCAGGTGTACCACTCCATTATGAATACTAATTAAAGTCCACATAAGTGCAGATTAAGGGTAAATTTGAGCTTCTCTGAACATTCATTTTAAAGAGCTGACATTTATTAAGTAGGCCTGAAGTCAAGAAGCTCATAAAACTACAGAGAAAAGGATAAACTCTCAAATGAGCAAAGTGCTAACCTAGTCCTGTGAACATGGAATTTCAGGGCTGCCTTCCTAACTTATGTCTAAACTACAGGCTCAGTGCCGCTGGAACCTCCCTCCCTTCCCTCCAGCCACCTGCTGCCACCAAGGCCTCCCTCCCTTCCCCTGGTCACCTGCCACCATGGGCAGCTGAGGCCTCCTTACCTTCCCCTGGCTGGCCCCACCCCCTGGTCGAACTCCCAGACAACTCCTGGTCAAGGGGACAATTTGCACACTATACTTTTATTATATAGGATAAGAGAGCCCTACCTCTTCTCCTTCCCATATTTCTTCAATCCACCCGCTTCTCTTATTTCAGAGGTCATTTTCTTCTGAATATGCCCTTCTGCTGTGCCTCTAACTGGCTAAGTCTTTCTGGCTTCCTGTTGGTAGCTTAAATATAATTTCCTCTTGGAAACTTCCTTGCTTCCCCTTCACCTCCTCCTAGAGATAGTTATCAGCTCTCATGGTGCCTTGTAGTTTTCCCTTATAGCCTGTATCAAAATGGTCACTAATAGCTTTTATAATAAGCCATTAGCACTTTTCTTCATTCCCTGGGCTCTAACCATGTATGGGCTATTCCTCAGTTCCTGAGCACAGTGTAGGGTTTCTAGCAGGCTCTTAATAAAAGAGAGGGTCAAACAATAATGATGAAAGCCATATGTAGAGGAAACCACTAGCTGCCCACCCAAATTAGTGCCCAGCTGGGCTCACAGCTGGACTACATTTCCCAAACGTCTTTGTAGGTTGGTGGTCATATAACTGAGTTGGGATGACTTGCCATTTCTCGACTCAGACCATATAGACATCTCAGAGCAGCTCTGTGATATTTCTTCATTCTGGCTGACAGGGATGTTGATACCTAGGGTCACTTTGAAAGTCATGTGTTGAAAATGGGCGAGCCACCCATTGGCTTGGGTTTCTGGGACCTAAACTACTGACCCAGGCTGTTTTGTGAACAGGAAATAAACTTCGGTGCTGCTAAATGACTAAAATAGCAGGGTCAATTTGTTATTGCAATTTAGCCCACTCAAAATAATGCATTAGGACAGTGGTCGGCAAACTCATTAGTCAACAGAGCCAAATATCAACAGTACAACAATTGAAATTTCTTTTGAGAGCCAAATTTTTAAAACTTAAACTTCTTTTAATGCCACTTCTTCAAAATAGACTCGCTCAGCCTGTTATAATTTGTGAAAGAGCCGCACTCAAGAGGCCAAAGAGCTGCATGTGGCTTGTGAGTTGCGGTTTGCCAACCACTGCATTAGGCTACTGATACATTGGATTCAGCCTTAGCAATGAGTAACAATAGTCTTTAAAATTTTTTTAAAAATCTATTTATCTCCACATATTTTTTTCTCCACTTCTAACTCAATCTCCAGTACCTCTGAGTATAGTCTGATGACTGGTGTGTCTTGGTAAGGGAGCCGCCATAGTCTCATATTTGTCCCTATTCTTTCATGTTGCTCTAGAAATTCCACATAAAGACCTGGGCATGGATGACCTGGGGAGTTATGAGGAGGAACTTCCCAAAGCAATAGAAAACTAAGCAGTATTGTCATTGAAATTAGAATCTCATCTAGCAAGCAATTCCATTTAATTCAATGCAGAACTTACTTTTGCCCCTAATACAGTTCAGGGATAGAAAGAGTTGGTGGAAAGATTTTTCAAACACATAAAAAGTTCTCTATGTCCTTGAGGTTTCTGTCAAGTCACCTCAGGGCTTCAGCCTACCTCCTGGAGGATGTCTTTCTGTACCCCGACTGCCCAATCTCTGACTCCAGCTGAACAGAGGCAGGCTCACACAGCTATGCAAGCCTCTGCTGAGCAAGTTAATCTAGCTGAGTTAATGAAGATGCAGCCACTACCCACCATCACTTGGAATTTCCTGGCCAGAAAGCCCGCCCCTCCTGATCTAACCTTCCTCTAGTGGTGGAAACCTCTGCTCTTATTAGCAACACTTGCTCCCAGAGATGTGGGGCTTTTATCCCTAAAAGGGAGGAACTGAGCACTTTCTGGCCCAGTATGGTTCTCCCATACTCCTGAAAGCCCATTCCTTCCACAGGAAATATCCCTTGGTGCCAATTCTGCCAAAACGGAATGGAGCATTTGCTCATATTGAGTCACACCTGTTGTCAACAAGCATTTGCTTCCAATCTATGTAAGCGCTATGGGGCCATGGGGGAAGGAGACTGTCTCTCTCTCTCTCTCTCTCTCTCTCTCTCTCTCTCTCTCTCTCTCTCTCTCTCGTGTGTGTGTGTGTGTGTGTGTGTGTGTGTGTGTGTGTGTGTGTTTGGTGGTTTTTTCTTTTTCTTTTTCTTTTTTTGGCAACACAGGGTCCACAGCACCTGGGAAAGCTCCATAGAGCCTATGCTCTTATTTGGGAAGTGGAGTTGCCCCGGGTAACAGCTCTGTGTTTCAATAGAGACTGGAGGCCTCTGGGAAAGTCATAAAGCCTCATCCAGGCCCCTGTCCAGAGGTGAGTGCCAGGCACTTGGAGTTGAAAGGCAGTCAGAGCCTGTTAGGATTCTTGCAGACTCACCAATAATAGAAGTAAAGTAGAGAGAAGGCCAGGATTTTTAAATGTTTGCTAAATGATTATTTTAAGGATGGCGGAGGTATTGTGTGGATAGATTAAAGAGTATATTGATGGATGAAATGGTTGGTGAGTGGGTATATGAATAAAAAGAGACTGGATAAATGGATTTATAGGTAAATAAATAGATAAATGGGTGGATGAATAGATAGATATAGAGATGGATGGATGGATGGATGGATGATAGATAGATAGATAGATAGATAGATAGATAGATTGACAGATGTGTGAATAAATGGTTGGATTCTTAGATGAGTAGAGGGATGTTTGGGTGAGTAGATAGATAGATAGATAGATAGATTGATTGATAGATAGATAGATAGATAGATAGATAGATAGATAGATAGATAGATTGACAGATGTGTGAATAAATGGTTGGATTCTTAGATGAGTAGAGGGATGTTTGGGTGAGTAGATGGCTCAGTGAGTGGATAAATGAATGGATAGGTGATAAATTGGTGAGAATAAATGGATGCTTGATGAGTACAGGTGATGCATGGGTAGGTAGCTAGATGAATAAATAAAGAATTACTTCAACCATCAAGATGCCAATATGCACATCAACAATATAGCTTACTTCCAGTAAAATAATCTCAACTAGTAAACCCTTAATAAACTCACAAAAACTGAACTGCCCGCAAGTGAAACAGTAGGCAGGTCACTTGTGGCCTGAATTCCCTGGAGCTGAAGGAATATGGAGAATGCTGAAAAGTCGGCTTATCAGCCAATAGGTGAAATGTTTCCCTATGGCAACCAAACAAACAGCATTGCCCTGGCAATAAACAAATCTACTTCATTACCTTTAAAAAATCATTTCCTGCATATTAAAATGCTCCCTTTAATCTTCGAAATGAGCCTTACATGAATGTAAGGGCAAGCTGCAGAAAATGCGTTTAAAACAAAAATGGCACCGAGGGAAATAAGGAAGACAAGCCCAGAATTGCCTGCCTTCTCAGGCAATCCTCACAAAACAGCCCCTTCAGACAGCAGGATAAGGACTGACTCCCACAAATGTGACCTTGTTTTGAAGCCACACGGCTTTCCTTGCTCCAATCAACAGTTAGTCAGAAAATAAGAGAACTTACAGTACTATGCTATTGCCAAATGTAAAATGACACACAACCCTTGTTTTGTGTATTGGGTTATTACATTTTTTATTGCCACTACTGTGTTAGAGACCTCTTTCCTTCCTCTGAGATAACAAAAAAACAATGAACAAGTTTAAAAGATAAAAGCTATCAGTTTGGATAAAATCAGACTGTTTTATTTTTTTATTAAAAAATGGGAAACTAATCAAGCCAATTGTAATTTTAGTAAGTTATTTCTAATGTGAGTTTATTAAACCATGAATTTTCCCTTGAGGAAAACTAATGACCACTATTAGGTATGCTACTCTATTTTAAATGATCAAAATATTCAACGGGACCAGATGAAAATTATAGATAGTGATAATTACAAAATGTCAGCATCACCTGGAATCAATTTACTAATATGTCAGCCTGGGTGTGGAGGAGAAGAGTCAATTTAATGTGAGCAGAAGGGCTGCTGTCGTTTATCCTTTGAAGACTTGTCATGACTGAATATTTATATCCTTTGCTTCCCAGCGGTTGTTTCCAGCCTGCTACACCCTTTATCAGAGAGCAAGGGAGAGAAAACTCCTTTACCTTTGTAAATTCCTAGGTCCTTACCTGAACTTTTGCATAGGAAAAGGAGACAGACCTTCCAAATAAAGCAATTCTGTTGCACTTAGGGTCCATATCTCTGGTTTCCCCCTTAAATATATATTACTGACTGTCCCAACACCCCCAATTCCTACCAGGGAAAAGGAGCAGAATTCTGGGTATTAGATGAATTGCAAATACCAACCATTGCTTGATTTTAAGTCAAGGTTTCAGCTGTGCTTCTGAAATTATGGGCAAAATGAATTTGCTCTTGGCACAGAAGGGCAGAGACTGCATCCCCCAAAAGTGTACCTGTCAAGGAAAGCAGGAGCTCACATGATACAAATGCACCGATGTGTTTGGCTCCTCAGGGGAATGATTGATTCACTAGGGCTGTCAAAGATACCTGTGTGACAATACAAGCTGAGGGCCATGATCTTGCCCCTTCCCATTTCCTGCAGTTACCTGCTCTAATATCCTTCTGCTACACAAAAGACATGCAAGAGCAAGCACTGCATTTCTCAGTGTAAACAACTCTACCTACTTGGTTCTGGTGGGAGGGATGCCTACATAAACTCCCAAAGTAAAGCTGATTGGTGTAGAAAAATTATTAGATTACTTTAAATCCTTATTTCCAGTTTTTCCACAAGATAGCCAGTGGGAGAGGGTAGTTGGGAGGTATCAGGCCTGCAAGGGAGGGCAGTTGGGGGGGGGGGGGGACCCAGGCCTGCAGGGGAGAGCAGTTAATAGCAAACAGGCTGGCAGGGGAGCAGTTAGGCATAAATCAGGCTGTCAGGCAGGAGTGGTTAGGGGGTGATCAGGCTGACAGGCAGAAGCAGTTATAGGCAATCAGGAAGGCAGGCAGGCAAGCAGTTGGGAGCCAGCAGTCCTGGATTGTGAGAGGGATGTCCACTGGGATCGGGCCTAAATGGGCAGTCGGACATCCTTCGAGAGGTCCCAGATTGGAGAGGGTGCAAGGCTGGGCTGAGGGACAACACCTCCAACCCCGTGCACCCCCGTGCACCCCCCGTGCATGAATTTCATGCACCAGGCCTCTAATATCTAATAAATATAATACATCCTGGTGATCACAATCACATCTTAAAGAGAGGAGGCAGATTTGTGTATGTGTATTTTTTGATGTGATTCCAAAGGCCATTCCCAAAGAAGAGCTGCAAAAAGTTCTCAGGCAAAGTTTGCATCAGAAATGAGTATAAAACCTTTCTTTCTAGGGGGACTACTTCAAAGTCAGCCCTTATTTATGTAAAAGAACATAGCAGTAACACGGAAATGCCTCCCAGTAAGGTTGGCTTTAGCATAATGGAGCAAAGCAGGCAGATACAAAGTTATTGAAAGAGACTTACTATTTATAGACCAGCAAAAAATGATTGCTATTCAAGGTTTTCTGGGTTTTCCAGACTGGGATGCCTTTATCCTACAAAGGATATGTAGACAGTTATAAGGGAATGCATGACTTCTCAAGACAAGCAGGGTTTTCTGGAGGGACAATTCTATTCAGTGTAAGAAATTTGGAGCATTAATTATCATTAAAGTAAACATGGATATTGTTGTAGTCGGTGTCTGGCTCTGAATAATACTCCCCTCCTGACCTTGAGTATTTGAGATTTGAGTGTGGGGTGAACCTAGTGACTTTCTTTTAATCAACAGAATAAGGTAAAAGTGGCAGGATATCCACTGCAAGTCACCAAAGACTGATTTCTGTCTTGTTGCCATTTCAGCTCTTTGATTCTTCTCATTGAAGAAGTATGCTGCCATGTTGCTTGCTGCCCTATGGTGAAGTCCATAAGGCAAGGACCTGAAGGATCCTTAAACAGCCAGCAAGGAAGTAAGGTCCTCAGTCTAATAGCCTGCAAGCCTATTGAGTTTGGAAGAGAACTCATGCTTAGTCAAGCTTTGAGATGATTCAGCCCCAGCCAAACCTTGATGTAGCCTTGAGTGTAGCTAGGACCCAGCTAAGCTGTACCCAGATTCCTGATCCGCACAAACTGTGTGATAAACCATGTTGTAATTTTAAACCACAAAGTCTTTGAGTAATTTATTATGCAGCAATAGATAACTAATGCAGATATATTAATGACTAGGATACAAAACTATCAAGAAAGACAAGGTCTGTTGCATCTATTTAATTTTTCAATATGCCCATACAGGGATCCAGAATTGCACAACTCTAGGAGGCATCATCCACAACCAACATGATGTAGAGCTATATAAATTAAAATGCTGAGACCGTCTTTAAACATCTTTTCATCCTTTTTTATTTTCAGCTCTGAAACAAATTGTCTATCTAGCTTGCATCAGGTCTCACTTCCTTGATCCTCAGTTTCCTCATCTGTAATGTGAGTGTAAGAATCTTGGCTTCACATCAATTTTCTGGGAAAGGTATACCAGATGTTTGTGGAAAGCACAGTAACTAGCACATAGCATAAACTAATTATGAATTCAATAATTCCAAGTCTCTAGCTTCAAGCAGAATTTCCAGACTTAGGTTCTGTGCAAAGTTCAAGAACACTTAGTTTTCTGTCTTTACTCCAGCAGGAAGTGGCAGAGGAAAAAGAAGAACAAAGTCACCTCAGACCAGTTCTGCTTTCCCAAGGCAGTTCCCCCAGGGTGTTTGATTATACCACTAAGTAACAGGTGTTTAACTGGGAGAGAAAACCAACTCCATAATCAACCCATCTAGCTACAGTGAAAACAGAACATAGATTTAATGTCCTAATTCAGTGCTCCCCAAAACAGAGATTTTTATTTGAAAAGAAGATTCATATTTGTAGGTTATTTGCATATTATTAAATTTGTTGCTGTGTTCAGATGGTTCCTCTGTGTTTCCCTATTTTCTACTGTAATAGTTATAGATTCAAAGATTCATACTAAACATGGCTGCTTATTAAAAACAATAAAGGGTTCCTGCTAATTGAGCACCAACTGGGCATTTTTGCATAGAGGTTTTGATATTGGTATGAATCGTGCCCTTTCCTGTTATTCCCTTCAGATCTCCATTCATTAATAATGATAGAAAAAACCATCAGCAAGTGTCCTCAAAAGAGTCAGTCTAGTTAGAAACAAAGACTAAAGGATTTTTCCCCCAACGTGAACCCAAACATAAAAGGAAGGTACTAATGTTGCAAGGGTTAACTGTGTGCCTGGCCTGGACAGGGAGCTTCCTACAATGGGTCTAAGGGAGGCTGTGAGGCATGGGATAGAGTCATTAGCTGCAGAGCCACACTGCCTGATTTTAAGTCCTCAACCCACTATTGACTGACTAGAGAACTTTGGGCATCTTAAACTCTCCGAGGCTCAGTTTCTTCAACTATAAAATGTAAATAATAGAATCCTATCTCATAACCTTCTCAGAGATTAAATGAAGCAACAGATATTTTGTTAATCTTATCAAAGAATCAATAAATGTTAGCAATCTAAACCTCAACCTAGCCTATTAGGTGGGTGTGATTCTACTCCATTTTACTGAAGAGAAATGTGAAGGTTAGAGAAGGCAAAATACTTCCCCAAGCTTATACAGCTGGTGACATAACTGGAATTCAAAACCACACATGACTGCACCTAAAGTTGTGGCTACTGTAACTATTGAATTATGAGGTTCTGCTGATTCTATTCTAAATAATGATAATGGCAATCGTGACCACAAAATGGCCATTTCCTGTGTGCCAGGTACTGTTCTAAGAGCTTCATGTGTATTTTATCTCATTCACTCTTTCTCACGACTGTACACAGTTGGTGCAGTTGTCATCTCCATTTTTCAGGGGAGGAAATTTAGTTTTAGAAAGGGTAAGCAATGTGTTCAAAATCACAGTGGATTATGGAGCCTTCTAATACCCAACATATCCTGCCCTGCTCTCCCTCCAGACACATGGGAAGAATATGGTTCCTAGGACCATTGGGCTGTAAGAAGAAGTCACCTGTTTCATTTTCAAGTTAAAGCCTTTAATCACCAAGACTCTTCAATGTTATTTTTCCAGCTATAGCAATTGTAGGAGCACAGTTGCTAATGGAGGGGCCACAAGACTGGGCAGCCTTGCTGCTCAGTCACCTCAGGAAGGAGTGCTTCCTGACTTATCATGCATAGGCTCTGAGACCTGTGTTTGGGACAGAGGCTGAACCTCACCTGTCCTGGTTGATATAGCTGGTGTATGGTGTTTCCAGCATTCAAACCCTAGAAAATGAGAATGATAATGGTAGTGGTGAGAATTAAGTTACCTTGTTTCCCCCAAAATAAGACAGTGTCTTATATTATTTTTTGCTCCCAAAGATGTGCTAGATCTTATTTGGGGGGATGCCTTATATTACAATGAGTAGGTCTTATTTTGGGGGGGATGTCTTACTTTCAGGGAAACAGGGTATATTAGATATGAAAGAACATACCACAGAGCCAAGAATGTGATAAATGCTCAATAAATGCTTGTTGAATAGAAGAAAATCATTTTTTTCTGCATATCAAAATAAAAGCTCTCAAAGAACACACCCTGATAGCTGACAGCATGTAGTGCTTAATCTGTGCCAAGCATATTTCTAAGGGCTTTGTGCACATAGACTCACCTACTTCTTGCAATAACCTATGAGTAAAGTACTATAAGTATGCACAGTTTATAGGTGGCAAACTGAAGCATATATAAATGAAGGAAAAAAATTAAAGTCATAGCTGTAAGTGAAAGATCTGGGCCTCAAACCCAGGCAGTATGGCCCAGAGCCTACATCCTTGACCTAGTGGTAAGCAAACAGATTTTATTAAATAGTCAATGCCATTAACTATTTACTTAGGTGTAATGGAAAATAATACTCCTGGATGGAATTAAGAAGAAGAAAAAATATAATGTTGGCAACATAAGATTATATTTTCAATTAATTTCAGTGAAGTTCCTTCATAATAGTGAACATATAGACACGTGAACTGACATGCATAGAAGAAAATACCAAATGCTTTGGAAATCTGTGAAACTTAAAAGGCAGCTCTAGACTGTTATGAGATAAAACACAAACACAAAGCTGCAACATGCTAATATTCAAATGATTTTTCCAGATATATCTCCACTATGTCACAGGGGCAAGTCTGTCTATTACTCTCCCCTACAAAAGTATTTATGTCGAGGGATTCCTGTGGGCCCAGCAAGGCAGATATGGCAGGAATAAGCTACAGTGTCAGCCTTCCAAACCCTTCCACATCCTCACTGCTGACCACCAATCAATCCAGGGATGGACAAACCAGAGAAAGGAAAGGAGGAACTTCTGCAAAGTGGTTGCTTTCACAGCAAATAAAACCACAGAAAATAAGAGGGACATTTATCTCTGTTGCCACAAGAGAATTCACACAGCCTGGCCGTAAATGTTTTTGCAGGCTCAGCTCCTCTCCAAGGTCTCCTCTGCCTTTCCCTGTCTTGAGCCCCAATCTTGAGTTGAGTCTGAGAGGAAAGGGGTCCACTGGAAGCTCCACCACTTGATGGGACTTGGGTAACATCCTCCCCACATTGTGAGGCACAACTACTCTGGGCTCCCATGCTACCTCTACATTTCATTTTCTGATAAACAGGCCCTGTACTCCTGGGACATCCCCAGGACCCCTTACCATCTTGTTTTCACCCTCATGCTGGCTCAGTTCATGGGAAGTAGACCAAAGAGGGATTCTGGCTTTTTAAATTAAAAGTGCAGCCTTTAGAATCTGACTTAATGTGTTCAAAGTTCAGATATTTCCCCTATGAAGTTGTGAAAGTTACTTTATTTTGCTAAACCTCAGTTTTATTATCTGTAAAAAAAGAATGATGAAGATACTGAATACAGTGATGCTGATGATATCATTTATCTCTTAGGGCTCCTATGAAGAATAATTAAAATAAAGCATCTAGTACAGTGCCTGGCACTGGAAGTGCTCAATACTTTGATAGCAATTACTTCAGTTCTTCCTGGGTTTTGTCTGCCTAGTATTTCTCCTACCCAGACCACCTCCAGGTTCAGAGACTCAAATCCAGCTGGTCATCTCCCTTTTCACCAGTTCCTTCTCTTAGACCTACTACTTTGTCTGTGGATGAGTGGGCTGGAGTGGGCTTCCTGCTCCATTTGCAGTCAGCAAATGCTGTCAGTGCTCCATCCACATCTCCTCAGACCTCTCTGCCATTTCACTGCATGTAGAAGCCCAGTGTGCTTTCCTTTCATTCCTGATAGTCAGCACCTGCAGTGGTATGCTGGTAGATATTTAACAGCCACCTCTGGGGCTAAGAAAGCCCTAATTTGTAATGTCAGCCAATTTCCATGGTGTAACTATCCCAGTGGCTGATTCCAAGCTATCAATATGAGGTTAACTAGCTTGCAAAGTTCTTAACAATTTAACACTAGCTTTCACAAGCCAGAAAGAGCCAGTGCCTGAACACTATAGGCATCTGTGTCCCTTTAGGAAGGCTGCATCCCCGCTGCCAGAATCTGCTCTGGCTGTACCCAATGAGGTCAGGAAGTGTCTGGTATTTATGTCTCTGCTCGTTCCCCATTCCAGCAGCCCTTAACCAAGGATTGGTGAGTTCAGAGGTGTAAATACTCAAGATACCTTCCCTGCTCTGGGACCAACTCTCAAGTGTTACCCTTATCATCTCCGGTTTTCCTGGAGAATTAGGCCAGTATTACCTCCATGGGACTTTGCTTGTTACCACAACTTCACTTACCTTCCTCCTTTCTAAGTCTTATGCTCCCACTTACCTATCAGTTTCCCCTGGGAACCTTTTGAATAAGTCACTTTTACACAACTTCTCATCCCAGAGTCAGCTTCTGGGGAACCCAACTAATATAGTACTTGAGAGCTTCCATTGTAAAGCTCTGAGTTCAAATTCGCATTCTTATACAAGCCATGTGACTTGGGAAAGTTATGTAGCCTCTGAGCTTATATGTAAAATGGGCATAGTATGTCCCTACCTGTTGGTTTGTTGGGAGAATGAAAAAAAGATAAATTACCTAAGGAGCTTAACATAGAGTCTGGCATGTAATATGTACCTCATAAATGTTGCTGCAGCTGTTGTTGTTGTTGTTATTATTATTTTTTTTTAAAGAGACCATCGTGCCTTGCCTCTAGGCCAGAGCTTCACTTTGAATTGTTGAAGATTGAGCCCTCCCAGCTAATAGGGCTGTTTACCGGAGTCATCCCTGAGCTTACACTGGCCTTAGGAATCAGAGTGCAGGTTCCTTAGCTGTCCTTTCCTGGAACAGGCCCCATCACTTTTCTCTGCTGCAGGGGCAATGGTCTCCTGGGTGGGCTTTGGTCCCACTGGACCAGCTCTGGGATTTGTAAACTGCAGTATGCCTTACTCCTGAGCTTCCCCAAACCTGCCCCGCCAGACAGTGCTCAATGCAGGGCAACAAGCAAGAAGGGTCCTCAGAAGAGACAAAGCCAGTGCGCCTATTGTGATCCAATTAGGTCCCTTGCCCCATTGTCTCCATCTTCTCCCAAGGGAAAAATATTAGTTGACTGCCTAGGATAGGTGAAATGAGAACTCAGGAAATGCTGATGGCAGAATACCTTAGTAACTGCCCTTCCCAAAGCCATCTGGCAAGTTCTACCCCAACCCTTAGAAACACCCACTATTGTCCAATGACACTAAGATTAGACATCTTTCCTAAGTAAAGATTCCTAAACTTGGAAAAGCTTTATGTACAAAGACAACCAGTTTAGCCTGGTGTTCTGTATATATTTGACATATATACACATTTTAATTAATAAGTCAAGATATTATTTATCAATGTAAAAAATTGGAAGAGATAAATGTTATGAGACTAAACACAAAGGGAGAGATAAATGCCATTAGAATAACTTTTGATTGTTAAAAATGTGGCTATTAAATAAAAATGTGGTAATTAAAATTATGTTTGTGAAAATTTATTTTAAATTTATAAAATAAAACCTGTGTAAAGGTTTATAAAGTTGAATACAAGTTTTAATTTAAAGTCACAATTTAATTTTTAAATATAAAAAGAAAGCACTGTAAACATTGAAAACAAATGTGCCACAGTAAGAGAATGCTTAACTAAAATGTGTTGTAACTAAGCAGAAGAATATTATATATCCTTTGAAAATTGGTTATGTAAAAAATTATGGAGTAATATCTATGAAATGGCATTACAGCTCAAAGCATAATTATTTCTAATGCAATTATGTAGACTAAACTTATGATGATTTCTTAGCAGAATATTTAATATATGATTTTGGATAGACCCATCTACATGAAAATTAAGCTTAAAATGCATGCATCAAATCATAGAGATATAATGTAGAAAACATAGTCAATAATTTATAGTAACTTTGGTAACAGATGGTTACCAGACTTAATGTGGTGATCATTTCATAAGGTATTTAAATGTTGAATCATTGTTGTGCACCTGAAACAAATATAATGTTGTGTGCCAATGACTCTTCAAATAAAAATAATGCATAAAGATAAAAAACATTCTAAAGTAACTATAGTAAATTGTTAATAATGATCATATTGTGGCTCCAACCCTTGAATGTTGTTTTATTTTTTAAATTGTTATTGTTGAAAGTATTGGAATATTTTTAAATCTTCCTTTAATATATTCCAAATTTTATTTAATTATGGAGAATTAATTTTATAATAAATAGTACTTTTGATTCCTTTGTTGAGAAACAACAACCAACATACACACAGATGAAATAGTAAGGAGTGGAAAGCAAAGAAGAACATTACTATTCAAACACTCTTCTCTTTAAATGGTTTTCAAATTTGTATTCTAATAAGGCTAACTCATAGCCATGTTCCACAACAGGCAGCAGCCCCACCTAACCAGAAAATCCCCTCTCAGATAACTTCCCAAACCCCAGCTACACTTTGGCTGTCACTTAGCTCTGGTAGCATAAGCTGAGGACAGCAGCTGGGTGGTAAGATATGCAATTCAAAAGCAAGAGGATTCAGAACTCTATGCTCATTGAAAACCCAGTTCAGTCTCTTGCTGGTGCCGTTTGCATCCTGTATTCACCGGCTTACCAAATCTCACCTTTGAAATCAAATTTTCTCTTTGCTGTGTGCTGTTGCTCTCTGTAGGCCTAGGTCAATTGTTTCTAGCTGAATTTCCCTTTTTAATTGCAATGCATTCAGGTATGTATATGTACTAGAAAAAACAGCTCAATAGAGGCTCATTGAATCACCTCTTGGTGGGTAGATATATTCCCATGAACAAGTTCCCCTCACCCCTCCAGCAACTAACTACTACAAGAAAAAGATAGCATTCATCTTAAGTAATATCCATTCACCTACATCCAGGATGGCATTATGAGACATGTCAACATTAATGTCCTTTCCAATGTTCCCCCTTTCCAGAGAGCTTCCTCAATTGGAGGTTTAACCTGTTCCCCATAAAGATGCAGGCATTTCCCTTATTCCCCCTTCCTCCTTTATACAGGGGCATGATGCCTTTTTCATACCATATTTCCTAACACATGAGGATACAGTATATAAAACCTGCCATCTGGCTCTTTCTGCTTTTGATGAAGCCATTTACATTGTCTTAGTATAATTAGTATTTTGCAGTAACTTGCCAAATTTTTTTCTGCCATGGCACCAAGTAACAGTTCAGTATACCTGCAACTTTGATGATTTATTTGTTGCAGCATGCTTTCAAGCACTGGTAAGCAAAAATTACCATGGGGATTACTACATGGTGTTGGGTAAATTAAATATGATAAAGCTATTTGCCTGTGACATGATGAGTCTGTTTCAGTCTAAATTATATAAAATGGACAGACCCATTGAAGGCAACATAGTGACCCCACAGAAAATTAGACCTAACCGAAATAGAATCCGTTAATGATGTCTCTGAATTTGATGTTCTGTCCTGATTTCACTAGCTGTCTTTTTAATCAGAAAGATGCCATTACAATTCTCACTCTTGAGCGTTCATGCCCAGCCCTCATGAGAAAATGGGATACCTTCAAACTACCTTGAAATGTTGGAAAAATAAAAATATTTAAGACATAAAAGGGAGTCTGCTGACAAAGAATTGCTTCTGATAGTCTTTGTTAGACTGAATCAGAGTCAGTGTTAATTAAGAGAAGCCTGCTGGGTTAGGGAGGTAAGGAACAAGAAAAGGTAAAAAACATGACCAGGGGCTCTTGGACCATTTCTCTCCTCCAACAGGGATATCACTGGGCTATAAAAACAGACATAAGCACTAGGCTGGGCGTGTGAATAAAACTTTGTGGACAAAGCTGCCTATTTTAATTTTAGAGCAACAGGAACAGAGATTGATATTATACTATATTTTTAAAGTCAAAAAGCATCTTATACCATGAACATTAATGGGTGGGTGCAGCCAAACTATGGTGGTAAAATAGCAATGGAATTTCCACTTCCTTGTCACAGCTGACACACACAACTGCTACAAACCTAATAGTGGCCAAAACGGCCAATTTAATCAAATACACATTAAGTTCAGCCCCCCAAATATCAATAAAACTAATTGCTAGAATGACTGAGCAGGTGAGAGGCGGCATTTGCAATCAGCAGATATCTATTGAGTCCTCCAAACCGCAGGGCATGGTAAGGAACAAAAACACCTTAGGAAACTTTCTCCCATTCAATAATAAGAGACTACCTTGGAGTTTAATTCAGCAAATACGACATATGTTGCAAGACTGTGTGGAAATGAGAAGCACTCCCAACAGCCATTCAGAAAATCAAATACTAGTTACTTAGTATTTCAGGAACTTACGCATAATACAATACCTCCTGATAACTTTCTTCTTCTTGCTCCTGAACCACCAGCCTCAACCCAGCTTACTCTCACTGCTAATGAAGCTGATTGCCTTGATTTCTTCGCCCTGACTCCTCAGTCTTTTCTCTTTGGGGTTTTGCAATCATCACTCAGGTCTCCCTTCTAACCCATGGTAGAAAACAGAGCAGTGGTTGCTCTGGGAATGGTGGAGTTAGAATTGGCTAGGAAGGGGCTTGAGGGAACTCTCTTGGGTAATGGTAATATTCTACATCTTGATAAGAGATTGGATTACATAGGGATGTGCATTTATTAAAACTTCAAAAATACATTTAACACATACATCTCACTATTTTTAAATTTTACATCAAAAGAAAATATATAGAGCATTATATACATACATATATATATGTATATGTATGTATATATATATATGTGTGTGTGTGTGTATATATGTATATATATGTATATATATGTATATATATGTATATATATGTATATATATGTATATGCTTGACCCCAAGTAGGGGGCATGCAATAGGCAGCCAATCAATGGTTCTCTCTCATCATTTGATGTTTCTATCTCTCTCTCCCTTTCCCTTCTTCACTGAAATCAATAAAAAATATATTTAAAAAACAAAACCACAAGATGAATTAGTGTATGAAAAGAATACATTGAGGGAGTGGGAGGTGGAAAAACAAGAGGTAAATGTTAATGGTAGAATGAAGGTGGTGAGTTCATGTGCCCATTGAAAAATTCAACTTTTCAGAAGGTTTGAAGATTTCTATAATTAAATGTTAGTTTAAAAAAAAAAGGTTGGGCACAGATGGGCTTGAAGTAAAGTAAGTGTCATATAACAAGTCCTCAAATAATGTCATTTTTTTTCAAATTATTTCACTATAACATTGATAAAATGCTGTAGGAACTTAATTCTTATATATATCAATTAGCCTATGGTAAAACAGGTTTCATTATATATCATTTTGCTTAAATTTACTGTTGACTATGTTAGGGGGATTTTCTGTATTTCACTGTAAAAGGACATCTCACATTTTACACTAAGGGGTGCTGAAAATAAAGCAATTTAGGGGAAGTTAGTCATATTCATTGGAATTTACTAGATCATATATAGTATGGACAACAAAGGCAACTAATATTATTTCCATACTAGAGGCCCAGTGCATAAAATTCATGCACAGTGGGGGAGGGATGTCCCTCAGCCCAGCCTGTACCCTCTCAGCCTGAGCCTCCCTCTGTGGAGCAATTGATCACAGGGCCCCCAGATTGATTGCCCTGCAGAGGGAGGCACTGCCCACCAGCTGCAGCACTGCCACTGGCTGGGGCTCTGCAATCAATCAACATGCAGAGTGTGGCCTGGGCTTCCCTCTGCAGGGAGATCATGGAGCCCACCATCTGCACCCCCACCCCAATTGATTGCTCCACTAGCCCGTGGCCTGGGCCTCCCTCTTTGGGACAATGGTGGGGCCTCCCAACCAATCATATTGCACCTGCCTTGCCTGGCCTGGTGACAGTGCGTGTCATAGTGTGGTCTTTCAGACAATCATTTGGTCTATTTGCATATTACGTTTTTATTATTATAGATATTGGCCACTCCCTTTGTCAAGCATTAATCCTACAACAATCCTAAGAGAGAGGTACAAATATTGTCATATATTGGGAGAGTAAACTAAGCTTCAATAGATTGACTTTCCTTCCCAAAGATAACCAGACAGAGGTTTTGAGGCTGAGATTCAAACTAGTCTTAGAATGGCATATACTGGGGACACAGAAGGCAACTGGTAGGACCTGGATTTGAACCCTGGTCTATATGATCCAGAATCCATGTAGCATCTTTATTCTTTGTCACAATACTCTGCAGTTAGCCTGAGCAGACTGATTCATCCCTAGACAAAGAGTGAACTTCAATTCCTCTCAGAGTTAAGAAGAATTTCAACCCTTCAGAAACAGTCTGTACCTGGTATTAAATATATCAGCTTTGGATTTATAGGTTTTGCAAATTATTCTCAGTGCATCTTGACTTAGAGTCTACAAGTTTTCCTTGATTTAAAAAGAGGTTATGCTTTACATCCTACATTGCACAAAATATTTTAGCAGATGCCTAAAGAAGACTCTTGCCTTGCAACACAAGAGTGACTTCATAGTGGATGTTCAGATAGTGAAGTGAGGTGGTGAGAGGCAGGCAGCTCCTGGGACATCTCATTTCTTAAGTGGAAACTGTAGGATGTGGAGTCACTGTGCATTCCTTAGGAAGCTTGGATTTGCATCTGAATTTTCACATAACTGTAGGGAGGTGATTTTATGAGAAGTTATGTAAGCCATGTGAGCATCTACCTTTTTTATAATAATGATAATTCCATGTAATTCTCAAGTCATTATAAAGAGAAACCCATATATGGGAACTACAGGGCCTAACCTTGAATAGACACTCAATGAAAGTTTATTTTCTTCCCACTCTCTTCTCTGGCCCACCAGAAGAAATGACACTCAGAGAGCTGGGTCAAGAAATATCCCTCAGAAGCATATTTAATACTGGAATTAGCAGCTATGCCACCCTTCGAATGCCTTTCCATTGAGAAGCTCATAGTATAAAAATGCGCATATGAAGGCAATTATTCTTCTTTATGCCACATGATTTTCTCATAATAAATACCATTCATAAGGTAGATTCCCCACTGATGCTGGCAGTGCCAATGCTTGGAAGGAACAACAAGGTGATTGGCAGGGAGTTGTTAGTGGGTTTTCAGTCAGAAACAATATAGTCTATGATTTTGACAGTTAAAATAGAAGAAGTAGGGAAGCAATTTTCATTTAAGACTTTTAGTGCTGGCACTCAATGGAAACTTGCTGAATTGAGCTAATGATCAGGGGGCTTTTCACAAGTGCATAATAGTAGTATCTTTACTAGGAAGCCCTTATGGTTCTAGAGGGTTTATTGTCTTAGTAATCAGGGCCTCAAGAGGTGTTTAGCTGACAGAATTTTGAAATTCACTGCTGATCCAAAGAACCAAATACTTACTAGTCTCTTTAAAAAGTGAAAAAAAAATGACATTCAAGTTGACTTGATGATGCATCCATAAATGTATGGAGATGATAGAATTTCATAAAGAAATGAATGGGTTAAGGATGAATGAAGTGACTATGAGTTTGGTTCAACCTCACAGGATAATGGGACACAAATCCAAACATCAAAATAATTCCAAAGTCATCCGTGTCCTTTATTTAATAGCCAACAGATATTTATTGAGCACCCACTATGTGCCAGACCAATGCTATGGCTTCAGATACACCCACGAATTAATGGACACAAATTGTACCTTATAGTTTTAACTCCATAAGGAAGGCAACTTGGATCTCAAAATGCCCTCTGTTTTCAAATCTGCTTCCCCCACAAACTCCAGCTTTTGCCATACCATCTCCAGATGAAGATTTGAGCTTTCCCCTCCCCCACTTGCTTCAGTGGTTGGGGGAATGGAAAGACCTGGATGGGCAGAATCAGAATGTGCTCTTGCATCCCCTCATCCCAAACATTTGTTTGTTTGCTTCCAAATATGCATACATGGAAATGTTACTGCTACTAAGACCTAGACCCACACCCAGTTTATTGTTTTTCATGCATTATCTTACCTAACCCTTGTGAGAAGCTGCAAAGTAGGTGATATTTGTATTGTTATTGTTGTTAAAATAGTTATCCCTCATTTATAGATAAAAATAGGCTACACAAGATTGCAGCTTTTGCACTTTCATGAACTCAGAATTAGAGCATCTAGAAATTGAGTTTGGCTGTCAATTATTTGTTGCCCAACACCATAATCTTGCCACTATATATTTTTCCTTTGGCAACTCAGGGGCTTATTTATATGTCTATTGAGTGGATGGCCCTCCATAAATATGTATTAAATGCCAAATGTGTGCAGACGGGGCATCTTTAAGGTAAAGATTATCTTCGAATTTATATTGTTGATTGGGAGCTCAAATCTCCTTGTGTATCTTTTCATTTATTAAGTAAATAGTTACTGACTGCTCACTATGCTCTCCCAGGTCTGGGGATGAAATGGACCAAATCAGGCAGAGTCTACACTCACAGAACATTCTAGGGGAGGGAAGGAGAAGATGAAAAATAAACAACTTTTAAATATTTACCATGTCAAAATGTGATAAGTGCTATTAAGCAAAAGTAGGGTAAGGGGCCAGAAAGTGATGGGAGACAGAAGAGATGCAGATGACCTTTGTAGAAAGGTGACATCTGAGAAAAATCTAATTAGAAGTAACAAGTCATGAGGATATTGGGTGGTGAGGGGTGCATTAGTACAGTGAGAAGAGCAGGTGCCAAGTTCCCAGGGTGAATAGTGTCTGGTGTTTTCTAGGATTTGCAGAGGAAGCTCTAATCTGGAATCTAACAGTCCTGTGTTTAAATAAAATCAACAGAAGGTACTGCTGGTTCTTTTTCACCCAGTTGCACCAGAGATGTCCTGCCTTGTATGTGCCATCTTAAAGCAGTTCATGTACCTCCAGGAGAGCTGCTTTAATCACTCCACTACAATGGCGGGATCATGAAGAAAGTGTCCACCCAACCCACCCAGGGCATTTCGGAGAGTGAGAATCTGTTATTTAGAAAGACATTTACAAACAAATGCAAAGATCAGAGCTCCTTTCCTTTCCTCCATCATAGCAGGTCTTTGCTCTTAGCCCCCAAGCCTTTGCTCACAGCTTCCCAGGAAATCCCTCTTTTGAGTCCACTGTTGGGCCTGAGAATTTTAATCAGTACACATGGAAGCAGTGACCCGGCCAGGACCACAGCCACACTGCGCAGCACGAGGCAGGGCAAGCCACAGATAAAAAAGGCAGAGCTGAAAATTTGGCTTCCTAATGGAAAGTTAACATTGGTTTGAATCACTAGAATTACTGACTTAAGGTTTATTAAATAACATCCTCTCACATATATTTTCTATTAATACTCTGTGGTAGTTCCAGTAAGCTTCAGTGCTTGAGAGCTGTGTGCATTAAGAGATAATATTTTAGAAAAGTCATGGGTAGATTTTGTGCCAAAAAGTACAAGCCTGAATAATTTTCTTTTTATGAAGAGTAGATAACAATTTAAAGGTAATCAATTCTAATGGCACATAACTCTTAGAAGTCCTGAGAATCAGAGTATCTTTGGAGCAGAAAGAAAAGCTCAGTCATCACGCATTCAATCCCCTCATTTTGTTGATATTTACTATGGAGAAAGCAGACTGGCATGGGTTGAAGGCCAAGGTGCCAGTCACTGGGGGGAACAAAAGAGAAACATACCAGTCCACACCCTGTTCTATTGCCCAGTTGCTTCCCTTCTTACTGCTAATTTGTGATTTCACTTTGAAACTCTCCTTGACATTCCTTCTAAAACATTCAGGGAGCCATTCAAATGCTTAAATTGCCATTTCTCTTTGTCTTTTAGCTTTTGTGCATTTAATGCATATTTCACCTGTGAGAACTCAGAGTAAACAGGAGCCATTTTTCTTATCTAAAATTATTAAATTTTGATATATATCCTAGTAGGAAAACTATCAAAATACAATAAAAATTAACAAAATAATAAAACTGTCAAAATACAATAATTTTGGTCAAAATAAAAATAGATAAGTTAGGGGGAAATATTTAGTTATCACTCTAAATATCACAGCTTTGAACCATTCTCACTTTTTCACCTAAAAAATGTCACATTCTACTCATGACAATGCAACTTGGAAAAACCTTAGCTTAAAGAAGTCAAAATTATTGAGATATGAAACAAGTAAAGAAGAATCTATATTTTGAAAGATTGCATGGCTTGTAATCATGCCTAAAGGTTGCCATTACCTTCTCTTGAGCTTTGCCCGTATAGTTAAATGCAATGTTATATGCTGAAAGCAACTGACCCCAAATAATTTACCAAGGGCAGACTCTTAGGTGAAAATACAGTATAGAAAGCTGAGTTCAGATAGTGTTGATTCTGAATACCAGACCTCAGCTAGCTCCCCAAAACTCTGTGCCTCAATGTTCTCATCTGAAAAAGAAGATTGTTTATCCCATAGGATTGATAATGTTCCCATTCAATATGGCTCTTAGCATGTAGTAGAGGTACTATAGTAAAAACTGTAAAACCTGGTACTTTTTTTGTAAATAAGGTCCCAAATATGGATCATTTAATATAAGTGGTTATGATGTAAATATTATTAAAAATAAATTTTCACTTGGTCTATATTGGTATAAAATCTATTAAAAGAAGCAATGGTGAGACTTATACTGGCTGTAACTGACAGTACACCAATGATCGTGATGTGGACATCTCCTAAACCCCATGTCCTTTCTCACCTCCTAGCAGAAGACAACTCAACTCTCCACTTTTGAGAACTATCTGGACAGAGGATCAAATCTAATTGCCAATTGCCAGTCCCCATCGTATCTAAATTGTGTTCTTGCCAGGGTTGTGCTGCCTTCACTCCCTTCACCCTGTTAGGAAGTACCAATAATGAACTGCACGCCTAGTCTACCAAAAACAGATGCTCATATGCTTAGAGTAACACTGAAATAGATGCCATGAAGTTTCAGGAACACCCCATGCTTGGGAGAATTGTGCAGTATAAAAGTGTAACATGCTCATTAGACCGGATGACATTCCGGATGAAGCCAGGGCTGCAGGGGAAGCTGGTGCTGGCAGCCAGAGGAAGGAAGGCCTGCTCTTGTACAAATCTAGTGCATCGGGCCTCTAGTTGTGCAATAAAATTACAGATTTTTTTTGAAAAAGAGAATTAGAATAGACCACTCCAGATATCTGCAAATTTTTAATTACATGATCAATGTAAATAATCATTGTATTTTCTTAAACTTGTACATTTGAAAAGACAGCAAATTCCAATTTTTTTAAGTATATAAAATGTTGCCTTTAAAAAAGTAAGTGCAGCTTACTTTCAGTGGAAGGGTTGTAAGGAAAGGCTGAGGCTGCCGAATTATGGAAACAAAGGCACGTCATTTCCAGCAAGATGAAGGAAATTACTCAGTAAGCCCTTCCCAGAGGAAGGATCCAGCAATGTGAGTCACAGACAAGAACTTGGGGTGAGCAACACATAGGCCATTTTGTATTCCTCTGAGGCTTGCTGCATTCAGCACGTTAGTATGCTTTCATGCTGATGCTCCTTCTTGTTGGGGCAAAACATTAATATTCTGGGGAATACTGCATACAGACCAAAGTAATTTTTATGCTATGCTGACAGTCCCATATTTAGTCAATTGCCTATAAGCTTGTTTACATCATAAAAATATGCAATACAGTAGAACACATTTTATTTAGATGAAGACTATGATGGCCCTATCTTTATAAATCTCTCTTGAAATGGGGATAATATTTTATTAAAGTTTGTTTTCCCAAAAGCAGAGAGTGAGATAAGGATTTTGGTACTGATAATATATTTGGAAATTTATTCCAAAAAGCACAAGTAAGGAAGTAGAAAAATGATGCAGAAAGGGGGATACACAAATAAAACTTATGTTAATGAGGTTCCTGATATGGGCAACTGGGGCCCAATCCCAAAGGGGACCCTCTATGAAGCCATATGAACTATAACTCAGAATTATCTCACTGAAAACTGAGGCAGCTGGGGCTTTTTTTTATTCTTACTCTCATCTGTTAAGAGTGACCCCAGAGAGTCAACTTCCCCATATTTCCAGGATTCCCCTGTTTGCTGCTCAGCAAGTTCCCTGTGCTGATAAAGCCATTAGAAGGAGAAGGGAGAGAGTGGTGCAAACTGTCCACTTCATGTAAGTGAACGGAGGTGGGCCGATGGGCCTGGAGGAAGAGAACCACACTGGCTGTTGCACACGTTTAAGGAAAGACTACCTGGGGCTTTACAGATTCACTAGTGAGTAAGAAGAATTGAGAACTGAGGTGTGCCAATTCAAGCCATTGTCACACCCCAGGCTACGACACCTGAATTTCAATGATTAGTGAATAGTCATAGGTGTAATCATGAGTCCATCTTCTGATAAGTCAGAAACATCCTAATGTCTGCCACACTCACAGCCCATTTGTATAAAGGACACAAGTCTATGTTATCTCTTTAGGAAGGTGCCATAGGTGATTAATTAAGCACAGGGAGCCATAGTCTATATTAGTGGTTGGCAAACTCAGTTGTACACAGAGCAGCAAACCAACCACTGGTCTATACCACATGACCCCTTTTTTGGATATTGCTGATTGGCTCAAAGTGACCATGTGACCTTCTGTCCAGGAACTTGAAGTAGGCAAAGTGAAAACACTACTCAGTTGAAAGGAGACATATATGAAAAGATATGCAGAAGCAAAGCTAATAGAGTCATATAATAGTCCTGTGGGTCAAGGTTACAACATGAAAATCCAGTCACTAGAGCTGGGAACAAAACTCTCTCTCCAGTTCCTCAACCACCTTTCCATTTTTGGGAGATCTGGATGTTCAGCTATGCCTAAGTTCCCTGAGTTTCTCATCATCTCCCTTATTTATTTCTCAAGCCTCTGTTACTTCAACATAACCTGAGGGGGTGTCACTTTTCTTTTTTTTGCAGCTCAAGGAGCCAAATTAACATGTGCAAGGAGAGTATTCATCAATTCCCCAGTTTTGTCCAGTTGTTTTCCCATTTGGTACAAGAAAAATGTTCCTTGGGGTCTATGCGCTCAATGTTGGGGTCTTGGCACCCATCAGACCATTGCTCTAATCATGGGTCCAGTGTTTCTTGCCTTAAGCAGGCTGGAGGGTCACTAACAAAGACATAACCCAAAAGGTAAAGTCATTATCTTGGCATTTATATAACTGCCACAGAGATTTCCAGTCCCAAAATTGATTGATAATGACATTTTTAAGAAGCTAAGGCATTACCAAAGCTTGCATTTCCAAGTTGCAAAAGTCAATTTGCTTCTTCCTGATCAATTAGCTAGACATTGAGATTTAAACCAAAAACTAAGTTGTCCTGAAAGCCCTCCAGGAAGCACAAGTATCTCTTGCAATTAAATATGGGACCTAATTTTGTTTAGAGCTAAAGACTTTCTTTTGCTCCAAAGCTTCCTTCCAGACTGCGAGAATTGCCCAGTCCTCAGCTATACATTCTTTTAAAACCTCTGAGCAAGTGGTAAAGATGTGTGGGCTTCAGGCTGTTGATAACAAGTTCAAGGATCAAGAAAATTGAGCAGATAAGGTAGTTGTAATTATGTATTCAAGATCTGCAAAATGTCTGCTATGAGCCAACCCTGAGCAAAGAACCAGGGGCACTGAATTGGGTGAAAAGTATTCCCTGCCTTTGTGGAGTCTAAGCAAGCAAGGTAACAGACAGGAAGGTAGACATATTAAAACACAACATGAAAATTCTCTGACCACGATCTGAACCAAGAGCTGCATGGGAATCCAGGACAGAATAACTGAACCCATAGAGTTGGTAGGCTAGGGGGAGAGGGATGCTAATACTAGCTAGTACTATAATTCTCACTGACCCACTACTTCCTGCTTAATACTGTGCTAAGCACATGACAAGCATTGTCTCATTTACTGTCCTCCACAGTGTTGTGATCTCCATTTGAAGAAGGAGAAACTGAGCCTGGGAGAGGCTAAGCCATTGGGACGAGGAATTGCAGCACTGTATAGTCCAATCACCTGGTTTTCAGGCAGGTTAAAGAAGACAGTACCCTAGAGGGATTTAACACAGTGTCCGGTTTATGCTAAGTAATCGACAAATGGTAACTATTGCTGGTCTGATATGACTCGGTTGGGTGTTGTCCCATGCACCAAAGGTTGCCAGTTCGATTTCCAGTCAGGGCACATTTCTGGGTTGTGGGCTTAATCTCTGGTATGAGAAATTCAGGAGGCAGCCAACTAACGTTTTGCTCTCACATCAATGTTTTTTTCTCTCTCCCGCTCTCCCTTCCGTCCTCTTTAAAGAATCAATTTCATTCATTCATTCATTTGTAAATCCTCACCTGAGATATTTTTCATTGCTTTTTAGAAAGAATGGAAGGGAGAGGGAGGGAGGGAGGGAGGGAGAGGATGGGGGGATGGGGAGAGAGAGAGAGAGAGAGAGAGAGAGAGAGAGAGAGAGAGAGATCTATGTGAGAGAGACACATCAATTGGTTGTCTCCTGCATGTGCCCTGACCTGGGCAGGGTATCCAGCCTGCAACCAAGGTTTATACCCTTGACCGGAATCAAACAGTGGAGCCTTCAGTCCACTGGCCTACACTCTATTCACTGAGCCAAACCTGCCAGGGCTAAAAATCAATTTTAAAAAATATTTTTTAAATGGTGACTATTATCATTATTATTATTACCAGAACAGTCCAAACCAATGAATCATTACTTACTCCCCTCTGAGAAGAATATCAGTTTTCAGTTGCCCTTGTTGGGAGCATGGGACCTTCTCTTTTCTCTCTCTCTCTCTCTCTCTCTCTCTCTCTCTCTCTCTCTCTCTCTCCCTCTCCCCCCCCCCCCGCCCCCGTGTGTGTGTGTGTGTGTGTGTGTGTGTGTGTGTGTGTGTGTGTGTGTGTGTCTGCATTTAATTGACAGATAGTGCTCCCACACTTAACCAATAGGTTCATGGCCAATCTACCCTAGCAACAAATGAAAGTATTCAACTTTCACAAGCCACCTCAAAAAAAAAAAAAAAAAAAAAGACAGAAAAGAAAAAAAGCAAACCTTTGTTCAACAGAGCTTAAACATTGATCATTTTAACTATTTGTTGACTCAGTTAAACTTGAAAACACCACTTGTTTACTGCCTCCAGCCTTTACTCCCGCATTGTTCTCACTTAGAATGATCTAAGACTTCTTTTATGACTAAGGCACAAGTAACCCAATTTATAAAGTTTTTCTGACCCATCTCTGAGCTCCAACTAAAATTTTAATGACTCTTTCCATATTTATATTTCTTCACTGTGCTCATACCACTACCATAACTCCTATCACAATTTTTTCACAGCATATATTTAACAATGCATTCAATCAGAACAAATAGCTTAAAGACCAATAAGGCCATATCTTCTAACAGTGAGCCCTGCCACAATGAATTCTCATTAAATTTCGGTTTGGGTTTGGTTTTGCCCCCACAGCTTTACGGCAGGGATTATATTTATCTGAATCATCGGTAAATGTCAGTTCAATAAATGAATAGACAATGGATTGAGTAAACAAACAAATAATGCACCAGAATGACAAAAGAAGAATAAGAAATTGAAGGAAGGGTGCTAGACTCTAAGTTTTAAAATATTTCAGAAATGGGAGAAAAAAAAAGAGGACATATGTAATGCTGTAATACTTTTAACAATAAAGTTTTAAAGGAAAAGATTTCAGAAAATTGAAGACCCTATCAGAAATAACCAACCTGAGAAAATATGGTTACAAGAAAAACTATTATTTGAACAAGATTACTTCCTTAGAGACTTCAAATTAATCCTTTTGTGCACTCCCTTCTCTAATCCTCCCAAACACAATTTGCTTAAGCAATTTCCTTTGTTATTCCCCAGTTTTCTCCCAATGCAATCACTGCCATATAACCAAAGGGACAGAGAGAAGGCTAGTAAATGCTCTGACCTGGTGAACCATCACTTGGGGCTGAATGCATAGGCCACAGCCCCCTATAGTTCTTGTGGGTAAGCCTCAATCAGAAGAGAAAGGAGGAAAGATTTGGGGGACTGTAGCCAAAAGCTAATTGTCTATAGAGTCCCTATAGGACCAACTGGAATGAGAACAAAGAGAATACTCATATGTTTTATCATGCCCCTTTATTGCAATGTGTGTGCACATATATGTCTGCACATACACACAGACATATATACACACTTCTAAAAATTTTTGTTTTTCATGATTATAGTAATTAAAACTTTGAAACTACTGCATTGGTTTGAGTTTCCCCTTAAAATACATGATTGCTCTCACAAAATGTCATTTCAATTACAGAAACCTTATAATGAACCAAAAATATCTTCCCATGCACTCTTGGCTTATGAAGTACCCACTAACTGTGACGAGCACTAGTTGAGATTTGGGTTTTTTTCTATTATTAATAAAAGGATGAAAATGAAATGAGTTGGCTTTTAGAGATCATTATCAACCATCTAGATAGCAAAGGTCTTTCAGAAGCTGTTTTGCATTTTGCCCTATCATCATCACAACAATAGATAGAGCTCCTTAGAAACCTAAAGAAATTAATAAATAAATCAAATGATAACAATATTGATCTAGCAGCCAAACAGAGAAAGGCTTACTATTTCTTTCTGTAAAAAGGCTTCATCTTTGCCTGATAATGCTTAGCATAGGTGAAAGCAAAATGTATGTTTCAAGGTAACTCTCAGGAATTCCCACACAAAAACTTAACTCTCTTCCAGAAAATAGAAAGCTGGTTTGAAAACCAATTCAACAACTGGCCAGAAAAAGATGTTTGAAGAGGTAAGAGAAAATGAAGACAAGAACACATCTGGATATATTTTTTTACATGAAGTTAAGATATTAATTCTGAATTATGCAAAAATAAAATATCTGTTGGGAGACTGAACTAGAAATGCCAATCATTTGCTTCTTCTGACTGTCATTTCCTTCAAAGCCTGTAGCCTCTTCCGCTTTTTGCCTTCTTGCACAGGCTACTCCTGCAGCCCCAAAAGGAGGAAACAATGAAATGTGGAAGCCAAAATGTACTGTTCCCAAAAGTTCATTTTTAAATTTTCAGAGGTTTTTCTGAACCTGTAGTTAAGCATTGGCGTTATTAAAAATCAAATTAGATAAATTTATGGTTAAATAAATTATCTTAAAAGCAAAGGCAACAATTACTGAAAAATGCATCATTTTTAATTTTTTTTTACTATATTTTATCATTATCTATGCTGTGAGAGTTAATTCTGTATATTATATCTATATGGTAGACTATGCATCTATTCTCAACTCCTCATTCAGTGATGCCTTTTGGTAGTTTGAAATCAGCATGGAATTATTTATTATGGAAATAGGCAGATGTTACAAATCAGGACTTGGACATCTCTGGGGAGAGATGACTGGTCTCCAGGACTCAATATTCTGCCTCCTACTTCTGGTCCTTTGGAAGGTCTGGCGGAACTCTCTGCCCCTGTGTCCTCCAAATAACTCCTTGTTTCTTAACTTGTTTGAGTAGACATGTGCTACTTTCCAATGAATAACCAATGACTGAGAATTGAACATTTTCAGAAGGAAACATCTTATCACATGTTTTAGAGTTGGGACTTGCATCAGCTTAGGCTTGCACCAACCAATCAAAAAAATGTGCAAGTATCTATTCAAAACAAGACTCTAGGCTAAGTCATTTAGGAAGTGAAGGATTGCATAGGATATTGCTCTAGACACATAGGGTGTGGTGCTGAGGATGGGTGAAGGGAAGAAAAGGAACCTGCACCAGGCAGCACATGGAAGCAGGAACAGAAAAAGCTTTTCATACTGCATGCTGCCCTCTATGCTTCATTGCCAGGGTCTTTGAACAGAAGTTGACAGTCCAGAAAAACCCATATTAGCTCCCTTACATTTCCAGTTATTATTCTATTCACTGTTTTTGTACCTCGGGCCATCCTATTTACATAATGAGGAGAGATTTGGTGGAGAGGAGGGACATGCATTGATTGTCAAGGGTCTGTCTTGTTAATTTACACTGTAAATAATACACTTGTTTCCCATGTTCCTGCTTTAGGAGACATTCTGTTAATTTCAGTCATAATCTTATTTTCCCAAAATTTGGCAGCACAATTTTTAGAAGAATATTTATATGGGTAGAGATAGTCATTATTTGATGCCACTTTAGGCTTTAGCCAGTATGTTTCTGTGAGTCAGATACAATCAGTTAGCATGCCAGCTGAGAGCAGAGCTAGCCTACATGGGACTGCTTTCTGGGCATTTAAGCTGGAGAATGATTTCCCTTACGCATGTTTGGACCCATATTCTCATCCACTCACTGGCCCTGTTTGTGGATAAACATTAAAGGCTGTGACTGGGATCAGCCGCACAATTTTCAGGGTTAGGTGCAAAATGAAAATATGGGGCCTCTTATTTAAAGAACAGACAAAAGTTTTTTTTTTCTTTTTTTCTACAGTCTCTCCCTGAGCCTGTCATGGTGGTTTTCATATGCTATTATGTCATGCTCCCTCAGGCACAGGATATTCATAGGGTGTGGATAAAGCCTTCCAGGTGCCTAGAGCTCTGAACTGGGCAGCATCAGGAAGCGGGTAGCCAAGAACCTGACTCAGGGCGATGGGGAAGCAGTGGGAAGTAGGGCTGCCAGTGAAGTGAGATTCCAAGCCCCAGGTCATGCTCCATTGTATCATTGGACTTCATTTACAAAACACAAAGACAAAATATATAATATATTATATTATATAATATGTTATAAATATATAATACATTATATATAAATATATAATACATATTATAAAATATATAATATATTATATTATATATTTCAAAATGGTGACCACAGAGCATAAACCCCCAACCACAAGGCCCCTTCTGAGCACAGGAACTATGCAATTGCATGTAGCCCATGCCCATAAAGCTGTCTCCTCATTGTAAATTCCTTGTCTATGGGGGTATCAGTAGCACTTTGTAAGAGCACATGCTGAAGATTACATATGACTAAGCAAAGAATGGGGAAGATGGTCAGAAAGAACAACAGATGCTCAGGAAGAGAGAATGAGAGAAGCCCAGCTGGGAAAGGGACCAGCACCATAATGTTTCCAAGTCGCTGATGACTGGCTCTCAGTCTATCCCTGTTGTGGTTTGAAATAAAATATATTTGAAGACACTTGTTTTAAGTGACCAATCTTAGCATAAAAATAGCTCAGGATGTATTTGCCAAAAAATGTACTCAACTCTAACAGAAAAGTGAAATTCAAAGTCTCTGCCTGTGCTTTGGGGAAAAGGAAACAGCTCAAGCCAGTCTCTGGCAATTTTCAATGTTAACAAGTTCCAGGTAGATTTGGAAATTTTCTCCTTGCTGTTCTGGCCAACCCCAATCAGCTGGAAGATTCTTTCAGATATATTTCCCCTTTCGTTAATAAAAAACCCAAAGTGCTATCACTTAAAACTCCCTTCTCTATCTGACGGCTGCCTTCTTAAGAGAACGGTGAGCAAAATGAGCTCAGCTTTTGGGCGAGTCCTTGGAGCCTTCTTCAGTTCCATGTCAGGTAATAACCTCCTCACTGGGACCTGATGTGGGTGAGCAAGTGTGGGGGTCTCTTAGATGGACCACCAGGAGAATAACCCACAAGCTTCTCACAAAATAGGGGGGGGAGCAGTAAACCACAAGAAAAAGGCAGAGGCTGGTGAGATACACACACACACACACACACACACACACACACACACACACACACACAGAGATCCTCTCTGAATTGTCTTTTCAAATACAAATTAAGATCAGACATCCTTCCTGAATGTTCAGGAAACTTCTGCTTATTTAGATCAGCACCTGGCTTGCTCTTTTATTCAGCAATAAAGATATTCTTATTTCTGGTTGCAGATACTCCCCACCCCCACCACCATCTGCTTCCTAATTTCTGTTTACCACTGCCCTCGAGTGTTATGACATATGGAAAACTCCATTGACTCAGCTCAGCCTCTCTCTGCTAGGAATTACACACAAGTGCGTAGAAAAAAAGTCTTCTGGTAGAGTATCTCTCTGCACTGTTGGTTTTATAAGGTTGTTGAGGATTCTTAATCTGATCTTTGACTCAACTCAAGTATTCTCCCGAGAATTAAAAAATAGAAACCCACTATTTCTAGGGACAAGGAGACCTGACCTTAGCATACAGTAATTCTGTCAGTCTGTCATTGGGAAAAATATAACTGCGTATACTGGATAATGTTGTAGTAATATATGGAAATGTTTAAAAATGTTAAAAAGGTTTTAAAGTGAGTTAACTTTCCTGAAACCTAAATCGTGATATTAAGGACACAGACCCCACTACCCTGAATGTGTATAGCCTATAGATAAGGATTTGAACTTTGCTGACTTAGAGTGACATGCTATGATCACCATATGTGTGAGTGACATACTTTCCCCAGATATGCACCTATGAGTACACACTCAGCTCCACCCCCGCCCCTACCATTACTGTGCCACCTCCATGGCTGCTCCTGGCCCTGCTCCCTGGAAGAACTGAGAACAAGTGAACGCCTTCTTCCATACTCTAAACCTGGACACACTTAAGGTGAGTGCTCCTACTCTGTCTCTGCCATCATCAAGCCTCATTCTTCTTCCTACGAAGTTTGTCTCTGTCTTGAACTAATTCCTCATACATGGTATTTCTGGGCTATGTCAGTTAAGCTTCTGAATTTAATGCGAATTTGAATTGTAAGCAAATAGAATGTGTGCTAGTGCTTGTAACTGGGAAGTCCCAGGTATGTATTTCAGGTACAGCTGGATCCAAGAATTAGAATAACACCATCTTATCTCTCTCTCTCTCTCTCTCTCTCTCTCTCTCTCTCTCTCTCTCTCTCTCTCTCTCTCTCTCATCTCTATTGAGCTTTTTTTCTAACTTACTGTATCATAGCTCCAGGTTTGCCTCGTATTCACAACTAATTATTCCCGAGGAGTGAAAATGAACAACTCTCTGCACACTCAAATTAGTTCCCTCAAAGGACTCTTGATTGCACCATGCGGGTCATAAATGTATCTCTAGTATAATCGCTGAGCCCAAACAATACAGATCTGGGGCCAGCGTGGTGCAAGTATCTGTTGGGGTGATAGAGACACATATTTGAAAGTTCAAGTAGAAGTGCTTGAAATAGTCAATGGCAGGAGGAGAAGGTGCTGGGCAAACAAAAAGTACCTGGAGTACACAGACAGACCTTGAGCCATCTGGGCCTCGTACAGAGGATCATCTAGTATATGTAGGCTTCGGATACATCCTAATTCTCCAGGTTGATTCTGAGCTGTGGCAAGCACAGTGTGACCAACATGCCTCACTTTCATACAATGTACATTTCTTAATAGAGTTTAGAGCAATCTTTCTCTCTCTCTGAAGATGATCTGTCACAGTACTTACTTGTATTGAAATCACAGTTCAAGAAGAAGGGGGAAAAGAAGAAGCTGTCACATAGAATCAAAGTTTAACTAAGGGAAAAATTTCCTCTCTATTGCTGACATTGCCAAGAGATTACTCAAAGCCCATTTTGACTGTCAAATTGCACATACAATAAGGACAAAGACGATCATCTTATCTTGGAAGTAAGAATGAAAGTGGATACCATGCAAAGTACACTCTGCTTAATAAATGAGCTGCCATATGCAATTGCAGCTGAAGCCCCCTTCTGGATGGGAACATGAATTCAGTTGCAGTAATGAGACTAATTTACTAAGGGGTTTGTGGATCTAGTCTCTTAGCTGGTTGAATCACACCAGGAAGAAACACCAAGGGCTCCAGCAGAGCCTTCAACTAGGATGCTGAAAGCTGGTGAGTCATGGATTACACACCAGCTGCTTTGTCAGATGGAAGACCCTGGGGTACAGAGAGCAGAGCACAGAATTCTGGACCCACAGAGATCATACTAGTATAAATGGATTTTTCTACATTTTTGAAGTACAGGGAAAAGTCAAGAGGAACCTACTTGTTAAACTTGAACCCTAACTTTTCTGGGTATTATCAACTCTCTGAAGGCAAGCCTTGGTTTTGAAATATAGAGGTTGCCTGGTGCAAATAAATGGCCCTTCTCCTATTAATCACAGCCTTTTGTTGAGTGTCAAAAAGAGAAAAAGCAGAGAAAACTATTATAATTTTGCCTTTGGAATACAGATACTGTGTTATTCCTAAATCTTTAGATTGACCTAATTCACAACATTGAATCATTTAGACATTTAAAAACACATACACACACCTTTGGGGACACTAATTTGTAAATGGTTTCAAAGTCTCTAACTATCCTTTCTATTCAAACAACTAATTCAGGTCTTTTTAGATTTTTAGGATGAAAGGAGTGGTTCTCAAACTCTAAGCTTAGAGTTATCTGAGGGACTGGTTAAATTGTAACACCACATCCCAGAATTTCTGATTCAGTAGCCCCGGAGTGTGGCCCAATAATTCACATTTCTAACAATTTCCCAGGTGATACTGATGCTATTGGTCTGGGAAACAAAGCACTGAACTATAAAAGAAATGATAAATGAAAGAATCCAGCCCATCCCTTTATACCTAAAGGGCATTTAGGAAGGGATCAAAGCTACCTGAATAAGCACTCCTCTAACTTTAAAGTGCCAATCACTTCCCTGGGCATCTGGATGGAGTATGCATATCCCAGTTCACTAGGTTTCAGGGAGGGGCTGAGACTCTGCATTTCTAACCAAATCCCAATCTGCTGGTCTGAGAATCACTGTTTGTACTCCATAATAAAAGAGCTGACCTCTTTGTGCAAGGCTATTATCCATGGAACAACAACATTTCATTCCAATAAACCATCCACTGTAAATAAACTCCTTGCATAGGGGGAGCATAATTCTACTTTTTGGATCAATCATATTCTATCCAAAGTGTGTGGCATAGAGGAGAACTAAGTCAATTTAACAATATATCTACTATTTGCATGGCAATCTTTACTGTCAGCAACTCAAAAAATAAAATAGGGCTGCTCTAATCACATATCTGGTCCCTAATAATTGTTTTAAGATCTCAGGAAATTAAATTGCTGTAAGCAATCATCAAAAAATAGTCTATATCCTACCAAAAATATATATAACAGCACAAAGCAATTAAGAATAGCTTAGATCATTGTGCTGTTCTTGCAACTTTTGTGCAAGTCAGATACCTTTCAAAGTAAAAATATTAGAAAAGTAGGTTTGGAATTTCTTCTGTATCTTAAGAAAATTACGTTTTATACATATGAATGTACAAGTAAACAACCTATTTAAGAGGAAGATAAGTGAATTAATTTCTTCCAGTACGCCTCTTGGCATTTCAAGTTAGAAAATATTATTTGATAGGGCAACTTCACTCATAAACCAAACTTTTATAATTAAATTAGTGGCCTGGCCCGCCCCAATTGGCCAGATCAGGGCCAGGCTGGCTAGGAGGAGGGGCCATTGGCCCCTATTGGGGTTGGGGGGAAATTGGGGGTGGGGCTGGCCGAGGGGGATGAGGGGAGGAGACCAAATCTGATCTTTGCAGCATCAAGCTGGAAGGGAATAAAAACAAGAAACTACAGTAAATACTCAATAATTTTAAAATAGCAACATCAATTATGGTTTATTAATTCAATGATGTCACCATGAGAAGTCATAGGTCTATAAAAAAGCTGTGATAACATGGGAAATGCTTATATCTAAGGAATAAAAAATTAATTGTATACATTGTAGGATGATAAGCAAGTAAAACTTCTAATAAAAATGAATAGAGGGGAAATGTACAAAAATATAATTATATATATCCAGGCAGGATTATGGCTAATCTTAGCTTTTATTTTCTTTTTCAGACTTTGTAGAATGTCTTTATTATCAACCTATGATACTTTATTAATAGAGAAAAAGCATGTGTAAATAATCAAAACCAGTCCTGAACTACACATTGTATCTTTATTTAATAACTAGAGGCCTGGTGCATGAAATTTGTGCACTGGGGAGGAGGGGGTGTCCCTCAGTCCAACCTGTATCCTCTCCAATCTGGGACCCCTCAGGGTATGTCTGACTGCCTGGCCGTCGGGCATCCATTTCACAATCCAGGACTGCTGGCTCCCAACTGCTCACCTGCCTGCCTGATTGCCCTACGTGCTTCTGCCTACCAGCCTGATCACCCCCTAATTGCTCCCCTGCCAGCCCAATCATTCCCAACTACCCTCCCCTGAAAACCCAGTCACCCTCAAATGCCCTCCCCTGCATATTCTCTATTTATTAGATAGTGTTTTTTCTTTAACATATTGGACAGCCCTAACTGGCTCAGTGGATGGAGCATTGACCTGCAGACTCAGGGGTCCCAGGTTAGGTTCCGGTCAAGAGCATGTACCTTGGTTGGGGCACATACCCAGTGGGGAGTGTGTAGGAGGCATCTGATCAATGATTCTTTCTCATAGATATTTCTAGCTCTCTATCCCTTTTCCTTCCACTCTGTAAAAAAATCAATAAAATTTATTTTTTTTAAAGAAACATTTAAGATTCCTCCATATCTGCCTGGCCGGTGTGACTCAGTGGTTGAGACCCCAGGCTGCTGCCACTGGGAGGGGATCACGGCATGGTGAGTGAACTTTTTTTTTGTTTTTTATAAAAGTTCAGGAGGGCCTCTGGGCTGCATTCTGCCAGGCCACTTACTCCACAGGCTCTCAGCGGCAGCCCTCCCTGAGACTGGAGGACAATGGCAGGGCTGAGAGGACTGAGCACCGCCATCTTGTGGCTATGGGTGCTGCCATTTTTTGTGTGAAGTGATAATTAATTTGTATATCACTCTTTTATTAGATAGGATGCATTAAGGCAGTCATTGTTCCTGAGGCTTGAATCTCTTTCAAAATCACCATAAATTAAAGCTGCTATCTCTAGGAGGGCATCATCTCAACCCCATGAATTCTTCAGTCTAATCAAACCACATATTTTGTTCCACAGAGCCCATAGTGTGCTGGATTACCCTGTAGATTCTGAAGAGAGAGATTCCAAACTTGAATCTTGGCTCTAATGCTTTGTTGCTTTGCCACTACATTGAATCTGGTATGACTATAGCCCCTCACAACTCACCCACCTTCTGCCCAAGAGAAGCAGCTTTGTGGCTGCAGCCTAACAGCCTTAGAGTCATTTATGTCTCTCGGGAGAGGCAGCCCTGCAAGGTGGCCTCTGTGATTAGTAACACACCTAGGTGTCACTCCCAAGATGCCGTTCCATAGGCTCTGCACCTTGTGCAAATGATCAAAGCTCTCTGTGTTTCAGTTTCCTCATGTATGCCTCAAGTGTCCCTCGTCCATGAAAAGGTGGTGGGTTTTAAATAAGATAATGTGACAGAACAGTCATTGCCAGCCTAGCACATAGTAAATATTCAATTTTTCCATAAATTGTGGGAAGGGAGCATCTTTGCTTTTACCCTGTTATCTTTGAAACTTCAATGGTAGGGCACAGGAATTTGAGGAACAAAAGGGACTTGATATTCTCTAAGCCAGCAGAGATTTATATCTGCAAAGGGAGAGGCCTGATGCATAGATAGAACAACCAGACCAATTGGGTATATGAAATCCCCTCCTGAGTTTCAGTAACCATGAAAAACCAGAAGAACCTATCTTCAACTCAACCTACTGCTACCCACAGATAATATACAATTTGGTTTGTTCCATCTTGAGCACAGGAAGTTCAACATGTGAACAGTAACTACAAGGGGGAGAAATTTGAGCCCTAATCAGACACACTTTTCAATGTTTACTATAATTACTCATGTAACAGGCCTTCTTTTGTTTGCTTTTGGGGGTTGTTCCAACCAGGTATTTGCTTCTCATCTTGAGGATGTGGCTGAAGTTTATTGTGACAAGCTGGGAGAAGGTGCCATGCTGGGGTGAGAAAATGGGCTTGAGCAAATAAAGGGAGGTGAGTTAGATTCAATGTGTCCTCAGCTAAAGGCTTCTTTTATCTCTCAAATAAGAAGTAGCTGGAGAAACTTGGTTCTTCAAAAATGGAATTCCATCGTGTTCCCTGTTTACCCCAATGTCTAGAACAGTACCTGACATATTCTGGGGGCCTAGTACATGCTGAATGAACAAAGCAATCAATCAGTACCATTTCAAAAGTTCCTATAAAAAATCGAGTTTACAAGATCTGAATAGCTAATTATATTTTCTAAGTATGCTATGTTTGTAAAATTTTAAAATATATACATTTTTTGAAAAACAGATAAGTAGCATGATTTTTTATGTAAATGATGCAGAAAGAAACTTCAGAAAGGAATATTAAAAAATCACATTAACAGTGGGGGAAGGAGCAATACTTAACATATTTTTCACATTCATATCTTTTATGCTGTCCAAGAAAAAAACTGCTGAATGTTTGGGTCTGTATTCTAAATTGTGAAAATGAATTAAACATGTGCCCATTTTTGGCCAAGGTAAAACCCTTTTGATATCCATGCTACAGCAATGTTCTAAGACAGTGGTTGGCAAACTGTGGCTCGCGAGCCACATGCGGCTCTTTGTCCCCATGAGTGTGGCTCTTCCACAAAATACCACGGCCTGGGCGAGTCTGTTTTGAAGAGATGGCGTTAGAAGAGGTTTAAGTTTAAAAAGGTTGGCTCTCAAAATAAGTTTCAGTCATTGTACTGTTGATATTTGGCTCTGTTGACTAATGAGTTTGCCAACAACTGTTCTAAGACAATCCAAACAGTGTCTTCAAAATATGTATTAGTGTTATTCTGCAACCATTAAAAGTTCTACTGCTATTCAAAACTGATTTTGCCCATAAAATGGGCTAAAAGGTAAGCATTTGGTGTGAAGTTTCAGATTTTTAAATCATCCAAAAGAGATTTGGCCAAAAAAGAAAAAAAAATGCTGAGTTTATTATACTTTTATGTTTGCATTACATAGGTTTCAATATTTCTATAATAGAAAATCTTATAATGGTTACTTATGTTCTATCTTTTTTTTCTAAATGTATAATTAGTTTTAAATTTTATCCACTTAAAAATATTATGTCACCTATACTTTATTTCAGCAAGTGCTGGAATTAAACTAATCAATTTACATCTAATGGACTCAGGGTGGAATTTTCAGTATATTCTTAAGACATGTAAGTTGCTACCAGCTTTACTCAGCACATGATGGATAGCTTCTATTTTAAAATATGGCATTTGTTGTGATATCATTTAAATTACTTTTCTGTTGGGAGCATGCGTTCTTTGGAGTTACAATAATACAAAGGGAAATTATACATTATATTCCTTCTTTATCTTCCTTTATAGTCATTATTGCAGTTACTTTCAATCAGGTACAATTACATTAGAGAAAACAGAATTTTGCATTTATATTTAGAACAATTCTATTTAGAAAATGCATTTCAGTTCTTAGTTAATTACAGAAGAAAAATGGAAGCCATTTTAAAAATAAATAAGAATAAAGGCTCAAAAGTAGTAGAATTCACATATAAAGTAAAGTGCTTTGTAGAAGCAATAATTTAGAGTTCTCACAAACTCAGTTAACAATAGCAGTCACTATACCATAATTATATGGTAAGAAAACTATTTTTAGATCTTTTTATTTACTACTACAGGCCCAGTGCACAAATTCCTGCACCTTAAAAGTAACTGTGGGCCATGAGACTATGGTGGGCACAGGGGCAAATCTTGGCCCATCCTCTGCATCCCCGCCTGGCCCCTCCCATTGCAGCCCCTGGTCCCACCCTGTTCCCACTGCCACCACTCCCACACATTGATGGCATTGGCCCCCCCTCACTCACACTAACAGTGTGGAGTGATTGGGGCCAGCAGTGAGCTGCAGCTGCTTCCCTGATTGCCCCTCAGGAGCAGGGGGAGGTGGAGAAGCCCTCAGGGGTGATTGGGGCCAGCAGCCGCTGCTCACACCCACTGAAGGTGCCGAGCAATCTTGGCCAGCATTGGGCACTGGCAGCGGGAGCAAATAGGGCTGGCACCAGCAGCAATTGCCAGCACTAGGCGGGACCGCAGTGCATGGAAGCAAAGAATTTTCAGTAATGACCAGAGGCTTGCCCCAATGATAGTGACCTGCACCCTACCTTGGTCTGGTTCTCCCATCCAGCTGCGCCTAACACCGGCCATGTTCCATGCGCCCCTGGTAGTCAGCGCATGTCATAGCGACTGGATGTTCTGTTGTTCCGCCATTTGGTTTATTAGCATATTAGCCTTTTATTATGTAGGATAACTATTATTTATACTCATTATGGAAATTTTGGAAACTCAGATAAAAGTGCAACAATAAATTAAGATCACCCTGTGGTCACTATATCTAGATGAAACCACTATAAACATTTTGCTGCATTTTAAGTCTATTTTTTGCTTATAAAGAATGCAAATATCAAGAGCCCATTATATTTTATAAAATTGGCATCAGCCAATATACTCTGTTTTATAACCTAATTACTCATTTGGATAATATATAGTAACATATCCCCATTTATTAACAGTCCTTCTTAATTACTGCATACTTTGCAGTGTTATATCTACACCATAACTTAAAAATCTCATAACTTATTTCATCCATCTCATGTTGTTAGAAATTTGGAGTATTTTTATGTTTTTCTCTTATGAATGATGCTATAATCGATGACACTCTAAAAAATTTCACATCTCTCTTTCCATTTGATATATTATTTGAAATCAAGTTTCTGGGTCACCACATATGGGTATATTTCAGTATTTTGAAATAAAATGATAAAATTTTCTAAAAGTTGTCATTAAGACTCCTACAAACAATTCCAAATATCGCTATCCTTATAAGCTTTTTATAAAAATAATTGCCAATTTTAATATCATTTATTTGTTTCTTTGAACTTTACTTCATGATTGGTGAGATTAAGTATATCTACCAGTGACAACTTCACCTACCCCCTGTAATCACCACACTTTTGTCCATGTCTTTTTTTTTTCTTTAATGAACCAACTGAACTACCAAGCAAAATAGATACAGAACCATAGAGAACAGGCAGACAACTCTGGTTGGTGGGAGTATTAGGGGAAGGGTGTGGTGGTGGTAGTGAAGGGAGTAAGTAAAAAGTCATTTAAAAAAATCTCCTTCAGTTTAATTCAACCACCTTATCTGAAGTTTACCAGGTTATAGGCATAGAGAGGAGTGCTGAGGATAGAAAATTAATGAGATATGGGCCCTATTGTCAAGAGTTTCACAGTCTAGTAGAAAAATAGATATGTGAATGACTTATTCCAAACTATTAATGTAAGTGTTATATGGACATATGAATAACATGCCAGGAAATTACAGATAAGGAAGCAGGAACGTCTATGGAGGATTAGTAAAGGATATGCAGAAGCTGTAGGTTTAGCTGGGCTTTGACAAATAAATGAGCCTTCACCAGGCAGGTGGGAGATAGAAGAGAATGTCCAGCAGGACTGATAGAGGAGACAATTAACATATTGTGAAGGACATATGAAGCCAGCCAAGAATTTGAGCTATATCAGTGGGAAATAGGGATTCATTGATATGTTTTTGTTTTTAAATATATTTTGATTGATTTCAGAGAGGAAGGGAGAGGGAGAGAGAGATAGAAACATCAATGATGAGAGAAAATCATTGATTGGCTGCCTCCTGCACACCCCCAACTGGGGATTAAGCCCCCAACCTAGCATGTGCCCTTGACTGGAATCAAACCTGGGACCCTTCAGTCTATAGTCCGATACTCTACTGAGCCAAACCAGCTAGGGCCATTGACATGTTTTTGAGCCAAGAATGGTCATATGAGTTCTGGGTTTTAGAAAGTAGAAGTAAAGAAGTTTTGGGTTCATTTAGAAAATTAGAGAGAGAATTAGGTCAAGGATAACAGCAAGATACTTTTAGCTTGAGCGGTTCAATGTTGAGTGATATATTTACTTTAAAACATACAAGCATGAGGAAGAGGTAACTCATTTTGAAAAATCATTCCTTTTTAAAAATTCCTAAAACATAGTAGCTATGGAGAATGTATTATTTTCCCCAAATCAGTTGTTTTGACCAGTGGGTGGAAGTGACATTGTGCCAGTTCCTGCCTAGACTTCAAGAAGGGTTTTCACATACTAATCTGGGAACTTTAAGTCTCCACGAGGAAAAGATACCCCAAGGGAGTCTGCTGTTGCCAGAAAAATAGACACACATGGAGCAGACCTGAATGAAACCCACAATTTGGAGCCAAGCCCAGCTGGGCCCACTCTTGTCCAGCTAACCCCTCGGACAACCTACCATGGGTAAGCCACTGAGTTTTAACCTGGTTTGTATGAAGCATTATTATGGCAACAACTATCATATGCACTGGTATTTTCTGTTTCTTTTAATTTCTAGATCCAGCCCATCTCTACTTAAAGACACTTCTAGCTCTAGCTCGTTTTGCTCAGTGGATAGAACGTCTGCCTGCGAACTAAGGGGTCCCAGGTTTGATTCCGTTCAAGAGCACATGTGAGGTTGTGGGCTTGGTACCAAATGGGAGGGGGGATGCAGGAGGCAGCTGATTGGTGATTCTCTCTCATCATTGATGTTTCTATCTCTCTCTCCCCTCTCCTTTCCTCTCTGAAATCAATAAAAATATATATATATTTTAAAGACACCTCTAAAGAACATGGATTGAGCTAGTAAAATCCCTATGCAGTATCTGGAATGTAGAATAATACAATTGGAAGTTTGTAATGATTAAATGTAGCCCAGTCCTTACAGGTGAAAAACGATGTCATTTCATCAACCAGAATTTGCTGAATTTCCATCCAGAATTAAAGTACTCACATGCTATATATAAGAAATGGATTGACCATTGATCCTGCTGGGCTGCCATGAATTATAATAAAATACTAAAAGGACAAGACGTGAGCTCAGCTTCCTGTTACGAATAAGAATATTTGCATCTCTATTAATCTCCTGATCATATTATATGTAAGCAGCAACCTGCTGCATGGTGTGGAGGCTTTTTAATCAGCTTGTAATAAGTTTCCCCATTCTGCTCATTAAGATTAAAAAAGGTTTGCTAGGGAAATGGTCTATTAGCTTGTAATTTGCTCTCACATGCAAATTAAGAGATAATTAGTTTTGAATGTCTGGAGATGTCAAATCTGTGTGTTTGACACATTTTCATATGTAGCCAACATCCAAAGTTCAAGTGTCTTCAGAGAAAAGAAAGGTTTTTTAAAAGCTAAAAGAAATTAAACTACATTCCATTCTGAATGTACACTATTCAAGTAAATGTTACAGGTGCCACAGACTTCACCTATAATTCAGAACAAACCTTTTAATATTTTGGAAAGGTCAACAGAAGTCTACATGTCACCATATTTCCCTTCTCTTTCTCAAAGGCCAGATGTTCTTTGAAACACAGTTAAACCAAGATTTGCATTATTTTAAGTAATTAGAGGCAAATATATGTGCCTTCCATTAACTTAAAGTAGCACTTTTTTGTCTAACATTTTAAAAGTAAATACACTGTTTCTTCGTCGACATATAAACAGGCAGTATAAGGCTGAAATGATTTCTTACTTTTTATAAAGTGTTATTCGGGCTTCTCTTATTCTTCTAAATTTAGGGAAACAGATCATGTTTCATGATCAACTTCAAAATGTCTGAGGTAAATGCCTCTAAATTTGAATTAAAATATGAGTTCTTGGTAGGGAACTTCTCCCTCTTACAGGTGAGCCACGTCTTGTTAGAAAGATTTCTTTATTTGGAAGTGGGCCTGGTAGCTCGCCTAGCCCAGCATGAGGGCATGTCTTCTGAAAAGTATTTTTCCCTACTTATAATGTAACCAAAATATATAATAGTCAAATCACATCTGGTTAGGCTACTAACACATTACCTTTTTAGAAAAGAATAAAATTGTATGCAGTTAGGATTATAATGCAGGTGACTGCCATATCTAAACGGTAGTCAGGGCACCATCCCTAGGAATGCAGAAATGTAAAGCTTTGTTTCTAAAAGGTGGACTAGAAAGCATATTTTTCTAACTGCTTCTTTGAATATATAATTCATTCCTACAATAAAATGATTGGTCCACCAAAAGGTTTTTGAAAGCCTGTGGTATGTGAGGCATGCCAAAATTAGTAAAACAGCCAGTGGCAGACCAAATACTGCTGGTTCTCACAGAGAGAGAGAGCATTTCTCCCAACTATAGAGAATAGATGAAACTTAAATACGGAAAGAGAAGAGGGCATTCTAGGAAAAGGAAATGAAAGATATTGGCACAGATAGCAGGGACCAGGAAGGTATTTCTTTCAGGCAGTGTTGTTTAACTACAGCATGGGGAAAAGGAAAAAGTAACCTAGAAAATTATACTAATAGCAGATGGGGTGGAGGTGAGTCAAATACCAGTCTAAGAAATTTGGAAACTAGTTTGTGAGTCTCTAAACATTTAGACCAGGAGGATAATGTGTTAAAAACTTCTGAAAAGTTAATGGATTCGAATGAAGATATATTAAGTGAGAAGTCCCACTAGGGAATTATTTCTGTTTGAGATGAGTTTTCTAGACCTTCAAATTCCTGGAGTTTGATATCAACAAAAACTGAACGGCTCTGTATTACGTAACTAAAATCAAGTGAGAATTCAGACACTAATTTAGCATAAGACATTGAAGACATTTTCACAGTGGAAAAAAACTGATTATCTTCCCGCCATCCAATCTTTCACTATGAGACGTATTCATATTCTAGCAAGAGACTCTTCCAGAGTAAAGACAATCTCTTAGCCCATCCCCAAGGACAGGTTTACATGGAAACTAGCAAATGTGTGATCAGTGGATAGTACTGTACACAATGCCTGTAGTTAACAATACTGCACTGCGCGGTTAAATTTTTTGTTAAGTGAGTATATCTCATGTTAAGTGTTTTTACCACAAAAGAGGGGAGGTCACAAAGACACCTTAGGAGGTGATAGAAATGCTTATTATCTTGATTGCAGTGGTTTCACCAGTGTATGCATATGTAAAACTCATCTAATCGTATCCATTAAAATCTGCAGTTTTTTGTATATAAATTATACATCAATAAAGATTTTTTAAATGCAAAGAACCTAAAGGTCATAAAGAAGGAGAAATAATTATTGGGAAGATGGAGTTAAATATCTGCATCTGGGGTCAAATCTCAGAAATAAAATAGACTAGAATAGAGAAGCCACCTCAAATTCCTACCACCTCATGGATACTTTCTGGCTGAAGTATGAAATACAAGACTTATGGGTATTTGGGGGGACTTTGTTTATACACATTACTGGTTAACAGTAAGATCATTCTAAAAGAGCCATCATACCACCCATCCATTGCACAATAAGAAGCATTTTTCTGTGGTTATATTTATTTTGTTCAGTGGGAGGTAACACAGACCCTAATGTGAAATGGAAATGACATGGAAAAGCAAAGGAGAGAAATAGAGAGAGGGGTGAATCCACAGGATATGGCCACTGAGGAAATCTGGAGAACAGCAAAAAACAGGATGGAGTAGAAAAATTCCATCCCAACCCTAGATTTTCAGCCTGGATGACTAAAAGAATGGCAACAGCATTAGGTGATATTCGTAAGTCAGAACTAGTTTGATTTCTGACATGAATTTGTATGCCTTTGGGCTATCCAGATGCCCAGCACACAAGTGAAACTGTTCTAAAGTGTCCAGGGATTAATACAAGCATAATTCATTTTATTGTACCTCACTTTACTGCATTTCACAGATATTTCATTTCTTATAAATTGAAGGTTTATGGCAATCCTGCATTGAAATAAATTATTAGCCCTATAAAAGATTACAAACTAGCTGAAGGCTCAAATGATGGTTAGCATTTTTTAGAATAAAGTACTTTATTAATTAAAGTTTACATATTTTAAGTCATTATGCACACTTAATAGATTATAATATAGTATAAACATATATACACCAGGAAACCAAAAAGTTTGTGTGACTCACTTTATTGTGATATTTGCTGTGGTCTGGGACCAAACCCTCAATATCTTTGAGGTAAGCCTGTATAAAGAATTAGGCACTGTCTACTAAATTAAACTATGACAAGATACTTGAAACAAATGTTAATGGGAAAGTATAGAAAGAGAAGGATTTTTTTTTCAAATACCCCATGGGTTTGGGGAAGAAGGAAAGGAACCCAGAAAGGCAGAGTAAGACTATTCAGAGAGGAGGAAGAGAAACCAATAGCATGCTGCATCTGGGAAGCCAAGGGAAGAGGAATCGACTAATTACAACACAATCAAGGGTCTGAGGAGGAAGATAACTGGGAAAAGGCTGTAGGACTAGGCAAAAGGACATCTGCAATGACCAAGATAATCCTTCCTTTGGGGTGACATGGGCAGATAACACATCAAAATACCTGAGGGAATGAAGGGGCAAGACAGTGAGTGCACCCTAAGGAGGTGGGAATAGAGACTGTGTAATACAATTTCTCTAAAAACTTCTTGGTGAGAAACGTGAGAAAAATGATAGTATTAGTAAAAAGTCATTACAACTTGAACAAAAGGCAATGAAAATGAGAAAATATTATGAGACAATAACTTTAATTTGACAGATATTTAGATGGTTCTACTGTGTACCAGAATATGATAGCTACCTGGATTTCTGCACCTGGCACTTAAATCTGTGCATTGCAATGATCTGTTTATTTGGACCATTTTCTCACTGAAGCAGGAACTGTGATTTGTTTACCAGTATATTCTGAGTCCAGACTCTCAGTAAACTTTTATGGAGTCAGTGAATGACACAGTCTCAACTTTTTTTTTTTTTCACAGTCTCAACCTTTAAGAGTCTCTATGCTTAGTTAAACTTCTCTTTGTATTTTGAGTCTAAACTTAGGCATCGCTTCTTCCAGGAAGCCTTCTTCAACCTCTAGGGTCTAGATAGCCATTTGCCTCTGCATGCCCATTATAACTCTGGGAATGCTTCCAGTCTAAAGAAAGAAAAACAAGTGAACACATGGTTTGAAGATTTTACCAACCCTTAAGCAAGAAAGAGAGGTAGACAGCCAAACCACAGTAGGGCTCACTGACTGGTTTGGAAACTCAGAGGAATTAATTTCTTATACACTTCAGGTTTTTTAAATATATATATATATATATATATATATGTTTTATTGATTTTAGAATGTGAGGGAGAGGGAGAGAAAAAAAAAAAACATTGATCAGCTGACTCCTGCATGTCCTCTGCCAGGGATCGAGCCCACATAACCAGAGTATGTGAATTGACATGGAATCAAATTGGATACCGTGGGGCATGGGATCATGCTCAATCAATTGAGCCACACCCGCTGGCCAGAAAAACACTTCAGGTTCTTCATGAATAACTTCCATTGGTTCTCTTTCACTCCCGCAGGTTTTCCTGGGCTAGCCTGACCAGCTCTGCTGAATTCAAATGAGTAGAGGAGCTTCTAAAATCATCCTTGGGAGTGTAATATCTGTTTTTTTCTCATAATGTCAACCTTGTTTTAAATAGCCAAGCTGTGCACACTATAAGCAAAGCCTGTTAGACTTCATTGGCTGGCTGGGCACCCACATTAAAAATGCAACTTGCTAAATAGTCAACCCAACAGATAGCTTTCTTTGGCAGAATAGTGCTATTCAGCCTGGGAGGGAATTTGATGAAGTGCTTTGCTGGGTGACAACATTTTGGTCTCAGCTTTCCTCAGATCATAGTGGGATAATAAAATTGGAATCCATTTAAACCTTCCATTTCACCCCACAGGCTCACAGACACCATATCAAACCATATCACACTGCAATAAATGTGCTAAAATCTATGAGCTTATTTGTCTTATTATATCAAATACTCTTTGTCAGACTGGAGATAAATTATGGAATATATTTTCTTTATTTGCCCACTCATGTAGCTGTAGCAGAATCTCAAATCTGAGATAATACTGCACACCATGAAGATGTATAAATAACTATTGTTTTGTGCCAAGTTTAACAACACACATTGTTGCTGGCCAGTCTATGAATAGTAGTCACTGCTGGGACAGACCCAGCACCATGACAGGTTCTGTTCCATGGAGGTCATTGAAACATTGGTGATTATATAAAATTTTGCTATAATACCTGGAAAAAGAGAACTTCAGGTTACATTGAACCAACAACCATCCATGGACAATAATCATTGAATTTAGAGACTTTATAACTTTCAATAAATCCTTGTAGCATTTCCCTTTCATTTATTCCCCTTTACTTTGCTCCTCTGAAAGGTTCTAGGCTAGGGATAAAGAATATATGAAAACTGTAACTTCAGAAAATATTCAGTATTTGCCTTTATGTCTCAGATTATCGAGTAGACTATGCACTAGTCTTGCTTGATCTCTAGCTCTCTATATCTATGTGGTGGGCACTCTGATGTGCTGCCAAGGTCCTACTTCAATAAAGGACCCATTGTCTTCCATCCTCCCCTTCACCCCCACTCCCCCGGGGCTGGGAGTACAGTCAGCAGACAGTCCTCACCTCTGAGCCCCTCAGATTAAGCTCCTTTGTTCTCATTATTGTCATTAAAAGACCTACATTTAATGACTACTGGATATTCTGAAGTTCTTATGTGAGTGGCTAAGGCTGTGATTGGCTGCATTATAGTTGGACTTTTCCCTCTTCCCACTCCTGCTTTCTGCCCCAAACTTCTTCAGGAGTTCATTCTGAGGGGTCAGATATATCCTGCATACTAAACTCCTTCCCCAGCCTGTGTAGGTACATGTATTACAAGTATCTATAGGCATTGTTAACTCTTAAGTGTGATGAGCACTCTACTCTACTTAAAACCCTCTCTCTCCTCCCCCTATCTTCAAACACCTTATAATTACCTGCAGGCCCCATAGGATCTGTCCCCCACTTGCTATCTGACTTCATCTCCTCCCATTCACCCCCTTACTCACTCTGCTCCCGCCATACCCATCTCCCCAAATACATCAAGCATTTGCTGTTTGTTCCCTCTAGAAAAGTCTTCTCCTGAATCAGAGATAAGCTTCCCCCACACCCCCCGTAAAGGGCAAAATAGTAAATACTTCAGGCTTTATGAGCCACAAAAATCTTTGTTGAAACTGCAGATGGTCCCTGACTTACAATGGTTCAACTTTTCAACTTTATGATGCTGCTAATGTGATATGCATGTAGTAGAGCTGTACTTCAAATTTTGAATTTGGTATTTTCTTGGGCTGTCAATATGCGCTAAAATACTATTTCGTGATGCTGGGCAGGCGTGGCGAGCTGCATCTCCAACTCAGCCATGCAATCACAAGGGTAAACAATCAATTCTCTAAATGCAGTATTAAATGCATTTTGACTTACAATATTTCCAACATATGATGGTTTTATCAGGATGTAGCCTCATCATAATGTTAGTGTAGGTAGCCAGATATTAATAATGGAAGAGGGCAAAGGGAATCAGACACCAAGGCTAATAAACTAGGGAGCTGCATCAAACAATAAACCTGTTTCACTAGGAAGTTGCAACATTCAGAGGCTCCCCAGTGAATGCACCCTCTGACCTCAGGGCCTAATTCCATAAACAGGAAAGATCTTTACTTGTCATTAACTGGGATTACTAAGGGAGAGACAAAACAATAAAGGGAAAAACCCTCAGCAGAAGCAGAGATGGTGCAGGAGGAGATGTGCAGAGGAAACCAAGATGATAACCATAAAGGGGAGGTCTATAGCCTAGGGAAAGGATGGGATTGGAAGAAGGATGCAGAACTCAAGAAGGTCTAAGAAATGGATTCAGCCCAGCACAAACCTGCCTAACAAAACCAAGGTCTCTAGCTAGGGCAATACGTGTTCCTTGGTGTGTTCATGCTTGTGCATTCTCTCTTCATAGCAGCCATGTGGGCTTAGCAGCCATACAGGTCCAGCAGCCACCCAAGCCCAAGTACGGGCTCCAGCACTGGCTGGAGTGCAGCAGGGAACAGAGATAAGGGTAGCCAATGGGGCCAGAAGCTGAAGTGGACTAAGCTTTGGCAAGGACTGAACAAATGGCGCAGTATTTCTGGACCCTGACCTTTATTCTGGGTTTAATGAAGACAAAGTTACAGACTTTTTTTCACTGCAGGATGGCTGGAGATAAGATACCAGGTACTTGGAGACATTTATTTCAACACCAATAAATTTTACCACTATACCTTATCTTTCCCTGTATGTGTTTCACCAGAAATGGTTTTTCGTTATGGTTATTTTTTACCATTCCATGAAAGGAATCCATTTCCACTGGCAACAATAATTTGAGGAGCATCTGTACTCAATTCTGTCATTTTATTATGAAAACTGTCACAGATAATGCATAAACTTTCTTTATGAAAATAGGTGGCTGGATCTGATGTGTTTCTGGCTGTCATTTGGTGACTTTTGCCCTAAGTAGTCCAGCGGTTGGTTCTCTTGCCTCCTTTAGGTCCTAACTCAAATGTTTCCTTCCGTTATCACCCAATTAAAATGTCAACTTATCTCTCTTTCCTGCCTTACTTTCTTCATATTTTACTTATTGCTCTGTGTGGTTTTTTGTTGTTGTTGCTGTTTGTTTTTTAAACTTGAAAAATTTATTTACTTTCCTATCTCACCAATCACTGATATGAGTAAGTAAATCATACATCTCTTCAGCACAAAAGAGACACTATTGAGAGTGTCATAAAATCCTATGGAGAACTTCAATTTTAGGTCACAGCGTTAAAGAGCTCCTGGGGTTTTAGTCCCATAAGCTCTCTTTGAAATGACCTATTCTTATTGCTTTGTTTACCTTCTGCCTTCTCCTACAAAGAAGTAAGCTAGATCAAGGCAGGGGTTTTATTTGCTTAACAGTAACTAGTATAAGAGAGGTGCTAAACTAAACCTCTGTTAAATAAACAGGTATTTCAGTATTCCCTACAGTTTTTATTTTGTGTGCCTGTGTACTTGTTTTTATTCTGTTTATATGCTCAAAGACTCCTTTTACTTTTTATATCCCAACGAGAGGCATGATGTACAAAATTTGTGCACAGGATTGGGGGGAGGGTTTCCCTCTCCAATCTGGGACCCCTCAGGAGATGTCTGACTGCCAGTTTAGGCCCACAGGGATCAGGCCTAAACCGGCAGTCGGGACCGCTGGCTCTGCTTGCCTGCCTGATCATCCCTAATTGCCTCTGCCTGCTTGCCTGATCAACCCTTACTTGCTCCTCCCTTTCCCCCTCCCCCCACCCAGCCTGATCACTCCTACCTTGCCTCCCTGCCAGCCTGATCAACCCTAACTGGACCCTGCCAGCATGATCAACACTAACCGCCTCTGCCTCAGCCCCAGCCTAAGCTGCAGTCTGGCCAACCTCTGCAGGAGGTGACCTGGCAGATGGGGGGAAGGGGCCGCCCCCATTACCCTGCTGCTGCTGCCACTGCCAGCCTGAGCCTGGACCCTTCGCAGCCACCCATGACTGCCTGAGTCTGGGCCTTTCACAGCTGTACCTCGACCCCACAGCTGCTGCAGCTTTGTCCAGAAGGAGATGTCCAGCCTAATTAGCATATTACCCTTTTATTAGAACAGATAGATTAATGTGCTTAGCAATGGTACCCACTTGATTTTTAAACCCTAGCTCAGTTACCTACTAGCTCTGTGTCCTTGTGATTTTGACCTCATGAAGCCTCAGTTTTCTCTTTTGGAAGATGAAGGTATAGCATTGAACATCTCATAGAATTATGATGATGAAAAAACTAATCACAGAACCTGTCATCTAGTAATCATTCAGTTCATAGGAGTCACAATCTGCCAAATAATTAGCTCTTTCCCTTGATTATTATTCTGCCCAGGTAAATAAGGATCATACTTACAAACTGGATCCTTAGGTGCCTTTAACCAAAACTCACATATACATGCTTGAGATCACTTTTTTATATATAGCTAAAAGAAATTCTAATAAGAAAAATGAAAGAATTATAGTGATCTTTTATTGAATGCTCATGTTGAGCTTGCTGATGAACTGATAACTTTGCATGCTTGGTTTTTATCTAATCTATAATACATTGGGGAGAACCAGTGGAATGATTTCCACATGTCCTCTGATTGGTTGGCATGTTGAGATTTAAATTTCTCTGCCCTAATTTTTGAAGACTTGATAGAAACAACTGCCCTTGCACTGCAGAACTTATCTATGGAATAAACCTGGTCACCTGCTGGCATTTGCTTTCAGTGGGAAATGCAGAAAGGAAAATAGCAATATCCTGCTTGAGAGAACTTAACTTCCATCCCTCCTTCCAGGGCCCTGAACTTATTTAAATTCCAGATGGGTGCTCCCTCCTGTATCTCAGTAAAACTCTTTCTCCACAGTGGGGTCCCAGACCCCTAACTCATCCTCAGACAACTGACGCGAAGAGTCGATGAAACCAGAAAACCAAAGCAATAGATTACCAGTGTATCTGAAAATATGTACTACTGTGAAGAATTATAATAAAACTTTGGAAATCAGCACTTACATAAATATAGTCACTAGGATAAAGGTTAGAAAATGTTCCTAGATTTCATATGAGATGTGTCTGTGGCCATTGACTACTCATTTCTTGACCAAGGTTGAGGAGAGGGAAATCTCTTTTAAACAATCCTCATTCCATTACATTCATCTTCCTGATTCATGTTATTCGCAACAGCTTGAGAAATAGATTTGTCCTGGGTTGTACTTAAAGAGAAGGTCAATAACAATATGAGAAATAATTACTTATACCTGGAGAAAGTGGGCATCAATTTCAGCAATGATTGGAATTCAAAACTGGATTTCAAATATGTTATAGCAAAATGATAGTCATTTATTACTTAACTTGCTGAATTTATGGGTGGAATAGAGTTAATGCTGAAACTCTTAAATTTAAAGTTTATTTTCCTTCTTTCAAATGCCAATTCACTCCCACTACACATATATTGAGTGCTTACTATTTTCAAGGAACTGTTTTAGGCTCCAAAACTCAATGATAAAGAAGATGGGCCATCCCTGCAGGGCGACACTTACATTCTTTTGGTGAAAGGAGATAATAAGCCATCACAAAATTCATCACTTAACTATAATTAATGCAAATATCACAAGGAAAATGTGCATAATGGGGAGAACTCATTTAGTCTTGGGGGAATTGATAAAGTCTTTTGAAGAAGTCACATTTAAACTGCAAATCAAGGAATGAGTAAAACTTAAGAGAGGCAAAGTAATGAAGAAAGGTGGAGGGACCACACACAAAAGCCTGGAGGCTGGAAAAACCTGCTCTCTTCAAGCAACTATGTCCTGATAAAAGTTAACAATCATCTCATAGATACTTAGATATCTATACATACCTAAGTTTATTATAAATACTATTGATATATGATACAAGTAACATAATTTTAACCACTAATGAAACATATATTTTTCTGCTGTAAATTCTACACAGCCAATTAATTTTCACAGAATGCTTTTGTTGATTCTTGTCAAATTCTTATTATCTATGGCCAACCTATGGTCACAACTGAAGAGCAAGTATAGTTCCCATATCAGTGTTGGTTGAGATTTTAAGAAGTAAATCTAAGTAAAACAATGAATATATGTCAGAACTTCACTCATTTGTCAATGATGTGATATACTTCTTTGATGAATTATATAGTAGTTTTCAAATGTTGGAGGATATGTCTTCAGGTTTTTTGAAGGGGGAGGCTATATACAAATTAACACCTACCAGACACAACACATTTTAAGATTTAATTGACATTTTTAATACTTTCTCCATCACTCTTAGCCTAGACTAAAGGTCAGCAAATTATGAGCCTCCTATCTGTCTTGATAAGTAAAATTTTATTGAAACACAGCCATGCTTATTTACTTATGTATTTGTTATGGCTGTTTTCAGTCTACAACTTATGGATTGAATCATTGCAATAGAGTGTTTATTGCTCACAAAGCCTAAGATATTTATTAACTAGTCCTTTACAGAAAAAAGTTTTCTGATTACTATTTTAGATTACCAACAAAACAATAAATCAAGCCCTAAGTGTAGTGTTTGCCAATTCTTGTGGTAGAACTATGCCTTCTAAGGCTGATTTGAAGCTACCATGGGGACATCACTGAATGAAGTGCTGGGAAGAGATGTGGAGTAGTAGCATATCATTATATAGATTTCACCGTATATATACAATAGACCTAAATAACTTCAAAAGCATAGTAACAGTAAAGTAGTCAAATAATTAGGAAGTAATGTTTTGTGTACTTATTATTTTTGTTTTTAATGTAACTTATTTGTAAGTTAATATAATTTAATGTTTAATAATAGCTGTATTTAACTTTTAAACTTCCTAAAAATATAACAATTCCCTCTCAGGGCTGTCAGGAGCTGGCTGCAGCACATCAGTGTCCCAAACCAACTGAAAGATATAATGTATGGCTGGGGGCAGAGATAGTTGTGTGGGATCAAGCCAAGCATATAAACTAAAGAAGGCCTTATAAACTAGATTGAGGACATTAGGACTTATCTTGTAAGGAATGGGAGGCCATTGAATGTTTATAAGTTGGAAGAGGTTTGATCTCTCTCAGTTCCTATTACCTAATGTTTTTTATTCCCAGTGAGCATTTTTAGAGTGACTTCTATGTATCAAGCACCATTCTAGGTGTTTTACAAATATTAATTCTCACAACATCATAACATTAATAATAGTGTTAATAGTATGCCACAATTTCAAAGATGAAACAGAGATAATAAGCAATTTCATTTGTCAAGAACTTGATTAATGAGTGGTAGAGCTGGGATATGTGGAACATATTCTAACTGTTCCCTCATTCAAGGGCACATGAACCTACAGAGAGACAGTTATTTGCAAAACATGCATGATGGATTTCATGACACGACACGGAATGGAAGGTCTGTTCAAACACTGCAGACATACATGGCAAAGATGGGTGGGGTAGTTCTAGGGTCTGTCATGAAGGCCATCCAATAATAAGCAGATTCCTCTAAGTTGGAGCCATCTATTTTCTGGAGGAAGAACTTTGGAAACTGACCACAAAGGACCTACATGCAGAACTTGCCAGCTACCCATCACATGTGCTTTTGGTAAAAAAATAATAATAATAGTAATTTAAATCCCTCCAGAATCTACTCTGATACTTTCTTAGATCTTTTACCCTGTCATAAATTATATGAGCAAGAAGGAAAAGGAAGGAATATACCAAAAGGACCTTTCAATCCGCAGTCCGATGCTCTATCCACTGAGCCAAATCGGTTTTGGCTACATTTTTATTTTCAATCAGTATTATTACTACTACTATTTTACCTTTTTTTAAAAAAAGTGTCATTTTATTTTCTCTTTATTTTACTTTGGGATTAGTGTTCTACATTCTATTTTCATCTTTCCTTTAGCATCATTTTACTCTATCTCAACTTTACCTTTATGCCAACACTTTCTTGTAGATACTTATCATATAAATCTTGGGTGACTGTCCCAGAAGTCAAAGTTGATTCCTAATTCTAAGTAAAGCTAATGCATCTCTAAATCACAATAGACCTGATTATTTTCAGGGAAATAGCGAATAGGGTGGAATAACTGCTGCTTAGAAGCTGCTGTAGCTGCTAAATGCATCCCAGACACTTGTGATTTAAGCTGAAATTTTGCTTTTTAGGGATAATGAAAATCAGCTAATCTTCTAATTTGGTGCATTAGGAAGAAAAGAATTATGCATGGTAGAGAATAAATGTGGCCTCAGGCAATTTGCAAACTAACAGGGATGTCCCAAATGCAAACTGCAAAATGTGTCCAAAAAGAGAACAATGGAAAGAAAATGAAAAAATGCAGTGACCACTGCTTTGTTACTGGCATTTGCTTTGCCGCTCCCTCCTCATGACCATCTTCTTATTTTGTCACCTCTCTTAACTTTCTATATCCCCTTCCTAAAGGTCAGCTTCTGATAGCCATAGTTGAATTCTGATGGATGGGGGAATCTTTGGAGCATCATTAGAAAGAGAACAAAAGCAGTATAGTTCCCCACTGCTTTGCATAAATAAGTCTTGGTCTAACTCTGGCCTCAGAAAAATGACTAAGCATACATATTCTTCAGTTTTTTCATCTGGTAAATGAAAATAATAACACTACCTCCTTCACAATGTGGTTGTGGGAATTCAATGATAGTAAGCAATAACTTACATAATTATGTGTACATGATTATGTAAATAGCTAATATTTCTCAAGTGTATGCTGTGCATCAGTTTTAAACACTTCATCTCCACTAACTCTTAATTTTCCCTGCCACCTTAGAGGGTGTATCACTATGATTTCCATTTTGTAACTGGTGAAAATATCAAAAGAAAAATAATAGATTGTATCCTATGAAAATAATATGAAATTCAAGTTTCAACATCCACAGTCAAGTTTATTGGAGCTAGCTTCATTCATTCATTTATTTATACAGTTAACCCTTGAACAACGCCAACCCTCACACAGTCAAAAATCCACATATAACTTTTGACTCCTCCAAAACTTAAGTACTTACAGCTTGTTATTGACCAGAAGCCTTACCAATAACGTAAATGGTAGATTAACGAATATTTTGCATGTTATATGCATTATATGATATATTCCCTCAAAAAATAAGCCAGAGGAAATAAACAGTTATTAAGAAAATCATAAGAAAGAGAAAATACATTTACAGTATTTATTGAAAAAAAATCTGTGTATAGGTGGACCTGTGCAGTTCCCACCCATGTTGTTCAGGGGCCAGCCATATTGCCTTGCACTGCTTTTACACCTTATCGACAGAACTGAGTAGCTGAAAGAGAGACTTTATGGCTTAGAAAAGCTAAAATATTTACACAAAATTCTTTGTAAGAAAAGCCTGCTGGCCCTAACCGATTTGGTTCAGTGGATAGAGCATTAGCCTGAGCGTCCCAGGTTGGATGCCAGTCAAGGGCATGTACCTTGGTTGCAGGCACATCCCCAGTGGGGGGTGGGGGTGCAGGAAGCAGCTGATCCATGTTTCTCTCTCATCAATGTTTCTAACTCTCTATTCCCTCTCCCTTCCTCTTTTTGGAAAATCAATAAAATATGTATATATTTTTTTTTTAAAAGGAAGGAGTTGCTTCTCCTTCCTTTAGAAAAGAAAGAGAGAAAAGCTTATTGATTCCTACCCTAAACACTGTAGGACACAGCCAAACAGTTTATTTGACACCCCCTCTTCCCCCCGCAAGATGCTGGGAAACCAAAGTTATATTAGCTAGGTTCTGGTTTCCATCCTATATATAATAAAGAGCAGATACGCTAATTAGACCATACAGCCAAACAACCTTCCCCACATTCTTCCAGAAAACCTTCTGGATAAACCTGCGCTGCGAGGGCCAGCTAGCCAAGGCTGTGAGAGGCTGTGAAGGCCAAGCCCTTTGCACAAAATTCGTGCGTCAGGACTCTAGTTTGCATATAACTTACTAAGTCTGTGTGTGCACACATACATACATTCATCAACTTATTTCTGGACGTCTCTTGCATATGCAAACCCAAAAGTATCAGGCACACTGGAAATGCCCCACAATTAATACAATCTTGCCCTGGTTTCCAAAGGAGCTGAGCCCTTTTCACAGTCAGAGGCCATCAAGCTGGTGAGGGCACCCCCTGAGCATGCATCTATTCACACGTTCACCAGAGAGCCTCAGTAATTCTCTCATTTCAGCCAAGAAAAGCACTACCACATATCTTCAGAGCTTATTAAGTCTATGCACAGAAAGGCAACAAGAGAACTGTAATAATTACCTGGATAATGAGTTAAAAATCAGTCTTGCCTAAAATAACCTGGTAATGAGTGAGCCCTGCTATCATATTCACTAAAGAGGAACATTTCTCAGAAAGCCAACCAGAATGGATATTGTGTCAAAATTAGTTTACAAGTCATGAATACACTGTCAGGGACACTGAATATAATTATCCAAAGCAAAACAGAAGCAAAACACATAAGAAAAACCTACCAAGTAAAGTTGAAGGGATTTCATAAGTTGATATTGACAATAGCTAACATTCATTGAGAGATTACCATGTGCCAAGAATTAGGTTACTAGTCTTGTGTGGATCATTTCATTATAACTCAATGAGATGGTTACTATTTTCATTTCTATATTACAGATGAAAAAACTGAGGCTCTGAGATGAATTGTGTGCCCAAAGGCACACAGCTGATAAGTGGAGGAGCTAGTATGTGAATCCAGGCAACTTTAACTCAGAGTTTACTAGTCTGTACTCCCTATAAATTAAAAAAAATAGATCAAGATAGGTTACTTGCTGGAGATAAAATCACGGCATTTATCATAGGCAGGTTCATATTAAAGAAGCGTATGTACGTGTCTGTGTCTCTAATACCCTGTGTGCATCTGGAGGGCAGAAACAGAATAATTCATCCTGATTCCCCTGCAGCAGAGTTAGACAGATCCTTGCATATGACTGCAGATGCAAATGGTATATTAGCATATCTGTCCTTCTGGTCTACCAGTATCCATTCTTTCTCTCAGCTTCATGCAGCAGTGCCAAGCTTGCCTTTGGGAAACCATCTCACTCTCCACATTTAGTCTATGAAATCAAGATGACTCAGTGTCCAGCTTCAGGATTAGTATTGTAACCATAGCCTGGTCCATCTTAACAATCCATCTTAATGAAAGATGTTTATAGGACCCAAGCTGGGTGAATCATGGTCATCCCTCTGAACTATAGCTGGGAAACAATAGCTCTCTTTTTACTAGAATTTAAAACTATGAGGCTACAAATCTGGGCCTGCCAGCAGTCATTTGATACCTCATGTAGAGCACCTGCCTGAAAGCAAAGTCACAATAGAAGAAAATAGATACAAGAGATAAAGAGAAACCTCTTCCATTTGACAATAGTCAAGCCCCTGTATTTAATTGTTTCTGAAGTTCAATTTGCTGGTCTTTTTCAGTTTAGGGAACTCTACATTTCCCATTTTGAGTTGGATACTAATCCCTTAAAATTGAGAAAGTCTTAATGAAAATAGGGTTCAAAATACTTGTTGAATCAAATCGAATTAATATCTGGAATACTTTTATTCTACAGATGCCCTGTTGGCTTTCAATATAAACTAAGTCTTCCTTGAATCCATGCTCCTGCCATCATGGTCTTGTTCCAGTGTGGTCTGTCTGAGGATGGGGCACTGGAGGAGGGAAATATTATGGAACTCAAGCACACAGCACACCCCAACTACATTTTACAAAAGCACATAGTGATGCATGCATTTTCTTCCATCTTCACTGCCATCAACTCAGTCTAACCAAACTGAAATTTCCCACCTGGGCTACATTCACAGCATCCTGATGACTCTTCCCACTGCAAACGTAACCTCTGTGCTCAGCACAGTAGCAAGAGTGACTCTAAAACTTTAGTTATTGAATGCCCCTTGCTTACAATTGCCAGTGCCTTCCATTGTATCCTATATAATAAAAGGCTAATATGCAAATTGACCAAAGGGTGGAACAACCAGATGCTATGATGTGCATTGACCATCAGGGGACAGATGGTCAACACAGGAGCTGCACCCTGGTGGTCAGTGTACTCCCACAGAGGGAGCACTGCTCAGCCAGAAATCGGGCTTACAGCTGGCCAGCTCAGCAGCTGCAGTACTAAGGATCCCTCAAGGATGTCTGACTCTTGGCTTAGACCACTCCCTGCAGGCAGGCCTAAGCCAACAGTTGGACATCCCCTGAGGGGTCCTGGGCTGTGAGAAGGTACAGGCTGGGCTGAGGGACTCCCCACCTCCAGTGCACATATGCTGTGCACCAGGCCTCTAGTATATAGAATAAACCTGAACTCTTTACCCTGGCCTACAAAGACCAGAACAATGTGGCCCCTATCTTTCAAACCACATGCTTTTAATTCTTCAAACATACCAATCTATATGCTGATTCCTGGCCTTTGACCTTAATGTTAATTCCACCTGAAGTGCCTTTCTTTCAATCTAATTAACAATCTTAGAAACGTTGGCCCTCCACCCAAGCCTCAAGGGATCAATCCACTAGTTCCATGACCTTTTCATGGCTTTGCTTATCCTGTACTGTCTATCCCTCACTCTTAGCTGCCTAAGAACCTCCTACTCTTCCTATCCCCCAGCCATCCTAAATATAACTTTCACAGCTGGTTTTCACTGGCCCTATGTCAAATCAATGCTCCCTCATCTGTATTCCTTCAGCACACCTTGTGTATAAACATTACACCATGGCACATGCAATGCAGTCTTTTGTTTATATATCTGAATCCTCTACCAGATCATGAATTTATCAAGGAATAGGTAATATCTTATATTTTCTTATATAATGTGGATTTTAAATAACACCGGCATCCTTTTAAATGCTCAATGAAGATTTTGTTAAATAAAAGAAAGGTGTATGACTGTTTGTTCAATAAAGTAACCAAGTGCTCTTGGAGTGAATTACTTAGCACCCCTACTGAAATTTCATCATCTATAAAATAAACATTTTGGCCTGTAGTTCTCAGTCATGGTTGTATCCCATAATCATATGGGGAGATCTCAGAAACGCAGGTTCTTGATCCCACCTCCAGAAAAGCTCATTCATTCATTAGTTTATTCATTCACTTTTTTCAACGCATGCTTATTGAACACTTCCTGCTTGCTAAATCGTGTTTTGGGCACAGGAGACCAGCAGTGGAAGAGCCAGGTTGGACTTTGCCCTCATGGAGCTTCTATTCCAAGAATCATATTAGGTCATATTTATTGAGGTTCTGTCACCCTCCAACATTGAAACAAAAACTTTGCTTGTATTGACCTCCTGAGTTCCCACCTCCTCCCAAAGAGCTGGGGCTCTTATTTATCACTGAGGAGAAGAGAACTACAATTGGCCCACTTCATACCTGCCATAAGTATAGGAACTGGCCTGGGAGCCTGATTTCAAACCAGTTCTCCTACATTAGGCTGCTCTCCTGAAAACACATACAGGAGAGCTGAGTGGAACCACTGTTCAAATAAATCTTGTAGTCTTTACCACTCACTGACGGTCTCAAGAAAGAATTAACAAAGAGCTGGCCAGTGTGAACAAAAGCTTTCTCAATGAAGAGTTGTATGTAATCAATACTTAAAAGAATACCTTATTATTTATTTGACCTTGGTGTTAATAAATTAACTAAGTGCTCTTGGAGTGAATTACCTATGAGACAGGTGTCATTACCTCATCCTACAGGTGAAAAAACTGAGAGTCAGTGGAGCCTACCCAAGGCCATTTAGCAGTCAGTGGTAGAATAAGGACTTGAACCCAGGACTGCCTGACTCCATGAAACTGTGTACTTTTAGATGCCAAGCTATAAGTAACAGGGTCTCTCCACACCATATGTTCCAGAAAATCTCAGGCCAAAATTATTATAATAGGTCCATGGCAGCAACTTAAGTGTGTCCTGATCATGTAACCCCTGAGAATGGGCACTGAGGCTTGAATTTTTCCACCTTTTCATCAACATGAAACCTCTCCAGCAGCAACTTAACCTTCATAAAAGACTTCACAATTGCGACCTGCTTTCCCATGGGATATCTAACTTATTGGTCATGGCCACACAGTAAAAGAGATATTGGCCTCATCATGGAGGCTGCTAAAATATTTAACATCTGTTATGGTATGGGCACCGACTGAACAGAGCAGACAGTGACCACAGGCACCAATGTAGCATGCCAGGGCATACGTGCCAGCTCTCAAGTTTGAATGAGACACTGTCCCACCTGAACTCCTTTAACACCAGTGAATAGACTGTGCCCGCAAACCTCAGGGCTGTGGTACTTTCTGTTTCTTCGCTAAAACCATCTCCTTCCTTTCCTCCTCATTGCTAGGTACCTCCTACTTACATTTCAGGTCCAGTTCTGAGGTCCTCTTTTTGGGTACCTTCCCTATCAGAGTTGCCTTTACGAATCTTCTTTGCACTCACCTTGACTCTGCAGAGACTGCTACTGGGAATGCCTACAGCTTCCCAGGAGCTGCCCTCAGCAAAAGCAGATGGAAAGTTAGTGCATGGAAACCCCAGCCCTTCATGTGTTGTTGGGGGTAACTGAAGCATGCTCACACTGTCCACCAGACTCTCTAATGGGATCAGCTCCAGGTGCCTTCAAAGGTAACCAGCTGGCATGATAACCCATTTATTGGCTGCCTTCCTTTTTCTGTATTACTTCCATATTTCTCTACCAGTGTTTCCTGGGATCACCTCCAAGATAAACAGTTTGCACACAAATCCTTGTTGCAGAGTCTGCTTCTGCAGGTATCCAAACTAAAACAGCTTTCCTGAACACACAGGCTAACTCAGGTCTCACAGAGTCCTGTTCTTTTCCTTTAGGAAACTCATCATTCAGGGGATTATCTGATGCCTGGTGGTCCCTACACTCCACTCCTAGGTAAGCGCCTACTGTACTATGCTGAATAATGACCCCCCAAAGAAATCAAGTCCTAATCCCTGTGATGTCATCGCAATTAGCTAATTATTAATACAATAGAGACAGAGCACAAGCATGGTCATCTGGACAGTTTCACCAGGAAATTACAACTTCACATTTCTAAGGGAATCAGTCCATTCCTGAAGATCACTGGGGAAGGCATTGAACAAAGGGGGAGGTGGAGATATGTTCAGTGAAGTAGAGGTGACACAGGGAAAATGCTTGTCTGTCAGTCTAACTTGGGAAAAAAATTACTGATGGGGGTAGGGGTAGGGTGAAGCCACTGCAAGCATATGTAACCTTGAAGGGCTAATTGGTTAAGCTCCTGATTATAATCTCCAGAAAAAGTTTTCCTCTTTGCCTTACTCTTGCCCATTTGCTCCTCTCTTGCTCTGTGACCCACACTTGCCCGTCCTCTCATCATAGCCATGTAGCCATCGGCCATGCAGACTCCATATGCAATGGACTGCGGCTGGGAACACAAGCTAAGCTAGACAGATGCTAGGTTGGAATGCACTTAAATTGGAGTGAAGACTGGGCAGTGACCTTAATTCTTGCCCTGCTGAAAACAAGACTGGACTTTTTCCATGGTGGGATAGAAGGAAATGGGACATTGGGAACCCAGAGGTTTAATTCCAAAGAAATAAAGATCACCCATCCTTCCATGCAAGTCTCAGGAAATTCCTTTTCTTGTGACATCGCAAAGACCCCACTTCCACCTGTAACAGGTGGGGACGCAGAAGGCACCCCATAAATGCCACCTTATGTGGCAACTTAATGGTGTGATTAAATAAATAATTTTGACATGATATTATCCTGCACTATCTGGATGGCCACAAAAGGCAATCACAGATATGATTGCATAAAGGAGGCAGAGGGAAATTTGACACAGAAGAGATGGCCACATGACCACAGAGTAGAGACTGGAATTGTGTGGCGACGGACCAAGGAATCCTGGCATCCATTAGAAGTTGGAAGAGGTAAGAGATGAATTCGCCTCTAGAGCCTGCTGACAGTCCCTTGAAACTGAAATTGGCCTCCAGAACTGTAAGGGAATGAATGTGTGTTGTCTTAGGCCACTAGTTTTATGTCAATTTGTTACAGCAGCCCCATGAAGGCAGTTTCCCTGCTGTTTGAGGCCTGTGGCTCCTCTCAAATCCTGTTACCTGAGGCTGAACCAACAACATCTGCATCCAAGTCTATTAAAGGTTGAATTGTGTCCCCTCAAAAGATATTTTGAACCCCAAATCCCTCAGTACCAGTGAATGTAACCTTATTTGGAAATAGTCTTGGCAGATGTAATCAAGGTAAGATGAGGTTAATTTTTGAAGGGGAGAGGGACCTAAGTCATTATGACTGGTGTTTTTGTAAGAGGCCAGAGACACACAGAGAACTCTGACGATGGAAGCAGAGACTGGAGTGATGTGTTCACAGGCCAAGGATTGCCAGCAACACCAGAAGCTAAGAGAAAGGCATGACATATTTCCTCCCCTAGAGGCTTCAGAGGGAGCATGGCCTTGTTGACACCTTGTTTTCAGACTTTTTGCCTCCAGGACTGTAAGAGAATACATTTCTGTTGTTTTAAGCCACCTTGTTTGTGAATCTGTTCCAATAGCCCTAGTAGAAAAGGTCAAATCCATTCTACTGTGTCTAGATCCAGAGTCACCAAGAGGTCTGTCTTCAGGCAGCATTGGGAACTTAGACAGACTCCTTGCTAAATTCACTCCTGAAGTATCGCAGTCATACTCTCTCAATTAGTAATTGTTTTTTTTAAATATATTTTATTGATTTTTTTTTTACAGAGAGGAAGAAAGAGGGATAGAGAGTTAGAAACATTGATGAGAGAGAAACATCAATCAGCTGCCTCCTGCACACCCCCCACTGGGGATTTGCCTGCAACCAAGGTACATGCCCTTGACTAGAATCAAACCTGTGACCCTTCAGTCCACAGGCTGACGCTCTAGTCACTGAGCCAAACTGGTTAGGGCATCAATTATTAATTGTTACTAACTCCCTCAGTTAATGTGTGGTTTTCGAGCATTATGAAGTACTTTAAGTCAGGATATGGCTTTTCAGAAGATGCCATAAGCACCATGAGAAGCTCTGTCGTGTTGCAGAAGGCACTCTAATTTTGAAATTCACAGACTCACAGTTATCTGTGGCCACAAATGAGTCCCAAGGCCATCGTCAGCACCACTCCTGTGCTGCTGACCACCGAATCGGGCAACTTTTGTGTTGGGAGACAGGGAGGTCCTGCTCCTTGCTCTGGTTTCTCTCCCACATTATTAACGTGTAATGAAGAATAGGTTCTGTCTAATTGATCTTCAACCAGAGCTATGTGTGATGCTAAGAAAAGTCACAAAGGATATTATTTGATATTTGCACAAAACAATAATCTCCCTCACCAAATTACTGCTGGACTGGTAGGGGTTTCACCTTGAAACTGTTGACAAGGTAACAACACAGGAATGTCTATATTTGCTAATCCTTGTCCAAATATACATCCCCACTGTTTGCACCCTGCCAAGTGAGACCCTGAGGGATATCAGGCCACACTGTGGAGGGGAAATGCAGCACAGGAGAGATTAGACCCATGAGGGGACATTGATGTGTGGCACAGAGGGGCAACGATGGGGTTTTATCTTTGTAAAGTGACAAGCTACAATCTGGGCTCTGCTGGCCTCCTTTCTTTTTCTTCTGCTGTCAAAACATTACTAGTAAGAAAACCTTTAATCAGAAAACCCTCAATCTAAGAACCCCAAGAATTCCCTCTCTTCTTAGCCATATCATTTTACCAGCAGCTTTTAGTGAGCTGTTTGGTGGCATATAAGCCCTAAGTTTAACACTACTCCATGTTGAAAACTCCAGAGTCTCTCTGCAATCTGTGGTTGCCCAGTTCTTTTGCTCAGTCTGAAGTCAGATAAGAAAATGGCCTAGAGAAGGACAGATAAGATCTGCCTCCAGATGGCTAGCAGCCTGGAGTTCAAGATTGCAGATCAACTCTCACCCCAGCCAACAGTAGAGCCCTACCATGCCCAGGCACAAATGGCACACATAAAACCCATTAGATAAAGACTTCCCTATTGGGCTTAGGGGTGTCCTTTGGTTCTTGCCTTTACGGAAACTGTTTTTTCTGGACCTTGAACATCCTATGGGAAAGCAAAATTGACAGCCCATGATGGAAATCCTCTGTATAACCCTTACAGAGAAAGAGAGAGAAACTCAGACCCAAATTAGGGACTAAAAGGGCCCCAGGTTCTAATGGATTCATCTCTTCTAATTGCCTGTTTAGCATGTCTGTTAAATTTAGATAAGGCTTCAACAGGGCCGAAAGAAGATGCAGGAGAGAGTTAGAAAAAGATTAACAGGTTGTGAAAATGGGGCTTATGGATTGAGGAATTGGGGGTTATTTATCTCAGAAAAGAGAAAGCTGAGGGGGGATATTATAAAGACTTCATATTAGATTATTTATGTAAATAAGCAGACACCCAGCTGGCCTACAATCTCAACCCTTTGTCAAAAACAGTAAGTATGGGGGAATGGTTTTACAGGTAGTTTTAAAATCATTAATTTGCACAAATTTCTGAGGGGTTTATTGTTGCTGGACAATACACATTAGCATATGCCAAGTTTAATGAGCCTAGGCACCACCCACTAAAGTCATTTTTAGCTAAGCTTGTGATGAAGGCAGTTTTTATGTCCATTGCCAAATGCAGAGGTGTTGCAGAGGTGTTCCTTGTAGGATGGCAGACTCCAGGACTCATGCCTTCTTCAATTCCCTAACTATAGTCAGATTTTAGAAGGGACAACTAGGGATTCTGTCATCTAGGCAGGAAAATGCTGAGAAGAATGTCCTCGCAGGATGTGAAACTGAGCTTAGCCTGAGGCAAAAGAAATGTCCTTTTGCTCAAGAAAGTCATAAAATGCCTCCTGGAGAATTCTTACCCCTGGTGCTACCTCCTGACCACATTATGTTCCTTTTATTCAACAAGACACTAACTGAGCACTCAGCCCTGCCAGGTCCTTCCAAACTCTGGGTTCTGAGCCTAGACACAGAGATAAGGAAAGGTTCTAATAGTATAAAAAATAAAAAAAGACTTGAATACTGATAGCACTAATAATCGTTTCACAGGATTACTTAGTCTTTCCACAAATACAGAAGCTTTAGGAAATCAAGTAATTTGCTCAAAATCACAGAAGCAGTAAGGGTCATGGTAAAATTTGAATCTGTGCTTTCTAATACTTTGTCTTTTTCAGTATATATTGGTTTTTGTTGCTTTTTTATGGAGATTTAGAGCAGATCACAGAACTTTATATTTGGGAGATATTATAGCAATCGCTAGTCCAAACTAACTTTTTAATATTTTTGTTACCTTTGACTTTTTTGCTCTTTTCCTTACCAAAATGTTCCACCAAGTGTTTACAGAGGAGGGGCAGGGGAAGGGTCACCCAACCCCTTTTGGGGAAGGCAAGGAATGTGTCCCAGGAGGAGGAGACACACCCTAGACTCTTGAGGATCCAAAAGCTCTCTTGTTCTTTTGTGTCATCCAGCACTCACACCAATTCTTCAAATTAGTCTTGATGTACAGCCTAGTGCACTGCATCCTTTGCCTCCCGTACAGACACTCGTGCGCACGCGCGCGCACACACACACGCACACACACACATTTACTCACATCCTTCTCCCTAGGATCCTATTCACTCAGTAAACATGTACTGAGTGCCAGGTGGCAGGACTAAAAAGATGGCTGCCCTCATGGAGCTCAGAGTATAACAGAGGAAATAAGACAAGTGATCGCTTGATCTGAATGAAACTGCATATGAGAGTAGGCCCCAGGAAAAAGCAAAGCCCTAGAGGAGCTGTGGAGAGAAATTGATGGTTGAGAGTCGGAACCCAGAAAGATTTCCTGGAGGATGACTAAACTTAGAACAGCAGCTACTTGTGGAAGGCAACCCAAAGCCATGCTACAGAAACAGCCAAGAACCTAAGAGACCAGGGACTCAGCCATGTAGCTGGAACTTTAGGGTTGGGATAGGAGAGAGCAGTTAAACATTAATGCCGGTTGGGGTACAGACCATGGCTCAGGGTGTGCTTTAATGCTGTATTTTATCAGTAGCCATTACGAAAGTTACATGGAAAAGACATGGTGAGCAAGGCTCAGGGCAATGAGTTTGCAGGCCATCACTATAGGCCTAGTAAGAGATAATGAGGTCCATTTGCATAGGCTATTGGACAGAATTAGTTAGAGAATAATAAGCAAGTGCTCATATTAAACTTGCCTTCATTTGCATATAAGTAAAATCAATGCTAATAAATTACTAAACTGAATCTCAGAAGGGACAGTTCTTATATAATTTTTTGTTAAGCTGAGTGCTTAAAAGGAATAAAATAAAATGTATTCTACAATTCAGACTTTATCTAAATTATACAAGCTGTAACTAATGAGTACAAATTAATGAAGACTGACCATTTTGACACATGAAGAATTATTAGCTTCATCAAGGTCATATTAGTAATGGCATAACACTGTAAAAGTAGAACACTCAGTAGAAGGAAGGTTGCTGGATATTATTATGTTGGTAAAAAAAAAAATGAAGAGACAGAAAATGTGTCAGTGGTAGCCAAAGGTTGGGAGGGAGCATATGATTACAAAGGGGTAGGATTAGGGAGTTTTGGGGGTGAAAGAGCTGTTGTATATCCTGATGGTAGTGGTGGACATATGAAACTATACATAGAACTGTACACTTCCCAAAAAGCAAATTTTATTGTATGTTAAATTAAAAAATATTTTTATTATTGATTTCAGAGATGAAGGGAGAGGAAGAGATAGAAACATTAATGATGAGAGAGAATCATTGATGGGCTGCCTCCTGCATGCCCCACACTGGGGATTAAGCCCCAAATCCAGGCATGTGCCCTTACCCGGAATCCTGGTTCATAGATGACTGCTCAACCACTGAGGCACATTGGCCAGGTTTAATTTATTAAAAATTAGGTGAAATAATCAGAGAGTATCAGTCCTCCATGAGAAGTTTAGAGTAAAAGAAGACAGGAGAGCAAAGTGGTTAGTTCTGAGGCCTCTATTAATACCACATGGGTAAAATCCAAAATCTATTGCCTTTAAGCTTTTTCTCTCAGTCCAACATTTTTAAAATGTTGTGATGTTGAGCAAATGATTTAACTTCCTTGAACCACATTTCCCCAACCATAATACTGGAATTATTAGGAACTCCTAACTCAGAGCACTGTTGGGAAGATTAAAGAAAACAATGTCTCTGGGGGCATTGGCCACGTAGTAGGATCTCCTTGTAAACTGTGTGCCCTTCCTTCATCATCGTAACTAGAAGCACCACACTGCAGTCACTCACATGCCGCTTTTCACATTAATTCTTTTAGAAGATCTGGAGATGGAGGCAGAAAATGCCAGGGGGTATTAGAATGGAAGGTGGATGCCTGGCCCAGACCTTCAGCTGCAACATATCATGGCACTGATACTGGACAGGAAGAGGTTAGGTGACTAGCTTCTTCCTCAACCTTGTTATGCAAAAGCTTTGTTTTCAAATGTTGGACTAAGAGAAAAAGTAGGTGACAATTTATAAGATATACCAAATCAAACATTCTTTCATGCGTGCATAGAATAGGATTAATTCTGAAAGGTACATATTAAATATTTATATATGTATATATACTTATATTTGTAATGAATATATATATATATTATATGTAAATATAAAATATTTATGTATGTATATTAAACATATAAATATATATTAAAAGTACACATGTATATGTTTTAAAGCAGTCTCTCTCAGTTGATCCCAACTATATGTCATCAAGGTCAGTAGACAATGCTGACTTTGGAAAAATTATCCAACCTCAAGCCTCATCTGGAGCCCTTTTGGCAAAAGAGAACTTCAACTTTTCTCAAATCAATTCCCCTTTCTTGGTCAGTTCTATCTGTTATGACTTTCTTTGCTGTCTGCCTATGATTTCTTCCCCATTAGTTCAAACTATCAGCAACACATATTGAGTTGGCCACCCTTGCCTTCCGGGTGAAGTGGCCAGAGCCTTGAGGGCAAGGCCCCACTCCAGTCTTCCTGGAAGGCATGGTCTCTGCACCAGGAAGCCAATTTCACTAAATCGAAGAGGATGATCTCAAATCTTAAATGACAAAGGAATTTGCCTCATTGGAATTTGGACTTGCTCAGGACCCATCAACCCTTCTTGGCTTCCTATTTCTCCCTTTTCGAATAGAAATGTCTGTTTTATGTGTCCACCATTGTATTTTAGAAACATATAATTTGTTTGATTCACAGATTCACAGCTAAAAAGGAATTTGCCTCAGGATGTGTACCTCAAATCTCATCCATATACGATTTATGTGATTTTTAGATGAGACCTCAGACTTGAATTGATGCTGAAATGAGTTAAGATTTTGGGGGCTCTTAGAAGTGAATGAATGTGTGCCTGTCATTTCTGTGTTTGGAGGATATGTCCTATTCTTTATCCTTTAAATAGCCTGGTAGCACCCATATACTACTGTGTATTCTGATTGGTCAGTGCCTATACTGCACCAGTTGTTAAATATCATGTCTTTGCCTATCTATTTTCCTACAGATGTTTATAGCTTCCTCCTCATTTGCCATCTCCACAACACAGCAAGTCAGCTGGCCCTGTATTCATAACTCATTAGAGATGGCTTTTGTTCAGTTAATGGGAGGAAAAAATCAAGCATGGAATTAGTGTTAATTAGTTAAGCTGAATACAACTAAATTAACTACTCGACTAAATTATTGTACCTCTGAGTTCATACTTTAGGAAGCAAAGCAACTGTGTGTGACAAAAGCTATTTTCCTGCTGAATGGCGATGATACACACTTCAGTCCTACAATCTAAGATTTCTAAAATACTCCCTGAGTTAAGTATCTTTTTCCTTTTGATAAGAGAGATTTCACTAATCAATGTACAACCAAATGCAAACAGATTTTCTAACTTTAGAATGGAGGTTGACATTAAATAGCCAGAAAAAAAGGATTTGGTTTGGAAAATTGTCAGCACATAATATACCTAATTCATTATGAACATTCTAAAATAAAAATACCCTCTGTTCTTCAAAACATTATCTCAACTTGGAAATCCCAACCACTACTTTGCATGTGGGGGTCAGAGCATACAATATGGTGATAGGAATGTCCTTGCTATCTACTAGGCAGTCACTGACTCCTCACTTTACTGGCTGGCTCTTAGCCATTCGTGACCACACAGCTCCCTCCAAAGTTCCTCCTTATCGCATCTGTTTCTTCAGCACATCTCTTGGTCATTGCTCTTATCTTATTAACTGTATATTAACTGTGTTCCCCATCAGCTCCTGGAACTATGCCTTGTTTATCTACTAGATCTCAAATAGTGCTTGGTATATAATCCTGTCTAATAAAAGAGTAATATGCAAATTGACCATACCTTTGCTATACTCACAAAGCCACACACACTGGCCAATCAGGAGCAAGTATGCAAATTAAACCAACCAAGATGGCTGCAGCCAAGGAGAGAGCAGGAAGCTTGCGTTTTCCCACCAAGGAGAAAGCCAAGCTTTCTGCCTGCCCTGGCAGACTCAGGCCTCCACTCAAGGCTACAAAGTTTCAATTATAGAAGATAAATAAAACCCAACAAAAATGTGGGCAGTCACGTAGCTGGAGAGAGCAGAAGGCTTGAGTTGCTCCCAGCGATGGAGGAAGCCAAGCTTTCTGGTGGGCCCAGGCCTCCATTCAAGGCTACCAAGTTTCAATTATAGAAGATAAATAAATCACAACAAAAATGGCTACAGCTGAAACCAGTTTGGCTCATGGATAGAGCGTTGGACTGGGGACTGAGAGGTCCTGGGTTTCATTCCGGTCAAGGGCATGTACCTTGGCTGCGGGCACATCCCCAGTAGGGGGCGTGCAAGAGGCAGCTGATCGATGTTTCTCTCTCATCGATGTTTCTGACTTTCTATCCCTCTCCCTTCCGCTCTGTAAAAATTCAATAAAATAAAATAAAATAAATGGCTACAGCCAAGGAGCAAGCAGAAAGCTTGGCTCCACTGGAGGAGATAAATAAATCCCAGATACCAGGGCCTCTGCTTGGGTCAGCAGAGGACATGGCTGGCCTGCAAACCACCACAGGCCCCTCACCCAGGATGCCCCACACCCCAAAGGAACCCCCACCCTGATCTAGGATACCCTTCAGGGCAAACCAGCCAGCCCCCACCAATTTACCAGGCCTCTATCTTATCTACTCCTATCTAATAAAAGAATAATATGCAAATTGACTGTTACTCCAACACACAAGATGATTGCCCCCATGTGGACACAAGATAGTCACCACAAGATGACCAGTATGGGAGGGCAGTTGGGAGGGACCAGGTCTGCAAAGGAGGGCAGTTGGGGGTGATCAAGCCTGCAGGGAAAGACAGTTAGGGGTGACCAGGCTGGAAAGGGAGGGCAGATAGTGGCAAACAGGCTGGCAGCAGAGTGGTTAGGGGGTGATCAGGTTGGCAGACAGAAGCAGTTAGGGACAATGAGGAAGACAGGCAGGCGAGCAGTTGGGAGCCAGCAGTCCTGCATTTTGAGAGGGATGTCTGACTGCCTGTTTAGGCTCGATACATGATCAGGCCTAAACTGGTTGTTGGACACCCCTCAAAGGGTCCCAGATTGGATAGGGTGCAGGTGGGGTTGAGGGACACACAACCCCCCCACCTCCCACCTTCCCACACCCGGGGCAGAAATTTCAAGCCTTTAGTAAGAATTTTAACAGGAATAAATGTTTGTAGAAATGAAGAAGGAGGAAGGGAGGAAAGTAAGAAGGGAAGAGAAGGAAGGAAAGAGGAAGGGAAAGAGAGTGAAGGATGGAGAAAAAATGGAAGAAAAGAGAGGGAAAGAGGGAGGGAGGAAAATATGAATATGATTTAGACTTAAGGCCATGATCCACAAAAGAAAATACTGTTGATACTGTTGAATTTATTAAATAATACACCAGATTACCAAAATCTGTTTGAAAAGCATTCATACCTTTATAATGAAGTGAGAATTCACTTAGCAGAAAAATAGTAATCCCTCGCAGAATCATAAATAAAATGAAAAGCACAAGCAATGGCTCCACTTCAGAATTATGTAATGCTTCCTAATTCTGTTTGACCATGATTGATTTCTTTTGTCTTTGAAGTTTGAAAACTTGAAGACTAATTTTGAATGAAATATTTGCAAGGAAGAAGCAGACATGTGTCATAAAATATGCCCCACCAAACAAAAAAAAAATTGAGAGGAAAAATGTATTAATTTTTGAATGAGTTTTAAGCTCATGAGCTCAGAGAGAAATTCCCACTGTTAAAATGAGCCTAATCTTTACAATCACAAAGTAGTTGAAGAAAGATTCAGATGGGGACAGCCAGGAAGCCGAGCTAATTTCCGGGAATTCTCTGGTTTTGCACATGTACCACTAGAGGCGATTGTATGACTGTGCTAATGAGAATTGTATTAGAATATTGAGTTCTAATTGTTACATCTCTGAACATCCCCTTACTGGAGAAAAAGAGGGAGAAAATCAAATCTTAAATAAAAATACACCACACATCTCGCCTGATCAACGGGAGCCCTGGAAGGACAGTTGCATTTGCCTTCTCTCGTGCTGATACACACTTGACAGCCCATCATAAAATAATGGCTCAGGAAAAGCCTATTAGTCTGTATCCTACTGCCTTTGTGGCCAGCAAGATTGTTACTATCACTGGCTTTATTTTTGATAAATTGTAGGTTTTGACACAGTTATATGGTGGGTGTCACTGATGCCCTGAAGAAGAGAAAGAAGAAACCATTTATTTGCCCATCCATCTGCCTGGCAATGTACCATCATTTACCTCCCTCATGTTCCAGTGAGGCATCCCCTCATCCAACAAATTACATCCACCTCACAGGTATGCACTGGGTGTCTCCCAATATTCTGTGCTTGATTTAATTGTGCAAATTAATGAACACTTATTAAGTTGCAATAGTATGCTACAAACTCTGCCAAGCACAGTTGAGGCCTATCCCACTTATTTTTCACAATGCATAATGCAGACATTATTCTAGCCATTTAACTGGTCAGGAAACTGAGGCTCAAGGAAGTTAAGTAAAGTCAGTCCATTTAGTACAAAACAGAGACTAAAGAGTCAGGCTATTTAATCCATATTCTTGGCTCCTGACAAATAACTCCTTCCTCCTCATCCAGGATACCTTCTTGAGTCTCCAAGCCAGGGCAAGGAACTCAGGTGTGGCTGACTCTGCAGCACTTGCTCTTAAGCACTCTGCTCAGCCCCTACCCTGGAACAACTGCAAGGCATAACAATCATTGATTTGTTTGTCTATCTTCCTTAAATAGGTTTTGAGTCCTTGAAAGTAAAGAATGGGCCTTAGATAAATTTGTAGTCCCAGTGCTTAGTTACTGTCAGGGTGGAATGAATGAATTCAGGAATGAACGAATAAAAAGAGCATCTACCCAAAACAAAGTTGAAGTAACGCTTAGATAAAATTGAACAACATTGCAGAAAAGTTAACAGGTGAGAAAGGTAGACCTGCCCCAATGGACAGAGTCTTAATGTTTCTTTCAGTAACACCTATAATTCAAATCTGAATTCAGCAAGACAGATGCTCCAGTCAACACATTCAAACCAAGTAGAAACACTGCTGCTCCCAGAGCCTGCTATGGCCTGAAGGCTTCCTTACAGGGCTCAGAGCCCCCAACCCACTCCACCCAACCTTATTCCTTCATTTGTCTGTGACTTGCAGGTTTAGAGTCTAGAAACATTCAAGCCATGCCACCTTCTTTTTCAAAAGCTTTATTCCATAATAGCAGTGTGATGGGGTTTTTTTATTTGGTGCTTTTGTAAAGGAGGGGCTGGGGATGAAGGAGAAAGGAGAAAAATGGAATGCCTTGAAAACAGAAATTGGAAACAGATAAAAGCGAAGCTGAATGCAGAGGCATCTATAATGTGGATGCCTCAGGAATTTCTGAAGCCTCTGTGCTGGGCAGGATTACACTCTGAATGAAGGCAGCATAAGGATGTTCTCTCTGAATGGCTTCCCAAAGAAGAAAGTACACAAGGCTGTGAGCAGGTGCCCACCCCCTCCAAGCAGGGCAGAGAGGAAGGGGGAGGCAGAAGGCAAATTCTGTGAGATGGTATTTGAGAGGAGCAGGGCCATTTTCTTATTGTTCACAAAACAATTTTTACAGTTTTTCCTGGAGTCAGGCAATGAGTCTTCAGACTTAGTTGTTGAGTGCAAGTAGCTTATTTAGCAGGTGACTCTAGGAAGCAGCGATATGAAGGTGGGAAGTGACATGGGGATGGGAAAGGAGGGTAATAAACATTCTCAGTCTAGCTACCACTCGGGCATCAGTCCTACTGGGGGCTCTGAGAAATGGTGTGAACACTCTCCAGTGAAGGCCCTCCAAAAGGGCAAGGGAGCTGGGGGAGTTCCCCTACAATCCTATTCGTCCTTGGCTAAGGGCTCTTCGTGGAGGTGTGAGTCCCCAGCACTTCTGGCCTGTCCTGAGTGTAGGCTGAGAGGCAGCTAGACAAAGGGCTCAGGCAGTGCACGTCTGGGGTTTTTAGTGAGAAGGTGCCAAAAGGAATGGCGAGTAAAGAGTGAACATGCTTGTGGTACAGACAGGGTGTGTGGTAGCCCTAAGTTACATTACATATATCTTATGATATACTATGTGTGTGTGTATATATTGTGTGTTTGTGTGCACATGTATTTCTGAGTGTATAAGTATTTATATGTGTGGAATAAAACAAAAATTTGCAGGTAATGGTTACCTCTATTACAACAGCCCTCATTACCTGATACCATACATATTTATGGAGTATTTATTATGTGCAAGCCACTATTCTGTGGACCAAGTCCCTAACCCCAGAGAGAGACAGAGAAACACAAATCAACTTAGAAGATATATATTTTTTTATCGGGATAAGGGCTATGAGAAGTGAGGGAAGGCCCAACGTGAAAGGGAAGTTCTTGCTGAGATGTGACTGATAGCAAGCAGGTTAGTGAAGGTGTAGGGGCTTCAGTCTTCCATACACAATGGCTCTAAGCTAGGAAGAAATTTGTTACCATTTTTACACCTTTATATATACGAATTCTCTGAAATGCTTACATATTGTTAAAATTGGAGGAAAAACTACAATAAAATTATTTTTAAAATATTCTTTGAGTGAGAGACAAAAAATAAAAAATATACATATTCTTTGAGTAAGAGACAGAAACATCCAAAGAAGACTTTATTGATTCTTAGAAATTTGACTGGTACAACATTTCAAAATCAGTAATCTTCAGGGAATCAGAAAACCTCCATTAACTTCTCTTAATGGCTGGCAAGTCCAGAGTCAATCGATAAGTATTTATGAAGCTCGCACTGTGTAAAAGGCACTGCATTGGGGCCGGCAGAACACTGAAATGAGCAAGACAGTGATGGGCTGTCATGCTGTCTGTGTCTAGTAGGGGAGGTGGGGATCATAGGAAACAATTCTATGGTTAGATATTTCATAGTAAGAACTATGACAGACTATAGATAAGGTGCCCTGAGACTAATCTAGGCAGAGGCATGTTTACGAAGGCTTTTTAAGGTGGAAGGCTTTTGAGCTGGATTTATGAAGTGGGTAAGTTTGCCATAACCACAGAAGGTGTTACAGGCAAAGAACAGCGGGTATGAGAGTAAGCAGAGGAAAGTTGCAGCTCACATTGGGGAAGGTGTAATTTACTATGTCTAGTTCTTAGCACTCAGGGACAGGAGGCCAGGTGGGAGAGATTGGTGGAATGGAATGACATAGTGCCAAGAGCAAAGGTCATTGTTGGTTTCCCAGGCACTCAGTCATTCCCCTGCTTCTGGTAACAATGCTCCAATTTTCCTGGGGAGCCACCATGCAATGTAAGTTGATGTGGTTGGGTGGAGCTGACTACCAAACATGTTTGGCTTCAGAAGAGGGCATGCATCTAAGGTATGACTAATCAGAGCCTCCCAATCTCTTGTTTATAACCATTGGTTGAAGAATGGAAACATGTCCTAATGAGCGCCAATTAGATTTAGTTCAAAAGTTAGTACTGAATGTGTTGGGAAAAGAAAACTCTCTCTAGTGGAGCTATTGAGGGGATAACTATAAGTCTGAGACTGCTGCTGGGAGTCACATTATCACCATGATGACGGACAGTCTGTCAGAAGAAAGCTAACAAAGGAAAGACTATCTGAGAGAGAAAGTTGGAAGACTCCTTTATTTTAATGACAACTTTTAAGGTCAACTCTAGGATTTCCAGTTGTAGAACCTAATAAATTTTCTTTCTTTTCCTCTTGAGCTACTTTGGGGATAGATTTCTTTTTAATCAAAAGCCCTTTTATCACCCTAAATATATGCCCATACAAAGACTGAATGTTCAGAGATGCCTCATTCATGAAAGCCAAAAACTGAAAACAACAGGTGAATGGATAAATATCATGTAGTATATTCATTATAATACTACTCAGTAACAAAAAGGAATCAACTCCTGATACATTTAACAATATAGATAAATCTCAAAACATTATGAGCAGAAAAGAAAGTCAGACACAAAATACTGTATGATTCCATTTATACAAAAATTTCAGAAAAATAAATCTAATCTATAATGACAGAAAACCAATCAGTAGTTGACTGGGGTCAGAGGCATGTGTGGGAATAGTTTAGTAGAGAGCACAAGGGATTTTTTAGGGTGATAAAAATATTCTATGTCTTGACTGGTGAGAGTTACACTGCTATTAATTTGTCAAAAATGCGCCATTGGATTAATACAATGGAAATGTAACATTAATGGATACATTTTATTGAATATAAAACTTAATACAGTTGATTTTTAAAAATGAATGCAAAATAAAATAATTTCAGATAAAAATATATGTACCATTTCAAACAGTCTACATACTATTATATAGGAAAGAAGGGTCAGTGAAGATTTTTGAAATGAAGGTCTCCCCTACTCAGGGTTATTTTCCAGAAGGTCCACATGTTGTCAGAGTTCATGGTGTACTGCATAAGAGCTTAGGTATCTGGCCAGAACCCTCCAGATTGAAATTATAGATCTATCCCTGTATGACTTTGGGGATATTACACAATTTCTCTGTGTCTCCATTTGTTTATTTATTTGTTTATAAAATGTGGATAGCAACAGCACCAATCTCAGCTATTGTAAAGACTGAATGACAATGTATTTAACACACTCAGAAAAGGAGGAGGAGGAGAAGTCAGAAATGTTAAGGTGCTTAAGTCTTAGTGGTGGAAATATTAATTGGTTGGGACAAAAGATAATGGCAAAGGAACTACATGGTGTATCCAAGAAAAACAGGATCTTGAACTGGATCAATGCTCATGAGAATGAAAAGGAGATGTAAATTTGAGAAATATTTCAGAAGTAGAGTCAACAGGATTTGGCAAATAATATATGGCAAGGAAGAGGAAGAAATAAAATTCTCAGAACTTTCTAACTTTGGAGACTGAAGGAATGTTAATGCTATTAGTTGGGGTGACAGAAAAAACAGGAAGAGGAACTGACTCATGGCAAAGATAGCAAGTTCACTTTTAGCACTGCTGATCTCGGGACAGCAGGTCGGTGGTCCAGTATGGGAGTACATGCCATGATTCTGCAGTGCTCAGTAAGAAAATAAGCCTCCATAAAGACATGACTTCTTTTTGCAGTTTTAGAGATTAGATTAGTGTTCTGAATGGTAACCATTGTGAATAATCACTACATATGGAGAAAACAAGGCTTGACATATTGGAAAGTAATAGCAGAATGCAATTAAAATGTATCCTGTCAGTAATGTCATCAGTGAAATCTTTCATGAGAGCAAAAAGGAGAGGAAGACTCAAAACAGAATAAGAAGCTGTGATGTTCTGACAGCAGATTTCTCTAGATGCTTGCAAAATTCTACCACAGAACTTAGTGTCTCAGAATCTGTGAAATGACTAAATTTAATCCCTAACCTTAACTACTTATTCCTAGGGATGGATACATATATTCCTATATAATAAAAGGCTAATATGCAAATCAACCAAACAGTGGAATGACTGGTTGCTATGATGTGCCCTGACCACCAGGAGGCAGATGCTCAATTCAGGAGCTGCCCCCTGCTGCTCAATCTGCTCCCTGCCAGCTGGAAGCTGGGCTCATGGCTGGTGAGCACAGCAGCTGTAGCGGGAGTCTCTCACACCTCCACAGCAGTGCTAAGGATGTCTGACTGATGGTTTAGGCTCAATTATGGTAAGCAGTCCTAAGCTGTTAGCCAGATATCCCTCAAGGACTTCCATACTCCCAGACTGCAAGAGGGAACAGGCTGGGCTGAGAGACCCACTGAGTGCATGAATTTTGTGCACCACGTGCCATAATTCTAAAGTAACCCAATTTCTAGACTAAGCCAATCTTAACAATACTTGGAATAAATGAGCAAAGCTTTCTGTTTGACAACTTGCAGGCAATTGCCTAACTAATTATTTGGCTGAATCATTTTATTTCCCTTTTTCTGAGGACTGTTGGGACATCAAGTTAGTACCACCCACATGGGCTTGCATAAGCTGTATTATTACTATTTATAGAAACTAGATTGAACATTTCTCTCCCAACAGCTTAATAACACTTGGCATAGACAAAAGAGAATATCTTAATAGTTCATGTTTGTTCTATGACATTGTTTAGAGTTGTGGGTAGTAGAAGGAAAAACACTAACAGCTATATTTGTGGATTAAATATAAAAATCAAAATTTGTACACTGATTACATTTTGGTGTTTTTAAAAATGTCTTAATCAATATGAAGACTTGTTTAAACACATTCCCTAAAGCATCATTTTCAAATGATTTCTAGTAGAAAGGAAACCTTTCTGAAGTCAGAGGTAAGAAATATAGCAAAGATGGTCATGCTAAAGAAGTGAAGAATTGGAAATGGGGCCTGGGAATCAACTACCTTACCTCCTGACCCTCCCAATCAGCCTGTGTTGGGTGGAAATTAACATGATTATATGGCTTGCTCCACTCTCACCTGCATAGTGTGTGTTCTCAGGAGGGTGGAGAAAAATAGTCTCCTCACACTAGCAGTCCTCCTGGAGTCCTAGTCCTCAGATGCTGTGGAGATGAGCAGTATTCTTGGCAGGATGAACTTGGGTAAACATAGATGCCCCTCTCAGCCCCCACTGCAGCCAGACCCCAGTTTACCAAATTAGTTCACATCTCTCCCTATATGAAAACAAAGATATTACTAATATCTACCTTCAACAACCAGAATTTTGCAAGGACCAAATAAAACAACATATATTAATGTGTTTTGTACATAGAACATAATAAATTATTATCAGAATGAAGATCTTCTTCCACTTAAACCAGGGGTTGCAAGCTATGGCCCATGGTCAAGTCTGTCCTGCAGCCCAATTCCATGGAACCTATAAGTTAGAAGTCATTTTTATATTTTAAAAGATTAGTAAAAGAAAGAGAAGAAGGAACAGGAAAGACAAGATGAGAAGGAGGAGGAGAATACACAACAAAGTCCATATGTGACCTGCAAAGCCTAAAATATTTACTATCTGTCCCTTTACAGAAAAGAGTGTGGATCCCTATTTTAAAAAGAAAAACTGGCTATTTCTTTGCCTTCCCGTGGTAGATGGAAAAAATGACACTGGTTCTTCATCACTCCCTACACCATGTGTTCTCCCACTTTGTCATTAGCCTCAGCCACAAAAAGCTTGGCCAATGGAATGCTTTCCAAACAGGCTTGAAAATCACTGATACGATTTCTCTCTTGTGCCTCTGCCATTACTTTGAGAATATGCCAGAGCTAAACATACTACAAGATTGGAGAGTCATGGGGCAAAGCCAAGTCATCTCAGTCATCACAGGTGAGGCCATTATAGATCATCAAACAGTCAGCTGATTCTCCAACATGTGAGTAAACCCAGTCGAGATAAGGAGAGCTACCTAGGTGACAGCTGACCCACATGCATGGGCAATAAATGCTACCTGTCGTATGCTACTGAGGTTTTGTTACACAACAAGATATGTTATGCTTTCTTCCTTTTCACTCACCACCTGAAGAAAACAGCCAAGAAAACAGTTCTTGCCTCAGTCTTCATTAAGACTAAGGCATCTCTACCAGCTCTCATCTTTGCTTTTGAATACAAACATATGCTTGAGATCCACAGGCTAGTCACACTTGTCAGAGAACACTAAAGAGGATGGCTTAGCCTTGCAATTAGAACTCTCATTTCTACCAGTGCTTCACTCTTCCAGAATCATTATTTTCTCTGCAGAGAGATGTCTTCATCTTTAGTATCTGGAAATAAGGATGAACTGTTCTAATAGTTAACTTTTTTCTCAAATCACCTTAAAATTGAAACATGAATGTACAACTCTTTCTTTAATGACACAGAGTGGTGGTTTTAAAATAGTCCACAAATTCTTTGACCCTTCTCCTTCAAGAGAAGTGTAATCCCTCTCACTTCAATAGTGGAGCAGGACTTACTGACTTGCTTCTAGTAAGTAGAGTGTAAGAAAAGTGATGGTGTGTGACAGCCAAGATTAGGACACAAAAGCCATTCTGGTTGCTGCTCTGCTTTTCTCTCTATTAGAAATGTCACTGTAAGGAAAGTCCGTTGTCATGTATAAATACTCTAGCAGTCCTATGGAGAGGCTGATGTGTTCAGAACTGGGGGCCTCCTGCCAATAGCCATGCAAAGGCACTATCTTAAAAGTAGATCTTCCAGAGCTTTCAGTGGCAGGGTCTAGGGAAGGGGCAGAAGGAGTCCTGTCTGGCCATGAAGGTGGTAAGAGGCCTCTGAATTAAGCCAAGAAGCAGGCCAAGGAGATGGATTAGATAAGGAATTAAAGCAAAAGCAAAAAGAGGAGCAGAAGAAATCCAAGGAGGTAAAAGCAAAGGCTGTGGGGAAGGAACCTCTGGCCACAGGTGGAATTAAGAAATCTGGCAAAAAGTAAACTATTTCTTATGCCTGGGGCAATAGTGATCTTTAATTCTATTCCTATTTTAACATCTAGATTCCCTGTCATAATATCTTTTGCCAACTATAGTTACAATGAAGTGTTGTCTTAGAGCCTGATGTACGTTTAAGAATACATATCTGTAAAACAGAAACAAACAAACAAACAAATAAATAAAAAGTAGATACTCTAGTCACAGTCAAACCTTCAGATGAGACTGCAGCCCTGGCTGACATCTTGACAACAATATCATGAAACACTCCGAGCCAGAATCACCTAGATAAAGCTATTTCTGAGGTAATAAATAATTTTGGGCCCACTGGAATTTTGGGTAACTTTTATGCCAGCATTAGACAATTAATACTGATAGCATCAAATGATTAAAACAATTCTTTCATAGTTGACCCAAATGTCCTGAGAACAAAGAAATCATGAAATAAGAATGGGAAGAGTCTTATAACCCAATTTTCTTGACACCAGCCTACATTTCTTTGGTGAAGTGATCCATGGGAGTTCTGATTTTGTTGTTGCCACCTACATTATTCTGTTTACACATTTGTTGCCATCAAAACCAAAGGTGCAGAATTGACTGGTTATTGAAGATGACATTCTAATTGCCATACCAAAGACCTTGTGACAAAGTTTCTTACACTTTTAAAACAACAGTGTTCTCATTAATTTTTCACTTTTGAACATAATTATATTTACTTTTGTTTAACTTTCATAGTTTATTTTTTTCTAATTTTAAAAAAATAAATCTTAATTTATCTGAAAAATTTAGAGTAACACTTGCTTTTTAGTAAAGATTATTTTTATACTCTATGGTGTGATTGTAAATAGAATCAATCTTAAATGCAGCAAATAGATTGTGTGCAAAATGTGTTTGTAAATGTTTACACCATTTCTTTTCTGACTGGGAAGCAGTCCAAAGATTTCATCAGAATCTCAAAAGGGTCTGTGGTCACCAAAGAATTAACAATCACAAATGAAGGAGTTTCCCCTTGTTAATCCTATCTATTTCATAGAGAGATGTCACCTTTAGGCTTGAGGGGGGTGGGGAAGTAACTCCCAAAGAAGCATTAGAAAGGTAGTGTTGTGGAAAGAAATTAACAAATGTCTGTAGATAAAGAATAAATTTGGTAGGACAGTAGATTTGGGATTTTTATCTGCAAGGCTGATTTAAATGAGTTATGGTTGATTTAACTCTATGTTTAATGTCACTCAATACCCTGTATATAATCTGTTAAAAATTAAATGTAGTCTCTTATAAACCCAAAAGTTATTCAGTTCAATTCTATCAGGCTGCAGTGTATAGCATCACACCCTCATGTTCACATCTCCTGCTGTTCCAACTCGATGGAGAATCAATCAATGACTTCTTACAGTTCAGACAGGGGTTTTAACTGTAGATCAGCAGTTTCCTATGCCTGAAAAGAGAGCTAAGAGGTTTGAGTGAGCCTGGACAAAGGGTACCTAGCCCCACAATACTGCCAAATTTTCCTTCACTGGACTCTAACTCCAAAGCTGCCTTGGAAGCAATACACACAAAAGCCAAGGAAGAGACAAGAGATGAAGTTCCTCCCACTCAGCTCAGGAGCCACATGCTAACCTTGCCATTGGTGGGAGATATATAGAGAAAACTTGAAGGGAGAGAAAGTGGTAGAAAGTAGAGTTAAAGATAATTTATTAAACCCAACCGGGCACCCAAGTGCTAAGGAGGAGACCAAAAATTAGGAACAGATAAATCGATCCTTGTTGTCATATAATTTATAGTGTACTTGAGAGAGTATAGAAATATCCAAAAGAACAACATACTGAAGAAGTGTGGGATATCTGATAGGTCAGTAAATTAAAGAGGTAAACTAACAATTGGGAAGCAGTAAAGAAAGAACAAAAATGAATGGCTCCTCTGACACCATTCTCCCATTTTGGGATCATGACAGACACTACCAATTAACCCCAGATTCTCTCCTGTTAAGCCTAGGTATGGCTTCAGAATCTTCTATACACTAGGGGCAGCCACTACCATCACTCAGTCAGATCTGGCTTGTGAGAGGAAGCCTGTTTACCTGAATTCATTGGTTCAGAAGATCAAAACACTAAACTATCACTTCAAAAAGCATGAAGATGTTAAGATATTACATAGGTGACAGGGAAGGGAAGGCTGCCAACACACATTTAGGGAGGGTTAGAATTCTTACGGCATCCAGAGAGGAAGATACTTCCTCTAGCTTCCCCAGCAGCAAGGAAGGAGGAAAAGTATACCAGAGATCTCTGCAAGACCATGGTATTCACTGTTTGGATAACCTATAATAGATGATGTGGCATACTAGGTATAGACTGGTGGGGGAATGTTTGCTCTTTAACTGGGGTCTCCAAGTGTAAGCAAAAAGCTGAGTGGAGGGAGTTAATGAGGGAAAAGGGGACATCTGTAATACTTTCAATAATAAATTAAAAGTATGGTTCAACATTTGTTTCCCGAAGTCTAATCACTCTAGAAAACTAAAGCCACATACAGGAGGAAACTACCATCCCTCCCCATATCTGGTTTTCTTTCAGTGCTTCTAATAGCCCAGTGACAAAGAACATCAGCCAATCAGCAAGGCAAGCCAGAAACTGAGATATTATCCTTGATGTCCATTTATCCTGTACCTTCCATATTCAATCTATTGCTGTTTCATGTGGATTTTACCTCCTAAGTAAATAAAAATGCCTTCTACCTTGCTCCATTTCTACTGCAGCCATGCTAGGTCAAGCCTCCATCACATCTGACCTGAATATTGATTGCTACAGCCCCACATTCAAGCTGGTCATCTACAATCCATTCACTGCCCTACAACCACAGAGCTTTTGGTGAAATGTAAATCCTTTTCTAATAGTGCTATTTTCCTGCTTATTCACTTTATGGCCTCTCCACTTCCCTAGATATATAGTCTGGAATGTGCAACGAGGTCCACAGGCTCCTACAGTCTGGACTCTGTCTCCCAGGGCCCCCTTTCAGACTCCTGCCCACTGAGCTGCATTTAGCTCCAAAAATGTGCCACACCTTCTCTGGCCATCAGGATTTTGTACACGCTGTTCCCTCAGCCTTGGGGTACTTAACTCCTCCAATACCTCCCATCTCCATGTAGAGAAACTTCCCTTCATGGTTAGCCACTTTTAAGCATTTATTATTCTCATAAGAATGCCTGAGAATCCTTGATAGGAACTTCAACTGTCTGAACTTATCACAGTTGTATCCTCTGTATACAGCGGGATACTGGCAACCTTCTCTCTCCCTTTTGTATCCTCCCACTATAAACCTTCAAAGAATGTGTTTGAATAAGTGAGTGAATGAATCATACTAGTTTTTCTCTCATTCATCAGGCTCTTATTTAAAATTTGGAATACTGCCAGAGAAGGTAAATATTTGGGAAATGTGAGGCATGGCAGCGGGAAAATTTACGAAAGGGCTAAGTATTGAGAGATGTCTGAGAAGATGTTTGGGAATGGGCCTAGAAGGAAAGGAAGAAGGGAAACTTCAGTTTAATAGTCTTAGTATAATCATAAGATAAATAAAGTTGAGATAAAACAGTCTCCTTCTCAAGCCTGCAAGGCATTGATTCAGCTAAAAAGGCAATTACCAAGAAGAATATGAATATTGTCTATCACACTGACATAGAAAAAAAGTGCTGAACGTGGCAATGATAGTGAGAAGTCCATAAAAAAGAAACTTGAGGCGGTGAAATACCAAAGTCTGCCTGTCACATTTTATTATAAGTAGCTCAAATAACTCTGTTCAATCTCATCTGCTTGGAACCAAATGCTATCTTTTATTATAAGACAGACACATTTTCTATAAAAGTAGCCATAACTGCTAGTTGTCAAGTAGATTTTTCAGCATAAATATTTCTATTTGCTTGTGAATAAATTATTGAGGGGAAGTATTATTGAGCACCTACTAAGTGCCAGTCACTGAATTTTTATGATTATGTTGTTTAAGTATATGTTTTAGTTTTAGTTTTACCCATGTGTGGACATTAAAATTCAGTTTATTTAAATTATTTGCTCTGGGTCATGTATTTAGTAAATAAATGACAACAATTTAAACCAGGTCTTCACTGTGCCTTGGTGTATCCCATGAGGTCATAGATAAGTCGTCTGAACCAAGAAAGTAATAAAATTATCAAGGGATGGCAGAATCTAGTTCCTGGAATTTTACTGAGGGTTTTATGACACCGATAGCAACTCAGATCAATAACCAAAACAAAATATTTTCCCTACTCCTGTCCTTCCAAGAAATATGCCTAAAGTCAATAACTCAAATACATATTGCAATGTAATTATGCCTTTTAACACATGCTAATATACACAGCAGTACATATTAATGTAGAATTGATAGCACAGATCTTTTTTATGTGGACCTGCATGTTGGTATGTTTATATAATTGTCAACTTGGACATTTTTGCAGAGCACTCAGTATATTCCATTACACTTGACACAATGATGTCAGGAGTCAGTGCCTAAATATTTAGAGCTTGTCTACGCATCATGGGCCCAGCAGTGGTCTTCCTTAGACAAAGAATGCTGCTTTCAGCAAAGGGGATGACTGGAATGTGCTACACACTTGTGTGATTATTTACAAAAATTTTGCCAGCAGGTCCTCAAATAAATACTCAAGGCATGGTTTTCATGTATGTATTAGTCATCTGCTGCTGCGTTAGAAATTACCACAAACTAAAGGGCTAAAAACAATGCATTTTTGTGGGGGTTTTGTTCTGTTTGTGTTGATCCTCACCTGAGGATATTTTTTCCATTAATTTTTTTAGAGAGAGAGAAAGAGAGAGGGAGTTTCAGAAGCTAGTGATGGGTACCTTTCCTCACTTGAACTTCTGATGGGAGTTGAAGGAAGAGGGCAGTGGAGATGGGCCCTCTTTTCTGAGAGGAGGCAAAGGAATGCACTATGTCAGAGCTGATGCTAAATTGCTGATGTAATTTATCTAGTTTAAGTGACATAACACCCCCATGAGGTTAAGTACCATCACCATTTTACAAAGGAAAAATCTAAGCCTAGAGCATTTCCCAAACTTACTAGGGGATGGTGGACCTGGAATGGGAGCTCTACTCTGTCTGACTCTTTAGACACACCAGCCCCCTATTTTACTTCACGATGACATCCAGCCTCTGCCATGATCTTCTCCCACCCTCCATCATTCTGCCCACCTGGACTCATCTTCGATCTCCTTGTATTCATTTTTCATGTAGCTATAACAAATTACTGTGAACTTATAACAGCACAAATTATTTTCTTACAGTTCTGAAGGTCAGAAGTCCTAAATGGGTCTCATAGGGCTAAAATCAGGGAATTGGCAGAGCTGGTTACTTCTGGAATCTTGAGGGGAGAATCTATTTCTTGTCCTATTTCATGTTCTAGAAACTTCCCCCAGTCCTTAGCTTATTGCCTCATCACTCCAACCTCTGATCACCGTTGCATCCCCTTCTCTATCTGTGATTTCTGCTTCCCTCTTATATGGACCCTTATTACATTGGGCCCATTGGAACAATGCAAGATAATCTCCCCATTTCAAGATTCCTAACTTGTTCACATCAGCAAAGCCCCTTCTACTATATAAGGTAACATTTACAGGTTCCAGAGATTAGGATCTGGACATATTTGGGGGCCATTATACAGGCAACAAATTCATTTCCCTATTATCAAGGGAAACCTTTTTAAAGAATAAAACAGACCCGGGAGAACTAAGATGGCGGCAAAGGCAAAACACCTATCTTGCCATCGTAATCAGCAATTTTAATACTACAACTTAAAGAAAGAACAAACACCTTCCAGAATCACCAGAAAGCTCGCCGAGTGAAAATTCCACAAATAAAAGTGAAGATAAGACACTGTGACTCGGAGGAGCGGTGGCGAACAGCGTTGAAAGATTTGCACGGAGAGAGGTTTGGAGTGCGGGCCGTGGAGAGGGCGGGCGGCTGAAAACTGGCCAGTTTTCTGAAAGGGGAGACAAAGGCTTCCCACTGGAATGATTCTCCAGCCCTGGGCGAAGTCCAGAGAACCCACTATCACACGGGGTGAAAACTGGACAGTGGGAGGGCACACCGAAGCTCGGGTGCTGCCGGGTCTCCCGGCTGTGGAGAAGGCAGTTTGCGGGAACAGCTCGGCTGCGTGAGGGCGCAGAGAGCACACCGCGACTTGTCTCTCATTCGGAAAACCGTCAGACTGCTTTGTTTTACGACCCTGGGTGAGACATTGCGCATGCAGACTCATTTTGGGAAAGTCTGAATTCCCTGGCAACTGGCAGCCGGTGGAGCTCCAAAGCAGCTCTCTCTCAGAGGTGCTGGCGGCCATTGCCCCAGGCACACAGGCCCCGGGGCCGCATAGGGCGGGGCTGACACTGTCTGCTTGGCCCGGAGACTCCGCCCATCCAACCTGAGCACAGCTGAGCTTCACAGACAATTGGCCTGGAGGTCAACCCTCCAAGTGCTAACAACGATTAACTGAGCTTAACTTCAGCAAGACTGTGCAGTCCATATCCACCTCAGGTAACTGGGGAGGCTGAGCCACTATCCCTAGTAGGAAGTCTACCACACAAAGCTAATTGACCAACTCAGGGAAGCAGCCACCATGCAGCAACATGGAAAGAAATCAGATGTGAAAGAAATGGAGGAAAAAAAACGACTGGACATGGAATTCAGAACCACGGTTATAGGGTTTTTTAAGAGGCTCCAACAAAAGATCGAGGCCTATAAGGAAATAAGCAGGACCACAAAGGAAATGAATGAGTCCTACAAGAAAATGAACAACACCCTCAAGGATATAAACGAGAGCTGCAAAGAAATGATCAAGACCAACGTGGAAATGATCAAGACCAACGTGGAAATGAATGAGTCCTACAAGGAAATGGAAGAAACCCTCAAGGATATGAAAAAGGACCAACCAGAAATTAAGCATACACTGACTGAAATAAAAAATATACAAAGACCTGAAAGTGCCCTGGAGCACCCCAAGAACCAAGTTAAAGATTTGAAATACAAAGAGGTAAAATCCACTCAGCTGAAAAAGCAAGAAACCAAAAGAATCCAAAAAATTGAAGATAGTGTAAGGGGCCTCTGGGACAACCTCAAGCATACCAACATCAGAATTATAGGGGTGCCAGAAAAAGCGAGAGGCCAAGACAATGAAAACCTATTTGAAGAAATAGTGACTGAAAACTTCCCACACCTGGTGAAAGAAATTGACTTAGGAGTCCAAGAAGTGCACCGAACCCCAATATATAGGAACCCTAAGAGGACCACACCGAGGCACATCATAATTAAAATGCCAAGAGCAAAAGACAAGGAGAGAATATTAAAAGCAGCAAGAGAGAAACAGTTGGTTACCTATAAGGGAGCACCCATACGATTGTCAGCGGATTTCTCAACAGAAACGATGCAGGCCAGACGGGAGTGGCAAGAAATATTCAAAGTGATGAACAGCAAGAATCTACAACCAAGATTACTCTATCCAGCAAAGATATCATTCAGAATTGAAGGTCAGATGAAGTGCTTCGCAGATAAGAAAAAGCTAAAGGAGTTCATCACCACCAAACCAGCATTATATGAAATGCTGAAAGATATTCTTTAAGAAGAGGAAGAAGAAAAAGGTAAAGATGAAAATTATGAACAACAAATACACATCTATCAACAAATGAACATAAAAATCAAGTGAATTGATAGGCTGTTGAACAGGATAGACTGGTGAATATAACAGAGACATGGACATAGAGAGGGAATGGACTGACAATTCTTGGGGAGAAAAGGGTTGTGGGAAGTACAGCAAGAGACTGGACAAAAATCTAGCAACAATGGGAGAGGACAGTGGGGAGGGGGAGGGGAGGGTGGAGGGTGGGATAGGTACAGGGTGGAGGGGAGCTATAGGGGGATAAAAAGGGGAAACAATGTAATTAATAAACTGAACAATAAAGATAAAAAAAATATCCTGGAAAAAAAAATAAAGAATAAAACAAATATTGTCACATCCCTGGTCAAACCTGACTGATTGTTTCCCATTGCACTCTGAATAAACCCCACCCCCTCCTTGTAGGAACTGCCTTCTGCCAACCTCTTTAACCTTATCTTGGCTCTCTGCTTATTGATCACTCACTCTGACTGCCCTGGTCTCCTTTCTGTGCCCTGAATTCCCAGACTCTTTTCCGCCATGCGGTTTTGCACTTTTTCTTTCTTATGCCTGTTCACCATCAAGATATAGCTTGAGGATTAGAGCCTCAGACAGTCATTTCTGCTGGCCCTCTCCATCAGGAAAACCAGCTCAAAGACAGAGAGCTGCATCCAGGAGGATTTGGGGACTCTTCTGAAAGATATCCCACAAGAAGGTGAGAAAGGCAGGGTTGGGCCAAGGGACAAGCAAACCCACAATGGAATGTCATCTGAAGCCTCTGTAGATCCCACATGGAACTCTAATCTCAATGGCCCTTCGGAGTTGTCTCAAACTGAGACAGAGACATTTGCCATGAGTCACCTGCCCCTTGTGAGGGGTTTTGAAAACGAAGTAATCAATGCTATGCAAAAGGAGATTACAAAAATGATTATAACAATGACAGCCTTTGAAATAGACAAAACTCATAAAATTGGCTTTGCAGAGAGTGGATGGAGGGGATAGCTTACCAACAACAATTTTTAATAGCAGTGATTCATACCTGATGAAAAATTCACTTTTTGTGTCCAGCTCTAATTCAGATATTTTCTCAAACATCCCAGGTAATGTTAGCTGGACAGTTTGACATACTGGTTTTACCTTGAAAAATTGTTTGGATACAGGCCAATTAGAGAAATAAGCCTGAAAAATGCATTAAACCTTTAAGAACTTTCTCATTACTTTATGCACATTATCCTTTCACGCATAAGCCCAGCAGGTGAGAAAGATGGCTGACTCCATTCTTAAAACGAAGTATATGACCCTGGCAAGGTAAAAACCAAGGGCTGAGGTTGTCAGTGAGTCTGACTCTCTGTGTTCTTGGGTACTGGCCACTGTCTGGGAGCCTGGGCCAAAGCCCTCTCTCACATCCATCTGGGCACAAGCAATTGGCCATGTGGTCACCCTGGTTCCTTTTCCTTTAGTTGTCCATCTGTATGGCCATCAAACCACCAAACCTGTCCTTTTACTTTCTTTCATTGCTTTTTAAAATATATATATATATTTCATTGATTTCAGAGAAGAAAGGAGAGGGGAAGAGAAATAGAAATATCAATGATGAGAGAGAATCATTGATCAGCTGCTCCTATGTGTCCCCTACCACGGATCGAGCCTGAAACTCAGGCATGTATCCTGACCTGGAATCAAACTATGAGCTCCTGATTCATCAGTCAACATTCAACTACTAAGCCACACCGGTTGGGCTCAATGGTTGTTTTTTAATTACTACACATTGCAAACTCATTAAAAATAAAGTGGATAATTGGAGACTACTCACTTGAATCATTCTTGGATCCTTACTTCCTTTTACAAACACTAACAGTAACACCCCCAAATGGTTTATAAGACATGCCATCTAATGATTGATGTTTTGATTATGTTTTCATAGTTAGTATTTTAATCAATAAATATTAGTGAGTCCTCATTGGATGTCAAGCTCAGAAAATGCAACCATAGAAACACAGACTCTGCTTTAATGGATTTCAGACTTTTGAATAATAACAATAGCCAGTTCTGGACTTGCAATAGTCACTGTTTGATTTAGTACACAAACTCCTATTATCGCAGCCCCCTTTTACAGGAGAGAAAGCTGAGGCTCAGAAAGATTTAGAGGGTTTGCTTTTACTTAGGACCTTGTGTGTTGTTTGGGGGGCAAAAAAACCTGTTCCCAGCAGGGCATCCAGGACACAGCAGTTACTGACAGGTCATACAGTGCTGAGCAAGAAGACCCCTTGGCTTGTCCACATGAGGCAAGAGCCACGCAACTGGCCAGGATTATGAACTGTAAAGATTCCAGGCAGAAGCCCAGTTATGCCCAACTTCACATAAAGGGGAAGTTGCCAACGCTGGTCTCACTTCAGTGTTTGGATCATTGCTATCATACAGCTCTGTGACCAGTGAGGACCTAAATCCCTCATTGCAATGCCGCAGTGTTACAATTAACAGGTGAACTCATCCTGTCAAACCAATCTCAAGCATATCTGTGTCCAAGAGGATTTGCCTGGCTCTGCTCCAACCCTAAAGATGGCCAGTTAGGAGAGGCCCCACTTTGCCACCATTTTGGGATCCATAGCTTTGATATGCTGAGATCAGAATGGCAAGCAACCCTATTGCAAATGATCTCTTCATTTACATAAACCAGTAAACCTGGTCTGATACCACTTGCATCTTGTTATTCATTTAGAAAATCCCACTGCATGGTGCCCCAGAGGCTAAGAAGTAGGTTAGTCTTTGTGTCAAATCCTGCCTTCTTCTTTACACCCTTGCATCCCTCTGTCCATAGGTGCTAACTTCTCTATTACATTGGTTTTAGAGTCAGAAGTACCGCATGGTTTTAGAGTCAGAAGTACCGCAATAGGGGACCTGGCCTGCCTGCCACAGGTAAACTGCTGATCTTCCCCCAGTACCTACCCCTATCTCCCCCCAATTTTACAAATTTGAGGCAGATACTTCTCTGTGAATACAAAGAATCAATGGGCTTCCCCATATGCAATGTCTTTGTTTAACTAAGCAAGAGCTTACTAATATTGAGCTGGAATCTTTCTCATAAGTCATCACATGGAATCATCTTGAAAAAAAATCAATATTCTCACTTTTATATCTGATAAACTAAAGGTCAGAGTGGTTAAATAATTTACCCAGGGTTCCTCAGCAAGTAAACAACAAGCCCATTGCTTCCAGGACCACTTTCTGGTCCATGTGTCTGAATTGACACTTAGAAACAGTGAGCACTCTAGATTTGGTCAAACATCTCCATGAGCTAAGGGCTAAACACAAGGTTTGCCAGGAAGGCTAAAGCTGCCTGAGTCAAGCCTGACTGAATGTCCACTGGCCTCCTCATAGCTGGAGAAATCTCTCATGTACAAAAGCTCACCAGAACACAGGCAGCACAAACACACACATAGTGAGGAAACACATGTAAATGTGTGTGTTCACGTGCGCGCGCGCACACACACACACACACACACACACACACACACTTGTACACACACAAACACATCTTTGTCAAAAAATAGTACTTTTTGAGCCAGATGTCACTTTTTATATCATGGACAGGATTTCATGATCTTTAAAAAAAAAACTGAACCTTTTCCTCCTCTCATTGAATCATTTTTTTCAAAATATGCCTTGTCTGCCAATTTCTGTGCTCTGAATTACTTATAAGTTTACTGGACAAATACACAAAACATGTGTTGTTCTGTGGTGTGTGATAAACCTTTTGCCTTAACTTTTGCTTAGCTTGGCTAAATTCACCACACTCCCAAATATTACATGATAAGCAGTTGAATTTAGTAATTTTCAAGCAACTTTTTAATGTCATTGTTTTCTTTAAGAAGACACAAGTTATTTGTCTTACACCCTTCTCCTCCTCAACTCTCAGAAGGGTCCTGTGGCCTTAGGAAAGCAGAACTTTGGTCCATGGCTGAGATCTGACTCAGAGTTTAAGTCATGTTTATAGAGGATAATCCCCAAAATGATGCATTTGCCCTTTCATGTCAAAGCAGTCATCTGGAAAGGGGGTAAAAACCAACTGTAAATAGTCCTGTTCCATAGAATTATTGTAGACTCCTCCAGATGGGACCTAGTATCTCAAAGAAATATTTTGGGAAAAGTCCTCATTTATTAAGATAGTTCTTGGCTTCACTGTGTGTAAAGTAAACTGAGGTGTTAAGTATGTGGCATGCAGGACACAACTCTATACTCATGCCCATGACAGACATCCTATATAATAAAAGAGAAACATGCAAATTTGACCATACCTTCGCTCCTGATTGGCTATGCTACCAGCCAATCAGGAGCAGAGGCAGGGCCAAGTGGCATGAGCGCTGGGCCCCTGGGGGTGGAGATGAAATGGCAGTGGTGGTGAGCACCCAGCCCCCGGGTGCTGTGAGGGGAAGTGGCGGTGGCAGCAGTGGTGGTGGCGGTGGCAGTGAGTGCCCGGTCCCCGGGCGCTGTGAGCTGAAGTGGCTGCAAGTGTCCAGCTCCCAGGGCCGGGTGGTCACAGGCAGCTGTGGCTGAGCTGAGCAGGGCAATGCTTGGGCAGGCTGTGGGTGAGCCCTCATTTGGACATCCCCTAAGGGGTCCCAATATGTGAGAGGGGGCAGGTTAGGCTGAGGGACCACCCATCCCCAGTGCACGAATTTCATGCACCGGGCCCCTAGTCATTAATAACAGCACCACATATTCCTGACAAGTTTCAGATCTTACTCAGCACAGAGATCTAGGTGGTCTGTAAGTGACAGCTGACTCACACAAGGAAAACTAGCTGATATATACCAGATTGAGAAACATGATTATTACTAAGGGACTGATGACCCAGTGACATTTATATCTGGCCCTAATGATATAAACAGCAGGAATACCTATATCAGATGCCACTGTCAACTTTTTGCTCTGAATCCTGGACCTGGACTCTGCCAGCCTACCTTCTAATCCCTGATACCAATAGATGTTTGTAGGTATCAAAACCTGGGCATATCCTCATTATTAGACCATTTCCTCCAAATAGACTTGAATTCTTCTTCCCTCCTCCCTATCCCTGAGACTTCTCCTCAGGCTTCCCACATTGTTTATTAATTGTTCATGGCTGGTTTTAATTGCTGAAATATGAAGTCTTAGGAAAAGGATAGACAAGACAAAAAGACATTTCATGCCAAACTTCCCAGAAGATACTTAGTAAAAGGAGATTGAAAAGTCAAAGATAAATGTGTTATGATTCTACTAGCTATGTAAAGGAATAAAAAGCACATTTTTTATCAATATAGAAAATAAAAGACTTATTTTACCATATCCTAATAATACGTAAGGTAAAATCTGCCATCACCCAAAAGCAGAAACACCGTCCACATCAATGGTGTTTCCTCCTTTTTCCTCCTTAGTTTTGGTCTCAGCTTCTCTCATTACACAATTATGGAGTGAGCTAGATGGTGTGGATAACCTGGTGAACAAGACAAATATGGTTTTGACCATAGGATGGATGCATCTTCAATCCATGATTGCTTATATGCCTTGCCTATGACCTCATAACCTGGAGCCTTATTTTCCTGCCCCCTCACAGTTGCTGGTCTAATCATATTTGTGGGCTGGACTTCTTGTTCTGCTCTACCTTTGCGCAATATAACTAGAGAAGAGGTAGGTAAGTAGAGGGTCTGAATGCAATATCTTACCACTGGGTTGTTGTTCCTTATCATTGGGGTGATAAAAAGTAGGCTTGGGCTGGAAGATTCATGGCACTGCCACTTGGAAGCACCAAGAGTGGACCCAGTAAGCCAAGCATAATAGGCAAGATTGAGATAACAATTGGAACCAGAAAGGGACAGGGAGGAAACTGGCAAGCAGACAAGTTAGAGAGATGAGGTCAGAATGCTAGGCTCATGACATGCAAACTTGGGCAGAAAGGGTCAAATAAGTGATTCAGCTGCAAGAAAATAAGCAAGATCCAGGGTTGACAGGAAGTTTAGCAAGACCGCACAAGGGCAGCATCTTCTGATTCACAACCTATTTTCCTGCAGGGTGGTGTTTCACTGGTACTCATTTCTGTTATTATAATTACAACTCCTGGTTTTAAGATAAGAACGCTAGGCCCCATGGAAGTAAAATAACTTGGCTAAGTGCAGAGAGCTAATAAGTGGAAAGCTGGAACCTGAACTTCAGATTGAATCAGGTACTGTTTCCTGCAGGTAGAGCCCAGATTCTCTTAGGGTTGGGCTGAGCTGTGGGCAGGAACTGTTTGTTCTTTGCCTTCTCAATTTCTAAGTGTGGTGGAGTCATGATTCGGAGTAAACACTGGAATCTCTAGATGTCACTGACTTTTGAAAATAACAAGAACCGAAAGCCTTCTGGGAGATCCTTACAGTCTTTTTCTTAGAAGTGAGCACATCCATTTCTTAATTAATTATCTCCATTAGCTAAGCTCAATTACTTTGTGTCCACCTCCAAATATACAACCTTGATCCTTGGAGACTTCCTATTTGAATTTCCAAAGGGGAAAATTTGTCAGAAGCATGTTTTATGTAATTAAATAGTGTAGATATTTCACTCTCTCTTTCCTTAATGATTATTAAATACTGAAATTAACTTGGATGTAGACTCTATCAGTTTAAGAGAACATACCCTAAAGAATTTGGGGAATCACACTTGCAGAAATAGTACTACATGGGCAGATACTCATGAATGCATGCATTAAGTGGTTTCCCTTCTCAGTTCTCATGATCCCACTCTCCAGTGTTTCTCAGTGGACACTGCTCTTATTCTATTCTGCATAATAATAACCCGAGATGCCTGGCTGGTGTGGATCAGTTGGTTGAGTATCGTCCATGCACTGAAAGGCTGCAGGTTCAATTCTGGTCAGGGCACAGGCCCAGGTTCTAGTCTCAATCCCCCATAGGGGAAGTGCAAGAGGTAGGTGATTAATGTTTGCTTATCACATCAATATTTCTCTCTCTTGCTCCCTCTCTAAAAAAGTCAATTAAAAATCTTTTTAAAAATTACCTTAGAACTTGATAAATGCATATCCTAAGGCTAAGGCCCCAAAACCAGATTTTTTGAATCAGCATATCTGAGGGTATGGTCTGAGAATCTGCACTTCTGACACTCTCCCTAGGAAATTCTGTTTATAGGAATACTACAGGCCCACGCAGCCCCAGCTTCGTCTGGAAGGTCGTCCGGAAGGACATCCAGACAGTTGTTCTGCTGCTACTCGGCAGTTCAGTCGATTTGCATATTACATTTTTATTATTATGACTATAAGAACCAGTGATAGTTATTTGCCAGATACATGAAGACAGCTTTATCATGGGTCTATGAGAGGCGAAATGAAAGCAAGACAGTCTCCTTTAATATATATTTTAATAATAAGAATTCAACACATGTTATTATTATTATTTTTAAATTGCTATAAATCCTCAGACAAAGGCTTGAGAACTTACTTTGGGAGGTGCAGGAAGACTCAGTAGGTGAGGGGGGACATGAAACAAGGAGGGGAAAGTAGAGTAAAAGGTTGTTGCTCAGTTAACCACTACAGGCAACTGGAGACCAAGCCTGCTGGAGCCTTCAGGGGCAGGTAAGGAGCATACCCTTCCTGTATTCTCACCTGGAGGGCATAGCTGGTGTTTAATGACTCTTGCCCTTGCTTGGTTGGGCTACTGGGAGTGGGTAATCCCCTGGCACTACACATAACACACAATTTACCATTAGTGACATTTAACAGGTTGGCGTTATACCACCATATCTAGTTCCAGAACATTTCCATCACCCTTGCCAAAAAATCCTGTATCCATTAGTCATCACTCTCTATTCTCTCCTCCCTGAGCACTGGCTACCACTAACCTATTCTCTGTTTCTCTGGATTTTACTGTACTGGACACTTTATATAAATGGAATCCATGCTATGTGGCCCTTTGTGTCTAGCTTCTTTCCCATAGCATCATGTTGTCAATGTTCATCCATGTTGTCGCATGTATCAGTAGTTCAGTGCTTTTCTGGTTGAATAATGTTCTTTTATAAGGACTGTACTCTCTCTCAATTTTTAGACATCACAGAAGTGCCCCAAGAATATGTCTTGCAAACTTACATAATGCTGGGTATACCCAGTTTGCCATACCAGATCAACTGTCACTCCTCTCCATCTTCATTGTGAGCTGCTTCCTTCTCTAGTTCTCTTCTCTAGCTTCCTGTTAGGGTTGTTTAATGCTGTGGTCGGCAAACTGTGGCTCGTGGGCCACATGCGGCTCTTTGTCCCCTTGAGTGTGGATCTTCCACAAAATACCACGGCCTGGCCAAGTCTATTTTGAAGTGGCTTTAGGGGAAGTTTAAGTTTAAACAATTTGTCTCTCAAAAGAAATTTCAATCATTGTACTGTTGATATTTGGCTCTGTTGACTAATGAGTTTGCTGACCAATGGAAGTTAATGGCAAGCTATCAGATAAAAGCAAGCATGATTCAGGCATTTTTTTCGCCAGCTCCCTGCCTGCATGGTCTGGGGAAAGTGAGTGTGTCCTTCTACAAAGACCAGGGATGCTCTGGTCTTGGGAAAATGAGTATGTCCCTCTACAAAGACTAGGGCTACTGTCAAAGGGTTCTAAGCTTCTCTCCAGGTACTATTGGCCCCTCTCTCTCTTGCCAATTTTAGGCCTAAATGAAGTAACAGCTTCTTGTTGTTGACGGCTCTCAAGAACTGCATTATCCTCCATTAGTTTTCCCCAAATCTCACATCTTTCTAAATAGTTTATTTAATTTTCTTCAAGTTATTCCAGTGTGCCTGTCTTTCCTACTCGGACCCTAACTAATGCAATAATGATCAATGATAGAGTAACTCATCAGTATTTTACTCAATCACTGAAGCACATTTCATGATGCCTATTCATAACTTTGGGACTGAGAAATACTCTGAACCCCTGTGTATTATCCCCATTCCCAGACTAGATGTGAACCAGACAGCAATTGTTAGAAGGCATTGCAATAGGACAATTATGAATGTGGGATCTAGAATCACATATTCTAGATTCAGTTCTCAGCTCTGCACCTCCTAGCATGTGACCTGTGGCTAATTACTTAAACTCTCCAAGCCTCAGATTCATGAGATGCAAATTGTGAATTACCTGTCTAAATAATCTATGACAGACAATATGCAGAAATTTCTCATAATAGGGCCCAATAAATGTTAACTGTTATGTTAACCCACACTCACCCTAGCGTTGAATTCCTCTTTCCTGGTCTTTAACAGCTTTTCATGGCATTATCTGAGTTCAGTCTGCTGGTCCAGACTCTTCCTAGATGCTGAGCCAGTGACGGCTAGGGCTGGAAGTACACTAGCACCAATGTGTTTTTTTTCCCAGTAGGGAATGTGGAGAGAAGCAAGTTTCCATAGAACATGTGCCCTCCATTCCAAAGAAGAGCCCTGGGGCACTCTTTACCCTTGTGCTTACCTCCTCTTCTTTATAACTAGCAAGAAGGCCACCATGCATGGTATAGTTCCTTTTTAAAAAATATGTTCGTATTGATTTTCAATAGAGAGGAAGGGAGGAAGGGAATGGAAGAGAGATTAAAGGAGAGAGAGACAGAGACAGATAGAGATGAGAGACAATCATTGATCAACTGCTTTCTGCACACCTCTTACTGTGGATAGAGCCCTCAACCCAGGAATGCAATTGTGACCTCCTGGTTCATAGGTTGATGCTCAACCACTGAGACACACTGGCCAGGTGATATGGTTCTTTCTGAAATTTGGTTCAAACATAGTATTATTCTTTCCAGTTACTCGGGTAATATGTGAATACATTGTACCTATAAAAGAGCCAAAACTTAAATAGTATGAGTTTGCCATTAGTGGCCCCATTTTTCTTATGATACATTTATAACTGAGACAGGCTAAATAATGTTCTCAAGTTCATGCTTGGAAGCAGCAGAGGTGAATGCAAAACCAGGAGTATTTGATGCCAGAGGCTAGATTCATATTCAGTATATTATATTGACCTTATGCTCAAGACTACCTTCTGCCTCAGTGCCTATCCTCTGGCATCCTACCAGGCCTTAATCTTCCAGGTTCATAAGCCCATTCTAGGAAGATGTGGAGACTCATAAATGGCCATTAAAGTTCATATCTAAACTAGTAGGTTGTGCTGGACACTTATTTTACCCTGTTCCACATGCTTCCCAGAATATGGTTCACAGCCAGCACTGGGCTTAGCTGCAACTCCCATTCCTGCATTCTGCCCTGGGTGGGCTTTATCAGACCCCTTGCAATGGAATGCCCAGGGGGACCACAGGGTCACTCATGTCTGCACAACCTCAGGATGATAGGAAGTTGACACCACATAGGGAAAGCTTGACTAATGGGATGGAAACTTTCCTAAAGATTAGCATTTTTGAGGTACTTTCTATGGTTCTTTTCTCAGGATCCTAAGGGAGTATCTTGGTTGCCAATGTTAGTTATCATCCTGTATCTGTTCCCTTTGAGTCAGTTGTCTCTCCTTCCCTGTCTTACTTTGCCTATCCCCCCATCCTGATTCTTGGAATCAAACAATCCCTTATATTAGGCTTTGCTTTCTGGGGTGAGTGCAGGCTAAATTAAGGATGATGGAGAGTTGATTGGTTTTGTAAATATTTGTTGTGACTAGTAGGCTCTCCTTGCCTAAGATACAGATTCCTCAGAGAGTGGCACAGATCTTTCTGGAGAAGACTGCACACACAGCTATCTCTTTAAACTCTCTACTCCCCAAGGACAGGTGGGGCTGACTATTGCACAGAAGTAGCCATGTGCCCTTGACTTTACCAAGAGTATGCAAATATTTCTCAATAAAGCAAAACAGAGATTTACCCCTTTAATCAGTCACTTACACTTCCAACATGCTTCACTGTCATCATAAGAAGTATATTTCATTCAAGAAAATATTGAGTATCTAGGACCTGCCAAGATTATGCAAGTATTCATAGATAAGATAAACAGCCCCATCCTTGCCCTGAAGGAGTGAACATTCTAAATTAAAAGCAGATAAGTAAGCAGGAATTTCTCACACCTTGTTAAAAGTACAACTGGAGCAATTACTTAAGTAAAAATAGAAGTTTTAATGGAAAAAATATTTTCTGTATACCAAGCATTGCATTTTAAACCAACTTTAAAAATGTAATCTAGATTTATCACACTTCTTTTTGGTCCTAGACCTGTCATCTATATTGAGATAAAAATATATCCATCTATCCATCCACTCAACAATTCATGCACTCACCCATCCAATACAAATATATTTGATCACAACATTGTCAAAGGAAAGAAGGTTTTAGTGGTGGATAGCCTATGGGGGGACTTGGGAGGCCAATGTAAAGGGCAAAGATGACAGAAGATGAATAATTTTCATGAAAGACTTCCATGCAGTTCTTCTTGCTATTCTGACTACGACTTTTTAAAATTATGCTAGATTTGCAACTACAGGTTTCCTAGATCATATTAGCAACCAATATTTTTCAACAGGGACCAAGCAGCCAACAATCATTCTGAGAAGACAAATGTGTGAGAGCAAGGTCAGCAGCCACGCTCACTAGGATGAGGTTTGGCACTTGAAGAAAGCCTTTTCAGGGACACCTTGAAAACATCAAAAACAGTGAAAAACAAAGGAAAAAATATATTGTTCTAACTGGAGTGTCTAAGTCCTACCCTCAAAAACTTCCATGTGCATAAGGAAAAAACTGTAATGTCAAACTGAAAACAACTAGTATAGTGTTATCAGAGGATCTTTTTAAAAAATATAATCAGTACTGTAGATATTATAGTCTTAAGTTTTATGACCCTGGGACTAATCCTGCTTCTGATACCTCTATGATCCCACTTAGAGTGAGCTCTGATTTCCTAATCTATTAAAGGGTCTAATTCTATCAATGAACCATTAATTCAGTCATTATTTATTAGTTATTCTATATAATAAAAGGCTAATATACAAACCGACTGAACTATGGAATGACCAGTCTCTATGATGCGCACTGACCATCAGGGGGCAGATGCTCAATGCAGGAGTTGCTCCCTGGTGGTCAGTGCACTCCCACAGGGGGAGCACCGCTCAGCCAGAAGCTGTGCTCACAGTTGGCGAGTGCAGCAGCAGTGGTGGTAGTGCTAAAGATGTCAGACATCCCCAAGGACTCCTGGACTGCGAGAGGGCACAGGCTGAGCTGAGGGACCCCTCCCTCGCCCCCTGAATGCACGAATTTCATGCACAGGGCCTCTAGTTTAATAACAGTTATCTAAAGTGCCAAATTCTGCTCAATGGTGGATCTTCAATAATAATTTTTAAAGTCCTTGCCTTTATATATCTTTGAATTTCAGGGGAAGATAAACACTAATCACAAATTCACCATAAATAAATGGAAATGATGGTTATTAATTGGTCCATGGAAGAGAGATATATGGCATTACAAGAGATAATAAAAGGGGTGCCTGGTCTTAGATTGGCAGTAGAACTGACCTCAGGATGAATCTGAATTAGGAAGAAGGCTCAGGAATAGGTTATGGGTAGATTCTTGACAGAGAAATCAGTTAGTATAAAGGCATTGGAGCATGATGGTCTCAGCAACCAAACAAAGGTCAGTGTGGCTGAATTATGAAATATACAGTGGTGTGAGTGGAGATTGGAGCAATTGGTATAGGTAAGTTCATCCTTTGCAAGGCCTTATATCTCATGTCAAATATTTATTTTTTATTTTTAAATCCCAAAGCAATGAAAAAACATTAAAGGATTTTAAGCAAAGTATTGGTATGATCATATGCATCACATTAAAGCTTCCAAAGGCTCACTCTGTGTGGGGAGAAGAGTTAGAAGAAAGGTAAGAGTGACTATGCTGAGACCAGCTGAGTGGCCATGTTGGTATCAAGGCAAAAAATAATGGTAGCTCATATTAGAGTGCTGGTGATGGAGGTGGAGAGCAATAAATGTATTTCTGATGTAGTTAGGAGGCAGGATGATTTAAATTCGAAAATGAGGGAATAATGAAATTGGATGGGTCATGCTGTGGATTGAGGTAGGAAACAATAGAAATCCATGAGGTATGGGAGTAAAGGTCGCATATTGGGTTGGGAAATGTTTAGTCCAGGTGCCTCTGGGACATGAAAGAAGGATGTTAACTGGGATATTCTAGTGGGTTATACAGCACTGAGGCTTGGAGATGACTAAACTGAAGTGCTAAATATGTGAGCCATTGGTTGTCAGGTAGCTGAAATTAAAACCATGGACATGGATGAGATCATTGTGAAAATAAAATGAGGGGTCATATACAAAGCAATTAGAATACTACCAGGCACAGATTGAGCATTAACAAATCTTACCTCCTTCCCTTTTCCCCCATCTTTTGAGCAATAGTAGGGTGAGTATGTCTGGGCAAACCCCAAAGGAAGCTGGATCTTGGGGAGAAAGAAAATAACCAGTCTTATGCTTAAAGGTTCAGAATAGATTTTTGCAGGAAAAGCAACATCCCTTTCTCTTAGCTTCTGAACATTGATGCCCTCCACACCTTCTGCTTTTACCTAGGTGTATGTGTTAAAGATAGAGGCCACAAAGGCTAAACTAGATATGCAGGATAATTCTTTCTTCAACTTGAACTTTAGCAAGATCTCGGGAGGAAACCCAGCAATGAAACACAACGTTCCTTTTGCCATACTTGTTGTGAGCAAGAAGGTGAATCCAGAAATATTTTAACCAAAAATTTATAAAGTATCTATAAGAGCATCTTAAACTGAAGTGATTATAATGAGGTATATGCAACTCCATTCAACTTTGAAATATGTCTTGTAACATCAAGGGGCTATGTCATTTAATTCTTCTTTTTCTATTAGAGAAGGATGATGTTTTTGTTCACTATTACTGGCAAATAAAAAAGCTGGGTTCTGGAAAAGCTCTATTTTTCTACATCTTCTTTCCATCAATTTGACATTCCATTGATAGACCAGAGAATTTTCTTCATTACCCATCAGGAAGTTTCAAGGACTTATCCACATGGTATATAGAAGTAATATAATGCTCACAGAAATTTATGAAAAAACAATTTCAGGTGCTGTTCACATTATAACAAGAAAGCAATAGTACAATGGGTATGTCAACAAAATCGTAGTATGAAATTATCTCCCTCTAATTCACTACAGGGTGATTTTTACACTTTTTAAAATATAGCATAGTGATCCAATGCCATTTTTAAGTTGCAAAATTGTTAAGACAGCTAAAATAATATTCATTTCCTAACTACGCTGAGAGTGTTTGAATGCTTTCTCTCTGTTACTATTAGAAGGAAAATAAAGGCATCAGCAGCATTCTAAACGTCACACTTCAAAGCTCTGAGACACTCTTTCTTCTGACACCTGGTTGACAGATTATGGCTTTTTGATATCCATCAAATTAACACATTATGACTTTTTAAAGCCAGAAACTATGCAAGTATTGCCATGTTCTATCTATAAAGAGATAATGTATTCTTTGTTACCCATTTGTGTCTCAGATGGCAGCCCCCGTCCCGTCAACACATACATAATTATAAATAATTTGGTTCCTCCTATCTTTTTTCTTTCCAATATGCTCCCACTTTGAATATCTACAAAATAATTCACTTGAAAAAATGTTAGCACAGAAGATGGCTGACATGTCTCATATTTCTCAATAATGTTTTACAAGTTTAAATATCCTCTATCTATGTAATCTCCAGTGACAGCTCCCCCCTGGTTTTGTGTATCTTATCCAAGGACTTCTTTGGAGAATAATTAGAAATACAAAAATCAAGATATTTTTGAGTCCAGATATCGAGCCATGTTGAAGTTAACTGAGAATTTCAATCTTGACATATTGGAGACAGAGGGAGAGGATATTTCCTAACTATATGAAGAACTGCTAACATTTTTCATGCCTCTTCATTTACTTAAACCTCCTGTTCATTTAAAGTCCCTTAAATCAGCCCAAACCAGTTTGGCTCAGTGGATAGAGCATTGGCCTGGGAGCTGAAGGTTCCCAGGTTCGACTCCGGTCAAAGGCATGTATCTTGGTTGCGCGCACATAGCCACATGAAGGAGGCAGCTGATCAATGTTTCTCATTGATATTTCTATCTCTCTTTATCTCTCTCCCTTTGTACAAAATCAATAAAATATATTTTTTAAAAAGAAGAAACTTCAAGAGACATCTTCCAACTCAGACAGAATAAAAACATTTTCATTATCCTGTCACATTTTCTCTTTTGTAAGCTTTATGGCTTCTGGAATTCCTTACCTAAGTAATTGCTAGGTTCTAAGTTCCACAAGGGCTATGTCCCTCTTGTTCACCACTGAAACTCAGTGCCTGTTGAGATGCTTCAGTTATAGTCAGTGACCGATAAATGGTTTTTGCATTGAAAATTTTAATTCCCAAAGCTCTCACCTTGGAGATACTTCCTTTTCCTGCTGGTGAGCCCCTAGAAAGAACTGTTATACTAGTATTCTCAGCTCCTGCATGAGCATGAAGTTTAGTAAGTATTCCATGACTGACTGGATGAATGAAAAAAGAAAGAGACAAGTGATGGTGAGGGGAAATAATGGGAAAAGAAAACTAATGAACCACATACATCTGTCAAATTCCTACTTGGCATAGGTGTTTTACTATGTACTGAGGGAGGACAAAAGAAGTAAAATAAGTTTCCTTTCTTAAGTGAAATATGCTATCTCTACCAAGAAAGTCACAAGGAGGTCTATAGAAAATGGCAAATCAGTGAGGCTAGGTAATTCAATGGAAGGATTGTTTCAAAGAGAATGGAACCAAGGCTTATAAGAGGCATCTTCCAATACAGATAAAAGAAGAAATTATGGAAATCAGTGAATGATTATTTAAGAGGTGTGAGTAGGAAAGCAAATACACAATATGAAGCAAAGGGACTGGATATGAATTGAGTGACGGAAGAGTCAGAATGATACTGGGAAACTCCTAGAAGAAAAGATAGGCAGTAAAATCTCTGATATCTCTCTTAGCAATATTTTGACAGCACAGATGAAACTAAAGGGTGTTATGCTAAGTGAAATAAGTCATACAGAGGAAGAAAAATACAATATGACTTCACTTATATCTGGAATCTAAATAACTCATAAATGAAAAAATATAAACAGATTCATAGATACAGAGTGCAAACTGATGGTTAATGGGGTTGGTTGGAGAGCTGGGTAAAAAATAGTTATGAGATTAAGAAATACAAGTTGATAGTTTCAAAACAGTCATGGGTATATAAAGTATAGCATAGGGAATATAGTCAATAATCCTATATAATAAAAGGCTAATATGCAATTGTCCCATTGGGAGTTTGACCAACTGGGAGTTCAGATGCTCACTATGAAATGCACTGGCCACCAGGGAGTGGTGCGGAACAAAGGAAGGCCCCAGCTGGCAACCTGCAGTCAGGGGAATAATGGCCCTGATCGGCTCTGATCACTGGCCAGGACTAGGGACCCTACCCGTGTGCGAATTTCATGCATTGGACCTCTAGTATTTTCATAACTATGTATGGGGTCATGTGGGTACTGGAAATATCAAGGAGAACACTTTGTAAAGTATGTGATCATATAATCACTGTGCCATACATCTGAGAACAAACAAAATAATATTGAATGTGATATATAATTAAAAAATAAAATTTAGCCCTGGCCAGTGTGGCTCAATAGGTTGAGAATCTTCTTGTGCTCCAAAAGATTACCAGTTCAATTTCCCGGTCAGTGTGCATGCAGGAGGAAACCAAGTGATGTTTCTCTCTCACATTGATGTTTTCCTCTCTCTCTTCTCCTTCCCTTCATCTCGCTCTCAAATCGATAAAAACATTTAAAAAATAAAATAAAGATACTAGGTATTTTGAATCTGTATGATTTAAAGAACATTGATATCAATGATGGAAATATGGTGATTAGAAATGACTTGAAGGGGTAATCATAGCAATCATAGCATACCAATGATCTGAATTTAAGGTGATGATATATATGAGCTAAGGAGAAAAATCAAGATAGAGAAATATATGTATGTGTCAAGTATTCAATAATATCGTTGAGGTTCAATGATGAGCATGGTACTCTGCTAAATAGTTTACATACATTATCTTAGTAGATCCTCACATCAATCCTGTAGGGTAGCTATTGTTATTGGTCCTATTTTATTTCTATTTTGCAAATGAGAAAACTGAGGCTTTAAAAGTTTAAAAAATTGCCCAAACTCATACAACAAGAAAGTTACAGTTAGAAGCTGGACACAGACCTCCCACTTCAAAGTCTTAGTTCTTAACATAAGCAATGAAAACCAAAACAAAGGAAGAAAGTGTAGAAGAGAAGATAGGTATTGGTCCCTGGGAACATCCTGCAAGTGCAGTCATTCTTTCCAAAACAGGTAATAGTGGTAGGGTGAGAGACGGTGGGACAGGAAGTCATCTAAAGAAATTCTTGCTTCTTAGTGAGGCATGGTATAAAAGGGTGCTTCTCAGGTCTATAACTTTCTCTTTCTCTTACTCTTGGATATGTCTGTCTCGTGGTGTATAGCCCCTTGTATAAACCAATCCTATCTAATAAAAGAGTAATATGCAAATTTGACCATACCTTTGTCACACCCACAAGCCACACCCACAAGCCACGCCCACAAGCCAAATCAGGAGCATGTTATGCAAATAAACCCTAATCAAGATGGCTGCCACCACTGAGAGCAGGAGGAAGGCTTGGGTTTCCCTGGCAACAGAAAAAAACAAGCTTTCAGCCTGCCGTTGCCTGCCTAGGCCTCCACTCAATGTTACAAAGTTTCAATTATAAAAGATATAGAAATGGTGGCAGCCACTGAGCTGGAGAGAACAGTGGCTTGAGTTTCCCTGGCAACAGAGGAAGCAAAACTTTCAGCCTTCCATTGCTGGCCAAGGCCTCCACTCTAGTCTACAAAGTTTCAAACAGAAATGGCTGCTGCCCTGGAGCGAGCAGAAGGCTTGGCTCCACTCAAGGCTACAAAGTTTCAATTGTAGACATAAATTAATCCCAGATACCAGGGCTTCAGCATAGGTCAGTGGGGGGCATGGCTGGCCTGCAAACCTCCACAGGCCACCCCTCACCCCAAGGGAACCCCCACCCTGATCTGGGACACTCTTCAGGGCAAACCAACTGGCTCCCACCCATGCACCAGGCCTCTATCCTATCTAATAAAAGAGTAATTTGCAGATTGACCATCACTCCAACACACAAGATGGCTGCCCCCATGTGGTCAAAGATCCTGCTCCCATGTGGACATAAGATGGCCACCACAGATGGCCAGCAGGGGAGGGCCGTTAGGAGGTTCCAGGCCTGCAAGGGGGAGCAGTTGTGGGCGATCAGGCCACCAGAGGAGGGCAGTTGGAGGGACCAGGCCAGCAGAAAAGGGAAGTTGGGGGCAAACAGGCTGGCAGGGAGCAGTTAGACATCAATTAGGCTGACAGGGTAGTGGTTAGTGAGTGATCATGCTGGCAGGCAGAAGCAGTTAGGGGCAATCAGGGAGGGAGGCAGGTGAGTAGTTTGAAGCCAGCAGTCCTGTATTGTGAGAAGGATGTCCGATTGCCCCCCCATGCATGAATTTCGTGCACTGGGCCTCTAGTAAGTCATAAATGAAAAGAAAAAAATAAAGCCTTAAGAAAACCCAAAAGGTAAACCACTGAAGTCTCTAGAAACCCAAATACAAAACTGAGAAACTGAGTATTAGAGAAGCTAAGGTATTAAATTTCAATTGGATTCACAAAGATTAGCATTTTACCAAAGCCTGTGGACAACATTATGGTTAAAGTATGCTATTTGAATAGTGGTTAAAAGAGTTAGTAATGAAAACACATCTATAGATCTTAAAGCTAATTTTATGAAATTTGCTTTAAGGATTTATTTGTTTTGATATTGGGGTACATAGATATAATTCTTTTCTTTAAAATTTGATGTTAAATATTTTGATTGAAGATTTGTAAAGCCATGTTTATAAATGTGGCTTTGCTCAAGAAGTCACCATCTTGAATTTTAGTGGGGAGGGGCGTGATTGGCTCATGTGACCAAGGTATAATACTGCCACCTGGTGATGGTGTACACAATACAATACAATGGCAAAAATGAGCCTTACTTTCTGAAAGACCATTAAAAAATCCTTCTGAATTCCCTTCTGTTATTTTTGTCATTTATGACATATATAGTTGTGTCCTTTTCTCATTTGCCTTATTTAGGAATAGTTTATTATAACTGTAAAAGCACATAAGCTTTGGCACTGAACAGACTTTAGTTCGACTTTCAGCAGAGCTGCTCTCTAGCTTCATCACTTTTTTCTTCATTAAATGTTGACAAAAGGCTGATGGTTGGCTCGGTGTCTGGCATATAAGTAAAACAATATATGATAATCATTACTGCATTATTGATATTGTTGCTACTACTATTATCCATAATAGGAAACACTGGGAAGCAGACCTATCTCAATGACACTATGCCTCCAGGAGGATAAACAGTGTCACCCGTCAGAAAAATGCTTTGTTTATATCTCAGGTACTAAACAGCTGTTAATACATATTAGGACCAGATGTTCCAAAATGATATGCAACATTATGCTCAATTCTAACTTTTACTGAATTGCCTGTTGATAAAAAATGACTAGTAGAAGAGTTGATTTATTAAAGGGAAATCCATGGACATGTCTTTAAGTTTCATAGCTGACTACCCCAAATTACAAGCCAGTCTATATACTCTGAACATCACAAACATCTGGTCCATTCTAAAACTCTGTTGAAAGCTCACCCCCTAATTATAGCCCCATCTGTCCTTCCACTTGCCAGTCCTGTGTACATCTGTCCTGCCGCATCCAGGTATATCCAACCTGGGAAGTATACAGTTGCACAACCTCTAAACTCACACTTTCTTGTAGAGGTAAACTTTTCATTGATTCCAGAGTTGCTTTTGATTTTGTTTCAAGTTATATTTTTCTCATTTTGTACTCAAAGGAAAATTCAATGCAGGAAAGTAGATAGAAGGAAGAAGAAAGACACAGTTGTTCCTTCTTAATACCAGGCCACAGCTACTGTTATTCTAACTCTCCTACACAACCTTTGGGTTATTTTCTGATCCCTCTAAATGGCTTTCAAATGTTCTGATTAGGGAGCATTTGCAATTCAGCATGAGGTCAAATAGTCTAGTGGCAGTTGGCAAACCCTGCTTTGCTTTATTAAACTTCACCAATAAATTCCCAGGCACAGGGAGTGGACAGGCCAGCCAGAAGCCCCATGTACTCTGTGACCCAAGAAAGCCAGGCAGAACCTGAAAACCTGCCACCAGCAGCCATTACCCAACAGGGGTTTCTTTCCCATCTGTATTTGCTCCTTCAGGCAGGTTAAGAATGAAGAGAGCATGATGACATCTCTTTAGATTTTAAAGGAAAGATGTACAAATAGCAAGGAGTTTTCCATACTGAAAAACAAACAAACAACAACAACAACAAAAACAGAATACATCTCTGTCAAAGGGGCTATGAGAAATGTTTAGCACACAAGCCTCTTACAGAGATTCATTTGTCAACTCCCTAGCTAGAGTTTGGAACATGTGTCTGCAAGCCTACCTGGCTAGGCTATCTCTCACTAGAGAAAGTAATTATGGGGGAGGTGGGGCGAAATGGTTCAGTTGAATTATCTATGCCTAATGGATCTAGATTCTAGAGGCCATATTCCTTTGGAAAAGTTTGCCAGCTAATCACAGGAGAAGAAACTGCCTCTTAATTGAATAGCTTTACATTGGGTGATATTACAATTAGTTAGAATGTCCAATATGTTATCTATAATGCTTTTAATGAGAAATATTTAAGTCCTTCTGGAATTTTTCCAGTCAAATTAATTCTAAGGACTGAAGACAGTATTACAAGTAATGTTATCAGAATTACAATTATGCTAGTACTAGAATATGTCATTTAAAATAAAAGGTTCAATGGGTAAGTCCTAAAAGACCCACTATTTTTTCTTAGACTTTACTAATGTGGCCGTGGATAAGATATATCATACTTATGTCCATTTCTCAAGAGCTGGGTAGGGCAATATAACCTACTGGGTTTGAAAGGCCAGAGCAGGGCTCATCTGGCCTATCCTGGGTGTCTGAGAAAGCTGTCCTCAGGTCTAAGGTTCAGTGCTATCCAGCACACTGTCCTTGTGTCCGGCCATGCCCAAAGCCCATCAGAGAACGGCATTCCCGAGAAGTCCCTCATAGGTTTCCTGCCACGCCTTTGGAAAGCATGGCTCACATCTGAGCCTCAGTAAGCTCTGAAAGCGATTCTTAGGTTTTTCTGATCTGAAGCTCATGCCTAGCCTGTGGGCCCAGCTGATCCAGCCCCTTTGATGTGGATGGTAATGAGAGCAATGCAGTCAGAATGAAGCCTCTGTGCTTGGCATACCTTGGGTACAGCTCATTTAATCTTCCTAGGATAATAACAGGCACTATTATCATCTCCACTTTCCACAGGGGAAAACTCGTATCCACAGACGTTCTGGAACTTGTTAACGGTCCAAAGAGACACAGACCATACAACAAAGCAAGGGCTCAGAGCCCCTTTGGCACAGGCACTTATCGACTTTTCCTGTTTTCTCCCAGATGGTGCTGGGCCATGACACAACTTTGAGTACTCCAGGAGGCCTAACTTGCTGACTACACTATGACAGTGAGCACTAGAATCACTCAGGAATCTTGTTAAAATACAGATGCCTTGCCTGCTCCCCCCCCCGACCCGCCCACAACAAGGAATTCTGCATCAGAAGCATGGTCTTAAAATATCTTTATTTTTCATAGCATTCCAAGTAATACTGAAACAAATAGCCTAGACTCTTGCTTAAAGCAAAATCACCACCCAAATGACCCAGAGCTGTAGCTTTGGAGTAAGAACTATCTCCCTTATGCCAGCACAAACCCTGAATGCTTAACTGTCAACTTCTTTTGTCCCCTGTGGAATGAAGTCAAGTCCACTAGAACCAATAATAGACTGGGCAATGTGTCACAGCTGCCCTTTAGTTATTGGTGGATTGGACACCTCTCTAGGATTTGCTGTTCTTGTCAACTTTGCTTTCCCAGCATGGGCATCATCACTCACCTTGTGATTAAGGCTCATGGGACACAGGAGACAAGCAAATTCTTAGGTGCCAGGATTCACCAGAGTAGTTGAACTGAGATGCTACAAGCCCACGGTTTGCAAAGACTTTTGCAAGTCTATGTAAACTGGGTAGCCAAGCCCTGTCTTCCGGATGGGGTGTCAGCCATCCTACATTGCCTACTTGGTATTCATAGCATCAGGTGCACAGATGAGTTCTAAAGACTCAGATCACAGCCCTGGTAATTATGTAGCAATAGGTGGAGTAATATTTAAGTAGAGAATGAGAACCTGTGTTAATCTCAGATCAGCCAGACAAACACAAGTGTTTCTGAAAAATTATATTACACTTAAACTTATCTCATTTTGAAACAGCTTTGAAGTTAGAGCATTGAAAAGGAAAAAGATTGAAAAGGTTCCCTAACAACAGTGTGAATGCCTGCCATGGCAGGGCAGAGGTAGAGAAAAGCAAGGAACAGGGATGTAGTAAGCAGGCATGAGCTGCAGGGGCATGGATGGAGGTGAGACAGTGACTGCAACTGCATGACTGTCTCAGACACTGGGTATGCACTGCTGCGTGGCCTCCTGGCCTCGCTTATGCTCTGAGTGGCTCTGGCCCCCTTCAGGCAGGGGTAATGTGACAGCACCCAGCTTCTGTTTAGCCTAAGAAGCTCCTAACCTCTGCCCTAGGGCTTCCTTCTTGGTTCTATAGAGATGCCCCATTCATGAACTCACAACCCAAGGGTACTTGAGTGAACACTTAGCAAAAAAAAAAAAAACAAAAAAAAAAAAAACAGATGGGATTCTACCTAATAAAAGAGTAACATGCTAATTGACCATACCTTCATGATGCCCACACTGCCAATCAGGAGTGAATATGCAAATTAACCCAACAAAGATGGCAAGCTAATTTGCATATGCAGGCACCAAACAGTGGGGGGGGGGGCGGGACGGGACACAGGTATTCTGAACCACCCCAGCCACTCTGGGCCTCTGGGAAGCAGGGGAAGGCAAAAAGGTGGCTCCAGGCCAGAGCAGAAAGGCTGCTCTGGCCAGAGCAAAGGCAGCGCCAGCAGCCAGGGGAAGGAAGTCCCATTCTTGCACAAATCTTTGTGCATCGGTCTTCTAGTGATGAATAAGTAAATAAATCCTTCCTTCTTCTCTTGACCCCACAACCCTGGGAGGCAGGCTTTGAAAAGGAGGGTCAATGCAAATCTATCATCAATCAGTTGCATTTGGAGTTGTTCAGCTCAATAGCATCTTCTCACATCCTCCTTCCCTACTTTACTCATGTTTTCTGAAATTATCTTCCTGGGTATGATATGAATATATAAGCCCTCTGCTTTATGGGGTACCCAGCTAAGGGAGTAACTAGAGACTGGCGTCCTAAGTTTCAATACCTCTTTCATTTATGCTGCAAATAGGTGTGACAATGTGAATAAATTGATATTAAATCACTTCTAAATACACAAGTTCAAGAACAAATTCCTTGTCAATTTGGAGACACCCAAATGCTCAGAGTTGTCCTGGGAACAAGAGAATAGATGTTCAAAGAAGAGACTAGGTCCTATTACTGAATCCAGTGACAGAACATGCACAATGCATTTTATATTGGTTTTCTGTTAGAGTCATCATCCATTCTGACAAGGACCCAATGATCAAGAGTATGGAATAGCATCATTCGGTTGGTGGGAAGGAAGGCTGGCTCTGAGGTTACACAACCTAACTTTAATCCTGCTTCCACCATTTTCATCTCTGTGACCTGGGGCACACATTTATCCTTTGTAAGCCTCTGTATTCTCATCTGCAAAATGGGGGTGTTAATAGTACCATCCTCATTTTGATGTGATGCCTCACTTATAATGCCTAGGTTATAATATGAGGGGGGGAGTGAGGGAGAGAGAGAGAGAGAGAGAGAGAGAGAGAGAGAGAGAGAGAGAGAGAGAGAGATTGTTACTGTTTTTATGTGAAAGAACTCAGACTCCAATGCAAGTGAATCTGGCTTAATGCCTGTGCTGTCTCCTACAGCCGACTGCCTACCCATTGGAGAATGGGAGATTAGCTCAAGGTACTCACTCAAGTTTATCTCTCCTATGGAAGCAATAAACACAGTGTGTGGCCATCTGTCCAACAGAGAGGAAGTGTTGGTAATTGCCTTGCTGTGCACTGGTCCAGGGACCTTGCATTTGAAGTGGCTCTAATATTTAATGCATACAGAAAGGATTTCCCTGTGGCATAATTGGTATAATGAGTGATAAGCCATCCATTCCCCTAAGTATGTGACTGGTCGCAGGAGCTTGGAAAGATGAAAAGACACTAAAGACAAACACCATATTCCCAGAGTAGATTCCTCAGCAGCTATGGGTCTTGACAAAATCAGTTGTACAATGACTATAGGCAGAGAGAGACATTGTGACAGACCCTGAATCCAGGAAGTAGAGCACTGTAGTCTATCCCCTTTCATAAAGGCTCTGGAAGGATTTAAGAAAATCTACATATACAATTGGTCCTCATTCACACAGTTATGGTCTATAAAGTTACCATGAACAAATTAGCAAACAGTAAACCAATGTTTCTGATGGAAACACAGGATTAGGAGCCACTGATTACAACATTTCTGTCAACCAATCAATATATAACCTACGTATGCATATTTCTGTTTAAATTTAATATGTAAAAAGTTGGCTTATTTAATAATGTGGGTTGACTCATGAATATTGAACTCAGAGCAACATCCAAACATGAATGAAACTTAATCTAACACATGTATTTCCTCCAAAGGCTCATCATAGCTTTCTGTGCTTAGGACACTTGGCAGCCCTTCAGCATTACACTTGGGTAATTTTAAACATAAAAATTACCCCCCCAAAAAAATGTAAAAAAGGGGAGGATACTAAAAAACCACCAAAAAGACATTTTTTTGCACTATGAGAGCCAAAATAAGAAGACAGAGCATGGCCCTGTTCAGCCTCCGCTTGAAACATGCCTATGAAACAACTCAGTTTTCACTGGTCTGTGCATGTCTGCAGATGACCATGGAAGTTCTATGAGTACATATGTGGGAGTTACAGATACATTTAGTGCATTCACAAATACAGACTCCTTAAGGAAGATCAACCCTGTGTATGTATGCATAGATACCCACACATATACACTGATCTCTGAACACATAACAATCTGGCCACTCGTTTTATATAAATAAATAAATAAATAAATAAATAAATAAATAAATAAATAAATAAATATTTATATATAAAAAAAAATATATATATATATATAAGAGGTCTGGCGCATGAATTTGTGCATGGGTGGGGTCCTGCCAGCCTGACCAGGGTGAGAGGACATGCGCAGTTGCCTGACTGACTGATGGTTGAACTCCTAGTCAAGGGGACAATTTGCATATTAGCCTTTTATTATATAGGATATACAGTAAGTGGCCAGATTATATGCATTCAGTGATCATAATAATCTGGCAACTCAGTGTATACATCTTATATAATAAAAGCCTAATATGCTAAGTGTCCAGTTATCTGACCAGCCCTTCAACCAATCAAAGCATAATATGCTAATGATATGCTAAGGCAGCTCAATCCCTTGCGATGACATGCACTGTCTACCAGGGGACAGATGCTCCAACCTGTAGGTTACCTGGCTGCCGAGGTCCAGACTGAACCAGACACACCCTGGAGCCTTCCCACAGTCCCCCCCACTTCCCAGCTGCATCTCTTCCCAGCCCTGGTCATGCACTGGTGGGGTCCCTCGGCCTGGTCTGTGCCCTCTCACAATCCAGGACCCATCAGGGGATATCAGAGAGCCAGTGTCAGCCTGATCTGCAGGCCAGGCCAAGTGACCCCACTGGTACACAAATTCATGCACCAGACCACTAGTATATATATGATTATGCACATATGCATACATACCTGTGTATAAAATGCTTATGGATCATTATACTAAAAATGCAAGTTATGTTGCTATTGTTTCATATAAAAATCTGTCACTTTACAAATGTAAATCCTTATTTTCAAGAGGTAAAATTCTAAGTACAGTCAAAAGTCAAAATGAACAAAATTTTCCATTCTTTTAAAAAAACATTGGGGGGAAAAAAACACTGAGTGAGGCTGTTTAAAGGAAACTTGTAAGAAAAATTTGGATCCTTTCTCCCTGCCATCAAAATGGAAAGACTTCCAGTGGACTTCCAGCCATCTCCCTCAAGAGAGCTATGCTTCGGAGTCATGGTGGATGTCTATAACCCACCTACTGTACTGACAGGCTCTGGGAATGCACTGGGCTTCCTGGCTTGGCAGCTCCCCCTGTGCAGTATTCAGCTCTCACTCTCAGGCACCATTCACTTGGCATGAGTTTATCAATTAGCTGGTGAAGGTCACAGTCAGGGACCCAAAAAGATAGAAAGAAGTGTGGCAGTACATTCTTACCCTACAAGGACAGTCCCTTCATCTGGGGAGGAGATACGCATCCACAAGAACAGGTAAGAGTATAATGTTTTGCAATGTTGCTTAGCACAAAGTAATAATACTTTGAGTGACAGCTAACATTTTTTGTGGAGTACTTATTATGTGCCAAGCACTGCCTAACCACCTCATTGTCCTTTTTGTCCCTTTAACATTGAGCAACCACCCTATGAGGTAGGTGACACCGAATTTCCAAGGTCAAGGGACTCTGCCCAGTGGGCCATAGTTCTTAGCTCCAGAAGCAGAGGCAGCACAACTGTCCTCAGAGTCCAAGTGACTCTACCCAGAGTAGAAAGTCTGGGATGCTTAAGGACAGAGATGAATTTCTAAAGGGACAGAAAAAAGAAAGTATTTCTTCTCCACATCCATGCTTTATTCACATAGTACATAAGCCAACAAAGAGGTAAATTCTCTAGGACAGGATAGATAAGGGGACCTTATGCACTCACCCACCCAGCCTGGAAGACATCTTTTTATTCCCTCCTAAATGGCAGAGAAGCCCTCCCTGACTGGCATGTATCTGTGGCTGTATATGTCTCCCACATGCTCTTTGACATTTAAGCCCAGTGTTTTTCTGCCTCATTCCATAGCAGAAGCTTCTATTGACCAAACTGGTTTGGCTCAGGCTCAGTGGATTCAAGGGTCCCAGGTTCGATTCCGGTCAAGAGCATGTACTTGGGTTGTGGGTACATCCCCAGTAGGAGGTGTGCCAGAGGCATCTGATCGATGTTTCTCTCTCATCAATGTTTCCAACTCTATCCCTCTCCCTTCCTCTCTGTAAAAAATCAATAAAATATACTTAAAAAGCAGAGTTGATTATAAAGTATATTTGTCTTCCTACCTGAACATAACATTCAAGACAAGCAAACAAGGAGGGCATGCCTGTTGGTGCATCTTCAGAGCATCAGGGATGGATTTTCTATGAACCACTCCCTTTCCCCTCTCACAATGCCCCTTCTTAAAGGGCCATCTGGTCAACCCCACTCAGGTGGCCTTAATAAATAGACCTTAATCAACTAAAGACCCAAAGAGAGAAAACTCCCTATTTACGTCTCTCAATTGTCTTCATGGGATCTCATCAAATTAATCCATTTTTTAGTACAAAATTACTGCATTCTCATTGCAATAAATTTAGCCAATACATAAGTGGAGAAACTAAAAAGTAAATGTCCACTTCTTCCTTCTCAAAACAACTATTGCTAACTATTTGATGAATATTCTTCCACTTTATTTTACTTACACTTATACAAAAGCTGTGAGTGTTGTATTTGTTTTTAAGTAACATTAATATTGTAAAGTTTTGTAACTTTTTTACTTGCAATACACAAAGGAGACATTTTTATACCAGAATATCTGTACTTAACTCATTCTTCTGAGAATATACTATACCATCATTTAACCCAGTGCTGCCCTAACAGATCTCTCTAATAATGGAGATGCCCTATATCTTCATTGTATAATCTGGTAGCCAGTAGCCACATGTGGTTATTAAGCAATTGAAGTATACTTCACAAAACTGTAAAATTAACAGTTAAATTTTAATTTTCTCTAATACGACTAATTAAAATATAAACATAAATAGTCACATGTGGCTAGTAGCTACTGTGTTCTACAGTGCATATTTGATGAGTCACCTAATTGAAGAGCATTCATTAGTTTTTCTGAAATTGTCTTTATTAGAAATTTTGATGGGATGCACATTGCTGTGTGCGAAGACCCAAGTATTAATTCATTATTCCCTAACTGAGGTTCTCCCCAAATTCTTTATGTTCTTAATCATAAGCCAAGTTTCTACAATCTGCAGTTATTTCCAAAAGAATAGAAGGCAGATGTGCCCATATATTTGCCATAAACTAGCCATAAGGCATAGAGCTTCCTATATGCGTTTGGTATCCTTTTTGGAGTTGCACAGTTCCCCTGCTGCAACTAGATAGACTGGACTGCCTACAAGGTGCTACCGCTGATAGCCAGGCTTTCACCATGGAGGTACCTGCACTAATCCCCCCTACTTGGGAAGAAGGGTCTGCTGAATGCCCCACAGGCACAAGCTGGCAGCAATCTCTTTACACAGTGCCTGCAATAATGCATCATTAGTAGTGTGCATATTAAAGCACAGCAAGCAATTATTTCAGTCCGTTTCTTAATGTCCCTCAATTACCCATTCCTAGCTCTCTTTACTATCCCCTGAAAAGCATAAATATGGGGTTTGGCTGCACTTCACGTAATTAGGCTGTGATCAGAGTTAATCTGTTGCAATGGATGATGCATATGTCCTCAGAACTATCTCTCGCTACAGCACCAGGAGGGGACAGCTTGATGCCAACCTCACTGGGTCAGCATGAACAACACACAGGATGAGAAGAGGCAAAGAAATTGGACAGCTATATCCATCCAGCATGAAAGGTCACAGTCTAAATGACCGGTTCATCACAGAGACTGAGCCTGCTTGAAGGAGCCATTGCCACGTTCTTGAGAAGGAAGATGGTATTTGGTTTGTTTTTGTGACTTCTTCAATGAATTTAATCGATTTTTAAAACCTAACGAATATTCTAACCAGTTACAGCCTTCCAAAGGCTTTTCTCATCTCTGTGAAGATCAACATATATTTTACTTTTATTGCTGGAACAAAATTGTAGCAGCTTCAACAGACCCCTAAATAAAGGAAGGAAAAAAATCATCCATGATGCTGAAAGCCCTACAAATCAAACTGTTTTCATTTTTCTGTGCTCCCTTTCTGTGTTTGTTCATGCGTATACATAATTTATGTTTGAAGCCGCTCTCCTGTCTACTTCCAGGTATGCAGCAAATGGGATTAAATATAACTCAACCCTCCAGCAGGTTTTCTCTGGGCCCTAAGTCTCCTATTCTTCTACTTTGCCCCTGGCCTCGGAACATTTCTGCTTTTCCAGGTCCTGCTCTAAGATTAGTCCCTGTGCCACTGAGTGACTCTGGCCAACTGGTGCTCCCTTGTGGATTCCCCAATATACCCTTGCAAGCACAGAAATGCCTGTAATGGGTGGTTTCAGCAGATGGCTATGATGATTGGTGGTTCCTATGCCATATTTTGTTGTTAAACATTCTAAATATTACTCCTGATATACTCATATTTGTCTGCCTTGACTTAAGTCACTTTTGGCACAAAATTTCCACATTGCCATATTTGATTGTTTTACTTATATCTACCCTGATCCAAGATTATCTTTGGGTTCCTACTCCTAGACAAATCAGTATATTCAATTAATTGAGGCTCTCTGGGTCCTGTGATTTCTAAGACACCATCTTTTTTCTTCCCTTTTCTCAACAGCTTCATCTGAACCTAGAACCTCAGCCAACCTCGTTGCAACTTAAAGAATGAATACAATCTTACTTTCTGCTTTTTAAAATTCACATTATTGTTAGACTTTGGTAGTCTCTTACAAAAATAAAGACACTATTTGATCCAGCCACTGCCCTCTTGGTGATTTACCCAAAGAAGTTGAAAATTGATGTCCATATAAACACCTGTAAACACATGTTTATAACAGCTTTATTCATAATTGCCAAAACTTGGAGGAAAGCAAGATGTCCTTAGTAGGCAAATGGATAAATAACTCTGGTACATTTGGACAATGGAATATTATTCAGCAATAAAAATAAATGAGTGATTAAACCATGAAAAGACAGGGAGAAAACATAAATGCATATTACTAAGTAAAAGAAGAAATTCTGTAAATCTATAATTCCAATTACATGGCATTCTAGGAGAAGCAAAAGTATGGAGATAATGAAAGGATCAGTAGTTGCCAGGGATTAGGAATGAGGGAAGAATGAAAAGGCAGAGCACAGATGATTTTTAGGGTAGGGAGCTATTCTATATGATACTATAATGGTGGATACATGTTATACATTTGTCAAACCCACAGAAGGTACAATACCAAGAGTGAAGCCCAAGGTAAACTATGGACTTTGAGTAATAATGTATCGATGTAGGTTTATTAATTTTAACAAATGTATCACTATGATGCTGCATTTTGATATTGGGAGAAGCTGTGCACATGTGTGAACAAGGAGTATATGTGAAATCTTTGAACCTTCAAATCAATTTTTTTGTGAACCTAGAACTTCTCTTAAAAATAAAGTTTAGATATTAAAAAAATAAATGCAACCAGGTACAAACATTTCTTTCTCTCCAGACTCCTAACTCATCATCTCATTAACACACACACACACACACACACACACACACACACACACACACACACACACACACTTGAGCCAAGGGTGCACAGAAATACCATTCAAATGCAAACAAAGGCCACTGCCTCTTTCTCTAGCTATTTTGGACAGTCAGTCATTCTCTCTCCACCTTACTTAAGTCTTCAAACCACTGATTTCTCTGCATGGAATGCCTCTACCCACTCTCATACCTCCTGCTTTGTTTGACTACCTCCAACATGGTTTCCACTCCCAATTTGCCCACTCTGAGTCTCAGTTTCTCCACTGTTAAAATAAGGAATAATGATAGCAATGCCTATTTGATTGGCTGTTTTGTAGACTAAAAGAGTTAACATATGTAACATTATATATAATGTATGTAAATAAGAAAACAGACTATGAGCTTCTGCAGACTTCTAAATTGCTCAGGCTTCCTCTACTGCACATAGCAACAGATGATGTCACCGCTTTGCCATCCTCTCAATGGTTTCTTATTACTCTCAGAATAACATCCAAACCCTCCCCATGGCCTAACCTATCTGACTCTTGATCTCATCTCCAATTCTTGGTCCAGCCACTGTAGTTGCCTCACTATTTCAGGAACATACCAAAGATCATACACTTGATTGCTCTCTGCTCTACCTCTTATATTCCTTCTCCCATAGACCTACATTACTGTCTCCTCCACTTCAGGCAGGTGTCAGTTGAAATATCCTCTCTCCTGGCGACCCTCACACACAATACTCCACCACTCCAGCATCCTTATTACACTTCATCCTTCAGGGAACATAGTTGTGTCCATCGCTGCTTTCTTGGTTCTTAGAACCATACCTGGCACATAGTGGATACTCAATACATGTGTTGAATGAATGAATGAATGAATGAATGAATGAATGAACAAATGAGCAGATGACTCTTCTGATATAGTGGGAAATTGTCTTAGATTTCTTTCTAAATTCTCTCTTCAGTTCCCAAAGCCCACTTAGTAGCCCAGAGCACAAAATGGAGAACGACCAGCCTACAGCTAATTTAGTAGCATAGCTATTGACCTTAGCTACTTCACCTGCATAGCATAGGTACAATCATAGCACCCACCTCAATGCCTTTGGGCGGAGCAAATGAGGTGATAGGAGAAAAGCACTTAGCATGATGCAAGGCACATGACAGTCATTACATGTTCCGCATGTTTAATATAATGTGAGAGCCTGTTCTCACCTCTTCTGTGCTCCTTGCTATTCCACAAGCAGAGACATGTTCTGAATATGAAAAGAAACTACTTAAATCTTAATTCCTCCTTTTTCACTATACAGCATTAACATACTTACCAACTCCAATGGGGATATCTGCCCCTAAATAAAGGTTGTCAAACATTTTAAATGCTATTAAATTGTCCAGTAAATGGGAATGCCCAAAGCAGAGAGCCAGTCAATCAGGATTATTCCAGAGTTTCAAACAGACAGAAGGAAACCATTATCAGGTTTAAGAATATTGCGTTCTCTCTCCCATACAGCCTTTATCTAAATCTTCATTTAATTGACAGCCTTAAGCACTGGCAGAATTGCATTCTGAGAACCAGGAGAAATTTTCAAACACTCACACAATGTTACATGCTTGGCTCAAAACTACTCAAGGGGAAAGAAAGATTCTGCATGGGATTTTGGGAATGCCATATCACTGTCATGGCAAGGTCTGGGGAACTGACCTTGAATCACATAAGAAATTGAGACCACTGCATAAACTCAAACATACTGTCTGAGGTTTAAGGCAAAGAAAATCAGACCTACTATCTCCTCACACTCTACTGGTATATCCTCGAAGTACAATATACTTCCATCTGGATATCCTCAGAAACTCCAGCACTGACACATGTGGACATGAAGTAGATGTTTCTAGAATGACTAATGAGAGAACCTTTGTGATCTGATGTAATAAAGGAAATTGGCTCTTAGGTCCAAGTGTTTCTATCTAAGTGATTTTCACTAGAGGCTGGGCTGGAAGAAAAACCTGATCCCCCCACTTTACTTCCCCCAACCTCCACCTTGCAATTATTAACAAGTTTCATTGATTGTATGATATTTCCTGACCTCTGATCTGTCTCCTTCTCTCCTCCCTCAGTACCTGGAATGGGATGCCTTCCTTTCTGGGACTGTTGCAAAGATGCCTAAATGTCTCCCATCCTGCACCCCCATGCAGACATGCCAATTGTTGGAAAACCCAGGCTTTACAGTGTCACTCTGCTGCTTAAAAATCCCTCAGGGTTCCCACTGTCTTCAGGACGTACTGTCTGCGAAACAGTCCAGCCCCCTTCCCTGCAGCCCCTCCAACCCCCTCAGCCCCACATCCTACTCTGTAGCAACTCATAGCTCTCCCAAGCCTCAATGGCTAGCTCGCTCTACTATATGGCCTCCTTCCCAAAGAGGGTCTGTGCAAGCAATTCCCATCTCAGTTTCTGTCTGCCTAACTTCCTATTGATCTTTCAGCTCCCACTTAAAACATCATCTCCCCAGAAAGCCTTCCTCAAACGTTTTCCTCTCTGCTCTCCTCTGTGCTCCCAAAGAGCTTGAAGCTAACACCTTATTTCTTTATTTTTCATTTAAATTATATCAACCACTATGGAAAGTATGCAAAAGCCTCAGGATACAGCTCAGTGTTTTCCACAGGTGCCGTGCAAACAGCACTGAGGTCAAGAAATAAAATACAATCAGGTTCTCAGATGCCCCACACTGCCTTCTTTGTAACCATCTTGGAAAACTGTTTGAGGGTATCTATCAAAGCCAAATCAAACACTTTTCCAAAGTGGCTGCAAGTCCAGGCCCTTTCATCCTATCCTGACAATGGTACCTGCCTTGTCTGTTTAGCCTTATAAGATACTGGAGTGAGGGACTATAATTTGGTCACCTCCTTATCACCAGTTCCCACCATAGGACTGACATGTAATACATTCTCTATGAATGTCAAATGAATAAACACTGGAGTGAATGAATGAATGACAAGGGTATAGAACATGCACTCTCAGTTTGGACAATGGTCTTGAATATCTTATGATTGTCACTTTGTTAAATTCACTTTCCTCATTTGGAACCCACAGTCATGGCATGATTCTGGGATTCCCATTGGAAGTCACAAAAGCCATATGTCCTCTAGAGATTGTCAGAGGGGAAAAAAGACTTTAAAGATAATCAGTTTTAATCAGAAAAACCAGAACTCTAGGTAAATCAGGTGGGCCAGTTTAATTGGTTTGACAACCAACCTCAGAGGCAAATACAGCTTCCAGCCTCTTCCCAAGTTGGTTCATTTTCCAAGATGTGTGGTTTTTATTTATTTTTATTTTTAAAATATATTTTTATTGATTTAAGAAATAAAGAGAGAGATAGACACATCAATATGAAAGAGAATCATTGATCAGCTGCCTCCTTGCATGCCCCATCCTAGGGATTAAGCCTGCTACTGGGGCATATGTCCCCACTGGAAATTGAACTATGACCTCCTATGATCAAATGAGGAGGATCAAAGGTCAACCATATCCCCTGGAACATAAGCTATGGATTTGCTGTAATCACATCACAGGGTGAACTTCAAAAGCCCACAGCGTAGTGAAGTCAACCACCTGTCTATCTTCAAACCAGATGAATGGCTTTCTGATGCCATCAATCAGAAAAGCAGATGTATAAAGAGCAGCTGATCCTTATTTAACCAGCTCCTCTCATCTTGTCACGAATAAAAAGCACATGCACAATCCTGGCCCAGATGAGAAATATAACCAGACTGGAAACTGCCAGAAGGCCTATTATTTTCCTGTAACCTTTCAGAGCCTGGAGGTGTCACTGGTGACAGCCCAGAATAACAAACCAATAATACTTTTCCAAAGCGCAAGACTCCAGAGAAATGGAAATTTAACTCTACAATTCAATCCCTCCTTCCCAGGACTTGAGCTTTGCTCTGGACAGTGATCTCCTTCAAAAGTGCTGTGACATGAACATGTTCTGAGACTTCCGCTTTGAGGACTGTGACCTAGCAGAGGCAGGCAGCAACAATAGGCTGGGCCAGCAAGTTGATACTTTCCAAGTACAAAATGAAACTTGTAGCCTTCAAGGAAAATGAAAGGTCCAACCCAAATTTCTTTTGATAGGACAGAACTGGTCCTTCCAGAATTCTTGGTCATTTCTGATTTTTCCTCCAGGCCAGAATCACATTTCTAGCATCCTGTTCAATTACCAATACCAGTAACCCATTCTAAGTCCTAAGGTCAAGGCCAGAGTCACCTTCTCACTATCCCTGCTGGGAAATCACATGGTATTGGTTCTCCTATTGAAATGGGTTGGTAGTAGTAGGGAGAAAACCTACAGCATAGAATGAGGAGCTATAAGTCCCAGCTCTATCCCTACCTGTGTGACTTATCTTCCAATGGCTTCCCTTCTTTGATTCTCAGTCTCCTTATCTGTAAGGCTAGAAATCCCTGATTGAGAACTGAGACAAAGCACAATAAACTCTTTTCTCCAGGCCTGGCACACAGAGGCATTTAATGAATATTTGCCACCTCTTCTCTCCCAATAAAATCATATAGAGTCAGGAGACCTGAATTTGAATCCTGGTTCTGCGAATTATTTGCCAAAGAAAAGGTTCCTGAGGCTGTTTTCTTAACTGCAAAATGATATATGTGCTTCCTGAGGGTTGAGTGAAGATTGCTGGGAACTCCTTAGTTATAAAATGAGATGAATTATAATAGCTCCAGAATTTGGAGCCTTGAATTAGACACCATTCATGTATGTAAGTACTTAGCTGAATAACTAAATATAGATGGTACTCCATAAATGTTAGCTGTTATTAATTAATTTATTTATTTATTTATTTATTTATAAGTTAATTATTAGTGTAATTTAATTGAATAATTATAATTAGAACATAAATGATGATGATTGCTCTTAGCCTTATCTCCAAAGCACATTAAAGTTCTATTCTTGGATAGACTATGTCAGGCTGACAGTGTCTCCATGGGGCCTTTCCTGCCAGCAGGGAAATGTTTCCCGTGGAAAGTGCTCTCTACAACCTCTTCCCACCAAAGCAGGCAACCATCTAGCTGTGCCCAATAAGATTCATTAACACAAAAAGAGAAAGCCCATGCTAGCCTGGCAAAGTACACCCCTCATCATCTGTTTTTGCTTTGTTTTGTTTTTTACTTTCTTACTTAAACTGCTCACTGCCCTGCCCCAGTGGGCTTCCAACCAGCCTAAAGGAGTTATTTTGCAAAGAGGAGCCCTACTGCCTGGTGTACAGATGGATCTTTATACAATGCAGAATCGATCCCAGACATTCAATGTTCCTAATGGCTCAGCCTAAGAGAAAACTTCCTTGTTAAGTTACATGATCCCAAAGGGGAAGAACAGGCTAAACACCAATAAAACTTGCCAACGGACAGCACTAGAGAGGCTGGGGGATTCGGGAGAAGAACCCACTGGAGAAAGGCCTTAAATTGAACCTCTGCATCCTAACACAGGAACATTTGTGGACTGAGCTAGTTTTGAGTCAAAATAGCCAGGGTAGAGGGTTGTAAAGTGCTCAGAAAGGCTAAGTGGCTGGATTAATAAAGCTTTTAGGACCCCTCATGCTGAGTCTGCAGGGTGCAAACTTCTCCAGGCATCCTATCTAATAAAAGAGTAATATGCAAATTTGACCATACCTTTGCTATGCTACCAGCCAATCAGGAGTGGGGGCAGGGCTGAGCAGTGCAAAGTGGGGAGGCGGGGCAGATGCGCTTGCAAGGCGGGGTGGGGGGAGGGCTGAGGCATGCAGGAGGCCGGTGGGGAGTGGGGGTCCCAGATCACAGCCCAGCCCCAGCAGGTGATCTGGCCCCCTGGTCGCCCGCGGCAAAGGCTGGCCATGTGGGTGCTTAGCCACAGGCGCCGGGGGTCCCTGATCGCAGCCCAGCCCCAGAGGACAAAGCCATGGTGGCAGGGCCAAGGCAGAGGCCATTAGGGGTGATCAGGCCAGGAGGGGAAGGCAGTTGGGGGTAATCAGGCCAGGAGGGGAGGGCAGTTGAGGGTGATCAGGCTGGCAGAGGAGACCAGTTGGGGCAATCAGGCCAGCAGCAGAGTGGTTAGGGGTGATCAAGAGCTCAGGCAGGTAAGCAGTTAGGAGCGGAATGTGAGGGGATTGTACAAGTGCCAATTTAGGCCTGATCCCACAGGGGTCTCAGATTGGAAAGGATGCAGGCCAGACTGAGAGACAACCCCGCTCCACCCCTCATATGCACAAATTTCGTGCACCGGCCACTGGTCAATTTGTATAACAGCATATAGCTTTCTAAAATAAAGAAAAAGTGTTGAGTTCAGGGTGCTTGCTGGGGTCTGATGTATCTTCATCTGTGCACTTGGATTTTTCCAGGATTTTAATATTTTGCTCCTCTAGCCACTCTCCAGAACTCCTTCTAACTTTGCTTTAATGTGCAGTTTCTGTTTATTAATTCTGGTAAAAAAGAAGAAGACGAAAAAACAACAAAAGTACAACCCAATATGCTTTATTTATTGCAAACAGCAGAAGGTCCAACTATATTTATTGCAAATTGCAAACAGCAGCAGAAGGTCCAACTATCTTGGACAGATAAAAATCTACTTTTCTCTCAAGAATGGGAAAATTGACCTAAAAGAGCTGACCATTTGCTTTCCCAGAGGTGCAACATTGGGACTTCAGCTATCCTTTCTTGGGAGCACATTCTCCAAGTGACTTATCTCAGTTTCTTGACCTAAAGTTTGTGACTTTCCTAGCAAATGGCACTTATTGTGACAGTTAAGACATCATGATACCTGTCCAGTTTTGATTCACAATATGTTATATTCTTCAGTTCATCCTCCTATGAAGCCAGTGAGATGGAGGTTATTACTGTGCTCCCCATTTTACAGAGGAGACAAAGAATGTTATAGAATTTTCTCAAGGTCACAGGATGATGGAGCTGGGACTCAAGTGCAGTCTGGGACTCAAGTGCATCCTTATCCAATAATTTCTTTTCTTTTTTCAATTTATCCTTCACATCATCCCCTTTCCCCTTTATTCTGTTATATCACCCCTCCTTATATTATGAAATACATTCTTTACATTTACACCTTTGTAATCTCCTATATAGTCTGACCTGTCTTTTAATAGATGAGCCGCACAATGTTCTGGCCCCTCAGTCTCCCTCGAAGCTTGAGCTAATTTCTCATTACCTGAATGGAATGTCCTTCTCAAAGAGATCTAGTGCTTCCCCAAGTTCCTTTTTTCTTTTCTTCTAATATATCTGAAACTTCCTTCTTGAAATTTCCTCTTCTACTTTGACATGATAAAAGACTATATGTCTTCCCCTTTATGTGGTTACCAATCCATCCATCCATCCTTCATCCATCCACTCACCCACCCATCCATTCATCCATCCAACCCAACCATTGATACAATTCATTTAAAAATTAAGTGAACTCAGCCAAACCGGTTTGGCTCAGTGGATAGAGTGTCGGCCTGCTGACTGAAAGGCCCCAGGTTCAATTCCAGTCAAGGGCATGTACCTTGGCTGCGGGCACATCCCCAGTTGGAGGTGTGCAAGAGGCAGCTGATCAATGTTTCTCTCCCATCGATGTTTCTGACTTTCTATCCCTCTCCCTTCCTCTCTGTGAAAAATCAATAAAAAATATATTAAAAAATAAATAAAGACCATATATGTACCTGCAATCTTAATAATGTTTGATTTGTTTAAAAAAAGTGAACTCAGATTTTTTTGTGATCTTGGACAAGTTATTTTACTTCTCTGATCTTCTATGACCTCATTTGCAAAACAGAAATATTAAGAAAATAATTTATAGGTTCGTTGTTAGATTTAAATGAGACAGCTGATGCAAAGAAACTTGGCTCAAAGAAGTGTTCAGTATATATTTGTTGTCATTTTCACACTTAATCAGCCTTAAAATTTTGGGATTATTCCTGGCATTTTTCTCTTTCTTCTCCATCATTTCATTCAACACCAAGCCTCTAAAATTGGCTTTTTTTCTATACTCCCTATGACCCTTATTAGTTTGCAAGTTGGACTTCTTACATTGGGTCTTTGCCAATACAATCCATCTTCCACACTATTCCCAGATTAATTTTTCTGAAAGATCATTTTCCATCATTATGTTATTCTCTCTTCAAAACAGGCAATGGATCTCCACAACCTATTTTTTAGATGTATTTTTCTTTTTTCACTTTTTCTACTTTATTATATTTTTATTATAAATGTAGTGCATGCACATTAATAAAGATTTGTAAACTAGAGGGGAAATTTCACTCACAAACCCATTACATAAACAAAACTGCAATTAAGATTTTGATAAATGTCCTTTCAGAATCCACTTCCTTTCCCATACATAGAGTCTTTTTAAATTAAATTAATTTTTTTGCTCTACACATAGTCTTCTATTCAGTATTAATTTCTCACTTATTTGACTTTTTCATGTCATTATTGTCTTAATAACCATCCTCTTCAATGGCTGAGTAATATTCCATTGAATCACTTAGCCAGTTTCCATTTGCTAGAAATGTATCTTATTTGTTGAGCATTTAGGAGAGCCAAGCACATGGCAAACACTTGATATATGTTAACTATTGTTATTTCCAATTTGAATATTACATGTAATGCAAAGATGTTTCTATATTTTTTCTGCATTTAGCTGTTTCTTTAATGTCTCATATGTAGTTTATTGGCATAAAGGGCATTACTGTTCTTATGACTTTTGATACATACTCTAGCAGGGGCTGAGGACTTCCCAAACACCTCTAAGCCACATCCTTCTGGGATTTCCATTAAAGGGCAGGCCCAACTTCCCCCTACAGAAATCCACACTTCTGTTGAGGGCTTTCTCTGGGACTAAAGTCCATACCCAGCAGTCCAGTAGTGTTCAAAATCAATGTCACCTGGGGCAGCCCCAAAACAATGCCTACTCAGATTTGTGACATGAAGTCCAAAGCTCCTATGCCCCTCAGGTGGGATGGCTCTGAGGTGTTCTACACTTGCTCCCAAAGGTCCCCAGGGGAATTGAGGTCCAGGCACTAACTGCAGCAACTGGCTGAATAACAGACCATTCATGTAGTTGCCCCTCCCTTCCTTGCTTCACTTCCCCAGTTTTTCCGGAATCACCTCCCAGATTAATTAATTGCATTAAAGCCTTCTCTTAGAATTTTCTTTTCAAAGTATCAACTTCCATTCTCCAAGAACTTAAATCATTAAGGACATCAAGGACTAACATTCTTCAGGGTTGTGTTGAATCCCCATCACAGCAGTATTAGGTAGGTATCATTGTCCTCATTTAATACGTCTGGTAACAGGACACAGACAGGTTAAGAAACTTGCCCCTGGATACACAGCCCTCCAGTGACTGAGCTGGGGTTCAAACTGTAATTCCACCTTCCACCAAGGCCTGGGCTTTTAACCATCGTGTTGTACTGCTAGGCATGATCATGTAGCATAGAAAGATCATTTGGCTAAAATAACACTGATCCTATTAATAGCTGTGATCCAATTTCACATTGCATTCACCCTCATTATCACACAGAAGAACCTCCTCGTTGCCCCTGAAATGCTATGAGTATTTCTGCCTCAAATTTGGACTCACGTTTGCTCCATTTTGTAAAATCCTCTCTTCTTTCTCTAACTGGCTAAATTCTACTTTTTCCCCTACAGTCTTGATCCCACACTGCTTTCTCCTCACTCTACAACTTCTGCTGTTGACATTCTGATTCTCCCTCTGATTCACTTTCCACATATGAATTTGGGGATGATAGTAAAACCCACCTAAGTGTCGAGTGAAGCATCTAGAACTGCATATGCTTCTTCAAAGGCAGGTAACAAACAAATGGCATTTATGCCTGCTGTCATTTAGACCTACTATAACCTCTCCACCCACCACCCTCTAGACCTCAACCTACTTCCATTTCTTAGCCCCACATTTAATAAACCATTTCTACTAAGGCAGCACTAATAAAGAAAAAGCTATGTGTTTGAGGCAAAGCTTGTAAATAAGGACAAAACAATTGATGGAAATCTTTTGAACATCATTGGGGACAAAGGCCACCAGAAGATGTCTAGGAGCATATTCTCAGTTCATCTCATTGTTTGCTCTTGGTCAAAGACACAAGACAGTAAAATGACCAGTTAGTTGTCGATTTTTTTCCCAGAAAATGATGAAAATAATTTCTGTCTAGTAGAATAGATAACCCCAAAGGTTTAGGTATGTTGCAAACTCATACTGGCTAATTCAGCAGTCTCATACTGATGGTTCTTTGTCGAATTTCTCATAAAAACCCAGCTTCTTAAATTTTTAGGGGCAGAAATAGAATACTGGGGACCAGCTATAATTATAAGAAATAGTAAGCATGCTCTTTTAATCATGGTTGTTTCATTCTGAAGAAAGCACATTCTAACCTGGCTGGGAGTTGCAGCGGGACTTGGGAGCTCACCTAGATATGTGACCCATCCTCCATATCTCCTATTATCATGGAAAGATTAACAACCTTGTTGTAGAAATCAGAACCCCTAGCCCTTTATATATTGCCAACCCTTTGAAGACCCCTTGCCCCTTGCATACCCACAGGTCTTTGCAAATTCCCATTCCACATTATCTGTAAACTGCCCATTTGGCATTATCTTTGTCCTTCTACCAAATATGCTTATGGTGGGGGACAGAGCAGATTTTTGTGGATGACCTGCTGCTTTCCCAATTCAGGCATTATTGGTATAAATGCTCATATATGATTCAACTCTGTCTCTGCTGAATTGGCTCAAGTAGTAACAAGCAGCCCAGACCCACTGATTGTCGAGTTACAGAATGGCTTTTTAAATTGTCATAGTATCTTACTAGTCTCATTAATTAATGAATTCATATTTACATTTACCTGTGAGTTATGGTTTTACCTATTAAAAATTATACACTTAATGTGTATAGTAGCTTCCTACTCATTAACTTTTCACAGACCCCCAACTCTGGATTCTGGCTTCCTAGTAATAATAGGATAGAGTAGAGATAAAAAAAATAATAAAGGCCTGAGAGTGCTGGGTATATATGAAGCTCTACAGTTAGACCAGATTTTCTCAACTTCGCACTATTGGTATTTGTGGCAGGGGCTGTCCTGGGCACTGTAGGATGTTGAGCAGCATCCCGGGTCTCATCCACTAAATGCCAGTAGTACCCTTTCCTGTATTGTAACAATCCAACATGTCTCCAGACATCACCACATGTCCCCTGAGAGGCACGATCGCCCTCAGTTGAGAACCACTGGTTTAGATTGCACTTCATGAGTAAGAATCATGGGCAGATACTAAAAGGATTGGTAAAGATTCAATGGCAAACAAAGACTTATTCTGGATCGGCTTCCAACCCCAATGGCTATAGATCTCACTGGCACTGGCTCTTCTCCTTCTTCCCTTGTGTCTGTAATATCTGTGAGATCAGCAACTGCAACATCTGCTTCTGTCTGCTCCACCTTAGATTCCTTAATTCCAAGATGAGAATTTAGAATTTAGTAGGTATCAATTGTGATTAGTGCTTGGTAGTGTGTGTGTGTGTGTGTGTGTGTCTGTGTGTGTGTGTGTGTGTTGTGTGTGCTGTCTTTAGCAGACGGTGGTCTTTAAACTGAAGTTTTAAGTCACCTCTGACAATTACTCATTTCCCCCTGGTATACATGTTAATAAACTGTTGGTTTTTCTCTTGTTAATCTGTCTTTTTCTTAAAGACTCCCAGCTGAAAAGCCAAAGTGGGTAGAGGTGAAGTTTTCGCACCCCCTACAGAGATGTCCTAAATGCTTCCTGGTCATTACCCCAGGTCTTCCTGTCTGCTTGTGCACACAACAGCTTGCACTAAGGGCATCCTGTGAACACAGCTCAGGGCCTCATCGAAGTAAATACCAGTGAGTTGGAGCAGACTTTCAGTCCTCAATGCTATATATCTGTGGTCTTCCTTTCATAATTTTTGCTTTTGCTTCAGGGGAGCCAAGTTCCTGGCCCAGGTATATCCCCCTTTACCTAGTACAATTCAGGTCAGCCTCTCCCCCAGCAGCAGTTTGCAAACCTGATGGACCATCAGAATGCCCTGGAGGGTGGATATGTAAAGAGAGAGTGCTGAGCCCAGCCCAGGAACTCTGACTTAGTAGGACCTGATGAGAGTTTGCATTTCTAACAAGCTCCCAGGTGATGCTGACCCTGCAGTGTTGGTGGTCAAGGCTCAAGTCTGAGCCTATACTGCCCGTTTACCCATGTGTCCTGGGAATCATGGCACACGCTATGCAGTTTCCTGACGTGAGAGTTTGGAGACAGCATTAGACATGCAGCCTTGGGAAACCTCTCTTTAACACTTAAATATACATTGAAGCCTCAGAGACTTTCAGTTCTAAAAAACAAAGCACAGCTTGGTTTACTTCTCTTGGGAAGTCCAGACTTTCTCTGAATATTAGCTCATACACCCATTCTTTTCCCCAGAGTCCTTATTAATTCCCACTGAACCAGTACTTCTTCATTCTGTAGGGGAAAAATAATTAGGGATGGCAGAATCAGACACTCATGTGGCTCTGTATGGTTCCCTACTGTCACCTGGGGAGGTTTTAAGAATCCTGAGGAGTCCAACAAAACCCCTGTGAGTCAGACTCCCCAGCCCAAACTGGAGGAGCTCCACCTGAAGGGAGACCCAGGAAGATAGTTACAGTCCCTTAGCCTTCTTTGCCTTTACAAACCCTAGCCTCCTAGGACCACAAATAGGGAATCCTGGTCAGGAAATAGCCCTGTTTCCCTTTCCTGTTGCACTGTACATGGCTCATGGTTTGTCACTCTGAATTTTAAACATGAAAGATAAATGAAAATCATCAACCTAAGAGTGAGGGCACAGAGAAGTCCATTCCATGTTAAAGGAGCTTTAGAATCAAAAGAGATCTAGGGAGGAAGAGTGATGATGGGGGAGTTTTTTTTGTTGCAGGGGGTGGCCTTGATTTGGAGAGTGCTGAGTGCAGAATGCAAGGAGCAAGAGCTTCTTCCCCTGCCTTAGATTACCCTCTCATTGCCAAGCTATGGAATTCTTCAACTGAACCCACCAAGGCGTGCCAAACATTCTGATTAATTTGGGTAAATCTTTTCAGCAATCTTCCTCCTTCCCACCCTCCCTCCCTCTCTGTCCCTCTTCCCCTCCAGCCTTTCCTCTTCTCCCAGTTCTCCCCCTCTTTCCACCTCACCCTCTCACCTTCCTCTCCTCCCTCTCTCTCTTTTTGAGCACTTATGCTCATTACTTTTAAAAGTCAGCCACACTAACACACCTGCTTTTCTGCCAGGAATGACACCAGAGACACTTGGGTCTGATGGGAATAATATCCAGGTAGACAAAGGTGGATTTTATTCCACTTTGCAAATTAGCAAAACAAAATTGCAAACCGTCTATACTAATGAGAGGGATATCTGGCAGATGTATAAAAGCCTAAATGTCAGTCTGTCTAGCTATGATGTACACTAACCACCAGGAGGCAGACACTCAATGCACAAGCTGCCATGACCCACACTGGCCATTTAAAAAGAAATGGCACTGGGGACTTGGCGCCAACAAACCAACACTTGGCTTCCCCCAAGTGGGACACAGGCCCTGCCACCACCCAAGTGTGACACCCCCCAATTGCAGCCAATGATGTCAAGACCTCCTGGAGCAAAATGCGGCCCACAGCCCAGCCCACCCAGGAAACATCACTGTGGGAGCCAGTAATGACTTAACATAGCAACGCCAGGCTTCCTCTCCCTAGTGACTAACCTTAGTTTCTTCAGCCCAGGAACACAACTTGCTTTATAGTCAAGTGCAAACATTTTACACTTTAGCCAAATGTTTGTGAAGTGTTTTTCCATGCCTCATTTCATTTGATCCTCACAGAAGTCCTGGAGTAGACAGATAGGAGACTTGGTAGAATCCTATCTATATATATAAAAGCCTAATATGCATATTGTCCCCTCCACCAGGCAGTTCAATTGCTTGCTATGGGATGAAGGGTGGCGCAGCCAGCAGCCAGAGGCCCCAATCCACCCTGATCGCCAACCAGGCCCAGGGACCCCACCCACGCATGAATTCTGTGTGCCGGGCCTCTAGTATATCTATATATATATTTTTTTTCATTAGCCAGCAAATGGAGATTTAGGAAGTTTAGAAACTTGACCCAACAGAAAAGAAATAAGAAATGGTGGAACTTGAAAATGACTTCAGGTTTTCTCACTGCTCAGCATATAGTCAAATACTGCTGCAGTGTTAAATATTTTACCCTTTGTCAATAAAATGTTTTAAAAAAAAAGAAATTAAAAAAAAAGCCAAACCGGTTTGGCTCAGTGGATAGAGCGTCGGCCTGCGGACTGGGAGGTCCCAGGTTCGATTCCGGTCAAGGGCATATACCTTGGCTGCGGGCACATCCTCAGTTGGGGGTGTGCAGGAGGCAGCTGATCGATGTTTCTCTCCCATCGATGTTTCTGACTTTCTATCCCTCTCCTTTCCTCTCTGTGAAAAATCAATAAAATGTTTAAAAAAAAATTTAAAAATATTTTACCCTTTGTTCTCCCTGCATGATCTATAATAATAACCTGCTTTGTATTGATATTTACTGCTGTGTTGCTGACAATTACCTGAAAGAGAATTTGGAGGGCTTCAGTAGGCTGGAAAAAGTTTAGCTAATCAGAAAGCAGGTCTATTTAAGCAAGTTTATCCTATCTAATAAAGAGGGAATATGCTAATTGACCCTCATGCTGTGTCAAAGATGATGGCTTCCACAGCCAATAAGAAGGTAATATGCTAATTGATTGCCATACCCTCAAAGATGGTCGTGCCCAGTCCTCTCAGCCTTGCTGGAGTGGCAGCTGCTCTGTGCACCTGCCTCTGGAGTCTCCCAGTCTCCTTAGCCCCCAAGCTGCCCAATGCCAGCCCAAGGCACAGGCAAGCTTTGGATGACAACTGCCCAGCCATCCAGGGCTGCCCGAGGCTCAGTTAACCAGTACCAACCAAGGCTTGTGCTGCTGGCAGTGGCAGCAGCAGAGGTGTGATGTGGCATCATCTTCCTCTGATTGCTGGGTTGCTTTCCACCCCTGAGGGCTCCTGGACTGTGAGAGGGGGTAGGCCGGGCTGAAGGACCCCCCTCCAGTGCATGAATTTTCATGCACTGGGCCTCTAGTCTATATAAATAAAACTCTTGCTGGTGCCAATCACATACGTGTGTTTCAATCTGTCATTGTCAACCATGAATTTGGTGGACACTTCTATTATAGAAAAAGGGCAAATAGCGATATTAAAATATTTCCTCTAATTTGAACAATTTAGCTCTGGACAACCAGGATTGCATTTAATAAATGAAACAGATATAAAAACTGGTGTGACTCAGAACTACCTGGGTTACTTATCAGCCCCCAGTTTCTTACCATCTTTCTGCCTCAATTTTCTGATCTCTGAAATTGGGTGAATGACAGGGACCTTTGAGTTGATATAAGTAAAGATGTATAATACTGCTAGCATGTGGTGAGCACCTGTAGAAAGGGTGGTATGTGCTTAGAAATGGTCCTGAGGTTAAACTGCAAGTTTGCTTGTTTAGTGAGACCTACTTCAAATACTATAAAGCACACCTTGTTAAAATTTACAATTCTGTGGTTCTTAATATATTCACAGAGTTGTGTAGCCATCACTACTATCTAGTTTCAGAACATGTCCATTACCCACAAAAGAAATCCCATACCCATTAGCAGTCACTCTCTATTCCAAGGCCCTAGGCAATGACTCATCTTCTTCCCTGTCTCCATGGATTGCCTGTTCTAGATAGTTCTTTTCATTTCATGCAATCACACAGTTTGTAGCCTTTTGTGTCCAGGACTGCCTACGGTTGAATCTCAGTCCCAGAGTTCAAAAGCTGTGTGTTCTTTATCAAGTTTTCCCAGAATTTCCCAACATGTGAAATGGAATTCAAATCATAGAAGATATACCATAATGTCATTAGGAAGATTAAATGTACTAATTAATACATCTAAAGTACTCCCACAAGGCCTAGCTCATACTAAGTACTTTTTAGACCAACCTCCTTTACTGCTACTACTGCTTTAATTTCTAGTATGCTATTCCTCTGCCCCAGAGCATATGATTGGTGGTGGGAATCCAAAGATCAATAGAGCACAGAGCGCACAACTCTTGCCCTCCCCAGTGCACAGCCTGGTGGGAAACTAACTTAAACGAATACAGTAAAGTCTTACCATATGCACATTTAACTAATGGAAATCCAGCTCTTCCACCAAAAAGAGAAAGGAAAAACACATAATTTAAGACCTGAAATTAAATACTTTAGAATTATATCATGCATATATTCCTTATTATACACTCTACATTTCTGTGTGCATTATACAGTTACATATTGATTTTAGTACATGGTTGCATATACAAAACCACACATTGAAATTTAAAGGGAAACTTAAAAGATTTCAAGGTTAATTATAACACTGTTTGTCTTAAACTTTGACTTTATAACTAACCCCTGAGTAAAGACTCTATTGTGTGCCTACAACAGCAACAATTCAAATGATTCCAAACAAATGAAATCAACCAACAACAGGCAGTTGAGTTGGGCATTAGGTTACAGTAGCTTCCAGTTGGCCAAGCACCACTTCTGCCCTCCACAAGCTCACAGTCTCATTTTGAAAATAAACATATAAGCATAATCATAAGAGGTTGGTGGCAGAATTAATTAGGTTTATAGAATAGATGGAAATAATCTGTTACTACCAGCCAACAGGACAGATAGATAGGAGAAGGGCTGTGCTCCTCCCTGCCTCTATGCATCCCTTTGCCTGCTTTGTCGTTTTCCATAGCATTTGTCACCACCTGACAGACATCATATATCTACCTGTCCATTTTTTATTATCTCTCCCCCAACCATTATGGAAGTTCACAGGGGCAGGTACTTGGGGTGCACTGTTCACTTCTATATTCCCAATGCTGAGAAGAGTGTTAAGCGCTTAGCGGGTAGTCTGTAGATTTGTCAGTGAATGAATGAGGGTAATTGTTTAGACAACCACCACTTTCCTCTCATCTTCTTTCCCCAAAACACCCATAATCTGTTCCTCCCACCTCAATTCACTTATTCCTTATAATTGTTTAAAAATAGTGAGTCAAAGATGAAGCCCTAAGGTAGCATTTCAGGGCTTTGGCAAACTGGTACCATCTAATGGGAAAGTATCAGAAGGTGGGTGCTAAACCAAATCTGGAGGGTTTAAGAAAACAATAATCATAACCTCCCTCCATCATTAGTTCCACTGAGGAAGTTTGCAATAACACATAATGATGGCAAATGGGATTTCTTACACACTCATGCCCTCCCTAAACATATACTGCCAGTCCAACCACCTGTCATGTCTCTCCATGCTTCTGCTCAGGAATTCTTCAAAACCTTAGTTGCTCCCCCAGAACCACAAAGGCTGAACAGGGAGCACAGAGGAATTAATGGTGCTGGGGGTAACCCTTTACAAATGAAAAATGAATGTAGGTGGATATACACCCCAGCCTTCTCTCTTGCAAAGAGATCATTTTGAATGAGTTTTTTCCAGCAGTAATGAGCCCTTGGACAGTAACCAGCTCAATGGCACAGTCTTTTTTGGCTTGTTTGCTTTCTTATTTCACACTCCTTACTTCTGTCCCTGGGATTATCTCCAATATTATCTCCCTGCATCCAAGCCCATGTCTCCTCCACCCTTTAAGGGAACTCAATCCAAAACACCAATATATCTTTGAGTGGCAAGAAAGCCTTAAGAATTGTAATCCAGATAATTACTACAAAAGCTAAATTATTATATACTAGAGGCCTGATGCATGTAATTCATGCATTGGTAGGGTCGCGAGGCCTGTCCGATAATCAGGGCTAATCTGTGGGGCAACCAGCGGGGCAAACAGGGTCTCTTCTTCCATCCCCCACCCACCCCTCACTGGAACCTGCCTTGGCTGTCCTGTGGGCTGGGGGCAGCTTCTGTGTTGAGCATCTGTCCCCTGGTGGTCAGAGTGCATCACAGCAACCAGTCATTCTGCCATTTGGTCAATGTGCTTATTAGGCTTTTATTATATAAAATTATTATATATTTTAGGGAAGACCTGAGAATTATGTGCCATAGTTGACTACCAGCATCATTACCTTGATCAAAGTCAATGTGAAATAATCCAGCAATGTCTGAGTCTTCAAGAAGTACCACAGTTCTCAGGGCAACTAGATTCTTACTGGAATGGCCATTCTTGCTGGGGGAAGCATGCAATGTGGTGGAGGGGATTGTTTTCCCAGTCAAAAGTAAGGACTCAGGCATAATGAATAGCTCTGTGTGGCCTTTGTAAAATGACCAACCACTCTGAACTTTTCTTTATATATAAAACTAGTGGCCTGGTGCACTAAATCCATGCATGCAGGGATGTGGGGGGGAGGGGTTGTCTCTCAGTCCAGCCTACATCCTTTTCAATCTGAGAACCCTGTGGGATTGGGCTTAAACTGGCACTTGGACAACCTCCTCACAATCCGCTCCTAACTGCTCACCTACCTGACTGCTTGATCACCCCTAACCACTCTGCTTGCTGGCCTGATTGCCCCAATTGGTGCCCTCTGCTGGCCTGCGAGGCTCCAACTGCCTCCCACCACTGGGGGTGCGGGTGCTGGATGCAGAGCACTTGGCCTGCCAGAACCGGGTGCACCCAACCTTGACCACGGAGATCGACAGGACTTGGGAGGAGGGCAAAGGGGTCTCTTGCCTTCTGGACCTTCGGGCAGCATGTCTGGCTCTCCCTACAAAGGCTGCCCTTTGGAGGGCCCTGCTACGTATGTAGCGCCTCCCCAGCTCCCTGGCTCCCATTCTCCCGCCTTCCCTGCTGTGCCCAGAGATGCTCCACTGCAGACCCAGGACCCCTTAGGCACCTCTTCCCATGCCTCAGCCAAAGTGCAGCACCTGTACTTTACCAGCTCCCTCTTTCCCTCTTGAAATTGAAAGTTACTGAGGTCGCTCAAGGTTGTTGCTCCAGACTTTATAATGGAGGGTCCAGCGGGTGACCCTCTGGAGCCCACTGGTTCAGCAGGACCCTGCTAGTATAACGCTGGGATGCAATGACCGAAGGCTTACCAGACATCTGGATCTATGACTTTCCAAGAAACATGTAAGACAGAAATTAAATGACATTATCAGTAAGAAATGGACCAAATGCAAGAATTGTGACATTCCGCAGGGCAAATATCCAGTTTCCCCACTACAATCGCAAGAGAAATGTGGAGATGTAACAACAGAGAATAAGAGAGACCTAAAGACCAAGTAACCAAATACAACGTGGTCAACAGGACTTCGCTTGGATCCTTGGCAAACCAACAATAAAAGCCATCTTTGAAACAAAAACATTTGAATATAGAGTGGATATTAGGTGACATTAAGGAATTACCTTAACTTTTCAAGGTGTGACAATGGCTGAATATTTACTTCTTTTTTAAAGATACTCATCAGAGGATATTCAAGTGGGAAACAACTTGCTTTGAAATTATGGTGTTGTCCTGGCCCAGCCTTCCCCACACTATGAACACCTCAAGGACCGAGCCTCTCCTGCTTGCTAGGCCCTCGAAAGCGCCATGCGCAGGGCGTGGTCCATGTTTGCCGCCACCCACTTGCTCCGCCGACCCAGCACCTGGGCCTGACGACTCATAGCCCCACCTTGTGCTCATTACCCAAGGTGCCCCGGGCAGTTAATTTGTGTGTCCCACACAACAGGTAAACCCCACAGCTCAGTCGCAGCCTATCAGAGCAACCAATATGTAAGCCTTGTGAGGGGATCCCATCGCATCAAATTCCCCTAACCATCCCGAGGTCACTGCGAAAGGACGTGACTCAGTCACCATAACTGAAAAGGAGGGATCTCACAAGCCCTTAAATACTGTGCAGCAATTTACCATAGCTAAGATTTGGAAACAGCCTAAGTGCCCATCAGCAGATGAGTGGATTAAAAAACTGTGGTACATCTACACAATGGAATACTATGCTGTGGTAAAAAAGAAGGAGCTCCTATCATTTGCAACAACATGGATGAAGCTGGAGAGCATTATGCTAAGTGAAGTCAGCCAGGTAGAGAAAGATAAATATCACATGATCCCACTCATTTGTGGAATACAATGAATGACATACACAGATGAACAAGAACAGATCCAGAGACTGAGAAAAGTCTAGCAGAATGTCAAACCTCAGGGTAAGTGGGAGGTGGTGGGAGTAATGGGAAAAGTCAATATATTTGACCTCTTGAATGAAGGTAAGTAATTTATATTTTTACATCCCTGACAAAGTTTATATAAAGTTATAAAAAAAAATGGCAGCTAGTTTGAAATTGAATTGACATGGCCTAGAGCAAAGAATATCCTTACATGATATTATTCTACAATGTCATAATTTTTGATATTTGACATCAGCATATTGAATGTTTGGCAGCAATTTATAAAAAGGAAATGAAAGGAGTTAATCCTTTTCAGAAGGAATTAAGGCACTGGGAAGTCACTTGAGCATTCTATATTGGCCCCTCTTGCCCTTTTTGCCAAGAGGGACCCTCTTCCCACAATCCAAGTGCACACAGTTGTTGCCTGAGCTTTCAGTTCAAGCTGAGGTTGAAGCCTCTGGGTGGCTGGCACCATGGATCTGTCTCTCGCTCAAAGGTGTGAGCTGGGCCCTCCCTGGAAAAGAAACCTGAGTCCCCTGAGATATGTGATCAGAACCGGGACCCTGCCAGCAGGTGAGGGTGATTCCCAGGCAGGTGCTGGGCATGGAGGCCACAGGGGCATTAGACTACCAAGGAGACAGAACTGAACCTCATATCACGCTGCTTGGCCCCAGAGGATGGCTGGTTAGCCAGAGATGGGTAAGATTCCTCAGGGAAGGAACAACCTAAGACAGGCACAGTCACAGAGGGGCCAGCAGAAGAGAACTTGAAGGTCAACAGAGGAGGGGCACAGATCCTCACCCCTCCAACCTTGCAGGGGCCTGAACTCTCACCCCTTCTGAGGGAGGTCTCCTACCCCCATGGCTGCTTCACCTCCATGCCCAGCTCAGATTGGGACCCAGGTTGGAGATAGACACTTGGCCAGCAACAGCAGCCATATATCTAAACTCAGTCTAGCACCAGGAATGCTCAGGGCCTACTCAAGAATGCAAATAATCCTTTCCACTAATATTTACAGGATAAACTAAGATTATTGTTTGAGTATTAAATTTGACAGTAAAACAGTAATCAAGTTTTCATATTAATTTAAATTGACCAATTGAAATGAGGAAATACCCAAGAAAATTTAAGTGTACTGGACAAAAAGCTGTTCCTAAAATATTAACTAAAATTTCTATTAGTAGTTCATATCATTGTAAAATTGCCTAACATCCAAAGAACCTAAAGTAGTCATATTTTGGTGGAAAAATTAAAATGTAAGTTACCAAGACTGCAATATAAAATTTCCAAAAGCCTCCATTAATCAAAAAAAGTGGGGGAGGATAGTGGGATAATATTATGTAAGTAAAAATATTCTGCAAGTAAAATACATCTAGAAAATTCTTCAGAAAATTTCCATTTGTAATGCCAACAGCAGGACATCAATAAAAAACACACATGGTGTCAAAATAAGCCAATGGAAAATCATCTGGGCAAAAATAATAATAATAATAATAATAATAAAATCCCAAGTCTAATTTGCAGAAAAGATTCCTTTATTAACTTTTGGTCGAGAATATATTTTCAGAAAACAACTCCAAGACCATATGGATTCCTGCAACAGAGAGCAGCTGACAGGTCTGTTCCAACCACGTAGACAGTCCAGAGGCGGAAGACACTTATGACACCTTGCCATGCTAGCAGTCACTGCAGATTGTCCCATACCAAACCAGAGAGTGTGGGACCTGCATTGCCACTATTTGTCCACCATCCAGATATCATTGCTGACATGTACACATAAGGGACTATTTGACATTGAAACTGGAACTCAGAACTGTTGGACATTGAAACTGAAACTCAAACATTTTTTTGTTCTTATATGTTTATCTCTAGTATGCAGATGCAAGATTTTTTAAAGAAAAAAATGGGGGAAAAGAATGGATACAAGGCAAAAAAAGCATTGAACTGAGTGTCAGACTACAGTGCGAAGACAGGGGAGAGTTGGGGGCGGGGGCTGTAAGAGATCGACCGAAGGACCTGTGTGCAGGCATATAAGCATAGCCAATGGATACAAGACACGGGGGGGGGGAGGGGGGAGGGAGGGACAGGTGAAGGCATGTGCTGGGGGGTAGGGGAGGCTGGGGGGAGGTCAATGGAAGGGAGGAAGGAAACATATGTAATACTATTTGTAATAGTTTAAACAATCAAAAATATTTTAAATAAATAAATAAATAAATAAATAAATAAATAAATAAATAAATACTGTGTGGGCAGAGCTTATAGCATGCTTGCTTTGGTAGTAGATATACTAAAATTGGAATGATACAGAGAAGATTAGCATGGCCCCTGCACAAGGATGACACAAATTTGTGAAGCATTTCATATTTTGAACCCAGCTCCCCACTGGCCTCCCATGCTGTGGCCACACCCCCTCCCTACCGGTCTCCCGTCCCACGTGCTGCAGCCATACCCCCTGCTCCCATCCCATGCACCATGCCTCCCATCCCAGCACGCCGTGGCCATGCTCCCTGCTCCTGATTGGCTGATAGCGTAGCGAAGGTATGGTCACATTTGCATGTTTCTCTTTTATTATATATGATAGAGATAAAAATAGTCTGTTCCATGATTTCATGTCTCTGGACTATTTTTTTGTCAGTTTATTTTGTTCATCAGATTCCACATATAAGAGAAATCATGAACTTCTTTTTTTCATATTATAAGAATAGAGATAAGAATTTGTATGGATTGCAGCAACAATTTGGGATAATGCATGCAACTGGCACATAGCAGAAAATTGTACAGTACAGTAAATTTACCACAGTTATTTTTATGCATTTTAAATAATAATAATAATCATAAGTGCTCATGACACTGCCACATACATCCACACACATACTGTCCTGATAAAGCCTCTGGAAGAAAGATGATGGGAAGATATATCTAGAAGATAAGATCCCATCAGATCAAATGATTTTATGTAGCATAAAATCCCCAGGGGAACAATCTTTGTGTCGCTACCAATGTGGGAACTGGCAAATCATTCTCGAGGGAACAAACTTTACTTTCTTAAATGTCTGTGAATTTTAAAATACACATGCATTTCCCCCTCTAAATTAGTAGGATATTCAAGACCAAAGTGCATGGTACCTTCAAGCCATAAACTCCCTTGGAACACAGAGAGCTAAAGTTAATACAACCATCCTTCCTTCTGCACCTAGCATTTGCCAATGGTGAGATTAAGTCATGAGCATACACTTATTTAATTGTCACGAAAACCCTGCTGGGCAAGTATAGCTATTCTTTTTTTGTTTAGACACGGGAGGAAACAGATGAGGAGGAAAGTAAAGTAACTTATCTGAGTTCACACAGCGTGCAAATGTCTGAACCAGGATTCTTTTTAATTTATTTTTATTGTTGAAAATATTTCATATATCCCTCATTCCCTCCCCCCATTCCCTTTCTCCACTGGCCCCTGCCCTAGGCCTTCACCACACAACTGTCTGTGTCCATGGACAATGCATATCCTATATAATAAAAGCCTAATATGCGAATTGACTGAACGGCAGAATGACCAGTTGCTGTAATACACGCTGACTGCCAGGGGGAAGATGCTCAATGCAGGAGCTTCCCTCTGGTAGTCACTGTGCTCCCACAGGGGGAGTACCACTCAGCCAGAAGCCAGGCTTACATCTATCGAGCACCGGGGCAGTGATGGGAGTCTCTCCCACTGCTTCCACTGCAGGTGGGCGGTAAGGAGGGTGCAGGCAGGGCTCAGGGACCTTCCCCTCCACCTAGTATGCATATAACTTATTTGGTTAATTTCTTCCCACCCTCCCTCTCCCCTTCCTTCTTAGATCTGTCAGCCTGTTCCATGTTTCCATGTCTCTAGACCTATTTTGTTCATCAGTTTATTTTGTTCATTAGATTCCACATATAAGTGAGATCATAGGCCAGGATTTAAACTCACTTCTCACAAGCTCAGAAGTGCAAGATGCTTGCTTCTCTGGGTCCAGGCAAACTGTAGACCCTGATTAACCTCCATAATTTTCCCTTGAGGACCAAGACTACATTGAATTAATCTCTGGGTCCCAAAATTGCCAGCATTCTTGGCACTTTGTCATTATTAAAAATTATGGAAAGGAAAAAAGAAAATATGGAAGGAAGAGAGGGAGGGAGGAAAGATTAAAGGAAAGAAGGAGGGCACAGCCACTCTTTCCCAAGTACTAATTTAGCCCTTACTGTTTCCTATTGTAACACTTACCAAATTGGTATTATTTCAGCTATTTATTTTCTTGTTTCTCATTGGATGCCCTCAGCAGACTATAAGTCCCATGAGAGCAGGTTTCACTTCCACTGCATTACCTATGAATTCTCTAAATATCTCTATAAATACTTTGCGAGTGATCAACTATACATTCCTCACCTTCTGAGAATAATGTCACTGTGCTACTGGTTGTTGTTGCTGTTTTTTAAGAGAGCCAGTGTTAACGTTGACTAGCATACCACTGATTGGCAACCAGAGAGATTCTGCTGTGATGCCTAGAAACATGGAGTCAGCAAGGCTGTATCTAATATGCTGAAACAAAGGTTTGTTAGCATTCACAAAGCGATTGCTGAAAGTAGTGGATCATTATTTGCTTCATGTAAGAAATATTTCTACTGCTGCTGATTGAATGTTCAAGAAACGATTAAAAGCCTTGGCAATGTTTCACTCAAATATCTTTTTCATGAAAAGCCTCGGAGATTGGTTAATTATAGAAGCTACACATTAGTCTCTCTAGTTAAGGGCATTTCCAGGCCTCCACAGTGCCCATCCCAGGTGCAAGCACAGATAGGATCTGTGGGCACCAGTGTGACTGGGACCCTGGATGCCTCTCCTAAGGAGCATTACTGCAGCCTGGCTAACACCCCATGGGAATGGCCCTCAGACCCTGTTTACTGGGTCCAACACCTGGGTTCCTTATTTGGGCCAGTGGTTCTATATTCCTGCCAACTGAGAGAGTCAGAACTCAAGCTTGCATCCTTAACCCCTCCTTGGCCCTCGCTCTGTCCTCTCCAAACCCAGTTATTATGCCCTGCCAAGTTCTTCCCTATCTCCTGGATGCTCTGAGTAGCATGTGTCTACTCTCATTTGCATTGTCACTTATTTGTTTAGATTCTTCCCAAGATCTCAGGCCTACACTGGCTTCTCCCTTCCATTCGTACCCAATCCACTTGCTACCCTGCTGCTAGGGTGACCTTGTCACACTGTATCCTCCCCATATTACTTGCAATGGCTGCCCATTGCTCCAGGAGAAACACCAAAATCCTTGCAGTGACTGGAAAGGCCCCAGTGGCTCTAGCTGCTTCTCATATCACTCTCTTTGGGCTGTGCCATGTCTCCTTCTGTCCAGAGATGTCCACCAAGCTGTGCCTTCTGCTCTGAATGCCTTTCTCAGCCCACACCCTGTAGTGTTTCTTCCTCACTACTCCTTTAGACCGTAACTTGGGCATCAGGCTATCAGGGAAGCCTCCCAGATCCTCTTCTGTGGCTAAGGCTTTTCTTATATTCATTCATTCATTCATTCATTCATTCATTCTCTTATTCACTCGCTCATGTTTCTGGAGAGCCAACTATATGGCAGGTACTGTTCTAGACCCTAGGGCTACAGAACCACTCAGACAGCAACATGTACTATAATGGAACTTACATCTTAGTGGGGGAGAAAGACAAGGCACAGACAAGCAAAATATATATTATGGTATGACCTTACACAATTGTGTTTCCTTCCCTCAAAGCAGTTGTCTCTGTTTTGAATTATTCATCAATTAATATTTACATCCCTGCCAGGGGATCTCTTGGGGTCTGAGCCCTTCCTAGCTAATGTACCCTGAGAACATAGTAGGTCTTCTATGGATATCATAGATATTTATTGAATCCATTTGGTCCCAGATGAAGTCAAGTTCTTAGACTCTTTGGGGCTTAGAGGGGACAATCCCTAATAGCCAGACCCTTAACGCCCTCCTGCCCTTAGAGAAGGCTCCCTGGAGCCTCTCTCACCATAATTTTGAGTCAGAGTAGAAGTCAGCAATCTCTTTATGGAAAGGGCTAAATAGTAAATATTTTAGGCTTGGCAGGCCATATGGTGTCAACTCTGTTGTTATAGCACAAGCGCAGCCATAGACAATTATATAAACAAGTGGGCATGGCTGTGTTCCAATAAAACTATTCATAGAAACAGGCTGAAGGCAGGAATTGGCCTGTAAGCCAGAGTTTGTAACCCTGGAGTGAGATGATCCCAGATGCCCAGCAGCTTATGGCAGTTGAAGGCGTGGCCTGACTAAGCTATGGGTTCTGCTGGCAGAATCCAACAGCTTTCCACAGACCCCACATCAATTAACAGGAAGATTATCACAGAAGCTCAAGCTTCAGGCCTTTGCGGGTACCATCTCCTATGGCACGTGGAAAAGCGGTTCCCTGCCACTCCCAGAGGAAAGAGACTTTGGCCTGCAGGCTGCAAAAGGCAGGGATGGAGGCTGCCACATTCCTTGCAGGGTCCCCAGGTTCCTCAGAGGCTGAGCTCATTTCCTGGCCTGCTCGGGCATGCGGCAGGGCTGCTCTAGGCTGAGCAGCTGCTGCCCTCCACCCAGCCTGGTCTGCGCTCAGCTGGGAGACACAGGGGCTTTGTGCTGATCGGGTGCTCAGTGGGGCCTTTGAAATGAGACATGACATGTCAAAACCTGCCTATTGCTCATGCTAATTTTCAGGAATTTCACTTCTGTTGGCAGCTGACAGAGGAAAAATAATTACTTTTTGTTTCTGTATCTGTGTATAGTTATAGTTACCCTAACCTTTGGGGTCTGTACTTATGAAAAACAAGAATTATCTGAGGCTTACCTGCTAGAATGGGATGAGTAGACAAATTTGTCTAGTATTTATAGAGCCAGAGAACATTAATTATAACATTAACATTATATGTGGCCTGTAGTGGCTGTTAACTGTTAAATACAGTTACACAAACTCCAGGTGGTGCTAGGGGTAACAATGCCCTGTGTATAAAAGTACTCTAGGCAACAATGTTATGAAGCTAACATTACCCTGAAGTTATGAATGCTCTTCCTATTAGCTCGGTGCTTCCAGAGTACCCTGCAGGGCTAAGTGCAAGACGTTTTTGTGATGTTCTGGTTATACTTACACTCGGTGAGCAATGGTGATGGGAGGCCAGTGCCCAGTGTGTCACTCCATTCCAAGGGCAGTGCTGTTCTCTGTATAACACTGCACCCAGTGCACTAGAGCCTACATCTTATCCAGTGGTCACAGAGCCCCTTGGCTGCCAATGCATAATAATGTGTTGGGTGAACCAATCTGTTGGTATCCCAGCTTTCAGACTGCCTCAAAGCTGTGGTGTGTCACTTCCCTGGGTGTAACTATTCTACATGAAACAATGGTTTGGGTGTTATGTTGCTCCGGATACTCCCTAATCACCCAATGGCACTGATGGTAATAAAATTCTCAAAGAGAAGGTACAATCCCCTTGGTCATGTTCTTCCAAAGTGCACATAAATGGGATTCCATCAGAACAATAAAAAAGAAACTATTAAAATAGCATATCACTGAAAAATTAACTGCATAAATTTGATGAAGCCGCAAAATTTTGGAAATCAGACATTCCCATTGCAAATGGCTATAGGGTCAAGTTCATCAAATCAAGGCAGATAATGGGCTAGGTGAATAGTAGGGAGAGGTGGGGGCTGTGACAAAATACAGAGGCCTGTCCTCCCTAAAGGGGGACAGTAGTGACTCAGCTCCAATTGTGTAGTCATGCAAAAAAACAGTTCTAAGGTTGCCTAACTTTCTGATATTTTAAGAAATGCAAGAAACATAGATTTTTTTTAATGTACAATTTCCCACTTTACAAAACATTTGGGCCAAAGAAGATATATCCGTGAGCTACATTTGGCCTGTGGCTATCACTCTGTAACCTCTACCCAAAAGCCAGATTGGCAGAATTGAGATGGATGGGCTTCAGCACCAACAAACTGATATTTGGCCTGTAGTGGCTGTTAACTGTTAAATACAGTTACACAAACTCCAGGTGGTGCTAGGGGTAATTCCTACTAAACCAAAGGATGACCATTCACCTCCATGAAACCTAGCTCAGTCTGCATTTTAAGTTTGAAAGATCAATTCTTTCTTCTCTAGCCTGCTCTTAGCTGCTTCTCCCAGTAGAGAAAGTAGTTTTCTACCCTACCCGTAAAATAAAGCCAATACTTTGTGTATGGTGATGGTGTAGGGGATCCTACAGTCCAGCTAGTCATCCTTTTTACAGTTTGCTCAGGTAGGGGGATCCAGATCTGGGGCCCCCCGGGTGGCTGCAGAGGAGACAGGCTGTGAGGAATTGTATTGGCAGCATCTGTCAAGAGGGTCAGATCCTTCCAGGCGTGTGGGCACCTTGCAGATAGCTAAGTGGAAATTTTGCCAAAACCACTGGTCACTTGATTTGATTCTGTCCAACTGATTATTGTAATTGGATGACAGACTGATATTTCCCTCTCTTTTCAACTGGTGTTGAAGGGTGAGCGGATCTGGCTCATGACTCACTCTTCTGGGTAGTTACCTAATGGGGCAGATTATCTCCTTTCACAGGCAGAGCTGTGCCTGCCTTTTGGCTGCCTGAAGAGTAAGCTAGGTCCAACTGTAGTCAAATGCCAGGAAATTTTAGAACTTCCTTGCATTTCATATTGCATTGTCTACAAAGGTCTTTGGAATGCTCCTTGCTCTAATACGCAGAGGGGTATATAGTTGAAGTATAAAATAGAACGGAAGTAACTACAATAGGAAGAAAAAAAAGGGGGGAAAAAGGAAAGATACTCAATGCAAAATGGCAGGACTTCTCATTGTAGCAAATAATTGGGGAAAAGGACAGTACTTTTGTTTTAATGGAGCTGCTATACTGAAGTTCTTTATAATATGAGCTGTAGATTCAGAATTTTGTAATGCTGTGGATGGAGCCCTCTTCTGGAGAAATTTTTCAACAGATATTAAAACAAGATAAAAACACAGAGATAGACAGACACTCACACACACATAATGACACACAGAGAGAAAGATAATTAGGGCATATTGTTGGCTATTTAGATGATATGTCATCCATATACTAATTGAATCCATAGTGGCTTTTCCCCCCTCCTTTTCCTTTCTTTCCACTAAATAGAAATTAACACTACTCCTCAAAGAACTATTTTTTGTTATTTTTTCTTTGTATGTTTTGTTGTTTTGCTTTTTGAAATGAGGGAACAAAAGAAGGATATCCTCAAGAGTCTAGCTGAACTTGTACCTAAACAGTGAACTTCAGACTGAGACTCCATGCACACATCTAAATGCTGGTACTTATAGATAATGCAATTACTGGGTACATTGGTTTGTTGGGCAGTTTTAACACATACAGAATATTCTAGAAATAGATTTTGTTTAATGGAAAACCAAGGGCCCAAAATAGAAAAGGAGAGAAAAGGGGAGACAGAGTGGGAGAGATTAGCTAAAATGACTATTGAGGCTTTTAATACAGACCATGGCATTACATAAATTCCTGATCACATATTCAGCCTTGCAGTTTATTAAATGTCTTTGGGGACTTGCTAAAAAAATTGTTCATACACATTAACTCTACCACTTTAATTCCTTTCAGCACATATATCTCTGTTTCCCCAGTGAATTTGAAGTCTCCTAGGCTGTCACATGCTGAACTGTCCTCAGGACAAGGGTGCTCTTTGCAATCTTCAATCTTTTATCCTCATCAAAATGGTTCTGCAAAAAAACACTTTCCTTAAAATATAATATAGGAAGTTGAAGGGGCACTAGAAGACACTGATTCTTTTTTAAAATCTTGCAAGTCAAGATTCTGACTCCAAGAAAGGAATTCCCGTTTTAAAATCAACACCTCAGAATTCTGTGGAACATTTGTAGTCACTCCCAAATGACTGTTCTCCAAACTTGAACCACTCCCTAAAATCCTAATTCTTAGAGGACTACTCATTTATTGTTAGAACTTCTGGCTAGTTGTGATACCCAAATATGGGAGGGGGAGTCATATTTACAGTGGAATTTCCAGCTCATGCTGCTCTTTTTTCATTATTTATTATAGCCAAATTCCAGAGGCCACTTCTGGGACTATCTTTCTGAAAACACCCAGCAGAAAAGAGAGCTGACTATCCTTGACTTTGCCAGTTCCCAGCCATTGTTGGTTAGAATTCCTCTCCCTGCACCCCAAAATGCCTAAAAGAGCAACCAAGCCAATGAACTTACAGAGACTGATATATTCCAAAGCTGGACCTAGCACCTTACCACTGAGGTGGAAAAACACACATATGCTTGCCTGAACACCATGAGGACTGAGTGACTAATTTGCTTTATTACATTGTTTTGCCCTTTCTTTTGTTTTCTCTCTGCCTCAGGAAAGTTTTTTTTTTTTCTTGTTGACTCAAGGGCCCCAAGACTTTCCCACTTTCCCCATCATGGCACATAGAGCTCTGCCCTCAAGCCTCTTGCTGGGTAACTGGATTGTGCCAGCATGATTTATCTGCAAGTTGGTACTGCTACCAGGATATCAATTATTGACCTAATGTGGACATTTGCTCTGATTGCGCATAATAATCTAAAAGAGAAACATGCTTCTCAGGGCAGGCAATTTAATTCATTTTAAAGGAATAGAGTGAGCTGAGAGTCTTCATAACCCACCTGTGTTAGCTGGGTCTTGGCTGAGGAGACACTCCAGTTGCTTTGCAAAAGGCGTTATGTGAGAAGCCCCCAGTGCATAAGGATTGCTGGGTGCTGTCATGTGCCTGTCTTGTTCAGAAGGAGGCATAATTTGGGGAAAGCCCTGGAATCCAAACTAAGGGCAAAGCATGCGCACAGAGACTGTGAAGTCCTAGGTAAGGTAGCAGTAAGTGCGCCAAGACACCAACAGCTCCCCATGAGCCAGGCCTCATGGTAATTGTGTCACCTGGGACATCCTGTTCAATGCAAGACAATCTGCCTAGCAAGCCCATGGAGGTGATAAGATTATTTCACAGTGGGGAATCTGGAAGCCCAGAGAGGTTAAGCAACTTGCCCAGAGTGGCACTACTAGCATATGGCAGAACAGATCTACCTGAATCAGAAGCACTCTCTGCACTGCCCTGCTAAATTGGGATTGCATAAACCTGCATACAGCCTCAGAAATAATTAGTCCACCAAGGCTGGAAAACTGGTTCATAGACAGGCATAGAATTTGGGGCAGGACTTAAGGCTACAGGAATCCTAAGAGAATCAGCTAGCAAACCTTGGTGGAAGAGTAGTACAACTGAATAAGGGAGTATGAGTGGGGAAAGGGGACTCAGCAGTCAGACACCTTACTCTACCTCCAAGTACTATCACACACTGCCACTCTTAATCTGAGTGCTGTCTGTGGGACATTGGTCAGATTCCAAAGTCTAACCCTAATGTTGACCCAACAGTGATCCCCCCTTAGAAGGCTGCACTGCACCTCCTCATCCTAACCTGCCCCTGCCTGAAACCCTAGCTGCTCACTCTCCTTCTCACCTAAACACTCATACATGTGCCTCTCCCCCTGGCCAGAAACTCAACACCCATTCCTAGCACCCCAAAGGCACTCCCTGTCTCCTTCCCTTCTCCCCTAGGCTGCCAGGGAGACCTAGGGGACTGGTCCCTGAGCAGTGCTGGGCGTGCCCCTTAGCCTCCACCACCTCCGGGAACTGCTTTCCTACACACAAACTTCCAGAGATCTCTGAAATACATAGGTGGTTGCTGGAGTACTGTGTCTCCATTGTCCCCTTTTAGGAATCTCAGGGCGCTTCCCTCAAACAGCAGCGCTTCCTTCAGAGGGTTAACAGGCAGCTGCGGCCCCCATGGGCAAGGCTTGAACTTTTCTGTGTTCCGCGCCCGCCTGCCTGCCCGCCCAGGAAAGCAGCAGAGACAGTAGCCAAGCAAGGCTCTGGGCTGAAGCTTCAGTTAGCTGGGCAAATGGGGTACAGTGTGGAGGTTTGGAGCCTGTGCCCTAATACGGGACGCACTCTGGTCTTTCCTGGCCTGAGGTTGGGGAAGGAAAGGACCCCCAAGAAGGAGCAAATGTTACAGGAGCCTTTGAGCGACAGCAGCAGCCGCTGCGCAAGGCTAGCCTGAGCACCTTCCAGCGCACGCCGCTGGGCTGGGTGAGGGGGCCAGGGGGCCCCAGCAGCTAGCTAGTCAGCAATGCCAAGCCATCCTCTCTAGCCGCAGAGCAGCCCACAGTCCCGACGACAGCGGGCTTCCCTGCTCCGAGCTGAGCTTGGTAAAATAACGACTCCTTGGAGTGTTTCCCAACTGAGTCTTTCTCCAATACACGAGCCTCTGGGAGAAGGCGAATCAAAGTTACCCCACTTGATGTAGGCGAGAATGTCGCCCCTGCTTGCAAAATAAAGGACTCAGGAATCCCGAGATCTCTCCTTCTCCCCCTCACGCGAGTGAGCGAACACACACACACACACACACACACACACACACACACACACACACACACGGCAAGGCGGAGTGGGTAACCGAGAAGCCGTAGGATCTCTGGGGCTGGAAAAAATGACCTCCCTTCCAAGCCCAGGGCTGTTTTTGCCACGGCTCCAGGAGTCCCCTAGCGCCCCGAAAGCCCCCTCACCCTGCAGGGGCATCAGACAATCGGAATGCAGAACCCCAGCGCAGGGCGCGCCTCCGCAGCCCCTCTTCCCTACCTGGGACAGCAGAAGACACAAGACCAGCGGAGTTCTCGGCTGCATTTTGCCCGACTAGAAGAGCCCGGCGGCGTTTTCATTCATGCACGAGGCTGCACTGAGCATATTTTCCGTGGGAGCCAGGCTTTGAGGAGAAGCTCTGCCTCGCCAGCCAGCCAACTTCCCAAATAGATCAGCGGCAGCATCACGAAAGCATTGGGTAGAGGCTGATGACCAGGACCAATGGCTTTACAAGACGGATTCCTTCATAAAGCTCCCCCGTTTTGCATGGCAGATACCGGGAGAGCACCTCTCGCAAAGCGAGCCCCTCAAAGGAGGCAGCCCATTTGCTTTTTTGGACTGTTGGGGCCCAGCCTCACAAATCACGCTGGGCATCGCCAGCAGATTCCACTTATGCAGAGAATGGAATTGCACCCGGGACTGATGGCCACTTACAGACCAGTGCAAAAAGATTCTCTTTATTAAAATGTTAATAAGATCCACTTTATTTCCAATAAATCAAATAAAATGACCCCAACAGTTCCAGCCCTTTCCACGCCTGGAAAGACTTGGCAATGGATTTTTTTTCTTTCTTTTTTCCCCATGTGATCCAAGTCATGATGGTGTTTGGTGTTTCCCTGCCATCACACAAATCACAAAGAGGACAGATCAATTCTAGCTTGCAGGAAAAAAAAAATCCCTGAAGGGGCAATAGACTTTATTAACTGCTCAGATGAGAATCTGACTGGCTACCTACTCCACAAACATTCATCTGGCTCCAAAGTTGGGACCACGATGTGAGGAAACTTTTTTTATTTTCTGTATGGATGTGATCTTTTGGAAGCTCCTAGCTATTCCCCCAAAACTCAGAACAGTAGTACCCATGTCTCGGGGATTTTATAAATGGAGTCCTATGGAAATTAGGGTAAGAGGGATATCTAGGTTTGTCTTTCCCAGTAGGAATCTAAGAATATGCAATGAAGATTATACATTGTCATTTCCATGCAGCCTCCTAAAAACAGATTTAAAGTGTTCTATAATATAGGATATTTGTGCAATAGAATTTATGCAATCCATATAAAAAATCTGGGCCAGAAGGCAAGAAATCAGAAAACTGAATGGTAAACCCAAACTCTAATAAATTTGCTATGATTTAGATCCGAGCTTCCTGGTGGCTAAAGCAATAAGAGAAATAGATAAGTTACATAGTTTTTAACATATGAATATCTTCTGACATAATTTCCCTTGATGCAAAATAATGGAAAAAGTGTATTATGTGTTATCTAATATAGCAGGACACTAACCGGTGATCCAGAGGATGGAACATGGATACCATCATTAGTATGTATGAAAGAGATGTCTAGACTTATTCAAGAAGTAGTGAGGATAGGATGGAACAAAGATTTTTAGAGCCACAATGCCTAAGCTTAACCTAGAGTTCTACCACTGATTAATAAGTGGCTCATACTATCTCTGCCTCTGTCCACTGATTAAATAAATATATACAATATACTGCACTCATAAGGATGTGGTGAGGATTAAATAACAAAATAACCACTAAACGAATGTAAACTTATGCACCTTAACAATTATTTCATCACAAGGTCATCTCATGTGGCCCCAAGGTCATTAATGAAGATGCAATGCCATATGATCACCTGGCTGCTTTAGCTGGTGCTGGCCCAACAGATGGCAATGTTGGCCAAACAGCTCCCAAAAGAGCCCTGGAAAGGTGAATACTTCTGCTACTTCCAGCTTTCCACTTTCCTCTTTTCAAGGTAGCATTGCCCCTGAGCCTCTGAGAAGTGCAGTCACAGTGTTTGATAGATGCTGTACTTGTCTCAGATAGGAACCCATGTATGTGGAGACCCATCCCCACATTGCTCACCAGTAAGAATGAAACAAGGCTCTTTGGAGTCAGACCTGTTTCAAATCAAGGTATTGTGAAATATCTTGAGCTTTCTCCATTCCAGGGCAGAATCGGGGGCCAGCTGAGCCAAACTCACAGATTCAGCAGATGAGAGGGAGGGAGGGAGGGAGGGAGGGAGGGTGGGAGAGAGGGAGGGAGAGAGAGAGAGAGAGAGAGAGAGAGAGAGAGAGAGAGAGAGAGAGAGAGAGAGAGAAGAGGACAGCTTGGCAAATGATAAACTATGATAAGGGGTAATGATGGCAGTAAGATGATGTTCCAGCTACATTTCCAGAAGTGGGCATGCAGTCAGGAAGCACTACTAAGAGTAGGATGTTTCCAAGGATGCACATGTACAAAGTACAAAGCAGTATTATTTATTTTGTAGTTTTGCTGGACCTTTCTATGGTCTCCCTATTCCATCATTTTTACTGCTGCTCACCAAGTAGGTCCAGTTTTCCCCCCTCCTGGCACATGGAAAGGTTGCACTTGCCGCCCCCTTGTGGTTAGCATTGGGAAGTATGACTAGTACTAGCCAATAAGCTGTGAGAAAAGTGACAGAGATCACTTCAAGGCTGAAGTATTTAATCACTAGTGTGAGACAGTCTAGTTTCCCTGGAATAGGTGTTGAGATGGAGCTTTGTGCAGATGGCTTATTGGGGAGTGTTCTCAGGAACAACAGCTGCAAGAAGGAGGGAAACAAATTGGCAAATATAGAAGGTGAACACATCTGTCCTTGCAGTAGAGGACTAGGCCAATCGCAGGGGAGCTCTGAGGCTAGAGTGGTCCTTCAGAGATTACCCTAATAGAGCCATTTATGAAGAACCTTTGTGTTCCCAGGGCGCCAATTGCTCCCTAAGGAAGGATAATAATATTGGGTGAGGTTGTTTCAGCTTCATCAGTGTACTGAATTAAGGTGCTGACCCACAACACATAACTGGAGGCTGTGATTCCTAGGCTACAGATGAACTTGTGCATCTGAGGGCACCAGTAAAGACAGCTACAGATTTGCCTGGCCAAAATTCTGCTGAGTCTGCCTCCATCCAGGTGCTTGCAGGCATTCCCTTAGGTTCCAGGCTTTTGTCCTGAGCTATTCTACTGGCAGGCAGAGTGGCTCCAGCCAACCTCACCTGATTCCAGGTGCATGTGCCCAAAGGGCCAGGCCCCATCCCTTCCTACTTCAGTAGGGGAGGTTTTGGATGTTGTAATAAGTTACAAATGTAACTTTCAGATCTTCTTAGGCCTTGAGGCTCATTTCTAGAAACCACAGAGGCTGGGAAGTTGGAAAGAAATTTGTCTAAAAAATGACACCTGGATTGGGGTCTCTGGACTTCAGTTACATTGGGCAAGTAGCTTTTACGCTCCACCCTCAATACATAAATAACAACATAGCAACATTCCAAGGGTTGTTGTAAAAAAAATTATGTTACTTTCCCCCTCTATCCCTTACTCCATTCTACTCTCACAGAATGTACATTTTACCAAAATGTCATATTTTTTATTTAACAAAAATAGGAGTTCATTTTATTCCAGTAATAGCAGGTTTCTAAAGAAGAAATCCATTTGTTTGTTTTGCCTTGTTCTCCCTTCAGTTTCCTAATGAGGAGTTTTTAGCTGATTGATTGATGGTGGCAACTAAATACTAAAGCTAAAATCTACCTCCATACTACCTCTGCTCTACCTCCCCCACTACAGCCCTCCAAGAACCCCAGCAGCTTTTGCAGCTGTGGGTTCCCCAGAAGCCATGTCTGTGTTCAACACATTCCAGGTTCACATTCCTTTTTCAAGCACATCAGCCTGACTTTGGAGCTGGTAGAACCATCACCCAAAAGTCTGCGGCTGTTTCCTGAGTTTCCAGAGATTGAGACGTTCCTCTCATTGACTAATGTGGATGAAGACATGATTTCTGAGTATGTGGAGGTGGCTGTGTGGGTGTGTGCAGTGCTTGTGTGTCATCTATACAGGCACATGAATGTGTGTGTGGAGAGGAGCAACTGGGATATCATCCAGGAGAGATAATTTATTCAAATTGTGATAGCCTTTAAATTTGCTGCTGTGATCAGGCATTTGAATAGAATAGCGATAAACTGGATCGATGTCCTTATGAGACTCAATAGTTATCCGGTATGCAGGAGCACTTGATACTTGGAGAACAGGGAGTGAAGTCCATCCCATACAGCATTATAGCATAATATAATGCTGAAGCTACACCCAACCTCAATGCTTTTAGCCTGCTAAAAACACCCAAGATTGTGACAACACACTATCACATAATACCTGGCTACCAAAAGTTGCATCCTTGATCTGCTTGAGCCATGAACCTGCTTTATGTTTCTTCATTGCTTTTCTGTTATTTGGCCTTATACGGTAAGTGGTTACTTGCATTATTGTCTCAATTCTTCACTCCAACCTATATCTACATCTTTTACCCCTTGACTTTAGGTTTGCCATACAATACTTGGTGTGGCCAATGGAATGAGGCAAAAGTGATGGGGTACCAATTAAAAGCCAAGGCTCCAAGGGGTCCTGTGCATTTCAGCTTCTATTTACTAAGTTATCTATCAATGCCTCAAAGGCACATTCATGGACTCGTAGGAGGATAGACGAGCACCTCCATGCACACGGAGAAACTTGAGCAAAGCCAGCAGAGCTTGGTACATAACAAACCATCCAGATCAGCTGACTCACAAGTATGTGAGCTAAAAAAATAAATGATTGCTCTAAATTTTTTTGGGAGGGGGTGGTTTGTTATCAATAGCTAACTGATAATTATACTTTTGGTTTTTTGTCTATCTCTCCAACATCTGTTTTTTTTTCCTGTTATATGCTTAGCTTCTAGAACAGTGTCTGGCATACAGAAGGTGCTCAAAGGATTTTTGTTGTAAAGATAAATGGCTTCTGTATTGAACAATGCGTGATGCTGATATGAACCCCCCTACATGTACTGCCTACCCCAAATATATCCTGATGCTGACTATTCAGAACTCCCACCTAGAAAGCATTCTGTGACCTTGCCACTCTGCACTCACATATAGCCATCTAGGTCAGCCTATGACAAGGCAAGGCCTTCTTACAATAGTCTCAACCAGGATTGGACATAGTAAGGAACATTCCACAGAGGCTAGTGTGAGCATGTAGGTGCTTGTATCTTCATTGAAAGACCCTTGGGAGGTGATATCCTTCTGAATTTCCTTAATTTATAAAAAGTCCAGACATCTAAGACTAAGACAGAAAATACTCCTTTGACTTTTGAGATACTGCACTAATATAGGGTCCTCTGTGAATGTGTTTAATACAATCATGACTTCCACACTGGCATGTAAATAAAGCCTGGAGTGACTTTTAGGGGGCCTAAATTATACTTGCCTAATTGTCTTTAAATGTTTCAGTCCTTCCTTAAGTAGCAAATTTGGTCATTCAGACACCAATTTTATCCTATAAACTGAAAGCCATTAAGAGCCCCCTCTAGGTGTCTCCCTTACCCAAAATTAGTTACTGGGGTTATTTCTCAGCATCAGTTTTTCATAATATGACCACTAGACCACATCAGCATCACTTCTGCACTTGTTGGAAATAAGAATTCACCAAATAGGCCTCTCCTTCCACCCACCTAATCCAATATGGCTGTCTCTGAGAAAATCTTTAGGCTCTTTTGTGAATATTTGCTGCAAAGTTACTTAATCTGTCTCTGGTTGCTTTTCTCATGTCAGCATAATTGTGAGGCCATCACTAAGCAATTACTTGGGAAATTTATTTACAACGCACGGCAGATCATGAATGTTTGTAGTGGATAAATTTACTTACAATATAATCCAAATCTGCCAATACTTCTAGTAGATAAAATTGTGCTGCCCATATAAAAAGCAACCCACCCACTTAATGATTTCTGGGGTCTTTTATGAATAAACCAAGGTCAGGTACACCATAATGAATTGGAGAAAGTTTATCTGTGAAGCAAGTTAAGCACAGAAAACTACATTTTAATGATTCTGAATGTGTGACAGCTATCTGGATTTAACCAAATGAGCATCAGAAAAGGCAAATCCAAGACTCTTTTATTCCTTAAGCTGAGCTTTTTATGGAGTTAAAGTGGCTGGTGTGCAATTTCCATGAGGTCAGGGAGGATGTCTGTCTTTCTCTGCCTCGGATACTCTTTACCCCCACATTGCCTGGCACTGAGTAGACATTTGGTAGATGTGAGCAGGATGCATCAATAAAAGAGTGCAGATGCATAGGAGAGGTCCTGCCTAGCCCTATAAGTCTTTTTGTCAGACTTATACTGCAGCAAAACAAATTACCAAATAATACACCTATAGTATCAGCATCTCCTAGAATAGTGATTTTCAAACTGTTGTCATATGTGTCCCCATCCAGTGGCAATACTCCACATGCAAAGGTTAATTGTCTATACTGCTCCTATTCTATTGTATAAAACTCAAAAGCAAATATGCATTGAATCAAAAAACTTCCTTAGCATATGAGACAAAAGGAAAATTCACCACAGTCCAGGACGCCTTAAAGGGCTGTCTCCTGCCTTCCTCTCCAAACCCATTCCATTTCCACTCTCCCCTCTGCTCATTGTGCCCTGTTCTACTCTCAACCATCAGAAAGCCAAGCTCTTCCCTACCCCAGCGCCTTTGCACATTCTAGTCACTCTATAGGAAACGCTCTTTCCTCCACTTCCAGGTCATTCTCAGACTCCCAACAACTGTTGATGTGGCACTTCTTTAGGGAAGGAGACATCTCTCACTAGCTTGTCCTTCATTCGCTTGTTTCCTCCATTGCATTTTCTATCATTTGTCACTATTTTACTGTTTGCTTCTCTCTGTGTTGGTGTTCCTTCCTAGAATATGAGTTTCATGATGGCAATTACATGTCTGTTTATTGATCATTGCACTCCAGGACCTAGAAGCATGTCTGGTCCATGACAGGCACTTGATAGCCTTTTAAAAAATTTTAATAAATGAACAAACAGATGATCTCATAGCCAAGGAGAATATATGGATGAGTAGTTCTCTTGATGCTTTCCTCTCCTCAGGAATACCAAGTAGTTGCTGATGGCTAATGACTGTAGGAATCTGTCAGGGAACCACTATACAAAAATATGGTCAAGACAAAGTGTGTGCACACTTCAAGCATTAGGTTGCATAAAACATAAGATTAAGGGTACAGGGACTCTGTTGGTGAGCTAAGTAGACTACACTCCATTCTCTTTGCCAAGACCAAGTTCATATGGGGTGTGGGGAATGACAGAGGTGAACTAAGGAACCAGTTTTCCCAACATAAATCAGTGGGAAATGAGGTGAGCTGGGCACACCTAAAAAAGACATGGTAGAGTATTTTCAACACCATTTTCTCTTACTTAACAGGTCTGGAATTCATCTAAAGCCTTTTCAAAGTGCCAGGTTCCTGTTCATGTAATGAATCTATTGATTTACTTTTTCTCCCAAGGAGACTCCCAAGACCACAGAATGTCAAGAAAGAAGACAAAAAATTCTTGTTATTTGTCATGGAAACTGATGGGTGAAGAGACAGGTCTCAGCATTTTCCCAGAAGATGCTCATGGCCCAGTTATTATTCTTTGGGGTTGGGGGAGGTAGATAGTTATTTATTTTAGGACTTATCTACATTATTTCTCATCTAACATGTCTTCCATGTCTATAAATCACTCCTCTCTTAACAAAGAAAGTAGAACAGGAAAACCATTCATTCATTCATTCATTCAGCAACTGTTTCTATACCAAGCAGAAAGATATGATAAAAAAGAAGCATATTTCTGTAATCAAGCCAAGCACACATAGGAGTTCAAATTAACATCTATGCATCAATCTCTAGATTGCTAGCCCAATTTCTATATTGTTACCAGGGCAATTTTTAATTCAAGCAGTAAGTATCAAGTACCTATTATGACCTAGGTATTATTTTACTCAATAATAAATAAAAAATAACTTTGTTCCTGTATCTGTTCTTGGTATATACATAAAAACATCAATGTCTCCCATTGCCTTGAAGTTAAAAGTCCAATTCCCTAACTTGGTATTCAGTACCATAATAGATTCTACACAGTTGTTCTACTTTATCTTCCCCAACAAGGCTTAAGTACCAGGCATGTAGAACATTCTATCATTTCATTCACCTCTATTTGGACTTCAAATTAACATCTAATTCATTGCACAGGATCTTTGCACATGATACTTTCTAGGATTTCTCTTGTGAATGCCAAGGTCAACTTGGTGGGCTATAGTTCAGTATTAGGGACCAACTTCAAATGTCACTTCCTCCAGGAAGTCTCCCCTGATATACCCCAGGCTGGGTTGATTTTACTTAAAACATATCAATATTCGTTTACTGGAGTCCATTGGCTTAAGGTGAGGAACCAAGTCTTATTATCATATACCTCCTCAGTGAGCCCAGTGCCAAGCACACATAGGACTTCAAATTAACATCTATGCATTGATGCATGCACACATGATAAATAACCATGAGGGCTATGGTTTATTAAGTACCAAGCATTTTTCCCAGTACTTCACACTCATGTTTTTCTCATTGAATTCTAATCAGCAATACATAAAATATGAGTATTGCCTTTTACTGGTGACCAATGATAGGCAAACCTGCCCTGGGTTGAATTGGGAGAAAGCATTGATCTGGTAGTCCAAGCACCTGGATCCTATGTGAGTTTCCAAGGCCTATCTATGCCATAGTGGAAAACAGATAAAAATTCTCAAAGCCTTGGTTCTTTTCGGTTAGTAAGTTCAGCCTTTGGAATCAGACAGCCTAGGTTTGAGTTCCACTCTGTCACTTACTAGAAATGGAATAATGCAAGCTTAAAGGATGGGCTATGCCATAGAAAGCAATAATGTAACTAACAGGTAATATAATTGGGCACTTAACCTGGGTATCTTACAGATGCTAGGCTTTTTTTAATCCTCAAAAAGTGGATATTTCTATTATTATGATAAAATGTCATCACTATGCTCACAATATTTGCAAGGTTGGGTGGGCAGTGCATTATCACTCAGTGCTAATCAAGAACACAGAGTTCATAGGATAGCAACTCATTTATTTTTTCATTTATTCTTTCAGTCACTCAATCATTAAGAAGCACTGATTGTGCCTGTTTCCTGTGTCAAGCACTGTTCCAGAAAATAATGCTAAATATACAATAGTGAACAAAACAGATGAAAATCCCAGACTTAAGGAACTTGAGTAGTAGTGGGTTGGGAGAGGGAATAAACAGCATTAAAATGTAAGATAAAATCAAATGGTAGCAAGTGATCTGGTGAAATACAGTCAGGAAAGGGGAGAGAGAGCATGGAAAACACTGAGAATTTCGTATTTACTAACATTTACTTCATGATTACTCTGAGTTAGCCATCATTCTAGGCATTGTCCACATATATACTCATTGAATCTTTCCAGCCACCCTCAGAGGTAACTCTGATTTAAGGACCTTGTTACAGGTGAGACAATGAGGTTAGATGCCCTGTACAGGGTTCCAGAGTGCCATAGCGAACAAGGGGTAAAGCCAGGATCTGAACCCAACCAGTTTGGTTCCTGAAGTCATTCCCTTAGCCAATCAAGGGAATGCAGTAGTCTCAGTATAGGAGAGCTTAGTTGGTCTAGACTCTTCAGTGCATGCTTGGAAGCCCCTTTCTTCCTTTGCCTTCTCCCATTCCTTCCTCCCAGCTTCATTCAGCTATTCGAGGCCCACGAGGTCCATCCTTGTCACACTGCATGTCCTGCAGAGCTGCCCTGCCCTGCAATCTTCATGTCCAAAGTAGAACATCTGCAAACCAGTGCTTTACTCTGGGAGCTGTTGACCCTTGCCATGATTTAACTGGATGGGGTACTACACTAAAAATCCCTTTCTCCACAGGACTAAGAATGAGGGTGAATGAAGAGAGTTAGAGTGACAGAAAATCCTATTCTGACATCATCTCCATTTTTCAGATGAAAAAAAGAATCTTACTGTAGAAATAACCAAAGGAGCTGAGCTGACGTTTGAATTCAGGGCTGTTTTAACCCCAAGCTCTTAACCACTAGACCTTAATTTTAAAGAGCAGTTCTGTGCCAGGCAGAAAATAGGTATTTAATTAGAAACTGGCTTCAAGAATGAAGGGACAGAAGGATTAGTGAATGAAATGCTCAAAGAAATGGGCAGATGTGCATAGGTACAAGAGCCAAATAAAATAATAAAGGCACCATGTGCATGAAAGTGCAACAAGGACCAGCACAATCTGTTTGATAAGGAGCTTTGGAAAAGCCCAGAACCAGTCTTCACGAATACTGTTGCAAATGTAAGTTTGTAATCTTGAAGTCGGCAAACTTAGCCTTGCTTTTCAACTACAGTTTTGTAAGGTTTTTTGTAGGCTTTTTCCTTTTCTAGACAAGGACAAGTATGCTTAGGGAATAACTGGGGGAGAGGGGCACCTGATCAAGCTGAGACCAGCGCCTGGGGAGGGAAGATTGCACTCTTGGGAGAGGCAGAAATGCAAAAGCGACAGAGAGGGAATTGTGCCGCTTAATCCCTCACACCATGTCTTTACCAGCTTCTAATCGCCTAATAGCAGGGCACATAATTGGCAGAAAAGATTGCCCTGCCCTTTTCACATGTGTCTGCAATTACTTTTCAAACTGGGGCGATAAGTGGTATGATTGCTTTCCTTCTTCACCCCTGGGAGGCAGGGGGCCTTTCTCCTGCAGCTGTGACCAGCTCTGTGGGTCACAAGTGGAAGAGCCACCCCCACAAATGTGCATCTTCCATCACTGAGGACTAAATCCCCAACTCCTTGCTAAGGTCTGACTTCAAGTCCTCCCTCCTTCTTTGCACACTGCTTCAAACCTGCCTCTTAGCTCTGCTCCATTATCTCAGACTTGTTCTTGAGCTAATTTTCTTTGCCACACCCTCTACGCATATCTTTTCATAACTTCTTGAGGTCTTAGTTCACATGTCACTCCTCAGAAAAACCTCCTATGAACACTCTTACTTAAAATATCTATCTTCTATTCCCTAGCCCTGAGTCACACCTCGTGTTCCTCTGTTTAATTTTCTTTATATCACACACCACAGTATGATGCCATGTCTTACTTGTGTCTGCTTACTGGGATGGAAACTCTATGAGGAAGGCCTTTGACTTGATCATCACTGTATCCTCAGTGCCCAAAAGGAAGTCCGCAATCGTGTGAACATGCAACAAATCTAGTAAAATGACTGGTTTGCCAACTGAACCACACATGGACAGACAGTGGACCCAACACTGCAAATGTTCCATGTCCACACAGTGGCTGTGTGCTTTGTGAGTGCAATGAAATGAGTCTGAGTGAAAGTTAAGAGCATGCACTCCGACCCATGCATTTTACACCCCATTTCTGTCAATTAGAAACTATGTCCCTGGGCCTCTCCTATACCAACCTGAGCCCAATTTCATCATCAGCAAACTGGAGATGAGAACAATAGCTCTCTCACTCAATTGTTGCTTGAATTAAATGAGACAATGCTTGCACGGAACATTATCCTATTCCTGGCACATAAAGGGCTATAGTTATTCAATAAATATAACAGATACCAGGGTTTCTGTTCAGACTAAGAGGAGGAAAAGAAATGGGGACACATGTATGACTTGAGCACTGTTACATGGCTGGTATCCTGCTAGGTAATTTTACCTGCATAAACTCATTCCCCACAGCAATCTTCTTAAACAGGCATGAATATCCATGATTTCTAGATGAGGAAACAGAGGCACATTGAAAGGAAATGACTTTCCAGCATCTCCCGGTTTCTAAGTGACAGATTCTGATCTCAAAGCCAGGTTCTCTGCTTTTTCATCACGCCAGATTGCTCCTCTTGAAAATGAAAACAGATCACAGAAAACAGGCAGCACATGACACAAGCAGCCTGGAGCATGGAGAATTTAGTTTAAGATCCGATTTAAATTCTCCCAAGACCTTCCCCAAGGCAGCTCCAATGAAGAAGGACAACCTTGGATAGGGTTGCTAGATAAAATACAGGATTCCCCAGTTAAATTTGCATTTCATATAAACTATAAATAATTTTAGTATACCACAATTATTGCATTGCATACTCATGATGTGTAATTTCCCTTCTCCTAGCCCTCCCTCCCACCCTTCTTTCCTTCCTAAGTGATCATCCCAATAAATCTTATACCCATCTGACACTATACATAATTATTAGAATAGTATTGACTATATCCCCTATGCTGTACTTAACATCCCCAGGACATTTCTGTAACTACCAATTTGAACTTCTTTTTTTTTCTTTATAAAAGTTATGCTATTTATCATTTATTATTATTTTTAAATTTAATAAGTCTTTATTGCTCAGATTATTACAGTTGTTCCCCTCCCCCCCCCATAGCTCCCCTCTACCAGGTTCCCATCCCACCCTCTGCACTTACCTCCCCGCCACTCTCCTCATCCACAGGTGTAAGATTTTTGTCCAGTCTCTTCCCGCACCCCCACATCCTTTTCCCCCTGAGAATTGTCAGTCCACTCCCTTTCTATGCTCCTGATTCTATTATATTCACCAGTTTATTCTGTTCAGATTTTTAATTCACTTGATTTTTAGATGCACTTGTTTGACGAGATATTTCTTGTTCAAATTTGTACTTCTTAATCCTTCACCTTTTTCACCCATTCCCCCAACCACCTTCCCATCTGGCAACCATCAGAGTGTTCTCTGTATCTATGCACGGTTATGAGGTTATGAGTTAACCAGTGCTTTCCATCAGGGTGGAAGTGCGTGGAAGATAATCTGCATTGTCTGTCCAGTGCATGGTCCTCCTATCTGATAAGGACTCTACCCCATTCATAAAGATAGCCCCCAAACCCAATGCTCTCCTACCCTGCCTCCCTGGGAAGGGTCCAGAAATACTGTTGCCAATCTAAGTCCCTCTCTTGGGAATTTGAACCATGGAAAGTAGAATATGGGAGCTAAGTCAAGTTTATGTCCCATGGAACTGTCAATAAATTTCTTTTTTTTCTTCCTTCTTCCTCTTCTCCTTCTCCATCTCCTTCTCCTTCTTCTCCTTCTCCTTCTCCTTCTCCTACTCCCTCTCCTTCTCCTTCTTCTCCTCCTTCTCCTTCTCCTTCTCCTTCTCCTTCTCCTTGTCCTTCTCCTTCTCCTTCTCCTTCTCCTTCTCCTTCTTACTTTAGATTTGCTTTGCTTTGATTGGCTTGTTTTGTTTCAAGTGGGATTTAAGCTCTTGCCAGCAAATCATTCTTGACTAGGCTACCCCTCCCTTGTAGTTATTTTATTTGCTCATGGAAAATGTAAAAATGACCAATATTTTTGAGTGCCTAGATGAAGGAATTACTATTGTCTTTTAAAAATTCTCCAAAGTTATTTATTTCTTAAATTGGTTGCACTTTATTTCAACTCAGAAAAAATCCCATTGAGAGGTCCATCTTATGTTAACACAACCTAATATCTTGAAAATAACAATCATTCTAAGTGTCAGCAGCTCTGACGGGCACCCTCCATCCAGTCCTCAGATACCATCGGATGGCACAGGGGCAGACATGGGCAGAGGAGAAAAGGGATTTCTCTGGAGGAAAGTGAAAATCACACACTAGGCTGCCCAGTGTGGCTCTCTCAAAGCAGGGAAGAACTAACAGAGCCTTGTCATCCTGGGCTTTTGGAAAATAAGTTCTGAGAATTCTAGGTGGAGCAGAGAATTGCTTCCCCTAGTCATAGAGATTTACAGTCCCTCTAAAAATATAAACTCAGCACAGTTTGTAACAACTGTCAAGTACTTTTCACTTGGCCCCCAGCCCTGGCCCTGGCCACCCAGCTCCACCAGCTCCTAATCCTTATGGTCCAGCTTTTATTTTTGTCTTCATCCTGATGACAATCCACAGTCAACTGAACTTTATGCCACATATTTAGAAAGTAAAAAATCTCAACTAATGAGAAAGCCAGAGTGCTTTACTTCACACAGCCCACATCACGACCCCTTTATACATCTTCAAAGCTTTACTCCCTTGGAAAAAGGCTAGAATCCATTAGAGACACTGCAGGTTTCACTGGACAAAAAAAATAGTGACTTATTTCAAAGATATATTATATTACTTATATGCTTTTCAAAAAGCCTTTTTGAAGTTTGCTAACTTATGTCAAGGACCACCTTTTTCCCCTCTGCCAAGCCTCATGAGGCTTTCTCTTTTCACCATGAATATTGCAAGATCTCTCCTCCACAGACAACCACAAGGCAATGTCCACAGGGGCCTTCCACTATATTTGTGGCTTTTTTAAGCCTGTAATTTGATGTATTAAGGATCTGGGGTGTGGTAGTTCCCAGGTTTCTAGAAGGCTAGTTCAGTAGTCCCCCTTATCTGTAGTCTTGCTTTCTGTGGTTTCAGTTACCTGTGATCAACTGCAGTCTGAAAATATTAAATGAAAAATTCCAGATATAAACTACCCATAAGCTTTAAATTGCACTCCATTCTGAGTAGTGTGTTGAAATCTCACCAGTCCTCTCTGTTCCACCTAAGACATGAATCATCCCTTTTCCAGTACATCCATGTTATATATGCTACTCACATGTTAGTCATTTAGTACATCAAATAGTTGTCTTGGTGGATCAAATCAGTTATTAGATATTTTCATTTTCAGAGAGAGAGAGAGAGAGAGAGAGAGAGAGAGAGAGAGAGAGAGAGAGAGAGAAAGAGAACATTCACATAAATTTTATTATAGTGTATTGTTATAATTATTATATTTTATTATAAGTTGTTATTGTTAATTTTTTACTATGCCAGATATATAAATTACACTTGGTCATAGTTATGTAATGTGTAGGAAAACATATGGCATATTTAGGGACCAGTACTATTCACAATTTCAGGCATCCACTGGGGTCTTGGCATAGTGTAGGAAGCACTATTTTACTTTCCTTCTTTACTGCACTACAGTTCTCATAAACTATGAAGTTTTTCATTTTTAAATTGGGTCATATTTTTTGTGAAAACTTAGATTAAAAGCAAAATTTGGCTTCTCTGGTTTTGACCTTCAGCTCTCCCTGGCATCAAGCTTTTACTCCCTCTCTTAGTTACCTACTGCTGACTCAAAACTCTGACTTAGCCCTGACTGGTTTGGCTCAGTGAATAGAGTATCAGCCTGCAGACTGAACAGTCCCAGGTTTGATTCAGGTCAAAGGCATGTACTTTGCTTACGGGCACATCCCCAATAGGGAGTGTACAGGAGGCAGCTGATGGATGTTTCTCTCTTATTGATATTTCTAACTCTCTATCCCTCTCCTTTCCTCTCTGTAAAAGAATCAATAAAAATATATTTTTTAAAAATAACTCTGGCTTAAAGCAACAATAAACATTTCTTATCTGAGTTTCTATGGGTTAGGAGCTCTGACGCAGCTTAACAGGGCAATTCTGACTTGAGGATCTCTATTGGTGGCCAAAAGATTGACCAGATGAGGGTCATCTAAAGGCTTGTCTGAGACTGGAGAATCTACTTTAAAAGTGGCTTTTGGTAGGAGACAGTTTTTCTTCACCTGTATCCATCGGGCTGTTTGAGCTTCTTCTTGTTATGGTGACTGGCTTCCCCCAGAGGGAGAGATCCAAAAAGCCAGGGTGGAAGGTGCATGCCCTTTATGACAAACTGTAACAACCACCACACTTGATTGGCCCTCTAAGTCTCTGTGGGAGGATATTACTAGGTGTACCAATTTAATAATGCAGGTTTTTGTAATCAAAGAAAACACAATAATTTTAGGAGAAACATGAAAAGTGCTTTTTTCAAAGTAATGTCCATTGCTAGCTATACATCACATTTCCCCCACTTTCAGGTAATTTGTGGATACTGTCCCAATAGAACTTTTCTTGTTTTGAGGCAAACTATTAAGAGACCCAATTTTCCACTTCTTTGTTTGTTTTGAAGTGCTGCTCAGAAAGTGCATGTGCCATCGATCTGAACAAGTGGTAATCTGAAGGAGCAAGGTCTAGTGAATACAGTGGGTGGGTTAATATTTCCCAGGCAAGATCTTTTAATGTGTCTTTAACTGGTTTTGAAGTGTGTGATGGTGCATTATTATGAAGCAAAAATTAGTTTGTTGTGTCTTCTGGCCCATTCTGTTCGTTTCACGATCAAAGGGTGGTTCAAATTGATTATTATTTGTTGTCTGTGGGAATCAGTATTAATGGTTTCACCTGGTTTTAGAAGCTCATTATACACCACACCTTCCTGATTCCACCTAATGCAGAGCATTCTCTTTCTGAAGCCGTTTGGCCTTGCAGTCGATGTTGATGTTTGACCTGGATCAACCCATGATTTTGTGCATTTGGGATTCTCAAAGTAAATCCACTTTTCATTGCCAATCACAAATGAATACAAAGAAAGACTTTCTTTTGTGCTGTTGAAGCAACATTTTACTGATGACTTTTTGGTTTTCCATTTGTCTTTCATTCAGTTGATGTGGCACCCATTTTCCATCCTTTTAAATCTTTCCCATAGCTTGTAAATGATAGGAAATTGCTTGCTTAGCAACATTTAATCTTTCTGCATTTTTTAAAAAAGTTTAACACACATCTTCATCCAATATTGCTTGTAATTGTTGGTCTTCAAACGTTTTCGGTTGACCTGGATGTTCTTTGTCTTTCACATCGAAATCATCACTTTTAAAGTGTTTAAACCAACATTCAAAGTATCTTGAGATAGAGTATGTTCACCATAAGCTTCCTTAAGTATATGATAGCTTTCAGCAGCACTTTTCTTCAAAATAAAGTACTAATTAAAACTTCCCGCAAATGCTCTTTTTTTGGCTCGAAATTCGACATTTTTAAGTGTAAAAATATCTATAATGTTAACACCTTCAAAAAAATTGACATATGAAGTTTTGAAGCTTGCTGTCAATACAACAAAATAGCATATATATCAAATTGCATATACCATATATCAACATATGTGTGACTCCAGCTATTGAAAAAACTGCATTATTAACTGGTGGTATATGTAGTATACAACGGTCTGAATACTGGGAGCCCAGGATCACTTGGGGGCCATCAAGGAGGCTGGCTCCCACATTCCTTCCCCTCTATTCTTCTGCCCCTCCCCTCCCCTCTATGCTTCTGGTCACCACTTCACCAATTCCATTTAAGTCCCTATACACCCATACAAGGATTTGTCCACTTGGCTGGACCCTTACCCATCATGCTTATTCAAGCTGCCAACATTTAAAATTACTTAAAATGTCACTATTTATTACAGCCATGCTATTCTCTTAAAACTACGTATGTAATGGAGAATCGGGGAGATCCACATTGATGCCAGCTTCTAAGAGAAAAGATAAAGATGCATTGGTTGACCATAAGCTCAAATAGTCTGAAATGAAACACAATTGACAAAAACAACCAGACAAAAACAAAATGGCCATTGCAATTTTAGCTTATCTATATTAATAGGTATAGAGTATATTTGTCAAAGAAACTGATAATCATACTGATGACTGAAACAGGCCAGACTGAAAAATTGAGCATAAGTTTTATATCATCCCAAGAAGAACTCTGATGATCCAGAGTGGGGTCAGAGATGAGGGAACAGGGGTGAAGTTCATACTAAGCATTTTACAATCATTGCTAGGATCAGAATGTTTGTGCCTCCCCTTCCAATCCCCCAAATGTTTTATTAATTTTAATTACTAAGGTAATGGTATCAGGAGGTGGGGCCTTGGGAGATGATTAGGTCATGAGGGTAGAGTCCTCATAGATGGGATTAGTGTCCTTATAAAGGAGACCCCATGGAGCTCCCTCGCCCATTCTGCCACGTGAAGATACAAGAAGTCTGCAATCCAGAACTGTAATAAAGAAATCTCTGCTGTTTGTAAGCCACTGGGTCTGTCATACTTGGTTACAGCAGCCTGAACAGACTAAGACAATCATTATCTCCATTGCATTGTCTGGCATATTTTCCTACAATATATCACTTCCCTCAGTCTTCCCTTTCCATATTATCTTGCTTTTATTCCACTTTAGATTGACAATATTGTACTTGGGCATAGCACTTGACAGTTTGCGAAGTGCTTGCACATCAGTCTATTATCCTATCAAGTAAAGTTAGCCTTGTTCTCTGGAGCCCTGCAGAAAAATAACCAACAGCAGACAACCTTGGGGTACACAGAGGGAACTATATACTAGTTTCTTAATCCAAGAAAGAATATTTTAACGTATGAACTAGTGCAACTTTAGGAAGCAGGAAGAACAAGTTTATAGGTTCACTCTACACTGAAGGAAACCAACGCCCAAAAAGCTTCTGTCAGTGCATGTTGGTGGCAAAGCCAGAAACAAGTACTGGTGCTCTGAGTGCTTTCCCCCTCTGCATCATCACAGAAAAGACCTTGGGCTGAGTTGGAGGACATCGGAGAACAACAAGGAAAGTGCTTTCTCCTGTCGCAGTAGCTCTGGAGCTCTGATAGTGGCACCCCTCGCCAACTCCCAAGAGCTGAGCTGTAATAATGGCTTACAATTGGCAGCCCCCATTCATCTCTCAGTCCCCCTGTAACATTCATTATTGAAAACACAGGCATCAGGGAAGGGCAGGAGCTAGAATCAGGAGAATGCTCAGGCGCCCTTTGCTGTCCTTAGCGGCTTTCTTTTCCATTTCCAATAAACTGTTAAAAAGCCTGTGCCAGGGAGTGTAAAAAAGTGGAGCATGAGGAACAAAGCAAACATCTATTTTATTTGTATGACAAAGACTCATGGGAGAAGCCAGCTTTGGCATAACAACAGGCTCTTCTCCATGTTACGTGAGCAAGAGAATTCAAAAGAGTTTATGAGATTATTTAGAGCATGGAAAGGTTTAGGAAGCAGACTCTGACAGCACTACCAAAGTAGGGGGCCAAGAGGGGTGGCAAGGGTTTCCAAATTTAAGCAAAGCAAAATATGGTCTCGGGACAGAGGAAGAAAAGGCAAAAACGGGGTGTCAGGAGAAGCCACTTACTAAAAAAAAAAAAACAAAAAAAAAAAAAACAAACCCTAAATTATTGGCTCCTCCCACCCCCCAATTAAAATTAGAAGTAGCTTTGCTGTTCCCCACTCTCACAATGCCAAGTAGTGACTTCTCACCACTTAGCATACAATTGCAAAGGGCTGGAGACTGGATCCAGCAGTAAAAAAAAAAAAAAAAGACCTCTTCTATCAACTTGGAGGAAGAGAAAGTGGGAAGGTCACAGAGACTACTGAAGAAGCCTACTGAAAATAGGGGTGTTTTCTTCTGCCACCCTATTCCCTATCCTCAAGCCTGCAAAGGAGACCTAGTTCAACAGAGCCAGAGGAACCCTAGGTTCCAGCAAGTTCCCAGCTGATGCTGACCTTGATGGTCCACATATCACACTGTAAACAGCAAACCCATTGCTTCCTTTTTTGTTGTAAAATGGTTATAATGGTTAATGATTAATAACGGTTACAACGGCAACTATTACTCTACCTGAGGACATTCTCTGGTGTGAAAAGCTTGTTCCCATGGTGCAAAGAGTAGTCCATGGAGCCAGGGAGTGGATGCCCCCAAGAGTAGCCACCAAACATTGACTAAAAGTTTTGGTGAATAAATACTCAAGTTCTCTTGTCCCTCAGGTGAAGTAGCTGGGAGGTGTCACCTCAGAACTCAAGAGGTCCCCAGTGGGATTAAGCCCAATTGCCCACAGAGAAAAACAATTAATACACCCTGAATAACATTCTTTCTCCCCTGTTGTATGGCTTTTGTAGGTTTGTCATAACAAATTACCATAAACTTAGTGGCTTAAAACATAAAAAAGCCAGAAGTCCAAGATCAAGGTATAAATCAGCAGGGCCATGCTCCCTTCTGAGACTCTAGGGGAGAATCTTTCCAGCTTCTGGTGGCTGCAAGGATTGCTTGATTTATGACCTCATCACTCTGACCTCTGCCTCTGACAACACACTGCCTTCTCCCCTCTGTGTGTCAAATCACCCTCTGCCTCCTTCTAAGGATACTTGAATACAAGGTCTTTAATGCCCACCCGATAATCTAGAATCATCTGCCCATTTTATGAACATTAACAATCACATCTGCAATGACTTTGCCATGTAACTTATCATGCACAAGTTTCAGGGCTTAGGATGTGGAAATCAATTGGGTGCCATTTTCCAGTCTACCACACCTGTTTCTCTTTCCTACTCTCTTACTAGAGTTCTTGGGATCCTTATACTCTGGGGAAATCCAAACCAAGGCAACCCCCTTAGCTGTTTGAGAACATATAGAGAGACTGGAATTTCTGCTTGTACCAGATCTTTAAAACATACAATTTTCCCATTACACTAAACTACATAGACAGGGCTTTATAAGTGTTCTTGCAATGAAAGAGGAGTCCTTTTTCATGCAATAGTCAGTCCCTCTGGTTTCACTACAGATTTTTGTCCCTTTCACCTTCTGGGGATCTAAGCCGAGTGGTTATCACTGGCTTGCTGGTCAGCCTCTCCCTCTTCATTGCCTCTGTCTTATCTACATTAACGCTCTCCAGCCTTTCCCATGATAGAAAGAATGTGCCACCTCCAGATGCGAAGCAGATGGACACAGGTAACTGAGGTTAAATGGGACAAGCTAATAGCTCATTCACTGGGAAACGCACATCAACCTCATTTATAGGCCATTCACCTCCAGACAGACTCTCACCACCAGAGATAAATAAGGGTTAATTTTGCTTTCCATCTGAACTCCAGCCACAAAATATGACCACAGGAATCCCAATGGACTTCTCCAGAATTTTCTTCCCAGGCCCTAATGTTTCCTGGAGAAATGTTGTTGACCAAACAAGCTTTGCCTAAGAGGTAGTGGCCTAGGTGGACACCATAGAAGCTGTTACTCTGCTGAGAACTTTCTCTGCCTATTGCATAAGCCCTCCACTCTTAAGGTAGCATTATTTCTAAAAATCCCCATCATACACAAAGGAAAATGGAGTCTTTCGGAGATTAAGAAATGAATGGTCTCAAAACTAAGAAGTGACAGAGCAAACACACTGTTTCAATTGTAACTGTAAGATCAGCTCCATACTCATACCATGAGTTTAGGCTCAGAAACCCTGCTCTATGTTCACTGCCATCCTGCCCTCTCACCTGAAGCCATCTCCCAGCTCAGTTCTCTGAGCTGCCTTTGTTTCCTGGAAACTAATACCAAGGTTGAATGACAGTGTCAGGAGCTCAGACCTCTGCCAGAAAGAGAAAAAGGAGGCCTGCTTCCAGCAAGGAGTGTCTACGCTCCCTTGGCGAGAGTCTGCTAGCCAGCACTTTACTATGCTGTGAGAGTACACACAGGCCTCTCCAAGCCCATTCATCATTGTTCTGCAAAGTCTATGCTTTGACGCGGTAGCCTTGATGGTGTTTCCCTATTGCTCCCAACTCCAGCAATCTGGAAAGCAGAGCCATAAGTAATCAGTCTCTCTATCATTAGGGCGAATGGGAAAGATTCTCCTGTGGATTTGCCCCCCCCCCCTCAGTGTGGGTGAGCAAAAGGGCAAGCAGAGGTTTTTAATGAAAAGGCTGGTTCATGGAGACCTATCTCCAAACAGCAGCCCCGTGAAGATGAATGGTGTTGCAGCATGGCACACTGGGAGTGTCCTTCTGCTTGGCTCTTGGGAGAGGAATGGGCTGGGCCATGTATGGAGAGCTTAGTCACTTAGGAATCTCAAGAAAGCATCTCCTGGTTTCCAGAGATGACCAGAAGAAGTGGGAGTCTTGGGCTGCCTGGAGAAAGGGCAGCCAGAAGAGCTAATGATTGGCACACAAGTCCCAGCATTCCCTAATTGGGGCGCCATTCCTAACTTCCCCACTTGTCCAGCTGCAGTTTGGGGCACATTACTTAGCCTCTCTGAGCCTAGATTTCCTCAACAGTCAAATGAATATGGTAAATGTCAGTGGATTTTTCAGGTGAAAATGTGATAAAGTATATATAAAATTCCTGGCACAAAGTAAGTTTTCAATAAATGTTAGCTGTCACCAGTTTCATCATTGACAAATATAAGACTTGATAATGGGGTCCCTCCTTTGGCTTTAGAGATGGGAAAGACATATGTGGGCCCTAAAATAGTCCACCATGTCCAACCAAGGCCTTAGAGACATAGAAAAGTGAGAGCTTTTATTATGTGAATAAAAATTATAAATCACATTAATTAGTGTAACAATAGTAACTACTAACAATTAAACCCCCAAATACCAATGGCTTAACAAAATGGACATTTTTTTGTTTGTTTTTGTTTTTAACTTTTCATGTAATAGGCCACCGTAGGATTTACTGGTTGGAGGGCAAATCTGCACCTTTAACTTGTGGTCTCAATATTATCTTTCTGAGGACATCTGGCTGATGGAAAGGGAGAAAGTGTGGGGAGTGCATGTCAGAGGTTTGCATCTAGCAGACCTAGGAGTTGTGCCAATCACATCAGCCCATATTTCACTGGCTGTAAGTCAACATGAACCCATTCAGCTGACAAGCATGTCAAACTCTTGGCTGGTGGGCTGCATGCAGCCCACCAGCCACAAGTTTGACATGCATGAACAAGGAAAGATGGGAAAATCTGTGTATTCAGGAGAAAAAGAAAATGAGTTTTGTTGAATAATTAAAATGCCTTTTATCAAGGATCCAGGCCATTCGCAGACCTGGTCTTTGGGGTTCTGGAAAGATTCTGTGTAGAAAGGTACTGTTGAGCCCCTTGTCCTGGAATTCATCACAGTTACCGTATTTTCTGGCATATAAGATGATTTTTTTAACCCAGAAAAATCTTCTCAAAAGTCGGGGGTCGTCTTATATGCCAGGTGTAAAAATACTATAGCTTGCTGTTATGATGGGTGTTGCTAACTTGCCAGGGACTTGCCCAGAACTTGCTCTCTCTCTCTATTGTTTGTTATCTTCCTCCTATCATCATCAGTTCCAGTAGTCTTATACACCAGAAAATACGGTATGTTACTGCCAGCCAATGTCTTCTCTTTTAGTCTGTTTTTCAAGTCCATGCACATGGCAGGAAAAACAATGTGGGTCAAGTCCCTTCCTGAAAGAGTAGTACAGTCAAGGCATAACATCAAAGATAGGTGAAGAAGCTGTTATTGTTTTTTTCTTAAGGATGAAGAAAGAAAGGAATACAGTGTCAAGAGACTGGGCTTTGAGAAAATCTAGTAGGTACAAAGAATCCTCAGTCTTCACTATGGGCCATAATGTGACACACGGCCACATTATTTTGGGCAAGCTGACCAAACCAGACTGTCTTTGAGACCATACTGCTACCAGGCTCTCAGCTGGGAAAATATAGATTGATCCTTGAACAATTAATTATGTTTGTCACATTGTCATAGCTTCAAGCCATTAAATGGTAATGGTTTGATCTCTTGGGAACAAGGGTTTTAACTAATAGCTCACTGATTTTGGAAAAAGAAAATATTCAAAACTGTGTCATGCAATCCAATTATAAGCAATCATCCAAATTATCTGAGGGTCATTCTGATCAACCTGTAACTACCTGACCTAAGCACTACCTGGTCACTGCCATCTGGGCATTCCATGGATAGCAGGAGAGTCATTCTGGTCCCTTCTAGAAAATAACTATAACTGTAACCAAGAAAATGGAGAAGCAAAAAATAGCCTAGTGAATAACAATTTTGGTAATCAATACAAAATGCTTTCTCTAAGTTTCAAGTGAGAAATATTGCACAGACAAGACATTGATCTTACTATGTTTCAGTTTTCCATCTATAAAACAGAAATATGAGTATCCCTTTCTATAAAGATTAGCTTATCATTTGTTAAATATTCATTCACTTTCCCCAACCTTCATGGGAAAAGTATGCTGCCTGCTCCATGGATATTGGACTTGGTCTTATGATTCACTTTGGCCATTGAAATGTGGATGGAAGCCAAAGTGCACAACTTCTTAACTGAGGCTTTAATTGTGTCATTCTACTCATACCTCGAGCACTTCCAACCTCTACATGAGATCTCACTCCAGACCGCTGCTACTCCTTCATCCTGGACCCAACAATAAAAATATGTTGAGTAGAGTCCCCTAGAGAGAACCCTAGCTGCCCCACAGATATATAGGGTGTCCCAGAAAATACATATACACACTTGAAATAATTATAAAGGCACTGTTTATTAAAATGCAATGCATTTAGGTGGGTTAATGTTTTGCCTAGTGAGCCATTGTATTCTTGCTTGGGTTTTCCAGGCACACATTTTTTATATATAATATTTCATGTTCAGAATTGAACTATCAGCTGTTAAAGGGTGTATACATTTATATTGGGACAACCTGTGTGTACAAGAAATCTTAGAAGCCTCAATATTTTGCCCAGATCTTGAAATAGAGCTCTTGTTGGAGCATGTCTACGGCTCAAGGTACCAAGAAATTTGCTTGCCTTTCTGCAAACAGTTTTGCACATGGCTCCATCATCATTTACCCAGCGATGGAGAGAGAACTTTGGACTAATTCTATTCTTCATTTGGAAAGTTTATCATTTAATTCCTCTGAAGTCAGGTTGGCCACACAAATCCTATTTTTGATAGTGCAAATTTCCTCCTTTCCAAGGAAGGCAGAGATAATGACTCTGGCACAGATGGAGGAGATTTCTTTAGGGAAAGAAAGCAGAATTTAGGTTGGTTAATGTCTTCCCTGGTGAGCTATTGTACTCTTGTTTGGGATTTCCAGGCACACATTTTTGATACACTGAGACTCTTCAACTGAGATTTATAGAGCAGAGATAGTCAATAAGAGCAAATGAATCAATCTGACAGCCATCTTTCCCTCCATATCGTGCACTTCCTTCTGCTCCCCCAAGTATTTACCCTTTTCTTACAATCATTATTTATATGACGACGAACCCATATTAAACCACTTTCATAGATATACTCAGCCACAGGGTATCATAGTATATACATGTTGATATGATTACTGCCTTTCTTAAATATGTGATTTTATTCATCTATTTAAGAAAGTGCCATGGCTTTCCATTATGAATAAGTGCTGATAGAGGGAAATGGGTAACTAAGAACTCTCTTTACTTATTTATTCATCACACCAACATTCTAGCGGAACTCTCTTTTCCAGCCTGAGTTCCAGACAAGAGGAAGTACTGCTAATCCAGGCAACTACATGGAATGCCCCCACTTGCCCTCCCCAACCTGTGCCCTCCTCAATCTGCATTTCTTTCTTAGATAATTGCGTCCATTCCCATTGACTTAAAGACCATTGGTTTACACTGAAAACTCTTACATTTAGACCTCTAGTCCAGAACACTCCTGTGCTCTCCAAATTCATTTAAAAAGTCATCTACTTGACACTTCTACTTTGATGGTTTACAAACACTTCAAACATATATTCAAATGGAATTCGTGACCCACTCTCTTTCTCCATAGATACCAAACATCCACAACTGATTTATCCCTCAGTCATTCTCAATAAATAAAAGTCCTTCTTTTCAGGCACTTAACTCAAGATCCAGGACTCATCCTTACCTCTGAGTCTCTCCCAGCCTCTGAAACCAATCTTTTAAATACTCAGTCATATGGAGTCCATTTTTGAGACACATAGTGATTCCAGAACTTCTCTTCATCATTACCACCTACGGTCAAGCACCATTATCTCTTCTCTGAACTCTTGGCTTTCCTCATTACATTCTTCACAAAGGTATCCACTGGATTTTCCTTTAAATGTAAGTCAAGCCATATCATAGTTCTCTAGTGACTTCCACTGTAAAAAACTACCACAAACTTATGGCTGAAAGCAACACAAATTGATAATCTTACAATTCTGGAGGTCAGAAGTTTGGAATAGGTCTCACTAATTAAAATGAAGGTATAAGTAGGGCTAGTTCTTTATGGAGGCTCCAGAAAGGGATTTGTTCCATAACTTTCCTAGCTTCCAAAGTCTGCCTTCATTCCCCGGCTCAGGGCCCTATATCACCTCAGCTTTTGCTCCTGACCTTGCATCTCAATCTCCAACTCTGACCCTTCTTGTAAGGACACTGGTGATTACAATAAGCCTACCCCATCTCAAGATTCTTATTTTAACCAAATCTGTAAGGTTTATTTTGCCATATAAAGAAACATACTCACAGTTTAGTTTCTAGAAATTAGGAACAGGTTCTCTTTGGGGGCCATTATTCTCTCTACCACACTTAAGTTTTGTTCTATGGGACACCACATAGAACAAAATTAAAAGTTGTTTCTTTAGCCTACAATGCCCCACACATCCAGAAGTCCTGCTATCTATCTGTTCTCATGCCTCACCACTCTCTCCCTGTTAAATCAAAATCCACTGGCTTCCTTGCTGTTCAAAAAGCCAAGCCTGCTGCTCCATGTGCTATACTTTTTCCCTAGGAGGGGTTCCCCTAAATGCCCATGTAGCTCACTCCTTCATGAAGTTTAGGTCTCTGCCTAAATACAACTTACAGGAAAGCCTTTTTTAACCAACTGTCTAATATGGCCTCCACACACACCCCCACACATATACCATCATTGCCCCTTACCCAATCTTAGTTTTCTCCTTAGAATCTGAAATTGTACATAGCTATTTGATATATATTCATTATGGAACCTTCCTTCCAAATATAAGCTCCATAAGAATGGAGACATTGCTCTTGTTCAAAGGTCTTAATAGATCCAGAGACAAAGAAACACTGAACAGACTGTCCAACCTCAGAGAGAAGGCGGGGAGGGGGGAGGGGGAGGGAAAGGCAGGGTAAAAGATCAACCAAAGGACTTGTATGCATGCATATTAGCATATTAGCATAACCAATGGACACGGACACTGGGACAATGGGGTCTTGTCCAAGGAGGGGCAGGAATGGCAGTCGGAGGTCAACTGGGGAAAAAGGAGACATATGCAATACTTTAAACAATAAGAAAGCATACTTGGCACATAGTAATAATTCAATATATATTTAGTGAACAAATAAATGAAAGAATAATTAAAAGTCTATATACACGTGTAGGTCATACACATGGGAGTTGGCTAATTATAACTATTCAAGGAATACTTAATAAAGAAGGGAAAAATTAGGCACAATGTGGAGAAATTAACAGACATTGAGCAAGTAGACAAAACACCTAATAAGCCATCCTAGATCCAATGCTCCATGGGTGAATGAAGTACATTGAATTTGTGTACTAAGAAGTCTGAAAATTCTTTCATCTCAAGAAAGGTAACCAAAGGGCTCCTTATTTTGAACCATATCTACTACTCCGATATTTGTCAACCAACATATTGGTTGACAATTCAAATTTTTATCAATTCACCAAAGATTGTTTATCAAAGGCAAAATAACTCAGGTATGATTGAGGCAAATATCCACATGAAGCGAGAAACAAGGGCCATCCTGATGGGAGATTTTGGTCAATGATAAATCTGAGTTTAATTTAGCTGTACCTTGGAAATACAGAATTTGCTTTGTCCCACAGTTTCAGTTCCCAACATTTTCCAGGTATTGAAGATGCAATTTTGGCCTGTTACCCTGAATTGCCCATGATCTCATGACTCTAAGTATGCCTGTTCCTCCACATAGCAACAAAGAGGTAACAAAGGGTAAAATATCATCCCTTCAGGAAGGGAGGGAAGATGAACAGAGCAATGTTGCTTACTCTGACTCAGGCCAGTCGAACCTCAGTTAGTCTTGGTAACTGCATGTGATCCATGGGCAGTCTATAGAATCACCAAGGGCACTGGCCAAGTAGTCCAGTTGTTAGAGTATCCTCTGGATACATCAAAGTTGTGGGTTTGATCCCAGTCAGGGTACATACAACAAGCAACCAATGAATGCATAAATGGACTACTTATTTATGTTTGTCTCTCTCTCAAATCAACAAATAAATCTTAAAAAAAAATAGGGGATTAATCTTAAACTGATTGCACTGAGACACTAATTTTCCAAGCCTCCTTAATCGAGGTTTTAGTAGAACCTCTAATTATCTGGTAACTTGCTGTGACTAATGGGACCATCGGACTGTTAAATTATTTGAGCAATTCTGTCTCTTCTCTCGAAACCATACAATTGCCATGAGAATAGGTACAGGCTCACCTGTAGGAGAGTTGGGGGAGACTTTTTTTGTGTGTTTGTGGGGAGAAACTGACTTCTATCAACAAAAGTCATTGTAGACTGACTAGCCTCAAAACAGACCTGCTAACTGACCATAGAAGTATTAGTATTAGCATAATTATTAGTGAACCCAGTAAAGATCAGCCACATCTGACCCTGATCAGTACAATAACCCAGTCACCAATTACTCATGAAAGGCAGAGTATGGTTATTGTCTAATCCACTAACTTTGGAGATGGTTTGTTACATGGCAATAGCTAACTGATACACGATAAAGACAGATGGCTTGTCCTCTGAAGGTGGTGAACACAAAGGTAGGGAATGCTGTGCTTCAGAAGTTCCATTATTAAGTTGGATATTACTAGGCACACTGAATAAGAGTTCATTGACCAAAGAGTCATATCTAAAAATTTTGAAAAGTCTAAGTACAATTAGCGCAGGCATTGGAGTAGTTATGCTGCCAATATAATACTTGGACTGATCAGTAATTTTATTTTAGCCATTTGAAAAAAAAAAAACAAGTTTGGGCTAATGCTGATTGTCTATGAAAGTCTCAGGAAAAGGAAAGAAAAGAAGAAGTTCTCCCTCCACTCATGAAACATGAAAGTATGCCCCTAGATAATAAAGGGCAAGACGTTATACTTAGTAGTTTAGCTTCGCTTGAAGACTCAGTAGCCACTCAGAGACCTGGAAGAAGCAGCACTGCTAAAAAAACAAGCACAATGTCAAAACATTCTCTCTAGAGCAGTGGTTCTCAACCTTTTTAATGCTGCAACCCTCTAACACAGTTCCTTATGTTGTGGTGACCCCAAACCATGAAGTTATTTTCATTGCTACTTCATAAGTGTAATTTTGTTACTGTTATAAATCATAATGTAAATATCTGTGTTTTCCGATGGTCTTAGGCGACCCACAGGTTGAGAACTGCTGCTATAGAGCCTAAGACATCAGAAGACACAGATATTTACATTATGATTCATAACAGTGGCAAAATTACAGTTATGAAGTAGCAATGAAAATAATTTCATGGTTTGGGGTCACCACAACATGAGGAACTGTATTAAAGGATAGCAGCATTAGAAAGGTTAAGAACCACTGCTCTAGAGTTTTACCAATGTTTGATGAACATGAATAGCTATTCCCAGACTGCAAAGATTGCTCTCTCAGATTCACCCTCTCCTTGGAATAAAATCAATTGGAAAGAATTTTTCTTTCTAAATGTAAAATGTTGTTTCCAAACAAAGGAAGTGAGATGTTTTCTACAGCTACTCCACATCTATTATGCTTTGCAAAAGCATTGTTCATGAGGTTTTTATGATGCAAAAGCATAATTAAAATGAGAGACACTTCTTGTCTCTGAATCTTTTTTGTTTAAACATGTTTTGCAAATGGCCAATAACTTCTGTTACTTAGGTTATCATCCAGAAAATGTTAGTACTTAGTTATAAAATCAGTAGCTAATATGCTTAATGAGTTTTCATTATACCCAACAATAGCTGTAGTGTGCTTTCAAAAATGTATTTGCTTCCATCTTCCTTTGACCTATCTACCAAAACCTTGAGGCAACCATACTCTAATCATTTACTAGTAATTGCTCTGGTTAACCTAGGGACCCTTGATACAGTGTGGTGCACCCACAGATAGAAGGAAATGCTTTCTGGAGGGAAGAGTAGAGTATTGGCTTGCAACTAACTTTGTTTTTCAGGAGCTCAGCGCCCATACACTTAATACTCAATAGGATTCTAGGCTCCACAGGAACTAATGAACCTCAAGGCTAAATGGAGAGAATCATATCGGAAAAGGCCCAAAATTGGTGACTAAGAGAGCCCAGTGAAGATGAGTGAGATAATTTAATGTTCAAGGGTACCTGGGAGCAGGGGGCAGTGAACTGAATTGTTCCTGCCATCACTCCATATGTTGAAGTCCTAATTCCCAGTATCTCAGAATATGAGTATTTGGAGATAATGCCTTTAAATAGCTAAGTTAGAATGAAGTTATATGGGCGGGCCTAAACCAATATGAATGCTGCCCCTTGTAAGAAAAGATTAGGACAAAAACACAGAGGGAAGACCATGTGAGGACATGGGAAAAAGATATCTGTGAAAAAATAAATTTCTTTTGTTCACACCCCTCAGTCTGTGGTACTGTTATGGCAGCATGAGCAATTATTGGCAGACTCTATCAGTGCTCACATCCTGAGCCCAATAGACACACAACTAGACATAGAGAGGTCTCTGATGGTCACAAATGCATATGTCCACCATTGTGTTTCCCTTAGAAAAAACTTCCTTATCCACCTCACACAATGAGTTACATCCAAGTGAAATTCAAACCCTTTTTAGGTCTCTATGATCTGAGGAACCACTGGCCCCATCCCACTTCTCATATTACTGTTCCTACTGCATTCCTCTGGACTTCTGCCTTCCTGACTGCCCTGGGGACTCTTTCCCCCACTTCCTCTCCTGCCTTGCCTTCTAGACTTGTTGCTCATGTACTGAGTTTGTTTTCAGGTTTTTCTACCTCAAGCCACATTCTCCCCGTTTGTTCAAACTTGGAATTTCTAACTCTGAAGGACAGTCATCCAATCAGAAACTGTGCAGACAGACACTTAAGCATAAACCAGATATATTATGCTCAGGCCTAGTGCTTCTCAAACGTTGATGTTTATAAAAGGAATCTTACCTGGGGATCTTGTTAAAAGGCTAATTATGACACCAGTAGTCTGGATGTTGCCTAAAATTCTGCATTTCCATCAAGGTCCTCAGTGTTTCTGGGCTCCCACCCAGAGTTTCCCAACCTCAGCACTATTGACATTTGTGTCCAAATAATTTTTGTGGTGGGGGATGTCCTGAGTATTATAGGATGTTTAACAGCATCACTCACCTCAACCTACAAATGCCAGTAGCATCCCCCAGTTGTGTCAACTGAAAATGTCTTCATGTATTGCAAAATATCTCCAAGGGTAGAGGGTATGCAAAAATCTCTGCATTTGACAACTACTCTTGAGCCTATATGCTTGACTTAGAGCACTGCTTCCCAAAGTCCTTTGGCCACATCATAACAAAAGGAAAATAAACCAACAATTAACCCACGGTGTACCAGACAGTGGAGAAGGTAGTTTGCTATAGGAGCTTCCCCAGGTCCATGCTAGTAGCCACCAGGACCAGCTACACAATTTTTAGGGCCCAATCAAAATGAAAATGCGGGGCCCCCATTCAGAAATTATTAACAATTTTAAGACTAAACTAAGCACCATGTGAATATACCAGTGGTATATCCCTGAAGCTGGCACTCTGAGAATACTCACTAAAGGACTCCATACTGATTAGGAAGATCTCCCCTCAAGAATTCTCGGCCTGTTATTTTTCTCTTAAGTGTTAGGATCACCAATGGCCCAGTGCAGGTTTAATGAACTGAACATTGGAAGAAGAACAACTTTTCCCAAACTTATCTGTTTTGCTCAATCTGTTGTTCAATAAATTTCTCATCAAGAAGGTGAGTGACTAGGTCCCTAAGAGAAATGAGCCAGTTAGAGAAATACAAGTACTTATATGTGGAGTCCAATAAACAAAATAAACTAACAAACATAATAGAAACCAACTCCTAGATACAGAGAGTAGACTGACAGCTGTCAGAGGGGAGGGAGTTTGGGGGCTGGGTGAAAAAGGTGAAAGGAATGAGCAAAAAACAAACAAACAAAAAACACTCATAGACATAGACACAGACAACAGTATGATGATTACCAGAGGAAAGGGGGGTATGGGAGGTCGATGAGGGTAAAGCGGGGATAAATGATGATGGAAGGAGACTTAACTTGGAGTGGTGAACATACAGCATAGTATATAGATGATGTACTATGGAATTGTACACCTGAAATCTATATAATTTCATTAACCAATGTCACCCAATAAATTCAATTAAAAGGTGTGTTTTTTTAAGTACAGATGGGTAACAAAGGACTAAATAAGACAAAGATGCTAAAAATTGTACTCTTAGTAAAGCTATCTGGTACAATGACAGACCAATGCGGGTAAACTGAGAACTGAGTTATTGGACATATAGTGGTAAGTTTCTCCTGAATAGAAGGAGCTTGTCTTGGAGGACACAGGCTACCAGCAAAAGCAGAGAGCCTTTGTGATCTCACTTTGCTTTAACCAAGATGAATATAGTTGAATCTGGGAGTAAGACTAATAGGCAACCAAAATGATGATGCAGAAAAGTCAGATTCTCAAAAGGGCTGGTAAGCAGAAGAGAGCTGTGGTAAGCATGGCTCACAGAAGGCCTGCCTGCCTTCTGGCACAAGTAAAAACAATCCACCAGCAGTGGCAGCCATGAATGAGCTAGGGTGAAAAAAAATCATAAATAAGTCATAAATGGGGTTGGGGGAGAAAAATCGCTCAAAATAGTGATAGAAAACAGCTGAGTTTAGAGCAAAGACAACTGGCCTTGTCTAAATATTCTCGTATTTCTACCTTAGAGTAGAATACCACTTCCTATTTCATTCTTATGATAAATTTATTTGTTTCATATAGCTACTGTAACAAATGATAGAAATTTATTTCCGCCTAGCTCTGGAGGCCAAAAATCTGACACCAAGGTGTCAGCATGGCCATGCACTGTCTGATAGCACCAGGGGGAATCCCCTCTCATCTCTTCCAGCTTTCATGGCTCCTGGTATTCCTTAACTTGTGGCAGCCTCCCTCCAATCTCTGCCTCCAATTTCACCTGGCCTTCTCCCCTTTGTCTTCTGTCTGTTACAAGGACACTTGTCATTGGATTTAGGACCATGTGGTTAATTAAGATAATCTCCTATTGGGATCTTTAACATAACTATATCTGAAAAGACCTTCTCTCAAATAAGAACATTCACAAAAAATGAACATTATGATATGGTTCTATCTTTTGGGGGAGGCAAAATTCAACACCATAAAATTTCCCTATGACAATAAGCAAATATATATATATATATATATATATATATATATATATTTGGTCTAGTGCATGAAATTTATGTACAGTCAGGATCCCTCAGCCCAACCTGTGCCCTCTTGCAATCTGGGACCTCTCGGGGGATGTCTGACTGATGGCTTAGGCCCGATCCCAGGAATCAGGCTTAAACTGGCAATTGGACATCCCTCTCATAATCTGGGACCAGTGATCATACTTTTCATACAGGTGAAAGATATCTTGCTGTTGTATGGGCAGCTACATTTTTTGCCCTGATTATAAAAAGTAGTACATAACATGATCCTTCTGAGGCAGTAGTACCTACCATTTTCCCCATCTTATGGGTGGAAAAACTGAAGCAAAGAGAAGTTAATTGGCTTTGCCACACAGCTATAAGTGTCAGAATCAAGGCTGACCACATGTCATTGCTGCATCATCCAGTTTTTTCAGTGTTAGAGTAACCTTGCCAGGTATTCATTTTTAAATCTAAGGGACTATTCCCAATATATAGGAATGCATGTTCGTCCCCATGCTGTGGGTGGGTGCCCTCTGTTTGGCTCTGGACCCAGCGGCCCCTGGTGCCCGTCCCGGGGGGCCCTGCAGGCCCTCTCTGGCAGGACTGGGGCTGTGAACAGGGACATGGGTGCTGGATGTGGGAGGAGGCGGCTGGGGTGAGAGAGGGAGGATTCGGGGCACAGGGTAGCATTTCAAATCAGGGCCAATGCTGGAAAGGACGGATTGAGTGCATGGCCATGCCCTGCTGGCCGGGCCTTCCTGGGACCCTTTGTCCTCCTGCCTCAGTGCAAACCGTGGCACTGTGTGGGCTCTGGCCAGAGGGGGTGTCACCTGTGCTGACTCGGGTCTTGAGTGGTGGCCGCTGATGGGGACCCTGCCCCTGTCCCTCCGCACCACCTGCAGGAGCCCAGGCAGGGTGCCTCTCCCGTCTTTTGAGGACCACACACAGCGGCGTTGCCCCCTGACTGCCACCCCGGGTCCTCTGCCGCCTCCCACTCAGCTCAGCTCCAGGTCGGCCATACATACCCCATGGGGACACGGTGGCCACTGTGCCCTGAATAGCAGCGTGATCCAGGGGACAAGTGTCGCTGGGTTCTGAAGGCTCCGTAAAGAAGATAATTTTTGTAAGGTTTGAAACATTCCGTCAATACCGTTTTATTACATGTTGAGATTCTATGTCAGATATGTTGGTTCTGATGAACTAGGCCATTGACATACACCCTGCTGTTTCTGTCTTGCTGCTGTTTACTGTGGCCATTGCATCACCAGCACCACGATGGACAGAAATGGGGGGCCCTTCCAGGCAGGGGTGTCCAGTGGGGACGGGGGTGGGGGGGGGCGCCTGTGTTTCTGGAGGATGAGTCCTGGCTCCCAGGGTGTGTCTCCCACCCTTGAGGTCCAGGTCAGGTTGCAGCCACAGGGGCTTTTGCCACATTCGTCCCTCCTAGCCCCGGCCCCCGTGTCCCCCGCCCCGAAGCTCACAGTCCTGGGCACAGCCAGGCTGGGAGGTGTGCAGGCATCTCCCCATTTGGGTGCCACTGTAAGGCCCTCATGCCTCGGGGCTACACCACCAGCGCTGCTGTTGGCTCCCGGATCTGTGAGCCCAGATACTGGCTGCCGGGGGCCAGTTCCTCAGCCCTGGCAGACCCGGGGCTGGGGCCCCTGTGGTCCTGGGCAGCGGCGGGGTCTGCCGGAAGCCAATCATTGTTTTGTTTTGTTTTGTTTTAAATATTTTATTGATTTTTTACAGAGAGGAAGGAGAGGGATAGAGAGTTAGAAACACTGATGAGCGAGAAATAGCAATCAGCTGCCTCCTGCACACCCCTTACTGGGGATGTGCGCGCAACCAAGATACATGCCCTTGACTGGAATCGAACCTGGGACCCTTCAGCCCGCAGGCCGAGGAGCCGAGCTGGCTAGGGCTCCATGGCTCTTTGGCTTCCCTCTCCGCGCGGGGTCCTGTGCCCCCCCATCCCCCCAGGCCGGATCTCGCAGAACCTGCCGCACAGGGTGGCTGCGTTGGCTCCCTGGACCCAGGTGTCCGGCCCCTCTTCTCTGCTGTGGCCCCACCACTTTCTGGGCTTGTTTGCTTCTGTTTTGGTTCCTTCTCCTCCTCGCAGGTGTGAGGGCGGCCACTCTGAGGCTCCGGAAAGGCTCTGGTCACCGCTTACCTCTGTGCCCCTTACCCTGGTCCCCTGCAGGACGGGTCTGAAATCAGTTCTCGGTGCTCTCACTGTCACAGAGACCGGAGAAGACCCAGCAACGCCTGGAGAGATGGTTACACTTTACTATTACCCATGGCCGAGAGAAACTATTTCAAATCCGGCCCCAACAGGCAGGGACTTTCCCTGTTTATATGTTTTTACTTTCTTTGTCTGCCAATTACAGGTGTTTCCGGCCCCTTTGCAAGTTCTTACAGAGTCCTATGTGCTGGGGCCTTGAGACCTCAACCACAGGCCTGGCCCGCTGCCAGCACTGACCATTTCATCCGGGAAGGTGCAATGGCCTCTCTGAAGGGGGAGTAGTCCTATTTTCCTGATTATTTAAGCAAGCATGGGTTTACAGAAGCCCAATGGCAGGGTTAGAATTCCAAACAGCGTTTTTTATCTGAGACTAGGGGCCCGGTGCATGAAATTCATGCACTGGGGGTGGGTGATCCCTCAGCCCAACTTGCCTCCTCACACATACTGGGAGCACTCAGGGGATGTTCTACTAACCACTCACCCCAGCCTGCCCAAGGCCCAAAGCCTCTGGCCAAGGCTTTAGGCCTTGGGCATCTAGCCATCGCCGTGAAATGGGGCCGATGGCTGGCTCCGTCCAGCCAAGACCCACCCCCCTCACCCTCCTGGCCTGGGCCTTTGCCCTGACCAGTGTGCGCTGACCACCTCAACCCCACCCCCCTATGGCCCTGGCTGCCTTGTCCCCACCTCTCTGGCCCTGACCAACTCGGCCTGACCCCCATGTCCTGGGTCACCTTGGTCTGGCCCCCATGGCCCAGGCTGCATTGGCCCCGACCCCCATGTCCTGGGCCACCTTGGCCTTGCCCCTCATGGCTTGGGCTGCCTTGGCCATGCCTCCCATGTCCTGGGTCGCCTCGGCCCTGCCCCTGGCCCTGCCCACCTCGGCCCCACCCCCTCCACCCCAGATCATCTCAGCTCCACCCCCTGTGGCCCAGGCAGCCTCGGCCCTGTCCCCCCATGGCCCGTGCCACCTCAGCCCCCCCTCCCCCGCAGCCCACACCGTCTCGGCCCCACCTCCCCAGCCCCAGACATCTCTGCCCCACCCCTACTCCTGATTGGCTGGTGGGCGTGGCTGGCGGGTGTAGTGAAGGTATGGTCAATTTGCATATTACTCTTTTATTAGATAGGATATATATACATATATATATATATATATATATATATATATATATATATATATATATATATTCTGTAATTTTAAAGTAAAATAACCAAATAACCTAGCAGGCCAGATTATGTGCTATGTTGGAGAAACCAATTCTCCTCCTTACATGTTTCCACAAGGGCACTTCTATTCCATTCCCTAGGACAGAGTGAAACTAGAATTCTTCTGCCCGCCCCTTCATACTGGTACATCCTCACTCACTCATTCCTGTGGAGGGTCACAGACTAATTTTTCTGTGGAGATTGGGGAAAGCTTGACATCTTTTGGGCAACTTACCAAGGATCAATAAGCAGGCAGCATAACTCTATTCCCCCATAAATGAAACTCTCTGCTGGCTAGAAACTTGCTAGGAATAATTATTGAAAAACTAGCTTCACTAGAGGCCCAAGGTCTAGATTTAAAAGTTATCTGTATAAACATTCATTTTAACCTCAGGTCCTAGTTATATTCTTTAGCACAACTAATCAAAGACCCTGAATTTGAGAGGTTTGGTCCTGGCCTTCCTCATTAATACATCTGAAGTTTCACTTGATAATAACCTGATTCTTTATGCCTATTTCCAATTGGATAAGAGTCCGCAGGGAGGGGGTAGGCTGAATGAATTACAGCCCTTTAATCTCCAACATGCCATTTTTCTATTTTCTCCAACTTACGCATCCTTAACCATTGCTCTAATATCCAAGGCAGGGTCATCACTACTGTTTACTGACTCTTAGTTATAGAAACTAGAAATGTATTGTCTAGAAAAGACAATCAACATTTATGACTGTGGCCTTGTAAATTGAAAATTAGAAAGTGCTAATACTTATTATATTATTCAAGAGATAAATTGCATAATAAAAGTTCTGAACTTGACAGCAAACTGTCAACAAAAATCTTATTTACTTAGCCACATGTTGACTGTAACACATCAAGCATTCCCTAGAAAGAAAAAATAAAAAATTACCCTCATAATACTGAAAAACTAGAAACCACTTAAACATCTAACAGTAGAGGGTGGTTAAATGAATTCTGATACCTCTGTACTAAGGCAGTATATAGACACCAAGAAAAAGAAGACATATAACATAAAAGTAGAAGTTATAGAATAATAGATAGTATAGAACCCCATTTTGAAATAAGAAAAAATCATATGTACTTATACATGAAAATGCTTACAAAAAAGGCTACAAAGATTCATGCTGAGCTGATAGTCATAGTTACTTCTTGGAAGTGGTACAGCTTGAAGGCAGTGTGGGATAAGTGAATGGGGTTTCCACATTTGGGATTTTTAAATTTTTTATAATTAGCATGTATTTTGTTGCTACTTGAACAATTTAAATAACCATATCAATTAATCATTTTTTTAAATACAAGTGACAAATGCTGGATTTTTAGAGACTGTAAAAGGGCAGTTAGGTTTTATAAAAATTAATAAACACTGAAAAAATTTAATAACCAAACAACCATTCACACACATATGCATATGTACACTCTCTGTACATATAAAAGGCTAATATGCTAAGTGTCTGGCTGTTGGACCAGTTGCTATGATTCGCATTGACCACCAGGGGGCAGACACTCAATGCAGGAGCTGCCATGTTGTACACTGGCACTCCAGACTTGGTGCCCACAAAGCAACACTCATTTCTCCCAAGTGGGAGATAGGCCCCACCACCACCCCATAGCAATAGTCCACCAAATAACAGCCAATGCTGCCAAGATCCTGTGGTGCAAAATGTTGCCCACAGTTAAAGCCCAGCCCAGAAATGGTCGCTGTGGGTGCCAGGAAATGACATCACATAGCAACACCCAGCTTCCTCTCCCTAGTGACCACTATCCTCCTTGCAGTTTCTTTTGCCCAGGAATATGACTTGCTTTATAGCCAGGTGCAAACATTTCAAACTTTGACCAAATATCTGTGAAGCATTTTCCCATGCCTCATCTCATTTGATTCTCACAGAAGTTTTGGAGTAGGTAGAAAGGAGACTTGGTAGAATACTACTTTCTTTTCATTAGCCTGAAAACGAAGATTTGGAAAGCTTAGAAACTTGATGCAACTGAAAAGAAGTAAGAAATGGTGGACCTTAAAAATGACTTCAAGTTTTCTCACTGTGCAGAATATAGTCAAACACTACTGCAGTTAAATATTTTACCCTTTGTTCTCCCTGTGTGATCTACAATAATAATCTGCTTCGTATTGAAATTTACTGCTGTGTTACTGACAATTACCTAAAAGAGAAGTTGGAGTGCTTCACTGGGCTGGAAAAAGTTTAGCTACATCAGAAAGATACAATTAAGCAAGTTTATTCTCTCTATATAAAAGTCTAAGTTGACTTATGCATGCATAATTATATATAAAGCTCTCACTGGTGCCAATCGCATGCGTGTGTTTTCATCTGTCATTGTCGATTGTGAATTTGCTTGACACTTCTATTATAGAGAAAGGGCTAATAGCAATATTGAAACATTCCATCTAATTAATTTCCTTTCAATGTGCACAAATCCTTGCACCAGGCCACTAGTCTATAGTAACCTATAATGATAAAAGAGTAATATGCGAATTAGACCTGATGACCTTCCGGACGAAGCTGGGGCTGCGAGGGTTGAACCAGTTGCCTTGCTGGGTGGGAATTGAGGCAGAGACAGCCTTGCCACAGGTGGGGGCCAAGCCCCTTGCACGAATGTCATGCATTGGGCTTCTAGTCTATAATAATCTATAATAATAAAAGCATAATGTGCTAATTAGACCAAGCATTTTTCTAGACCTCCTACCAAATGACCTCCTAGACGAAGCTGGGGCTGCGAGGGAAGCCTGGGTCCCAAGAGCTTTCTGGCAGCCGAGGGAAGCCCGGGTCCTGGGTGGCACAGGAAGTTGGTGCCAGCAGCCAGGGTAAGGAAGGCCTACTCTCGCGTGAATTTCGTGTATTGGGCCTTTAATATAGATACGAACCATATCTATATGGTATGAATTGATTAAAAACTAATTTTATTTACAGACTATATTAAGCAACTTGTGACTCTTTTCTGAACTTTCTTTTTTCCTTTTTTTTTTTTTTGCTTCCAAAGAAGAACAAGTGCATTTTTAAAAAGCACAATCTCCTGCTCCTGCTTCCATTCTGACGCTACAGGGTTAGCCCTGGATGTGGGCTGAAGTGAGCCAGCTCTGTACTCTGACAGGTGACAGCAGCAAGACCTCTCTTGAGTAATTAGTATAAGTAGAGAAATCTCTAATTGAGACCATGGGATTGAAAGGAAAGACCACAGGACATTGTGGAGTCAGCAAGGCTTTGGGAGTCCAATCAACTTAGTTTAGAATTCTGCCTCTGCCAACTTGTAATTAAATTATTCTGCCTAGCAGAATCATTTCATCTCACCTGTAAAATGAGGGGTAAAAATAAATACTTCAGAGGGCTAGAGGAAGGGTTTGTTCTAGAAGGTAACATATAGCAAACCTCCAGCCAGATCTGGGCAGGTGTGGAAAACGACTGAGCCAATTCAGACCCTTTGAGGTTTGGGTGGTTTTGCCTTGGTCTCTCATGGGTGAGAGAGGCTCTCTGCTTTGAGTTGACTAAGGAAGCAGAGAGCAGCAGAATAGTTGACCTACAGACTTTTGTGTCTTGTGTAACTTACTCTGTGTCTTATGTAACTTGACCAAGGCTAGGGTCAGGTATAAATGCTGTCACCAGAACTTTCCAATCCCCCAATAAACACACGCTACCTTCACATTTTTCTCCTTTTAAAACTTTTGTGTTAGTTCAAATGCCTCACAAGCTTGATTCTTCATTTAGTCCAATTAAAGTATACTTTCTTTTCTCTTATTTTTTGGGGTAAGGCCAATTTCATGAAATAAATTTTTAGAATTCCTTTGAAGGAAAATACCACTCTCCCATTCCCATTGGCATTTGAATAGTTTAGAATTATGAACCTTATTAGTAAGGCTCCATCATCTTTCTTTTTTCCTTCCCCACCCTTAATAACATCTTCAACAACTGGTCATACTTTCCTAAGTATTCACAGTTTCTAATTGCTTAAAATAGTGCTCCAAATTTCCTGAGTGAATCAGATGCTAAAAATAGAGCAGCTACTATTCTCTTATGAAACTCAAACCCTTTCTACCCCTCATCTCCTTCATGTGCTCAATCACTGCCAGTCCCTGGCAGCACCCTCATTTGCTACCAAGCTTCCTACCCACCCAACAAACCATGGGGTAAGGTCTGTGAGTGGAATACAGCATTCAACTGTCAGGTAGACATCACTGCACTTACACCAGCAAAAATCTGATACTAAAATGGTTAGTGGATATTGGCCAGGCTTCCTGTGAGGGTTAAATTACAGAATGTTCTTAAAGTGCCCAAGATAGCATCTGGCACCTAGGGAGGTGGTGAGGATGATATGACCCCACCTCTCTCCTTCCTGTTCCTGCCTCCTTTTTCTCTTCCTTCTGGCCACCCAATCCCCATTCTTCCTCCTCTTTCTCCTTTTTTTGGTTATTTTAAACAATAATTGCAGTTATCATTTTGGGAGTTTTTACTATATCAGGCCCCTAAGCTAAGGGTTCACCCACAACACTGCATTTAATCCTTAAAACAAGTGTCAGTAAGGTAGTTATTATTAAGCACCTTTGACTGCAGCAAAGGCAATAATTAATAGTAAGAAATTTGGCTTTTCCAAACACCTGGGTTCAAATCACGTCCTGGCAGTTATTAACTGTTGATCTATGAGTAAATAATCTCATCTGTAAAATGATAAAATAAATATAATAACTACTACTTTGGGCTGCCAGGAGATTTAGGTCAGGGTACAGTATCTGGCACATAGTAGGGCTCTCCTTGTAGTTGCCTTCTGTCCCCATCCTCTTCTCCTCTTCCTAATTATTTAGAATAAAGCTCTCCAGTGGAACAGACACCTTGGATTTTATATGCAAACCACAGAAGCAACTAAACTTTCTAGTGACCACATTTTGAAAAAACAAAAACACATGGGATATAAAGTACAACATAGGAAATAGTCAGTAATGTAATAATGATGTATGGTGCCAGGTGGGTACTGGAGATATCAGGAGCACCACTTTGTAAATTATATAATTGTCTAACCACTATGCTCTGCACCTGAAACAAAAACAAAATAATTACTGAATGTAAACTATAATTGGAAAAATGAAGTGCTGGGAAAAAAACAGAAACACATAAAGAAACCATGAAATTAATTCTAATAAGTTTTATCTAACACAATATATACAAAATATTGTCAGTTCAACATGTCAACATGTAATCACTGTAAAAATCATTAATAAAATAGTTTATGTTCTCTTTGTAATACTGTGTTTGTCATCCTGTGGAGACTTGACACTTGCAGCACATTGCCGGTCACACCAGTCACATTTCAGGGCTCAGTACCAACATGTGCCTGGTGGCTGTAATACTAAACAGGGCACCGATAGACAAAGAAGATGGACATAGGTCAGCAAGGGTAACATCTGTCCCAGCCCACACAATTCAGAAATGGTACAGCCAGGATTCCAACCATATCTCTCTTGCTCCTAAGCTGTGATGACTTTGTCATACGAGTAATCGGATAGTGGTTCAAGAGCCTAGTTTTTGTGTGTGTTTTTCTCTTAGGGCTCCATCTGGAACAATTTCCATGCTGTGAGGTTGACTGGAATCCCACCCCTTTAGATGGAAGGTTGTCATACTATTGTGCATGTGTATTCCTGAAGAGGGTATTTTATTCTGTTAAGGAATAGATATAGCTGAGCTGCTTATCTCCCTTCACGCCACAGGTAACCTCTTTCCATAAGTCGGTGTGTCCTTTCTACTTAAGACCAGGCCTTGGTAAGTCTGAGACACACTCAGGGAGTAAGATGACTAATTGGTGCTGGTCTCTGGGGACTTGGTTATTCACCAAAATGAAGAACACGTAAGTCTCAGTAATCTCCGCCAATCACTTTGAATTGCTTGGCTAAACTCCATGCATCTCTAACATGCCCTTAATGCTCCCTAATCCTTGAGCCATTTTGGAAAGTGTATCTGCCTGAGGTAACCTTTATTTTTTTTTAATCCCTACTTCTCTTTAATCACCAAATTTCAGTTTTTACAAATAATCTTAGAATAATTCAGATAACTAAGGTTTGGGGAGAAACAGTGTTTCCTTGTACATGAAGAACTATTACATGTTCCATTTTTGGAAAATAACTCTATTGGCTGGATTAACAAACACTGTCACAGAAATAAAAAATAAAAAAATTAAACCCCTGCATTTATATTTTTTTAAAAAGCCATAAACAAACATTCATTACGCCAAAACTGGTTTGGCTCAGTAGATAGACCATAGGCCTTCGAATTGAAAGGTCCTAGGTTTGATTCCAGTCAAGGGCATGTACCTTGGTTGCGGGCAAATTCCCAGTAGGGAGTGTGTAAGAGGCAGCTGATTGATATTTCTCTCTCATATATGTTTTTGAATTTCTATCCTTCTCCCTTCCTCTCTGTAAAAAAATCAATAAAGTGTATTTTAAAAAAAATTCATTACTTCTCTACTAGGACTTAAATCAGTGTTTGAACATTAGGATTTCATTATGCTTTAGAGGTGACCTTTAAAACAGCAGTACTGATGGTCTCTCTTTATCCTCCTATCCTCTTGGAGATGGTCATTGGGGAGCCCCAAATTGTTCTGAAAGGTGAGTGTTTCCTGCTCTCCATACCAACAATTCCCAACAGCTGGTTGGAGATTAAATTTTCACCTATTCTCCACAAATGGACATTTTAAGTTCTGCCATAGATTTATTCATTATAGGTAACTGACTTTATTGTTCCAGCCAAACACTATAACCACTATGACCAATACTGGTTAGGGGTAGATACCCCAGATGGCATAGACTGTGTCCCTTGAGTGAAAATTCTAACTTCTACACACTATGACTGGGGATACTGGAGTCCCAGAAGTATGCATCAAACACTGGAACTAACCATCTAAGTTAAAGATAAGTTAAAATTCACAACATTATATATTTTTTTAATTTCCTCTGAAATGCTGAAAGTAAATGGTAGTATGCATTTCCTTACTTGGCATGATAAGAACTTGACAATCCTATTTGAGTTCCCTAGAGTTATGATATACATTGAGTGGACAGATTATTATGATCTCTGGTGCACAATAATCTGGCCACTCAGTGTGTGTGTGTGTGTGTGTGTGTGTGTGTGTGTGTGTGTGTGTGTGTATACACTATCTAATAAAAGAATAATATGCAAATTGACCATACCTCTGATCAAGCCATGCCCACCAGCCAATCAGGATCTGGGGCTGAGCCAGCCGGCCAGTACACAACCCCTGGAGCTGGGCAGTTGCTGGTGGCTGGGGCTAAGGCCGGGACTAGGTCTATGGCCAGGGCTGTTGGGGAGGGGGGGCGGTCAGGGCCAAGGTGGCTGGGGCAGAGCCAGCCATCGGCCCCATTGCAGGGTGATGGCTGGGTGCCCAAGGGTGAGCGGTCAGTAGGACATCCCCTGAGGGCTCCTATCATGTGTGAGAGGGCAGGTTGGTCTGAGGGATTACCCATCTCCAGTGCACAAATTTCGTGCACTGGGCCCCTAGTGTGTGTGTGTGTGTGTGTGTGTGTGTGTGTGTGTGTGTGTGTGTATGTATATATTTTAGAGGCCCAGTGCATGAATTCATGCATGGGTGGGGTCCAGCCAGCCTGGCCAGAGGGAGGAGACATGGGCAGTTGGCCAGCTTGCCTGCTGATCAAACTCCTAGTGGAGATGACAATTTGCATATTAGTCTTTCATTATATAGGATATACACTGAGTGGCCAGATTATTGTGCATTCAGAGATCATAATAATCTGGCCACTCAGTGTATATGTAAGTGCTCAAACACAGTATTGTATTTATTCCTTAAAACTATTCTGTGATATAAATATGTAGATCTATAAAATCTCTGTCTGGGAACTATATAAATTATACTAGCCAACAACATGAGATCTGGAAACTCTTGAAAACTAACAAGAAGTATACAGATCAACAAACTCTGTGAGAGGCAGTAAGAGAGGAGAGTAACTCAGCTTTGCCATTTTCTTGGGTTCATCATTTGCTTCCTTTTTTGGAATGAGTGGACCAGCTTCTTTCCATTATAACACTATTAGTGAAATAGCAGTTAGCATGAATTGTATCAGTTATTCTACAAAGTGTCTATATGTAATACCAACTTTAATTCTGTTGGACATGAATAAGTATTCCTGAATAAGAGTAAGAACATCAAGAGGCAACTTATCCAAAGTTGCTGAGCTAGTAAATAGAATGGCTGGGATTCAAATCCAGAGCAGTCTGATTCCAAAGTTTTTATTCATACTACTGTGATATAGTGTATTATATAGCTATGTGGAAGCAAGTGGAACATTTGGGTATAAAAATATATACATTATTTTAGATTTTACATTTGTCTTTTTAAAATATACATCTATATTTTTTTATTTCAGAGAGGAAGAGAGAAAGATAGAAACATCAATGATGAGAATCATTGATCAGCTACCTCCTGCATGTGCCTCACTGGGGATCAAGCCCCCACCTGGGGCATGTGTCCTGACCGGGAATTGAATCATGACCTCCTGGTTCATAGGTCAACCCTCAACCACAATAGCTGGGCTGCATTTCTCTTTAACATGGATGGTTGGCTTCAGTGTCCAGGATCTATGATCTGGGGATTCCAATACCTCTGGTTCTGACATGTCAGAAGTTAGATTTTTTTACCCAAGGGATTCAGGCTGGGCCATCTGACACTGACCACAATGGAAGTACAGAGAGAGTGTGATGTGCAGGGCAAATACATCTGAAACTGTTGCCTCATTACTCAAAAACACACTCGACTGCAGAAAATTCATTGCCTCACATTTCCCCAATATCTCCCTGTGTCTTGCCTGCACTCTACTAGGCATGAGGTAAAAGGATTTTCTGTGCACTAGTCATTTCATCACCAATGTCTTCCCATCTTATTTCTGTGAGAGAAGATAAATTACACTAAAAGTTCTAAGTGAGGTGAAGTTCAAATAGAGCTTAAATTTATTAGAAGGCCTTCCTTTTGTTTCCATTGTAGTTTCTCCACACCCCTGGACCACCACAAAGGACAGAGTGAGGAGATTTAGAGCACCATCCTGTGGAAGTTATGACTTTAATGGCTGTGAAAAAGAGACTAAAGTGAACACAATGGATAAACAGAGCCAGCCACACTGCTCACAGCTTAGATTTAGATAATCACTCAGCCAGGTTTGGGCATGACTTGAGTTTGCTGTTTAACAAAAGCAAATAGCCTTGGCTTCTGCCTCCTTGGAACTAATCTTGGCCTGCAGCCGATCAAAGGCAAGAAAAATCATATGTTCTCATCTGCACAACCTTTATGGGTATCTATCTATGGTTTGGTTCAAGTCCACGCACAAACTTGAATTAAAGGTTGAAATTGATGACTCAGAACTTAGCTGGAAATGCAGGCAATAAATGGAGCTGTGAACTGGAAGGAAAATGTGTCTAAGGATGAGAAGGAGAAACTAAAGAGCCAGGTGCTCAGATCCACATCCCACTGGCTACGCCAGGAGCGCCATCAAGCTGTCCTGCTGTGGGCAGTAGAGGGCACTATTAATACATTTGGAAGTGAGCAGCACGCTTGAATAAATAGTTTCAGAATAAGTTTAAGTGTGGCATTTGAGCAGGGGAAGGTTATAGGATTATAGTTATCAACTGTATTTCTTCCTATTCTCAATTTACAGATTAATTTTAAAGTAAAGAGTGGCTATAGAGTGAAGCTGACTCCTGCATGGAACTTCAAGTTTTTAGGATCTGCAGTAGAAACTCTCTCTCTCTCTCTCTCTCTCTCTCTCTCTCTCTCTCTCTCTCTCTCTCTCTCTCTCTCTCTCATAGAATTATTACTATTGTCCAGCTTCCTGGTGCTAAATGCTTTACATGAACCATCTTGTATAATCTTCAACTCTGTGTGGGTAAGACCTGATGCCATCTCCATTTTACAGTTGAGGAAACTGAGGATAAGAAATCAAGTGATTTGCTCTGAGTTATCAACTAGTAAGTGACAAAACTGGGATTTGAGCAAACGTCAGATGCCAAAGCCCACATTTGTAACCACCATGCTATATACCTCAAGGCAGATATCATTTCCATAATGTGAGAAAAAAAATCAATTGCTTAACCACCAGGAGGAATTGAAGATGTTGTAAATTCAGTGTTGCTATATCCGCAGAAGTTGTGAAAAGAAGGTTGCCTAAACTCTGCTGCAGCCTCTCTTCCTCTACCAGCTAGCTCCTGACCTTGTTCCAACAAAAATTCTGGGTTAAAAAGCAGATAGCTCTGCTAGATTTAAATCCTGAAAATCTTCATGCAATCTAAGGATTTTAATGTCAACATCAACCCTCAAGTGAATCCAATATCTTGGGAACCCATAAGTTAGGAATTGTTCATCCTTTGATCCATTTCTATCAAAAGATCAAGCACATGGCATACCATAAAGTAAATGCCCAATTAATGAATGAATACATACGTTAATCATCCAGTATAAACAAGTGATTCAGGATAAATAGATGAAATCAAGAAAATCAACAGACTCTATCAGTAGTTAACTTCCTAGAGATAATACAAATGTGTATCTATTTTATCATCTCTAAAATAGTCTACTTGGAAAGTCCTAGGATACTTAATTTCTGGATCTTTCCAGAAGCATTGTTCTAATAGATGTTCCTATAAACAAATGTGACTGAAATACAAAGGTTGTTCCTCTTGGAATTTTCAGTGTTTGAAGTGCACTATAGATCTAATTCAATTCCTTTTCTAGAGAAAAATACATGAAATTGTGTGCCTCCACCCTTCCCACTCTTCTTGACTACAAGAGACCTTGTTAATGGATGATGACACTTCTCCTATTGAGCCCAGATGGCCAGTAAGCTATCCATCAGACTGAGTGCACAAGGTAAAACCTACTTATTTTCCTGACTCAGGACATTTGGAATCACCATTTCAGCAGCACAGCTAAGTGATGACCCAGCTCATGTCTGAACATCTCCATAGACTGGAAACACATTCTCATAAAGACAGCATATTCCATCTTCAGAATTCTATTAGAAAACCTTTCTCATTTGCCCACTGCTGAGCTCTTACCCACTAAAGGAGTGCTGGCAGTAGAAGACATTTAGTAGGCATTTATTATAAGAACTAGGGGACCAGTGCATGAAATTCATGCACTGGGGGAGGGGGTTGTCCCTCAGCCCAGTCTTTCCCCTCTCAAATACTGGGAGCCCTCAGGGGGTATCCTACTGACAGCTTTGTGGGAGGCAACCAGGCTGATCAGGGAAAGGCACCAGCCCTATCACCCCACTGCTGCAGCCACTGCCAGTCACCGCAGCCACCAAGGTGTTTTCATCAACATGGACTCCAGTCCCTTCACCATGAAAAAAATGACAACTTTCTTTAGGCATTTTCAAGATGTGTCTTTCATAGGAAATGACCTCTTTCTTTCTTTCTTTCTTTCTTTCTTTCTTTCTTTCTTTCTTTCTTTCTTTCTTTCTTTCTTTCTTTCTTTCTCCTCACCCAATGATACGTTTCCATTGATTTTAAGAGAATATGAAAGAGAAAGGGAAAGACAGAGAGAAACATCAGAGAGAGAGGAACTCTTTGATTGGTTGCCTCCTGCATGAGCCCTGACCTGGGCCCCAGCCATGGAGGAGCCTGCAACCTAGGTACATGCCCTTGATCAGAATCGAACCTGGACTCTGCAGTTGGCAAGCATAGGCATTATCCACTGAGCCAAACCAGCTAGGACAGGATATGACATTTCCTAGCCCTCCAGCAGCAGACTTTCATTTTTTTCTCCAGGAGTGTGGTGGAAAAGCCCTAGGTTACCATTTTGGATTCTTATACCTAAGTTACTAAGAATATTACCAGTAGCATACAGGGAGATTAGCCAATGAGCAGTCAGAAAAGCTGTTTTCTCTGTGGTTCACACCTATAAGCTCTGATCTCTGGCTCCACCCCTTCCAAGGCCTAAAGCCTCAGAGCCTGGTCAGGGCCCCCCAGATCCCTCCAATTGCCTTCTCCGCCCCTACCCAGAACCAAAGCCTCTGGCCAAGGCTTGGGCCCTGGGCAGGGGACCCTCAGCTCCCTTCAATTACTGGCTCCATGCCTACCAAGGCCTAACTCCTCAGGGCCTGGGCAGGGACCCCCAAGCTCTCTCCAATCACTGGCTCTACCTCTGCCCAGGCCCCAAGCCTCTGGGAAGGAGACTCCCAGCTCCCCCCGATCATGGGCTCCAACCCTGTCTAGGCCCCAACCCTCTGGCTGAGGTTTTGGGCCTGGGCAGGGGACCTCCCAGTTCCTTCTGATCTCTGGCTTCACCCCTGCCAAGGCCTAAAGCCTTGGGGATTGGGCAGGGTTCCCCCATGTCCCTCCAGTTGCCAGCTCCGCCCCTGCCCAGGAGCCCCCTGGCCCAGGCCCTTCCCAGTTTCTCAGCACCCATGCAGGGCCTACCTTGGAGTGACCTGGGTGCTGAGAAAGTTCCCAGGACACAGGTTGATGGGTACCTACATATGCAAATTAACCTCCATCTTTGTTGGGTTATTTTACATATTAACTCTAATTGGCTGTGGGCATATCGATGGTAGAGTCAATTTACATGTTCATCTATTAATAGGTACTAGAGGCCCGGTGCATGAAATTCATGCATGGGGGGTAGGGGGTGTCCCTCAGCCCAGGCTGCACCTTCTCCAATCAGGGACCCCTTGAGGGATGTCCAACTGCCCATTTAGGCCCTATGCTGGTAGGATTGGGCCTAAATGGACAGTCAGACATCCTTGTCACAACCCAGGATTGTTGGCTCCAAACTGCTCGCCTGCTTGCCTCCCTGATTACCCATAATCACTTCTGCCTGCCAGCCTGACTACCCTGCCAGCCTAATTGATATCTAACTGCTCCCCTGCCAGCCTGTTTGCCCCCAACTTCCCTCCTCTGATTGCCTGGTCACCCCTAACTGCCTTCCCCTGCAGGCTTGATCAGCCCCAACTGCCCTCCCTTGCTGGCCTGATTGCCCACAACTGCCCTCCCTTGCAGGCCTGGAACCTCCCAACTGCCCTCCCCTGCTGGCCATCTTGTGTCCACATGGGGGCAGGAACTTTGACCACATGGGGGCAGCCCTCTTGTGTGTTGAAGTGATAGTCAATCTGCGTATTACTCTTTTATTAGATAGGATGAGGCCTGGTGCATGGGTGGGGGCCAGCTGGTTTGCCCTGAAGGATGTCCCAGATCAGGATTGGGGTTCCCTTCGGGTGTGGAACTACCTGGACGAGGGGTCTGTGGTGGTTTGCAGGCTGGCCACGCCCCACAGCAACCCAAGCAGAGGCCCTGGAATCTGGGATTAATTTATGTTCTACAATTGAAACTTTGTAGCCTGGAGTGGAGCCACGCCTTCTGTTCATTCCATGGTGACAGCCATTTCTGTTTAAATTCTATAATTGAAACTTTGTAGCCTAGAGTGGAGGCCTAGGCACTATGGCTACAGAAGCTTGGCTTCCTCCATTACCTGGGCAACCCTAGCCTCTGCTCTCTCCAGCTCCAGGGCTGCCACCATTTCTGTTGGAATATATCTTCTATAATTGAAACTTTGTAGCACTGAGTGTAGGCTGAGGCAGGCAATGGCAGGCAGAAAGCTTGGCTTCCTCTGTTGCCAGGGAAAGCCAAGCCTTCCTCCTGCTCTCAGTAGCAACAGCCATCTTGGTTGGGGTTTATTTGTATAATTTGCTCCTGATTGGCTGATGGGCATGTTTGTGGGCTTGGCTTGATCGGAGGTACGGTCATTTTGCATATTACTCTTTTATTAAATAGGATAATGTATGAATAAGTCAAGAGAAGACAAACTTACTACAACCAAACCTACTTTAGTCTTTCAGAACAAGGGTAGTTTACCAACAGGACATCTACAATTAATACATCATAACAATAGGTAAATTTTAAGGTACATTGAAAAATAAATCAATAAAATGTAATACCTAACTAAAATGAAAGGCAAAACAAATTTTGTAATCTAGGGATAAAATTAAACTGATTTAATGTGACAAAAAAACTAAGTAAAATGAACTGACATATTTAATGAGATACTAGTAACATTCTTCCTAAAGTTAGAAATTAGATAAGAGTACATAATATCCAAAATTATTTCAAAAATTTTATGGGTTCTAATTCATTTAATAAGTTCCATATAAAATAAAAGGTTAAATGTAGCCTGGCCTAGTAGCCTAATCAACCCAAGAAGGAAGAGGTCACTGATTTGATTCCTAGTCAGGGCACATGCCCAGACTGTGGGCTAGATCCACAGTAGGGGGCATGCAGGAGGCTGCCAATCAATGTTCCTCTCATCAATGTTTCTGTCTTTCTAACCCTCTCCCCCCACTCTCTAAAATCAATAAAATACAAAAATAAAATTTAAAAATATTTAAAAGCCCACCATGTAAAAAAATACATAGAAAATTACTTAAAACCCCCACAAAGTGTGCAAGTTCATGTGTTTATGTATATATTAATTATACTTCTATACAAGTTTCAAAACTATAACAATAATGCCTCAATAAATTGACAGTGCTTATTATAAATCTGTATTAAAATTTCTTAAGCCACACTTTTAAAATTTCAAGTCACAAAAAGCCAAACTACAAAAAATGCAAATGTCCAAATAAACAAAAATTACTCAATTTCTTCAATAAAAATTACAGAAGTATAAAATTTTCTTTAGCCATGAAGTCTACTGTTTCAGCAAATGTTACACAAAAGCCTGCAACACAGCTTAATTCAGAATAGATGTCTGCCTAACACTACTTCAAAGTCAGTACAGTACACTGGGCTAATTTTCACCAAAGAAGGCCTAAGTCACAGGACTGAAAAATTCTAGAAACTTGTTAGATTCACAGTATATTAATCAATCAGTTGTTCTAGAATATACCAGAATGTTCTCGAATATTTTAGAATACTTTAGGACGGTCTATAATACTGGTACTGTTTTATTCTGTGCTACCCAATATAATAGTCATTTGCCACGTGTACTACTGAACACTAGAAATGTAGCTAGTGTAAGTAAATACTGAATTTTTAAATTAAATTAATTTACACTTCAATCTAAGTAGCCACACAAATTAAAAGTTGGTCTCATACTTCTTACCATCTTCAAAATACTATAGTCATGAAAAGACATGGGGGAAACTTAAATGCATATTATTACTAAGTGAAAGAAGTCAATCTGAAAAGGCTACATACTGTATGATTCCAACTACATGACATTCAGGAAAAGGAAACACTATGGAGACAGTAAAAAGATAACTGCTTGCCAGTGCTTACCGTGGGAGAGGAATGAATAGGCTGAGCACAGAGGATTTTTAGGGTACTGAAAATACTCAGTTTGATGCCATCATGATAGATACATGTCATTACACAATTATCCAAAGCCATAGAATATGGGCTATAACAATAGAGTGAGCCCTAATGTAAACTATGGAGTTTGGGTGATTATCATAATGTAAACTATGGACTTGAGGTTCATCAATGGTAATCAATATACCACTCTGGTGTGAGATACTGATAATGGGGGAGGCTATGCATGGGTTGGAGTAGAGGTTATAAGGGAAAGATCTGTACATTCCTCTTAATTTTGCTGCAAACCTAAAATCTTAAAAACACATACACAATAGATTCAGAATAAAAATCCGATCTCTGGCAGAAAATGTTCTCCAAATAGCCATGTGCTCCCTTATATTTCCCTATTTCTCAGCTAGATTGAGGCCCTGTGACTTTATCTAGTCAGAGTTCCGAGTGGAAGTGACACATGGCTCTAAGGCTGAGGCAATTAAGACTTAATGTGTCTTAATATCCCTTTCTCCTCTGGGGGCCCCATGTGCCAGACAAAACTAGAAAGATATGAGAAGACATATCACAAAAGAGAAATAAGTCTTCATTATCTTAAGCCTCTGAGATTCCAGAGTTGTTATAACAGCATTGTGTTGCCTAAGCTGACTAATAAATAGTAACAAAGAGAACACTCAAAATTCTTGGCAAAATAAGAATAACAAAGCAGTAGCAGAAGCAAGATTTAAAGAGGTGAGGAACCAGAGACAATAAATTCCATTACCAGTAGCACTGATTTTTGCCCTTTACCCTGCTGGAGAGAGGAGGCATTTTTATAATAATTGTCATTCAGGTTCATAATAGCAGATAATTAGGAATGGTAATCTCCATTCTGTTATCCTACAGTTTACTTGTAAATAAAAGTTTCCCCATAACGAAATACCATCTTGTTTCTTTCCTTCAAAAACCAGTCTTAAACCAATTGTGTTATATAAGTGGAGAGTATAAAACCTGCATTAGCAATGATTCCTCTCGCAGCCTCATGGCCTCATAGTTGTCACTTAGCAACTAATTAACAGGACAAATGTGTACCTTTGATATTGGTGGTAATACGGGAAAGAAACATTTATGGCCACAGCTTATCAGACTTCCTTTTGCTAAAGGTAATTCTTTATTGTGATGACTGCTAAATCCCACCAGTTCTCTGCTCTTCCCCAGCTTAAAAAAATAGTGGCTAGTTGAACACCATTAGCTATGACGCAGAGTCTTTTGCTAAAAAGGTGCATTTGTTTGAAAAAGGAATTTATAGAATGCATATCCTTCCAGATATGTAAGCTGTTCATAGATTTCTTTGCAAGAACATCTCAGGTCTTCTGTCCAGGGATGTCAAGGCATTTTACAGATGTCTACAGCTCTCTCCCTGTCCCTTAGAATACAGGAAAATGTAAATGTTATTTCCTAATATCATGGCCTGATGAAAAGTGCATTCTTTATTCAGATTTACTTAGTTTTTACCTATTGTCTGTCCTTTATTTGTTTCAGGATCCCATCCAGAACCCACATTAATCATCATGTCTCTTCAGATTCCTATGGGCTGTGACAATATCTCATATTTTGTTTATGTATCTTTAACAGTTTTGAGGAGTGCTAGCTGATGTTTTGTAGAAATGTCCCTCAGTTGGTATTTGCCTGATTTTTTTCTTATGATTACACTGGGGTTATGGTTTGGGGAGGAAAGTCACAGAAGTAAAGTGTTATTTCCACCTCATCATATCCAGAGAACATACTATCAACATGATTTGTCATTGCTGTTCACCTTGATCACCTGGCTGAGATAATGTTTGTCAGGTTACTCTCCCCTCCCCCATGCTATAGTCTTTGGGAAAAAAGTCACTCCTTATGTATGGGGAATTATACTCCACTTCCTTGAGAGTCAAATATCTGTATCACTCAGAGGATATACCATTCCCCAGGGGCATCCCACAGTCAATAAAGGATGATAGAACAACTTCTTGGGGCATTCTGTGCCCCAGAGGACCCCATGGATCATGCTAAGACCAGACTTTACCTAATGCTGTGTCTTTGCTCAGCCTTTTCCCCATTCCTTATCCTACTGCTCTTTACTCCTTCACAGGTTTTTCCTCAGAGCAGCCCCTCAGTAAACCAAATGTACATGAATCCATAATTAGACTTGACCTCAGGAAACCAAACCTAAGGCAGCTGGCACATAGGAGTGGTCCTGGGGGAAATGAGAGGCTGTGTTGAATCTTTTGTAGGCTGGTGTGCAATAGAGATTTCCCTCATTAGAGCTCTGCGGAGCACTCATCATCCCTGAGGTGTGGGCACAATGCAATTGCAAAGTTTTACCTGCGATGAACTGGAGCAGGCTACAGGTAGAAGGGGAGACAACCTCATACAGAATCTCTAACATTTGACATGTAAGTGGTTGAGGGGAGATATAATTTGAAGGACTCTGGAATTGAGTGGTTATTGTTAAAAAAAGAAAAGAAAAAGAAAGTTTGATTGATGCTCTGAGGAGAGAGAATGGCAGAAAGAAAATAAATTTTCAAATTCCAGGAAAAAATAACCTGCGATGTAAGAGCATGCATGCATCCCTAGAATTCCCATCTTGTCCCTTAATGCTCTATGAAGTTATGGCATAACTTCCTCAAATGTTCTTCTGGCCTATATATGATATCAACATTTCTAGCTATTCAGCCAAACAGGTTAAAACAGAAAATCAGTCAAATTGGTTATTTTAGCCTTAGGGACCTAAGCAAAGAAGAGAATGAGGAATCTTAGACTTAGGTTTTATCAGAGAGAGAGTTTCTCTGTCATAGGCTTATAGCTTTTTCCCAATTCAATTAATTGGAATTTTACAGAAAAGCAAATGCTGTAAAATAAAAGACTCAAACATCTGGGACCTCAAGCCCAGTCAGTAGAAACACTAATATGATGCAATCACAGCTGTGGATGGGATTTTTAAGAGCCTTTATTTCCAAGAACCACTGCTCAGAGAGAATGGGGCTTCTTTTCACAGTTGATACACAAGGCAAGTTTAGATGATGATTTTTCTTAGAAGGAAGTTTAGTGAGGCAACTACAATGCATTCATTCCACTGAAATATATTAACTTAGTATCTCTTTGTGGCCAGCCATGGTGTTAGGGCATAAATGGTGAGAAAGATATCATGTCTATCCCCACAGAGATTAAGGTCTAACTGCACTTCAGAAATTCCTTGGCCCAGCAGGAGACAGTCATGGAGAGAAGGTGACCCTGATAGGACTTGTGACCTTCAGTCAAGGGGCACAGCCTGAATGAGGCACCTTCACCCTCTGCCCTCCCTTGTAGAGGACAATCTAACCAGAAGCCAAAGGCCAAGCAGCACTATTGCTCATACAGATGAGCCACTGGGGGTACTGAGCAAGGAAAGGGAGCAGAGTGGACCTGGAGGGACAATAAAAGGTACTCAGTGCACAGTCATGACCCAGGGATGATCAATAACTATTATCTCAGCTTACCACTCCCCTCTGGCTGGCCCAACACAGCTTCTAGAATACTCTCATGGTGTCACCTATCATATTTTTTCTTTGATTAAATTCTAAATCAAATAACGTACTCTATATAAGTGGTTCTTATCTTCCCATGTAAGAAGTTTTTGTCTTCCTCTATAAGCCTTTAAATGTAATGCTCACTCCCCTTCTCTTTCTATGTGACTTCTTTCTTTGGAGCAAATTGAGAACTTTGGAATTTCTAAAAGATCATATTTAGCCTTCTGATATGAAAATATTGATGCAGATAAAACCTGTAAGATCCCAATTTAACTGCCAATTTCTGTTCAGAGCCACTTTCAAATGAGAGCTCTTGAGATTACTGAAGAAAAGGCCATCTTAAAATGGTAAATATATGCCTAAAGGATATAATGTATAATCAGAATTATTACTATTAGACACTTACTGGACACCACCAAAGAAAAGAGTTTTATAGCAAAAATGACCTTGAAAGCAATGCAGCCTAATACTGAGGAGGATGTTGTGGGCAATATGATGCCAATATAAACAAAAACAGTAACACTGGTACATAACATTTTTAAGTGCCTACTATGTATTTGACAGTGTCTTAGTGACACTATACTCAGCCCTTATACATACTAATTTCATACAATATTCTATTGATCTGATAATCATTTTATACACATCATTTAATAGTCAAATTGATATTACCGAATTTTTATTTTATAAATTTTAGCTCAATCAATACTTAAATTGGCATTATTCAAGCATATATTACTATATACATTGTAGACATTTACTCTGATTTAATACTCAGATATTATTTCAGCATTTTCATATGTATTATTTTGTGCATATTTATACATTTAATCTAATTTAACACTGAAATTGATATTATCACTCTAGCTTTACAGCACAGGGAGTGTGGGAATTATCACTCAGAACCACAAAGTTGGTAAGGGCTGGGGCCAGGCTGAAATGTAGGCCCGCCAGGCTCCTCTACAAGTAAAGTGCCTCCCGCAAAGGTGAGAGCTGATGTGTGGGAAGTGCTCCTCCTGGCCAGGCCACTGCGCTATTTTTGTGTGCACTTTTTGCATTTGATCTTCACAATAACCCTGTGAGATAGGTTCTATTTTCAACCTTTCTTACGCAGGATTCAAAAATGGCATCCAGACAAGTGGTAGTAATTAAGGGAGACTTGTATTACCTAGATATCTGCTCAGAAACCAGCTAAAAAGAAAGGGCCTGGAGGGTTTCTACACTGGGGACTGTTTTATCCTTTCAGTGCTGGTGAAGCACTGAGCTGACCTGTGACTGAGGGCGTACCCTGGTTAAGGAAGAAAGATGAGTTAGTGATGATGAGGTGGCAGAGGTCACAGGAAAGTAAAATCTGTTTTCCTGAGGTTCTTAATCATACAGAAAGAGAAAAACTAGCACGGCAGGTACAAACCGTGAATTCTTAGAAACAGGATTTTTAGAAACTTGGTAATCAGAGTTCTGTGGTTGTGAGAGAAATGACTCTGGCTACATGAGCAAATAACAATAACTGCAAAGAAGATAAAGGTATAGCTGTCTGCTTTAACAGAGAAAACGTGGGCATGAGTTTTATATGCTAAATAGCTACATGACTTAAAAAGCATGGAAGATTCTAGTAAGACTAACGAGAGCATCCAAATTGCTCCATAAGAAAGAAAAGGAGAAAAGCTACCAAGGTGGCACTGTGGCCCTCAGAAGGCACTGAGTCTTAAAAGGCCCAGAAACAAAGGCAGAGCATGTGATCAGAGAGAGACAAAGATGGTACAGCCACACTGACCCAGAGGAACACTTTGGGGAAGAGGGTAAATCCCAGAATTAACATAGAAAACAGCCAAAGAGTGAAGGACAAGGATGCACATTTCCTGGTAGCACCAAGAGCAGAACTAGCTATGGTAGCATTCCTTAACCTTGGTAGTTATGAGTTTGGATTCTTGAGTCTGATGGAGTTAAGTTGGAATCTTGGTTCAGTAAACTAACCTAGAGACCTGAGGCATGCCCAAGATGTCCATGGCGCTAATGTTCTTGTTTCCTTCAAGTCTTTGTTTACACCATAACCTTCTCAATGAGGCCACCCTTAACCATTCTATTTAAATCAATACCACTTCACCAATCTATTTTCCCCTGTTCTATTCTTTCTTTTTCTGTAGGACTTACCATCTTTTATCATACTAAACAAGTCTGTTATTATGTATAATGTATTAGTTATTGTCCATCCCAATTCATATCCACTGGGACAAGGGTGTTTATTGATTTTATCCAAAGATGTATCCCACATTATAGTGCTTAATAAGTACTTATTGAATAAATGAAGTTCCTTAATCTCTCTGTCTCATCTGTAAAATGGAGACAATGTTCACTGTTTTTGATGAAGATTAAAATGTGATAATGCAGGCAAAAAACATCCAGCATGGTCCCTGGCAAAAATCCTCAGTATATGTAGGCAATCATAGTGGTTTTTATAGCCATTAATTTTTCTCATTTGATCCTTATATTAACTCTGAAAAATATCTTGCAGATTAAAAAAGTGTGATTCATAGAGATAAAGCCAATTGTTGGATTAATCTAGAATCACAGAGGTCTCATCGGTGGGAATGGTATAAAGAGAAGGCTAGACAGGCAAAGGGATTCATTCACCATTTTATTCAAGTCTTTTCCAGCCAAGGATGGTTAGCCCAGACTCACTACCACAGGGATAGAATTCCAAAAACAGTGCTCAGATATATGTTCAGTCAACATTTTACTTCCTAATCCGTGACCATTAGAAATTATCTTGGTTCACTAGGAGGTATTTGTACTACATAACTGCATTTCCTGCCTTGATGATGTTACTATGACAATAGAGAAAAGCTAGGCAAAACACAATGCATCAATTCCAATAGGGAACATACAAAACCCCCTTTTAAACCTCTGCATTATATAGTGAAATGTGGGTTCACTTGTTGATTTATCAAAGATCAGCAAACTTTTCCTGTAAATGGCCAGATAATATTTTAAACTTTGAAATAGTCTCTGTCATAACTACTCATTTTCACCTTTATAGTGTAAAAGGAGCCATAAACAAATGAGTATGGCTATGTTCCAATAAAAGTTTATTGAGTCCTGGCCAGGTGGCTCAGTTGGTTGGAACATTATCCTGTATACCAAAAGGTTTGGGCTCAATTTCCAGTGAGAGCACAAACCTAGGTTATGGGTTCAATTCCCGGTTGAGGCACATGTAGGGGGCAACTGATTGATGCTTCTGTCTGTCTCCCTCTCTCCCTCTCTCTAAATATCAAAAAAAATATATCCTCAAGTGAGGATTTAAAAATGTTTTATTGTCTAACCTGTCTTGCTCAGTGATTGAGCCTCAACCTATGTACCAGGAGGTCACAGTCAGGCCACTAGCTTGGGTTGCAGGGTGGATCCCTAGTAGGGGGTGTGCAGGAGGCAATTGACCAATGATTCTCCCTCATCATTGATGTTTCTATCTCTCCCTCCCCCTTTCTCTCTGAAGTCAATAAAAGATATATAAAAATAAAATAAAATATTTATTTATGAAAACATGCTTTAGGTTGAATTTGGCCCATGGGCTATAGTTTGCCAACCACTGACCTAGATGGTTGAATGACTGTACCCCTAAGTGTGCCATGGACTGAACTGACAAAAAGTCTCTATTGCAGTTATATAAGAATAGGTTGACTACATTTATGAGTAATACAAAGGTAAGAGAAATCTCTAACATAATAGAGGACAAACTCAGGACATAAAATTAGGCCTCCTCACACTCTGGCCTCCCTCCTGCCCACCCTCTCAACTCCACTTCTATCTGCTCTCCCAGATTCAGAGTTTGTCCTGCCCACCCTCAATAGTTTTTTTTAAAGACCTAAAATTAGGCTGAGAAGCTAAATGATAAGCCCTGATGTAATATAACTTAATGCCTAAAAGGATATTGCTCTTTGATTAACAAAACATCATCAACAATGAAACTAGCTACATTCTACCAACACAATGAAAGGAAAACTGTATTTGGCAGTCATTGCTCCAAAATAATCTGGGTTGACCATATGCTTTACTCATCATTCATTTATTTATTGGTTGGTTCCCTCATTTATTCACTTGTTTAGTTTTCAGCAACAAGCTCCAACTGTTTGCTAAGGTCTATGCATAGGGCTGAAGTGTATTTGATGATAAATAAAATAGTCTCAGTCCTTAAGGACACACAATATAATATATTGAACAAAAATATCCTTTTATCTACTCATTCATTCATTTATTCCTTTGTTTTTCAACAACTAAATATTGCAGCCAACAATGTAGCAAGGCCAGGTCAGGGTTTGAGGATGACAAAGGCAAATGAAACTTAATCTTTGCCTTTGAGGAACCTTGAATAATTTTGAAGACATACTATGTAAACAGATTAATTATAATACAAAATGGTTTATGACATTTCATAAATATGATCAGAGAGAATGAAACAGCTAATTCACCCTACAGTATTCCATGAAACCCTAACATGTAAGCTGTTTCTAGAAAGTGGATTAGGAGTTTTCCATCAGATGTGGATATATTCTTTAATGTCTGAGGGACTTTTGTGCCTGGTTACAAACAACCACAAATATGTGTACTTTGCTTAATGTTCCATTTGCTAACATCTATTCGATCATAAAGCAAAATTTTCAAAACAACTCTTTTGATAATGTAAATGTTGCTTACAAACTTGACTAACATCCCTTAAAGGAATTAAACTGCAATTACAATTGTAGACTCTTAGCTAAGTTTTCTACAGAGACATTTCCTGATCAATGTTTGAGTATGCATATGTTTGAGAGCTGTAAGGATGTGGGGGTGGGGGTGGATTGAGAATCAGTCCAGGTAAGGAAAGTCAGCCCAGAGAGTTATGTTATCAACCAGCTACCACAGCGAGTGACTGAAACTTATTCTTTCAAGAAAGCTCTGGTAAGTGATGTAAAACCATGCCTCAAAATTATTCAGGCAAAGGGGAAAGGAACTGAGGTATCTATATTCCCATACCTGTCAATCATTGGATAGGGGCTATCGCAGAGTAGTGATGGAGGTAGTGAATCCAAGGCACCTGCAGTCTACCTTGGATGTCTATGCTGTGCACATGTGCAGGTGGGTTCTGGAAGCCTGTAGACAGCCCCCTGGCAAAGATGTAGTGCAGGCTGGCTGGCATTGAGCTGGAGTTCATGGAGAGGGGGATCTCAGGGCACAGGGGTGAAACACCAGCAGCAGCTGCTACATACACAATATATGAGTCTTGAAAAATTGAGACACTTTCAAGAGCAGACAAAACACAGAGACATAAAATGCTTACAAATATACTAAAGACAGCAACACCAAACATCCCATTCATTGCTTCATTACCTTTGTTCTTGTACTTCTAACTTTTTGGGGCTATTGCTGTGCAGTTTTTTTATTCTTCTAGGGTTTTCACTGTAACATTCAGATAGCTTTCCTGGTTGCAGTTATTACACCATGTTTAAAGTAAACGGTACGTTCTCAGACCAGCTGAAGTTAAATATTTTAAGGTAATGTGAGCCTGCTCATAGGCCGAGTAATGTGTATTCAATACATACTAAAGATATAGCTTTTCGGATTCACAAATTTGCATAGATTTTATTTTTAACAACTTCAGGACCTCTCCATAAGTTTTTAAAATCTTGTTTAACCAACATTATACCTCTTTACCTTATATGCTCTCATTTTAATTTACTGATCTTGTCTGTCAGAATTATTAAAAATGTATAAACTTCTGTTTCTATTTTGTTATAATCTCTCAGTTCCTTGAGATTTTATCACATAGGAGTTAAGCAACTGAATCTGTGTACTTACCATGCTATGCAGGGATTTGGGGCTAATTAATCATTTTGGAATATTGGGCTGAACCCTCTTCTATTTGGCCATTATTCATGACCATCAGTGTTGATAATGTCCTGCCTGAACTTTGAACATAATCTGCTTTGGATATTTTTGGAACACTTGTCTTGCTGCTTCTTTCTTAATTACTTGGGAAAAAAAAGTGTAGATTTCCATTTAAAATACAAATATTTGATTGAAGGATATAAAAATGTTTGTGTATGTGAGAAATTTCATAGCTTTGTGATAAGGACACAGACCTTGGAGACAAATGGCCTGGGTTTAAATTCAAGGTCACCTACTCAATAGCTGAGTGACCTTGGAGGGTTTATTTCACCTCTCAGGGCCTCTATCTCCTCATTTGTAAAATAAGACTAATAAAACCTTCTTGGTTGTTGTGAGTATAGCATAGTAGACATATGGTACTTTATATATTACCTGGCATATAGTAAACCCTAGGTAAACATTTGCTATTATTACTATTACTATAAGGATTTTGAAGCACCAATTCTCCCCTATTTTTAAAAATAAACTCCAAGAATTAACTTTTTTGAACCTCAGTTCCGCTGGCAGTGAATTAAGACTAATATAAATTTGCTCTTGGATATTTTCTTTAGAACTACTCTCTATCCAATTGCACTCTGCTCTCTGCCTGGTAGACCCACCTATGTGGACTATACCAGTGGTTCTCAACAGGGATGATTTTGCCCCCACAAGAGACATTTGAAAATATGAAGACTATTTGGGCATCACAGCCAAAGAAGCTGCTATTGGCATCTAGTGAGTAGATGCCAGGAATGCTATTAAACATCCTACTGTGCATAGAATTCCTAACAACAAAGAACTATACAACCCCAAGTATCAATAGTACAGAGGTTGAGAAACCCTGGACTATACTAACAGGCTCTCTGACTCTCTGGTTTCTGGCTGGTGTCAGCCAATGGGGAATCCTATCAGGAATCAGGAGAGGAAAGAGTGGGAAGTCAGGCTGTTCATCACCTTTGCTTGACTCCAAGGGGTTGCCTTAGGCCTGCAGTGTCCCTCCTCTGCAAGTCCCTGTACTACTCAAGGTAGGCTTTTCTTCTGGGATTAAACAATCGCTACCTATGCTCAGGTCCTTGGCCTAAGGGTGGTAACAACTCTGCTGCTACTTGTCCCAGGGTACCACACTTCCTTTTGAGGTTTCTTTATATCTTACTGCACCTTTGTAAATAGTACCCTTTCAAATAAACCCTCTTCAAATTATCCTAATTTGATTATCTGTTTTATTTTGGGATTCTGAATGATATCAGTAACAACCTCAGACTGTTACAAGGTTCCAAAAGATAATAGAAACATTTGGCACAGTGCCAGGCTTCTTGTGAAGGTATAATATATCTCAGCTTTTTAGTAACAGATTCCACTTTGGGCATTGCTGTTACTCTGGGTACTATGAACAGATAATCCTTCCTTCACATGAGACCCCTGAAATTTTTCTCCCTTTTTAATTTGCAACATACTTGGATCTTAAGAGTAGATCAATTTTCTTATAGCTATGCTCCAGTGTCTAGAGATTGCTGTTTTGCTGCAGAGCTCAAATATGGCATTAAAATATGTGTTGAGTTAAAAAAAAACTTTGCAGAAATTCCAGGCCTGTCTCTGCTCTCAGAATATAAGACATATGTGCATCCCTATCAGATAAATTTGAAACAATATCCATGATGGCCTTTTTCTCTCCAGGTTTTCTGACTTAGTAGTAAGAATGGATGAGCCCAATTTTTATTCCTGGTGGCACAAGGAGAAAGGTGGAGCACAGACTCTGCAGATATGGTTGGATGAGATTCAAACAAGGCAACGGAAATGCCATGCCCCTTCCCAAGACAGCAGGAGGCCTTGGGCAGCTTCACTGTAGGTAAAACACAAGACCAGAATCCAGCCACAGAGCGAGTTTGAGGATCTGTAGGATAACGCATTCATTGGGGCAATGAATGCTGGAGTAACATATCCATTCATTCATTCCAATATACATTGGTATTTGAGAGAAATCCTGACTTTTTCAATAAGGCTCCTCCAGTACATAGGGCAATAATAATTATAGGTAATGTTTACTTTTCATCAATTGTCTAATCCGGATATTTCAAAAGCTCTATGAGATGGGTGTTCCTACTGGCCCATTTTAAGAATGAGGAAACTGAGACTTGGAGAAAGTCTTGAGCCCAAGCTGCATGGTGCTGAACTCGGATTGACATGCAGACAGATAGATTCTATAGTCAGATATACAAGCCTAAGCATAGGGAAGTGACCTTGGCTTGCTGACTCTCTGTCCTCTACAATATTGGGGTTGTGGTGCCCACCTCCTTGCCTGATCCATGCCCAATGCTAAGGACTAGGAATGAGCACTATTATTAAGGAGTAATGAACTCTGAGTCAAGCATTCCTAAATTTCAATCTTGTTCTGCCTATAAGTAGATAAGACACCCCCCCCCCCCCAATAAATAGTTTAACCTGCCTGGGCTCAGGTTTTTCATATGATAAAGTGAAGGATAATGATGCCTCCTGTATAGGACTGTGTTGAGAATTCAACAACAAATGCAGAGGTCTGCAAAGTGGAGTGTGCATATGCCAAGGTATGGTGCAAAAAGAACATATCAGAATTTTAATATCTAACTTATTTAATTCACCTTAAAACATAAAAGAAAATTAAGCTTCAGTCATATTTAATGTATGTATAGATGCATGACACCATTTTAGATCTGTATGTAAGATCATTTCTCTCTTCTTCAATGCAGAATAGCTGGTAACACACCCACATTTCATTCATTCATTTCTTTTTGGTAAATTACCTTGTTTCTCATTTTATGTGTGCCCACGTAGATAGCCTTTGGTATTATAATAGCTAGTTTTTAAGCTGACAAGCTCACAGAATAAAAGATTTAAAAAAAAACATTCCCACTAAGAACCTATTTTTAAAATACTAAAAAATTAAATATAAGTGAACAACCAGAAAATGGCAGAGCTCACCTTTCATCCCCTTCTATTAGGTTCTTCATGAGCCACCCCACAAGGTAAAGGAAATAATGACATAATGTGAGCTGATCAAATGCTACCCCAACCCAACCAAAGGAAATCATCTTAAGATAGTTTAAAATGTGAATTTATAGCCACTATTATTAATGAAAAAAGTTTCTCTATGTGTAACTTGTACCTAGAGATAGTAGCCAATGATGGTGCAAAACCAACAAAATTAAAAAGACATTAAATGTTATTTATTCTAAATTAATTTCATCTTTTTAGAATTTCTTGTTTGGTGTATATGTTATAAGGAACTCAAAAAGCACCATTTGCCAATAGTAAGTAAATAATCAAATGTAATTATTTGGTGATATGTGCTTAAAATAATTTTTGTTTGTGAAGCATACAATTTAAAAATCATGCCATAGCCAGGTAGCTTAGTTGGTTTGAGCACTGTCCTGTACAAAAGGTTGTGTGTTCAATCCCAGTAAGGGCATATACTTACATCACAAGTTAAATGCCTAGTTAGGCATGTATGGGAGGTCAATGTTTCTCTCATATCTCGCTCTCTTTCTCTCTCTCTCTCTTTCTCTCCCTCCCTCTCTCTAAAAACAATAAAAAAACATATCCTTGGGTAAGGCTTAAAAAATTACAATTACATAAAAATCTGGAGACCCCCTCCTATCTAATAAAAGAGTGATATGCAAATTGACCACACCTTCACTACACTCACCAGCCACGCCCACCAGCCAATCTGGAGAAAGTATGCAAATTAACCATACCAAGATGGCTGCAGCCATGGAGAGAGCAAGAGGGAGGCTTTGCTTTCCCCAGCAATGCAGGAAGCCAAGCTTTCTGCACACTCTGGCTGGCCCAGGCCTCCACTCAATGATACAAAGTTTCAATTATAGAAGATAATTAAATTCCGACAAAAATTACAGCAGCCACAGAGCTTGAAAGAACAGGAGGCTTGGTTGACCCCAGTGATGGAGGAAGCCAAGCTTTCTGCAGCCCTGGCCTGGCTTGGCCTCTGCTTAAGACTACAAAGTTTCAATTATAGAAGATAAGTAAATCCCAACAGAAATGGCTGTGGCCACAGAGCAAGCAGGAGGCTTGGCTCTGCTCCAGGCTACAAAGTTAAAATTGTAGAAGAAAAATAAATCCCAGATACCAGGACCTCTGCTTGGGTTGCCGGGGGGTGTGGCCAGCCTGCAAACCACCACAGGCCCCTCACCAAGGCCCCCCCACACACCAAAGGACCCTCCACCCTGATCCGGGACACCCTACAGGGCAAACCAACTGGCCCCCACCCATGAACCAGGCCTCTCTCCTATCTAATAATAGAGTAATATGCAGATTGACCATCACTCCAATACACAAGATGGCTGCCCTCATGTGATCAAAGATCTTGCCCCCATGTGAACACAAGATGGCCACCACAAGATAGCTAGCAGGGAAGGGCAGTTGGAAGGTTCCAGGCCTTCAAGGAAGGGCAGTTGGGGGTGATTAAGCCTGCAGGGGAGGGCAGTTAGGGGTAACAAGGCTGAGAGAGGAGGGAAGTTGTAGGTGACTGAGCCTGCAGGGAAAGGCAGAAGGGCAGTTGAGGGGAACCCAGGCCTGCAGGGTAGAGCAGTTAGGGGCAAACAGGCTGGCAGGGGAGCAGTTAGATATCAAACAGGCTGGCAGGGGAGTGGTCGGGGGTAATCAGACTGGTAGGCAGAAGCAATTAGGTACAATCAGGAAGGCAAGCAGGCGAGCAGTTGAAAGCCAGCAGTCCTGGAATCGGGCCTAAACAGGCAGTCAGACATCTCTCGGGGGGTCCCAGATTGGAGAGGGTGCAGGCTGGGCTGAGTGAGGGACACTCCCCAGCCCTCATGTACAAATTTTTGCACCAGGTCTCTAGTGTATATAATAAATCTCTAGTGTATATAATAAAGTAGTTGACTCAAAGACTACCATGCAGTGCATGCTGAATGAAAAGCAACTGTTACTATTTCCCATGTATTGAGAACTTACTGCATATAATTATTTTTTTCACATGTCTTAAAACCCCTTTATATTGAAAATTTCAAACACCCAAAATGTAAAGAGAATAGTTTTATGAACCCATATGTATCCAGCTTCAACAATTACCATTTTGCCAAGCCTATTTTATCTCTTTCCCCACTTTTCTGGACTATATTAGAGCAAATCTATTTCATTTCAATTTCAAATAATTTTCTCTGAACCTCTAACTGATAAGGACTTTTTGTTTAACCACCTTGCCATTATCATACACAAAACAATTATCAGTAATTTATTTAATACCATGAATCATGCTATTATTATTATTATTTTATTTTCATTATCATTACTTTGAAAATGAAAATATAATTGGATACCTCTAACATCACTCCATCTCCTCATGGCCATGTCCAGACTCCTCATGGAGACCAAAATGACCTGCCCTGCTGCCCCTCTCTTCTTTGCCCACCACACTGTCAGCACAGGCACACTTCTCGCAGTTCCTTAACCAGCCCGCTCAGTCCCGCTCTGCTCAAAGCCCTTGAATCTGCTCACTCCTCTCCCTGCTCTCCCCACATTGGCACCTCTCAACCTTTGGGTCTCATCTCTAAGGTCAACTCTGCAGTAGGATCCCAGTTACTGCTTTGCTCTCCTACTAAATAAGGTTCATATGTTTCATCACAAAGTTTAGGTTTGTTCCTGGCTTATTGCCTGTTTCCTTCATTTGACTGAGGAGAACCTGGTATGTATTAGTCATCAGCATTTTCCTGGAGTTGAGCTAAGTGCTGAGAAGAAAAATAGTATCATGGGAAGACTGAAAAAGGACACCATAATCTCGCCCCCATCTTCCATTTAATTCCTGTGTCTCAGCACTCGCTCTTTCTGCTCCAACTATCAAGTTCTTTCACTTCCCTCTCAAGCCAACACCTGTTCTTTCACATCACATCTTACCTAGCCTTCAAGTTTAGATTAGTGAGACCTCCTTTGGGAAGCCCAGACTGTTTCTGTTCTTGCTTTCTGTGCTCACCTCCATCACTGAGTTTATCATTATCATCCTTGTATCTTTCTCACCATCACCATACCATGCTCCTTGAGAACTGTGATGGTTAAATTTATATGTATTACTAAGATACTTATTTCTGAATGTATTTGTATAGGTGTCTCCAAAAGAAATTAGCACTTAAATCAATAGGCTAATAAAAATAATCTGCCCTCATCAATGCAAGGGGGCATCATCCATTCTACTGAGGACAAAAAGTCAGAGGAAGGGCAAATTTACTCTCTCTTCTTATATGGGAACACCCATCTTCTCCTGCCTTGGACATAATCTCCCCTGGTTTGTACTGGAACTATACTACCAGCATTCCATAGCCTCTGATTCACAGATGGCAGATCATGGGATTTCTCAGCCTCCATAACTGTCTAAGCTAATTACTAATAATAAATCTCTTTTGTGTATATCCATAGATATCCCATTGGCTCTGTTCCTCTGAAGAACCCTGACTAATACAAGAACCAAAATCCTGTCTGCTTATATCTGTAATCATGCACAATGCCTGGTGCTCAGTGCCTGGAACATTTCCATAAAGTTTCAGGCCTGGATTAATGACTCAGCCGGGGATGGGAAGCCTAATGGGTCAGGAAGTGGAGAACAAGTAATGTAATGAAGATAAGTGGGGCCCAAGGATATAACAGGATGTCACAGAGAAAAAGTCTGAATCATTGGATGAGATCTAAAACCCTGAACAAGTGAAAGAGACCCAAGTTTCCATTTAAGGAGGTGCCAAGTCTGATTTTAGGGTGATGGGTGAATAAATGAAAGGATAAATGAATTCATGGCTGTTGAAGGAAAAATAGAGATGTAAACTGAATGTGAGTCTCCGGGGCAGAAAATGAGTTGTTTCCTCACTATCCCTCAGAACTACCTAAAGCAATGGTTCTCAACCTTTCTAATGCTGTCACCTCATGTTGTGGTAACCCACAACAATAAAATTATTTTTGTTGCTACTTCATAACTGTAATTTTGCTACTGTTATGAATCATAAAGTAAATATCTGTGTTTTCTGATGGTCTTAGGCGACCCTGCTAGCAGTTCTCAACCTACACCTAAGGAACTGTATTAAAGGGTCACGGCATTAGAAAGGTTGAGAACCACTGACCTAAAGGAAAAGACCCAATCCCACCAGCCCTATGACAAACAATACCAGGCTTGTCTCATTTTACTTGCTTTCCAATGCCCAATAGAGCCTGGCATCTAATAGGTCTCAATAAATCATTGTGGATTTTACTAACTTGAATTCATATTCTCAACACTCTTGATGTCTTCAGTGAAATTTCTATATTAGTTCAATCTCTAAGGGTTTTTTTTAACCCCTATTTTTAAGATTGTTGAATCAATTCCAACTTATCAATCATGGTGAGATTTGTCATTGGAGCATCTGCTTACTAACATGAGTGTATTTTCATTTTGTGGAGCTATTTTTACTAGCTTGACATACTAATACATGGTGGGCCATCTCCAGATGATGACATTGTCATAAATGGGGCACAGTGTCATGGGAGCTACTGCTTGATTGCCTGTGGAAAAAAGAAAAGGTTCTAAATACATACAGATTTTGCAAATTCTGCATTAAACAGAGAGTTCTTCAATGCAGAATTACTTAGAGCCTTTGTTTTGCTAATGTAAATTTGTGATTCCCCTAAGATGGTACTCCCCAAATTCTTTATCGATTAAAATCCATTTTAGGTGTTTGATGGAACACTTTTTCACCACCCAGAGGTTGCCTGTTCCAAGAATATAGTTATAGAAATGTTATTCTCAAGAATACCAAATTAAGATGACTTTTGCATTTTCTTAACCCCTTAGTTGGCTGAAATGACTGGTCTATCATAACAGAGGAAGGTCCAAACTCATTCACACGCCCCCATCTTCTCCTCTTAAGACCAACAGTGCCAGGCAAAAGATATTGGTCTTGCTGTGAGCTTAATTTGGTACAAGTCTCAGCTCTGCCACTTACCAGCTGTGTAATATTCTGCAGGTTAATTAACTCTCCACCTTCTGTTTCCTCATCCATGAAAAGAAGACCAATGACATTGAAGAGGGACTACGTAATCCTGATGGTGGCAGAGGTCTTTCAAAGAGCAAGGCAAGGTCTGATATGTAGGTGATATTTCATTCATGGAGTGTCAGACACTAATAGAGAATGTGTGGCTGAAGCTATAAACAAAGACAAAAGTCCCTGCCTTTTAGAGATGCTAATCCAGCAAAGGAAGATAGAAACTCCCCTAGAGTTCAATTACCTATGCGGTTCCAAGTGGCAATCAGGGTGGAGATCAGAACTCTAGGGCAACAGCAGGTGCCATTCATGGAAAGTCTGTTGCCATGTTCTTGATGAAAGGTGAGGAAGCTGTGAGTTGTCCTGTTACTGAGACCTACCTGAACACTGCTTCTGCACTGTGGGTGCAGCGTACCCAACAGGAAAGGGTGCCCAACCTCTCCTCCTCTCCACTGTGGTGGAAGCACATAGCAGCCTCATTTTAAAGTGCCTGTGGACCCATGTGTCAGGCAGCCTCATGGTGAGCACCAAAGACAAAAAATGAAACCAGTCATGTCAAACCCATCTCTTCATCTGAATTATACAATGAGGTTTCATGCTGAAGACTGATGCCATGGACACATGTGAGTGACACAGCCAGGCCTGGCTCCCTATTCATTCTGAAGAGACTCATACAACTTTTTTAAAATTGCCTCGGTGAGCAGTTGCTTAGTTTTGTGCTTCTGTTTCCCAATGATGGAGCCAACTGGTCCATTGAGCTGCCTGCATCTTCTCTATCACCTGCCTTGCTGAGAGATGGAGCTAATCTCTAATTGTGCTTGCTTTTCTTCCTCTGCTTGTGTTCCTCCCACTGCATATCTCTCACAGGCATTAAGCATTTAATTGTGCATGTCACAATTTATGTTCCTGGGGCTTACACAAGGGCTGCCAGCTCTAGCTTCTCCACTCTGCTAACTGAACACACACCGACTCCTATCCTGCCCACTTCACGAACCATGGTTCAAGTTCTTGTAATTATGTCATGTTTCAGACTTGAGAGGAAGATACTAGTGAGCTCAAGAAGATGGTGAAATATTTAGTTTGTACCAAATGAAGAATACAACTGTGTGCACTTCCTTTGTACATCAATTAGCAACATATGGTGAGAGCCAAACGCACTAATAGAGTTATAAAGAAATATAAGGGTTAGGGAAGAGTGCCACTTCCTCATAGACTGAGGCAGGAACACATGCTGCTACATTGCAATTCCCTAAACAGATTGTCTGAACACCTGCCGATGTTCAAGAACCCTTCTACTTTTAAGTACTCTCCTTCATATCTCTTTCAACAAGATTGTCTTAGTGCAGGAGAGGTTTTGTGTTTAGGTTGGAGAGGCTATGTGACAAACAAGCTTCAGCTCACATGCCAATCCCAAGGGGGCTTCCTGGAATGCTGTGTTGAGAAGGATTCTGAGGCTGCACTTGGATTCAATTGGAATGAAGACTGATTAATTAGTATGTTTACCTTAAGTAGGGCCTTATGTTTGTGTGCATGCATTTGCCATTTCTGCTAGTGAAAAGGGCCTTAACTAAGGAACTGAAGACCCTGTGGTCTTGAGGAAGTCATTCACTGACCTCAGCCTCAATTTCCTGATCTATAAAGTCAGGATGGTGATGATATTTCCCTTACAGGGTCATGGTGAAGATCAAATCCAATGAAGTATGCAAAACTGCTTTGGGAACCATAATGCATTATACAAACATGAGATAATGTAATTGCAAAAATATTTACATTCAACTGTGTGTGTGTGTGTGTGGATGTGTGTGTGTGTTTGTGTGTGTGTGTGTGTGTGTGCGCGCGCGCACGCGCGTGTACGTTTGCTTTTCTAATTCTCTAGGGAAGGGTTTTCTACCTTGGCACTGTTAATATTTTTCATGGGATTATTCTTTGTGATGCAGGCTGCTCTGTGCATTATAGGATGTTTGCAGCATTCCTGGCCTCAACCCACTAGATGGGATGCCAGTAGCAGCCCCATCCCCTAAATCAAAATGCCCATCAAAATGTCTCAGACATTGCCAAATATCTGCTGAGGACAAAATTGCTTCTGGTGGAGAACCACTGGTCTAGGTCAGTAGTCTTCCTTTCTGGCGGCGCATCAGACTCACTGGGGAGCTTTTAAAACTGTATCAGTACTGTGCTCTCTTCAGCAGCACATATACTAAATTTCAAATGCAAGAAATGAACAAATAAACTTAGTTTTGGTTTCTTTTAAAAAGGAAAAAATAAAACCCACTATCAATGCCAGACTCCAAGTCCAAACTTGGAGCTTTTTATTTAATTGGTCAGGAGTAGATAGTTCACCAGAGTCTAATACTCCCACCCCACTCTGTCCCTCCCCGCTTTGTGAGTGACTCTAATAAACATTCCAGAGTTGAGAGATTTCACAAAGATGTATGGAATCCTTTCTGAGAGAACAGAGAGTCTCCTCTCCCACAAGGTACAGCTCTCACAAGCTCCTTGGGTCTTGACTATGTGCTCTTTCAGGGAAAGGTCATGGGTCCTCCAAGGGGGACCTTAAGCAAAAGGTTCCCCTCACCCCAACCCAATATGCAATTTCCTTCCTCCATTCAATCACAAAAGAAGTATTTAAATGAGTATATGAAAAAGGTATCCGTTAATAAATGATTGAGCGGAGGTGACAAAGGAGATAATTAAACATGATGGCTATGCATGCAGGTCTAACTTAAAGCAACTTTTCAAAGACATGAAAACAAACCCTAAGATCCCTTTGATGAAATGGGAGCTAGACAGAAACATAGAAAGTAACATATGAGTGGGTGTAAGTGGTAAAATTAAAGGCAAACATTGTTGATGAGCTCACTAGAGCTGAATTATTGAAGCACAATATTAGCCTTGGTGGAAAATCACTTCATTGAAATATGTCCTTCATGCTACACAGCTTTCCTGAGGCTCTGAAAGCATTTCCTCTCTCAGCATCTTGCTCTCTGTCAGAAGGCATTTTCAATAGAATGAACAGAGAAGAGAGTTTGGGAATGAAAGTGAAGGATAATTGAAGTCTTGCCTTGATCTATTGTTACAATCGAATAGGCAGAGAGACAAATACTTTGTCCCTGCTTAGACCCTCACAGAAGGCTGCAGCTCTGGGGCTGGCATAACAGCCAGTCAGTCAGCATATACTGAGGGAACCCCCCTCCATAAATAAGTCACAGCACTAAGCTCTCCAAGGGATACAAAGATGGATAAGACACAGATCCTGCCCTCTAGGTGTTTATACTCTAGTAGGGACTATAAAACCATAATCAATAATGCTGAATGGTCTGAGTTTAACTCCAAATGAATGACTTAGGAGAGAGATACTAAGCTGGGGGTTTTCAAGTGAAGCTCAGTGAAGACTGGACATGGAGGCCAAGCAATCCAGTCAGTCCCTAGGCATTACTTCTTGTGAAGTGATGTACAGGAGGTTTGGTATCTCCCGAGTGAAGGAGTTAGGTGAAAGGCATGGCCCTCCTGGGACTCTGAAATCAGCTATGTCCCTGCATAAGACCTGGGTGCACAGGCAGAAGTAAAAAGGGTGAGGCAGAGACGCCCCATCTCTGTATGGAGAACAGTAAGCATCCAGAACAGCAGGGAGGCCGGTTCAGAGAAGAGAAAGTTCTTGCCCTTCATCCTGAGACAGAAGCAGCCTCCAGAGCAAGCTCTGTTTTGCAGCAGATGAAAATAGGATCTCTGTATGGAGCAAAGATGAGACAAAGATGCTGAGCTCCCCGCAGGGCAGCATGACACCTGATGAGCTTTTAAAACTATATTAATGCCAGATTCCAATCCCAAACAAGAGATTTTAATTTATTTGCCCAGGAGTTGGTGGGACTATGCCCCAAGTGACTCCAATATACATTCCAGAATTGAGAGTTTTCACAAAGTTGTATGGAATCCTCTCTGAGAAAAAACACAGATTCTTCTCTCCTGCAAGTTATAGCTCCCACAACCTTTCTTGGGCCCTAGGAGCTTCAAAGAGCCTGATCCAGCAGCTTGGGTCTCCAGTGAGGGCTTGCTTGGGCACTTGAGACACAGGGTGGGACTTCAGAGTTACTGCTGTCAATCCACCATCTAGTCCAACCCTCTCTCCACTACCTCCTAATAACTAGGGTTGTTTTTTTTTTTGCCCTTACAACATATATGTTCCACACAGCAGCAGAGTGAGCCATTTAAAGTTCCAATTAGACCATCACATCACAATGCCCTATTCAAACATTTTCCATCTGCCCTCAGCCTCGAGAATTGAGAAGGAAAGGAATCTCGCTTATTAAAAAAAAAAAACCCAAACTTTCTCCATGCCCATTGGCTTCACAGGATTCACCTTGCCTTCTCCCCAGATTCATGCCCCAGCTTTCTTTGTCATGCTCACTTCACATCAGTGACAAAAGCTTTGTCTTAGAATTAGAACAACTCTAATCCATTTCATGCCTCATACTGCCGAGATAACATTCTCCACATATTGTCATGATTATTCCATCTTCTCAACCACGGTCCCCAGAGAGTTCTCCCCTGTCCATGCTCCCTAATGGAGGCCCCATCACCTTCTATCTCATATCTAATGCTTCTTCATAGTACCTATCCCCCAAATGTCACACGTAAATTTACTTGAACATTTGTTTATTGTCTCTATCTTGCATTGGAACATAAATTCCAAGAGGGCAATCTATCACCACTGGCTAGAACAGTACCTGTCAATTAGTGTACAATAAATAAGTATTAAATGAAAGGATGAACAACTCCCAAAACTACTAGGCAAAACGCTGAGTACTCTATGGCCCCTATTGAAGATTTGGTTTTAGAAGCCACTAACACGCACTGAGCTTTATGATTACAACAGTCCCCAGAACTGTTTGTCACCATCTCATCACCTGATACACCTATGCCCATTCCAACCCAGCATTTATCAACCCTGCTGACTTATTGTTTTGTGTACTTAGTTCTGTTTCTGTCCACCTGAGAAGACAAAAGTTGTGCCTGATTTGTTTATTACTATGTCAAAGAGTAAGTGCTCAGTAAATTTTGTTGGCTATCCATCCAGCAATCCAGGATTCTCTCATGCCTATATTTTGACAGTTAATATTTTGCACCCCAGGGCCAAAGCTTACATTTACTAAATTTATTAAATATCATTATGTTAGATTCAACCCCTCATTCCAGTCCACTGAGATCTTCATGGTCCTGATTCTGTCATTCAGCACACTGTGCCTGCCTGTCTACAGAAACTTCATAAAGCTGCCAGCCACATCATTCCCCAGCAGAGTTGGTGATGGCAACAAGTAAATAAGCCTCTCACTCTTCTGACCTTGCTCACATTGTGGACCAAAAAAAGTCAGGGTAGAGCCTACCCTCCCCCACCCACTCCCCAAAAGGAGGAGGTACAGAACAAACCAAAGGCTTGGGAACAGTCTATACCACAGTTTGAATCCACTTATTTTCTTTGTAAATTTTGGCAGTGGCAATTCTCTTCATCTCGATGCATCTGAGTTTCCTTTATCTGATATAAGGAGACAATAATTCCTAAGGCTAGAGTTGTTATGCAAACTGAACACAGTGACAAAGTACCCAGTACCATGCCAGGCATTTGATAAATACATCATCTATGTGCATTTAGAACAAAACAAACTCTGTCAGGCCAAACTTGGAAGTGAGAGAGGAAAGTGAAACCCATCTATTTCATTGAGGTTTTTTAAAGCTAATTGGGGGGCGAGGGGGATGGTGGAGGGTAGTGCCCCATCAAAGGTCATGTGGAGAGTTGTGGTTGTTGGTTTGGTGTTCCCATTAAAGTCCCAATGCATCATGAACTTGAAGACACAGGGCTGCAGAATTGGTACAGGAGGCAACAAGAAGCTGTGTAGGAACACAGGTCCCTATGGCAGGCTGGCAGTCTGGGGGTCCCACAGGCTCTGCACATTACCTCCCATCCTACTGCACCAATGCAGTATGCTCCTCCAGCTGGCATTTTTGTATCTACCTCACGCTTATTTAAATAATGAGTCAAACTGCAAAGATGGGGAGATAATCACAAAAAGCTCAGGGAAGTATGCAAATAGAAAACTCTACAAACTCAGAGAAGGCTGGGAGAACAAAGATAATCAAGAGCATTATCAACAAGCCCCAGGTGTGCAAGCACTGGAAGCCTGAGGGGGAGCATGTGCCAGGAGGGGGAGGGCTGGGAGAGATCTTGGTCTGATACACATTTTTATTTATGAACTTGCTCTCTCGAGCTCTAGAGAATTCTGACAAATGGAGCTCAAACACATGTGATTATGTGGGAAAGAAGAAATTGGGTATTTCCACATCTATCCTCAACTCTGTTCCTTTAACATGTTTGTTCTGATATGGCAGCTATAGATATGAGTTAAAATGATGCCAGGATCATCACCCCTCTGATCAAAAATCTTCAGAGTAAAAGCCAAAGCCCACCCACCCACCCAAGGCCTCCAAATGTGTCCCCCACCCCTCAGATGTCAGCCCTCTCTTTACCTTGCTTCACCAGCCACTCCTTGTAGATCCCTGAACACACTGGTGGGACTCTCATTTCTGGCCTTTTCTCACCCTTCCCTCCTCCCCTTCAATCTTGGCTCAAAGGCCTCAACTCAGAGTCTATACAAACTGCAAATCCTCTTTGACTCGCTCTTCCAGCTTTACCTTCGCTAGCACTTTTCACCATCTAATACAGCTTATATCTTTGGCCTCTTGAGTTTATAGTCTCTCTCCTCATCAGAATCCAAGCTCAATGACAACAGGACTTTTTGTCTGTCCATTCACAGAGACATTGAACCACCAATCGATCACATAGCAGAGTGCCCTGTGTCTCACCCTTTCCCATTCCGCCCTGGGCCCAACCCCTGCCTGTTCCGGCCCTTAAGATATGTCTCAGTGTGCCATGTGGCACCTTTTCTCCCAGACTGTTCTCCTAGGCAGTCCAGAAGGCGGTCCGGCTGGGTCCCCTCTTTTCCCCTTCCCCTGGCCCCAGTCACAGGGCACGGCTTTCCCGGCTCCAGTCCCCCCGAGCCTGTGAACCTGCCCGGAGACCCCCAATAAAGCCTGATCAATTTGCTCACGTATTTGGACTCCCTGCTTGCAGTTTCTCTCACGGCAGCGTAGAACCTTACACAGAGCCCAGTCTGCCTCCTACAGGGGTTCCCCCTCTAGCCTGACTGATAGTACTGGCCCCTGTCAGCCTCATCAGCTTCATCTTGTATGGTGCTCGACCACCTCCATTCTCAGGGCTCCAGCCAACCAGTATCTCTAGTTCCATGAGGGCTTCTGCCTGGACACTAGTTCCCATTTGCATGGTCTGGTGAACTCAGGCTCTTAGATCACAGGGCCACTATTCCCTTCTGGTACAGGCTGTTTCTCCTCCTGAAGTTGGCTCCCAGTTGCACTGCTTCCCTCCTAACCAAAATCACAATAATAGTTTCACATTAACTGCTAACCTGCTAGTCCCATGAGGGAAGGACTGAGTCTAGTTTCACTCAGTATTGTATTCCTTGGTGTAGACACATGGTAGTCAATGTGTGCATGTGTGCATGCATGTGTGTGCATGCATGTGTATGTGAAATCCCTTTACATCTGAGTCTGACTGAGACACAACTTTGCACTCCTTGTCCTTCTCTGACTGGTGAGCATTACCTCTCAGATTGACATCTAAGCAGCTCCACATGTGTATTCCACTGGCCCCAGCACACCACTTCCCAGAAACAAGCCCATCTCTTCTCAACATCATTCTCCATGAGATTAAACATGATCTTTTCTCTCTATTTTCAGTCCTCTGTGAATAACAACAGCAGGTGCCACTGGTCACACATACAACACACTCTAGGAGTTTGCAGTGTTGATTTCTGGCCGAGGCTGAATGTCCAACAACTCCCTCAAAACTCAGCTACAAGCATTTCTGCAGAGACCTCCAATGACCCTGTCCGCAAAGCATCCCTGTCCCCTACACTCACTATCTGTGTCCTTACTATTTTGCCAATCTTCAAAGTATGGTCCATGCATTAAGAGCAGCAGCATTACATGGGAATTTGTTAGAAATGCATAATTTTGGAATCTCACCCCAGATTTGCTAAATCAGAATTTGCATTTCAACAGGATTCCCAGGTCACTTACATGCATGAGAAAAGTTGAGAAGCACTGCTTTCCAGCCAGTCTGTGTTACTTTAAAGGCAAGTAGCCTGTCCTTTTCTCAAAGAGGACTTCTCTTCACAGTTTGAGATTCAGTTCATAGTACTGGAAAGTTTCTTCCCACAAATAATTACATCAACAATAAAAAGGAAAAACTATGATCATATTAACATAGGATGAAGGACATTTAATAAACATTTGTAGCCATACCTAATGCATACTCTAAATAAAATAGAAGTCAATAGAAAATGTTTGAATCTGGTGTCTTTAAAAAAAAGTTCACATACCTTGAAATACATTTTTAAAAATCAAACTGAATAGAGAGAGATGCCACAATCACTAATAAATTGGGCAGGATGGTCTAAATGGCCTGGCCAATGCCATAAGATAAAAATATTTAAAAATAAGACTTAAAACGAAACAGGACAACAGTAAAACTCGATTTTATGGTTGCTGATTTGACTGCATATCTAGTATGAAATCATAAGCTACTTTTTAAAATTCTATAAACAAAGAGAGTATAAGTTTTAAGGATACAAGAAGAATTTGAGAGAAAATACATTCTCTATACTAGCAATAGGTACCTAAAAATGGAAATAGTGAAAAAAATTACAATAGTGAAAAACATTTAACAAGAAAGATATAGAACCCATAGAAATAAAACTATTAAATCTTATTGGATGATATAAAACAGATTTTGAAGAAGTGAAAGAGAAACTGGGTTTTACGTTAAGGAGAGTTATATCATAAAAGTGTCAAATTACACATAAATATATAAAATTTAATGATAGTTCTATTAAAACAAGAGTAGCATTTTTCTTCCCTTTTCCTTGAAGGTAAAATAATCTTCAGTACATATAGATGAAAAATCTCAAGAACACCAAAATTTATACACACATATATAAAGACTAAAGATGAGGAGGTTTTACCAGACATCAAAACACACTACAAAGCCACTCTAAACAAAGCAATATAGAATTATCATAAGAATAGAAAAATGAGATTATTTTCGGGAGAACGAAGATGGCAGCATAGGTAAAACACCTATCTTGCCGTCATACACAACAATTTTAAAACTACAACTTAAAGAAAGAACAAACACCTTCCAGAATCACCAGAAAGCTGGCCGAGTGAAAATTCCACAAATAAAAGTGAAGATAAGACACTGACTCGGAGGAGCGGCTGAGGACACCGTTGAAAATATGCGTGGAGAGAGGTTTGGAGGAGCGCTCGCCAGAGGATAAGGCGGGTGGCTGAAAACCGGCCAGTTTTCTCGAAGGGGGAAACAAAGACGTCCCACTGGACTGATTCTCCAGCTCTGGGCGAAGTCCAGGGAACCCACTATCATACGGGGTAAAACCTGGAAAAACTGTACAGTGGGAGGGCATGCCGAAGCTCAGGTGCTGCAGGGTCTCCCGGCTTGTGGAGAAGGTGAGCTTGCGCGTGAACTTGGGAAGAGCATAGTGGTGTGACCGTGTAGAGAATGCTTGCAACTTGCTCTCTCATTCGGGAAACCGTCAGACTGCTTTGTTTTACGGCCCTGGGTGAGACGTTGGGTGTGCAGACTCATTTGGGAAGAGTCTGAATTCCCCGGCAGCCGGTGGAGCTCGGCAGTGGCTCTCTCTCAGAAGTGCTGGCAGCCATTGCCCCTGGCACAGAGTCCCTGGGCCCGCATAGGGCTGAGCTAACACTGTCTGCTTGGTACAGAGACTCCACCCATCCAACCTGAGCACAGCTGAACTTCACAGTCAATTGGCCTGGAGGTCAACCTCTCCAAGTGCTAACAACGATTAACCTGAGCTTAACTTCAGCAAGACTGTGCGACTCATATCCACCTCAGGTAACTGGGGAGGCTGACCCACTGTCCCTTGTAGGAAGTCTACCACACAAAACTAATTGAGCAACTCAGGGAAGCAGCCACCATGGAGAGACATGGAAAGAAATCAGATGTGAAAGAAATGGAGGGGAAAAAAACGACTAGACATGGAATTCAAAACCACGGTGATAGGGCTTCTCAAGAGGCTCCAACAAAAGGTAGAGACCTATAAGGAAATAAGCAAGATCGAAAAGGAAATGAATGAGACCCTCAAGGATATGAATGAGACCTGCAAGGAAATGATCAAGACCAACGTGGAAATGAATGAGTCCTACAAGGAAATGAACGAGACCTACAAGGATATGAACGAGACTCAAGGATATGAAAAAGGACCAACCAGAAATTATGCATACACTGACTGAAATAAAAAATATTATACAAAGACCTAAAAGTGCTCTGGAGCACCCCAAGAACCAAGTTCAAGATTTGAAATACAAAGAGGTAAAATCCACTCAGCTGAAAAAGCAAGAAACCAAAAGAATCCAAAAAATTGAAGATAGTGTAAGGGGCCTCTGGGACAACCTTAAGCATACCAACATCCGAATTATAGGGGTGCCAGAAAAAGAGAGAGACCAAGACAATGAAAACTTATTTGAAGAAATAGTGACCAAAAACTTCCCACACCTGGTGAAAGAAATAGACTTAGGAGTCCAAGAAGCGCACCGAACCCCAATATATAGGAACCCTAAGAGGACCACACCAAGGTACATCATAATTAAAATGCCAAGAGCAAAAGACAAAGAGAGAATATTAAAAGCAGCAAGAGAAAAACAGTTAGTTACCTATAAGGGAGCACCCATACGATTGTCAGCAGATTTCTCAACAGAAATGATGCAGGCCAGATGGGAGTGGCAAGAAATATTCAAAGTGATGAATAGCAAGAATCTAGAACCAAGATTACTCTATCCAGCAAAGCTATCATGCAGAATTGAAGGTCAGATAAAGTGCTTCACATATAAGAAAAAGCTAAAGGAGTTCATCACCACCAAACCAATATTATATGAAATGCTGAAAGATATTCTTTATGAAGAGGAAGAAGAAAAAGTGTAAATTATGAACAACAAACACACATCTATCAACAAATGAATATAAAAATCAAGTGAATTAATAAGCTGATGAACAGGATAAACTGGTGAATGTAACAGAATCACAGACATAGAGAGGGAATGGACTGACAACTCTTGGGGAGAAAGGGGGTGTGGGAAGTGCAGCAAGAGACTGGACAAAAAACATGCTACTATGGGAGAGGACAGCGGAGGGGGGTGAGGGCGGAGGGTGGGATGGGTACCAGGTGGAGGGGAACTATAGCGGGGATAAAAGGGAACAATGTAATTAATAAACTGAACAATAAAGATAAAATCTTATGAAAAATAAAATAAAATCATTATTGCACCCCCCCAAAAAAAGAATAGAAAAATGAGTGGAAAAAAATTAGAGGCTCCTGAAACAGATCCCAATAAATATAGATTTTAAAACATAGCAATGAGAAAAGTATAGTTTACTTAGTAAATGGCAATGCACAAATAGCTATTGAATTAAAATAATGTGAAGTAGGACTATTATTTAATGCAATATAAAATATAATTTAAAATAATACGTTATAACTTTACATGGATTAAAAATAAAAAACAGTCTAAATATAAAATTTTATACAAAAATATCACAAGAAAATATGTATCTATATTTAGTCTAGGAATAAAAAAATCTTCATACCCAAAAGAGGAACCCTGTTGTTTTAAAGGAAAAACAAAGTATGTATTTTTATCCTATCTAATAAAAGAGTAATATACAAGTTGACCATACCTCTGCTATACCCATAAGCCACGCCCACCAGCCACACCCACAAGACAATCATGAGTGAACCCAACCAAGGTGGCTGCCTGCCACAGAGAGCAGGAAAGAGGCTTGGGTTTCCTCACAATTGAGGAAGCCAAGCTTTCCACCTGACCTTGTTGCTCAGGCCTCCACTCCAGGCTACAAAGGTTCAATTATAGAAGATACATAAACTGCAACAGAAATGGCTGTCACCACAGAGCAAGCAGAAGGTTTGGCTCCACTCCAGGATACAAAGTTTCAATTGTAGAAGATAAATAAGTCCTAGATACCAGGGCCTCTTCTTGGGTCTCTGGGGGGCGTGGCCAGCCTGCAAACTACCTCAGGCCTCTCACCCAGGCCATCCCACACCCCAAGGGAACTTCCACCCTGATCCAGGACACCCTTCACGGCAAACCAGCTGGCCCCCCCATGTACCAGGCCTCTATCCTATCTAATAAAAGAGTAATATGCAGATTGACCATCACTCCTATACACAAAATGGCTGCCCTGATGTGGTCAAAGATCTTGCCCCCATGTGGACACAAGACAGCCACCACAAGATGGCCAGCAGGGGAGGGCAGTTGGGAAGGACCAGTCCTACAAGGGAGGGCAGTTAGGGGTGACCAGGCCTGGAAGGGAGGGCAATTAGGGGAAAACAGGTTGGCAGGGAAGCAGTTAGGCCTCAATCAGACTGGCAGGGGAGAGGTTAGGGGCTGATCAGGCTGGCAGGCAGAAACGGTTAGGAGCCATCAGAAAGACAGGCAGGCAAGCAGTTGGATTGTTACAGGACAGTCAGACATCCCTCAAGGGGTCTCAGATTGGAGAGGGTACAGACTTGGCTAAGGGACACTGCCCCCCCCCCCATGTACAAATTTCCTGCACCAGGCCTCTAGTTTTATATAAACATTAACCAAAAACCATATACTAAATAACTATAAACTCCCTAAACATATCTAAGGTAACATTTTGCTAGTTAACAGAGAAACCAAAGACTTGAAAATATATTTGCAATGCAGGTTAACAACTATGCTAAAAACACCTCTTACAAATTGTCAAAGAAACAATTTCACGGGAAAATGAACAAAAGATGTGAATAGTCAATTCACAGAAGAGCAACTATATTAATGTCTTAGGCAAAAATTAAAAGAGAATTAAGACCTATCGCTGGTGGAGATGATGGAAAAGTTCTCTCATCTATTGCTGTTGGAGATGTGAAGTGTTTCTGGAAAGCCATCTAGATATATCAATTAAAATGAAAAAATACACATACCTTTCAACCTAGAAACTGCATTCCTGTAATTCTGCCTTACAGAAACAAAAGCTTAAGTACCTGAAAGTAGAAGGATGTTCAAGGAATGTTTATTACAACATTCTTCAAAGAGAAGAAAAATGCTGAAAATAAAGATTCATCAGTAGGGGGATATGTACTAAATTGTAGTAGTATCACACCATACAATATTATAATTCTAGAGGCCTGGTGTATGAAAATTCATGCACTGGAGGGGGGATCCACAGTCCAGCCTACCCTCTCTCACAGTCTCACTTAGGAGTGAGAGGCAACCCAGTGATCAGGGGAAGGTGATGCCCACATAACATCTTTGCTGCTGCTACTGCCAGCACCGCAAGCCTCGGCTGGCCCTGTTTACCATGGGCCTGCCCTGGGAGGCTGAGCAGCTGACATCCGAGGCTTGCCAGCGCTTTGGCCCCATCACGCCTAACTTCCCTCCCTTCCCAGCCTGCCCCCGCCCAACTTTCCTCCCCTGCAGGCCTGGTCATTCCCAACTGCCCTCCTCTGCCAGCTTTGGTTTCCCCCAACTGCCCTCCCTTGCAGACCTGGTCCCTCCCCTGCTGGCCATCTTGTGGAAGCCATCTTGTATCCACATGGGGGCAAACATCTTTGATCACATGGGGGTGACCACCTTGTGTGTTGGAGTGATGGTCAATTTGCGTATTACCTCTTTATTGTATAGGATACTATGCAACCAAATAAATGAAGAAGGATATTTAGAACAATTATTGAGATTAGAACTAGTGATTAGTGTTGAGTAAAAGATGCAGGGAAGCATACATATTATTATGCTATGTATAATAAACCAAAAAATTTTAAACAAACCTTATGTCTATGTGTATGTGTGTATAGTTATAGTTATGTAAGAATGAAGAAACATTTGAAAATTACACAACAGAGGGTTTTTAGGGTAAAGTTATGCAAGTGACTAAAGTGGAGCTCAGGAGAGAGATGGCAGAGCAAAATAAGCCCCCCCCCCAACCCCTAAAAAAAAGAAAGACTACAATTATAACATCAAGAAATCAGTGTTTATTACATGACTCCATTTTCCTAAGTGTGTTGTGTTTGTGTGTATATTTGTGATAGAAAATAAAAACATAGTATAAAGGCAGCTTGCACTGGCAGCTTGGGTCTGTGCCCCCATCAACCTGCATTCTGGTGTATATGCTTGCTAACCTGTAATTAAGCCCAAACCCCCTTTCCACTTGTGTCCTAGCTACCCTTGAAAAACCTGTTTTCTGAATGCTTATCTTACAGGGACCATAAAACCATACAGAGCCCCACAAGGGGGTCTGCCTGCTGCCACCAGATGGGCTCTTGGCTGCTATCTCACTTCTCCCCTTGCAACTATCATAGGTGCTGTAAAGCCCATGAAAAGGCCAGAAGCCTACTCCGTGTTTGGGAGACAAAGAAACTAAGGGGATAAAAGAGAAAGCCCCACCACATTCAGTGCTCAGATTTGGGTATCGATTCTCTTGAGCCAGCACTGGTGCTTCCTGTAATAAACAATGTATTTTCTGAATCTTCCCAGTGCCTGATTATCTGTCTTCCCTATACTTGGAAATTTGTTGTAACAGTAGCATTTGACCTCATTTACTTCTTGGTGCTCCATCCCTGACATAGTAACATTTATGGTATAGCATGATATTACTCAGACAATATAGACACAACCAATCCATCTAGATTCATGTATATGTTATGCATGTTCTTGCATAGCACAAACTGCAAGTGGAATAGAATGGGAGGACAGAGTTTGGAGAAATGATCCCAACTGACTTTCAACTGTTAATATTCAGGAGTTTTGCAAGACGATAGTTAAACTGAGCCATTATTAAAAAATAAATCATATAAATGTATAACTAAATTATATTTTATAATGTAATAAATTGAGAATATTCACTTCTTAATTATTTAACTATTTTTACTAATACTTTTGCTTTGAGGCTGTTCATATCTATACTAGAGGCCTGGTGCACAAAATTCATGCATGGGGGGGGGTGTCCCTCAGCCCAGCCTGCATCCTCTCCAATCTGGGACCCTTTGAGGGATGTCCGACTGCTCAGCCTGCACCCTATCCAATCTGGGATTCAATAGGTTCAAGCCTAAACGGGCAGCCAGACATCACTCTTACAATCCAGGACTGCTAGCTCCCAACTTCTCACCTGCCTGCCTTCCTGATTGCCCCTAACTGCTTCTGCCTGCCAGCCTGATCATCCCCTAACTACTCCCCTGCAAGTGTAATTGCTCCTAACTGCCCTCCCATACAGGCCTGATCCCCCCAAACCGCCCTTTCCTGCAGTCCTGGGTCCCCCGCAACTGCCTTTTCCTGCAGGCTGGGTCACCCTCAACTTCCCTCCTCTGCCATTCTAGCCACCCCTAACTGCCCTTTCCTGCAGGCTTGATTGCTCACAACTGCCCTCCCTTGCAGGCCTGGACCCTCTTAACTGCCCTCCCCTGCTGGCCATCTTGTGACAGTCATCTTGTGTCCACATGGGGGCAGCCATCTTGTGTGTTGGAGTGACAGTCAATTTGCATATTGCTCTTTTATTAGATAGGATTTGTATGGTACAGATACTATACTATGGGATGCAACTGCACATCTCTTCCCAAATCCATGTTCAGTGACATAATTTGGGTAGCTTGAAATCAGCCATTGTAGGAGTATTTACACAATAGAAATTGGCAAGCACTGCAAGCCTGGGATTTATTTATGGTCTTTATGATTGTCTAAATTTAAGAAAGTGGTGGAGCAAATGTTAATAATGCAAACTATACTATCAAAATTAGTATCTAATTCAGTAAACATATGCCTCACATTATTGATGAATAAATGACATGTTTCCATTGTTTCACTTTTGTCTTACATAACCTTAAAACATTACTTTATTTCTTTGTTACATAAATAAAAACACTAACCAGCTACCATGTCAGAAGCATACTTGTTGTTAACTACAACCATAGATTGGTTAAGGATATAACAGTTTGGCAAATACCAGTTAAAGTATTCTGTGAAAAATCAATTGGCCACATACACAGAATTTACAGTAAAGGATACTGTATATTTTACTGTTAGTTGTAAATTATATGCTACACATCCTTTATATCAGTAATATTTATAGTAAACTCATGTATATATGTATGTATATAAATATGTACATTTTCCCCCAAAGAACTGTTTGTCAAACATTTACCCCCATACCAATGTTTGCATTGCTTATTATAATAAGTGATGTGCATATGTGCATTTTGAAAACTACAAACAAAGTAAAAATATTAAATAATTAAAGGGAACCTACTCTGGGAAACCCTCCCTAATTCTTTCAGTTTCTCTCTGTTCGGTGTTAACATTGTATCTTAGAGTTATACCTTGGTCAGTAGCAATTGTCAGACTGCCCTGCAAAGCATCTGGTTCCTATCGATCTTCCCCCACCAGCCTGTACGTTCCTTAGTGCAGGGCTATGTGGAGTCTTTTCTCTCGTACTGCCACCTTACACAGAGTAGTAGCAGCCCAGAACAGAAATGAATTAAGCAGTTGGAGAATACAAATGAAGAAGGAGCACAGGGAAAAGGCTCAGATTAGATTCATAAGGGGAAATGTGGGCAGGGCTTTCTCAAAATGCTTGCTTGGGACCCCAGGAGATCAGCCGCAACTGAACCTCCAAGACTTTTGATTGTGATTCTTTAGCTGAGCACTCTTTATGGATTCATTTCATCCACAAAATTCTTAGCTCTTGGATTATGAATTTGCATAAGGATGTTTGCACTTTCTTTGTTTCCTCTATCTGCTTTTTTTTTCTTTTACTTTCATTTTCAGGGTCTAAAAGTTACTCCATAAATGAAGATATAATCTCATATTCCTTACAAGAAAAGTTCCTAGCCTCTGGTAGGGTTTTATCTCTTGTTGGGGGGTAAACGAAAACACTCAGTGGGAATACTCATCTTGCCCTCTGAGAGTCTGGGTGCAGCAGCCAGTCTGGATAACCATGACAGAAAGTAAAGGCAGTCTTAGAAACACATTATTAGAGCAAAAAAATAAATGTTTTCATTTTTCTAAGTGAAGGCATTCTTCTCAGCATGGGGATGCAGTAGCACATGGGGACTTTGAGCATGAGGTTGTCAAACAGACTGGTCTCAAATGTTAGCCCCGCTGCCAATCAGCCACAGGCCTTAGGCAGGGTAGTTGCTTGTGGAGGACCTCAGCTTCCTCCTGTATAAAATGCAGATTGCAATAATATTATGCCATTCATTTGTTATGAGGATCAAATAGGGGCTATTATTGAAAGCATTTGTGAACACAAAGAATTGAAGAAAGATGTTCATAACAGCTTTATGAATAACAGCCAGACACTGGAAACAATCTCAGAATCCACCACAATGTAAATGAACAAACAAGTTGTATTATATTTAAATAGTGGAATATTACTCGGCAACAGAAAGAGAATAAACTGTTGCTATACATCACAACATGGATGACTCTCAATATAATCACATTAAGTGAAGGAAGTCAAACATTAAAAAGTATATATTGTTTGATTTAAGTTGTACAACATTGTAGAAAATTCAACTTTAGTGACTGAAAGCATATCTGTAGTTGCCTGGGGACAGAACTGGGGGTTAAGGGAGAAAAGAATGAGGAAAAAATTAGAAAAGGCCTAAGGAACCTTTTTGGGGTGGTGGATATGTACATTACCTTGACTGTGGTGATAGTTTAATGTGCGTACTCATATGTCAAAATTTATTAAATTGTACACTTTAAATGAGGGCAGTTTATTGAATGTTATACCTCAATAAAACCACTAAAAATTATCCTATATAATAAAAAACTAATATTCAAATCGAACCACAGAACAACTGGTTGCTATGATGAACACTGACCAACAAGGGGCAGATACTCAATGCAGGAGCTCCCCCCGATGGTCAGTGGTCTCCCACAAGAGGAGCGCTGCTCAGTCAGAAGCTGGGCTCTTGGCTGGCCTCTGCAGCAGCACTAAGCCGGCAGTCGGACATCCTCCGAGGGCTCTCGGACAGTGAGAGAGCACAGGCCGAGCTGAAGGACCTCCCCACAACGAGTGCATGAATTTTGTGCACCAGGCTTCTAGTACGGGATAAAAGATTTAAAGCACTTAAAGAAGTCTCTGGTATATAGTAAAAGGTCACTAAATTGTGGTTTTATGAAGAAAATGATGAAGCTGACAATGATGACAGCATTCCTGGGATGGCTTATGTCCTTGGAATGTCCTCACTCCTTTCTCTTCCTCTGTTAGTCCCTTTGACCATCTAATGACTAGCCTGGTTCTCATCAGCTCAATGCCCCTGATAATCATTTCGCTCTCTGATTGCCAATATCCTCTATAGTTCAAAGCCTTTTTCCCACCCTAATTCCCTAGTCAGTTTGGCTTGGTGGACAGAGCATTGGTCCGTGGACTGAAGGGTCTCGAGTTCTATTCCAGTCAAGGGCATGTACCTTGATTGGGGGCTCGATCCCCAGCCCCAGGTGGAGCGCGTGTGGAAGATAACCAATCAACGTGTCTCTCTTACATCAATGTTTCTCTATCTGCCTATGTGTCTCTCCCCCTCCATTTCACTTTAAAAAATCAGTGGAAAATATCCATAGGTGAGGATTAACAAACAAACAAAAAAACAACTCTCTCTCAACTCTATTAGAACTGAGAGCCTTGACTTTTTTACTTTAGGCTCAATTAGACATGGGTTGAAATTTACTTTCATATTTCCTAGTTTTCCATCAGTAAACTGGGGAAGGTAACACCAGAAATAGTGTTTGCATAGTCAGAGGAGATAGTATAAGTAAACCATTTCGACTCAGAGAATAAACATCCAATATGTGCTCATTTGATGTCTTATATACCATCTCATATTCGTTGAGTTGTTCAAGGAGTACTCAATAGCACCTTCTTCTTTTTCTGAGTTTACAACAAATTGAGACCTAACATGAGCAAATGAAAGATAAAGTACCATCAGAGTCCCTTTATTCCCCCCCAAAACCTAATCTGGAATTGTCACTTAAGGTAAAAGCCAACCTGATTCTTAGTACTAAACATAAAAAAAGTGACAGATTTATCTACATGTCAACACTGAACTCGGGTAGTTTCCCAACATAAGGGCACCAACAGAGGAATTATGATTCTGTGGGCAGATCACCCCCAAGAGATATAAAGGGGTTTCTGATCTGAGAAAGTCAAGTTAATTATTTCTGAACTGTATAGCACAAAAGTCTCCTCTTTCACCCTTCAATGATGTGGAGGGAACAAAGAGACGGAGTCCAGGGATGTCACACTAATGGAGTTGCCTCCAAATGACAAGAAACATCAGGAGTGGGGAATAAATACTCCTCCCCCTTTAAAATACTATTCATCCATCATTTCACACATGAACAGAAGTACCAGTTTCCTAACTAAGTCATTTCATAATGGCTAAGTATATAGAAAAATTCAGTAAATACTTCTGGTCATAAGGACTGAGGTCATCATTTCAGAAATCGACATGGGGAAAAGGAACTCCTCAGGGCAGCAGCCCTCTCAATAGCACCTCTGTCTGCACTCCTCTGGTTCATGGAGCTTCCACATCTCAAATCAATTCACCACCCAAATTGCAAGTACTGGCCTTCAGATCATGTAGTTGTTACCGTGACTTCTGGATCAGTATTAAATAAGACTGTGTCATCTTCCACATGGAATCCCTTAAAGTGGTTGAAGAAAGTTACTTGTATCACCCCTAAGTCTTTTTGGTCGTAGGTTACACATACTCTATGTTTAATCCTTTCCTAAATATCATGATTTCACAAAACTCTTACTCACCTAATTCTCCTTCATTGGACACACTTCAATTTGTCAATGACCTTATTAAAATGTATCACCTTAAGACAAAAGTTGCAGGTACAGTTTACCGATTAATTAATCTAATAATCACTAAGTAGATGAAATCAGGCACCCTTAATGGCATAGTCTGTTGACAAAACCACATATCTCCCTAAAAAAGAAATTGAAGCTTACTTACATGTTCTTGGCAGCACCCTAACTCTGCTGAATTTGTGATCAGCAAAAACTTTAAGTTATTTATTCATGCCAATTGCTGGCAAGCCGAGGTTTTCTGATCTTCTACTTGCACTACTAATTTTTCGGGATAGGACTTCACTTATTTTCACCCTATTACAACTCATCTTTTTCAAGAGGTAGCCAATGTGAGGCCATAGGTAGTCATTTGGCCCCTGGGTACAAACCTAGGTACAAACTCAGATTCTCTGAGCTTCTGTTTTCTCATCTATAACATGGTAACAATGATATTCATGTCATGAGATTGCTTGAGAATAAAATACAACCACATGTGTGAATACCTTAGCACAATATGTGACACATAAATAAACATTAACTTCCATAATACATAATATTGGGAGAGGACATAAGTAAAAAGTGTGACAGCAAGTGAAGTCATGAAATGAGAGAATTTCATTTTAATTACTTTAGAAATTACTTTAGATAAAACCATGGATATGCATTTTTAGTTTTCTAACTACATTTCAAGGGAGATATTGATACTCCAGTGCTCTCATGTCTTAAACAATTTGCAGTTATCTTAGGGAGATATTTCTTCCAAATGTCAAGGGTCAACCATCTACAAACAACCTACCTTCTTTGGAAGCCTCTATCATTTATCCAAAATACCTCATAACACTATCAGCAATTCTATGGTCAAGTATTTCAAAGGTTTAGGATGTAATCCCCATGGGACTACAAATATAAACTTGATAGGGAGCTAACTACTTTCACCCCGAATTAACTCTTATTCATATTTGTGCTATCCTTTCCTTTCCACTGTGAAGACATTCTTCCTAACTAGAAAGAATAGAACCCAAACAGCAGCTGGATGGCTAAATGATCCCAGAGTCATCAATCCTTCTCTTCCCCCTTCACCTTTCTCTGAACATTTCTACAAGGATTTTGTTGTTCATATTTATTTTTATTTTTGAGCCCCAACACTTCTGGAGTTTAGATGTTGTAGTATATTGATGTATTAATCCTATATAATAAAAGCCTACTATGCTAAGTGTCTGTTCAACCAATCAAAGCATAATATGCTAATGACATGCTAAGGCTACTCAACTGCTCACTGTGATGTGCACTGACCACTAGGGTGCAGACGCCCTGACTGGTAGGTTAGCTTGCTGCTGGGGTCCTGCTGATTGGGACTGAGCAAGACGGGCCAGACACATCCTGGAGACCTCCTGCTAGTCCCTCCCCAGCTGGTCAACCTCCTGTGTCCCTCCTCAGCTCTAATCTTGCACTGGTGGGGTCCCTCAGCCTGGCCTGCACCCTTTTGCAATCTGGGACACCTTGGAGAATGTCAGAGAGCCAGTTTTGGCCCAATCCTGCAGGCCAGGCCGAGGGACCCCACTGCTGCATGAATTCATGTACTGAGTCTCTAGTCAATTATAATTAATCACACCTCTTGACACCCATGCCTTTGACCATGTAACTTTTCAGGGTATTCTTACTCTGGACAGAGCATTCTGTCTGACTTCTTAATTCTGGACTCCACCACATGATGTACTTTGGCTAATGGGATAGTATTAAGCACAATGCGAGCTCTTATACCTCTGCCACTACCAAAAGCCCAGCTAGGTCCTTAGAGAATAAAAGTATCACCAGTTACAGCAGCCAAGACCCTACTAGATCAACAATAGCCATCCATAGCCCATATAAGTGAACAAAGATTAGAAAAACTAATCAGCCAACCTTCAGTCAATCCCATACATACATGAGGTAAACTCCAACCAAGATGAGCTAAACCATAGATTGCTAAACAAGTGCCATTGACATGTTATAATAATGCTTTACAGTGTCTGTTACTCAGCATTATTCTGCAACAGATAACTGATATAGCCTCCCCCGAATAAGCCTACCAGAATTATGTCTGGAAGGCTTGAGAAGAAAGAGGTAGGGGAGCCTTTCTTCACTCCTATCAACTACGCCTCATTTAAGCATTAGGAAGTAATGAAAGTTTGGTGAGTGACCCTCAAGGCTCTCTCTAAATAGTTGACATCACGGTCAAGGATCTCATAACCTAAGTCCCACAGAAGTATAAGCTTGATGATTTCCTTGCATACAAAAAAGTATCCATTTCCACCAGATGACACGATCACTGGCCAGAGTCAACACTCAGTTTGATACTATTAGACTCAAAATGGATGGTTTGTCTATTCTGTCACCCAGAACAATTTTACCATTGCAAGCTTACTTTTGAAATATAAAATCTTGGGAGAGTTGCAACTTTGTCTGTAACTTGGATTTTTTTCTTTCACAAAGAGCTATTTTAAATGTTCTCAAACTTGTATGGGAGTGCCAATTGGTCACATTTAATTGGCCAGACTGGGAGCCTCAGCGATGCAACAATCTTCAGAAAATGAAACACAGAAATGATTGTTACTTTGCTCTGTTATTGTGGCTACAGAATGGCAAACCAATCTGTGAAAACTGAAAAATCCAACTGCTCAATTATCTGTCAGGCCCACACAGTTAAACACCTAAAATCATTTTTTCCCTATTTAGCTAAGGCATATTTTGATTGAATGAATATATTGCTTGTTTGGCATTGTGTATGGCCAAAACTCAAGGTCCTTTTAACAACCTGGCAATCCTCAGAAAAAAGCTGGTCTTACAAATACAGATATTTATTCAATAATTCATTCACTCCTCTCTCACATAACCTGCAAGTATTTACCATATACTCACCCTGTGGCAAAAAAAAATGTGTTAGGTTCTGGGAATAAGGCACAATTAAATAACAATCCTACCTAATAAAGAGGGAATGTGCTAATTGACCCTCACACTGTCGCAAAGATGGTAGTGCCTATAACTAATAAGGAGGAAGTATGCTAATTGACTGCCCCACCCTCAAAGATGGTGGCAACCACATCCAGTGAGGAGGGAATATGCTAATTGACTGCCATACCCTTAAAGATGCATGTTCCAAAGGAACCCCCACCCTGATCCGGACACCCTACAGGGCAAACCAGCTGGCCCCCACCCATGCACCAGGCCTCTATCCTATCTAATGAAAGAGTAATGTGCAAACTAACTGTCACTCCAACACACAAGATAGCTGCCCCCATGTGGTCAAAGATGGCTGCTCCCATGTGAACACAAGATGACCACCACAAGATGGCCTGCAAGGGAGGGCAGTTGTGGTGATCATGCCAGCAGTGGAAGGCAGTTGGAAGGGACCAGGCCCACAAAGGAGGGCAGTTGAGGCAATCAAGTCTGAAGGGGAGGGAAGTTAGGGGTAACCAGGCTGGCAGAGGAGGAAAGTTGGGGGCAACCAGGCCAGAAGGAAAGGGCAGTTGGGGGGAGGGACACAGGCCTGCAGAGAAAGGCAGTTAGGGGTGACCAGGCTAGCAGAGGAGGGAAGTTGAAGGCAACTGGGCCTGCAGGAAGGGCAGTTGGGAGGCACCTGGGCCTGCAGTGGAGGGCAGTTAGCAGTGACCAGGCCTGCAGGGGAGGGCAGTTAGGGACAATCAGGCTGTCCAGGGGAGTGGTTAGGGGGTGATCAGGCTGCCAGGCAGAAGCAGTTAGCGGCAATCAGGAAGACAAGAGGGTGAGCAGTTGGGAGCCAGCAGTCCTGGATTGTAAGAGGGATGTCCAACTGCCCATTTAGGCCTGATTCTACCAGGATCAGGCCTAAATGGGCAGTTGGACATCCCTCGAGAGGTCCCAAATTGGAGAGGGTGCAGGCTGAGCTGAGGGAACAAATTTCATGCATTGGGCCTCTAGTCCTATCTAATAAAAGAGTAATATGCAAATTACTCTAGTAATATGTGATACACACACGAGCCACACCCACCAGCCATTCAGGAGCAAATAAACCCCAACAAAGATGGCTGCAGCCACTGAGAACAGGAGAGAGACTTGGGTTTCCCTGGCAATGGAGGAAGCCAAGCTTTCCACTTGTCCTTGCTGGCCTAGACCTCCACTCAATGCTACAAAGTTTCAATTATAGAAGATACATATATCCCAACAGAAATGGCGGCAGCCATGCAGCTGGAGAGAGCAGAGGCTAGGGTGGGTTGCCCAGGTGATGGAGGAAGCCAATCTTCTGGAGCCCTAGTGCCTAGGCCTCCACTCTATGCTACAAAGTTTCAATTATAGAATTTAAATAAACCCACACAGAAATGGCTGTTGCCACAGAGCAAGCAGAAGGCTTGGCTCCGCTCCAGGCTACAAAGTTTCAATTGTAAAACATAAATTAATCCCATATCCCAGGGCTTCCACTTGGGTCACTGGGGGCATGGCTAGCTGGTAAACCACCATAGCACCTCTCCCAGGCCACCCCATGCCCCTAAGGAACCACAACCCTGATCTGGGACACCCTTCAGGGAAAACCAGCTGGACCCTAACCATGCTCCAGGCCTCTAACCATTCTTATCTAATAAAAAAGTAATATGCAGATTGACCATCACTCCAACACACAAGAGGGTTGCCCTCATGTGGTCAAAGATCCTGCCTTCATGTGGACATAAGATGGCTACCACAAGATGGCCAGCAGGGGAGGGCATTTGGGAGGGAACAGATCTGCAAGGGAGGGCAGTTGGGGGCAATCAAGCCTTCAGAGGACAGCAGTTAGGGGTGACCAGGCCGGCAGAGGAGGGAAGTTGGGGACAAACAGGCTGGCAGGGGATCAGTTAGACATCAATTAGGCTGGCAGGGTTAGGGGGTGATTAGGCTGACAAGCAGAAGCAGTTAGGAGCAATCAGAGAGGCAGGCAAGCAAGCAGTTTGGAGCCAGCAGTCCTGGACTGTGAGAAGGATGTTCAACTGCCCATTTAGGCCGGTCCCAGATTGGAGAGGGTGCAAGCAGGGCTGAGGGACACCCCTCTGCCCCCATGCACGAATTTTGTGCACTGGGCCTCTAGTCTATATATATATAAAAGCCTAAGTGATCGTTTGACCAATCAATAACCATGATACACAGTGACCACCAGGGGGAAGACATTCAATGCACAGGCATGGAAACATGGAACAAACTGATGAATATCAGAGAGAAGGAGGGAGGAGGAAGGCAGGAAGAGATTAATCACAGATCTTATATGCATACTAGATGCCCGGTGCACAGATTCGTGGCCTGTGGGGATAGAGTCAAAACTGGCTAGGTGCACAGTTCTTGCACCGGTGAGATCCCTTGTCCTGGCCTGTGGGGATTGGGCCCAAACCAGCAGTCCAACGTTCCCTGAGTGGTCCCGGATTGCAAGTGGTTGCATGCCAAGCGGAGGAACCCCACTAGTGCACGAATGCATGCACCAGACCGCTAATTATTTAAATAAACAACTAATAAGAAGGTACGTTGATAATAAAGGCTAGGATCTGACTTTAATATTTCTCAACTTGGGACAATTATGCTCTCCCTAATCAGGAGACATTTGCCAAAATCTGAAGACAGTTTTGATTATCATGCTTCGAGGGGAAAGTGCTATTAGAATCTAGTGGCTAGAAGCCACACACACTCCTAAGCATATCTCACCCAACACCCCTTACAACAAAGAATTACCTAGCTCAAAATATTAAGTGTGAAGACTGAAAAACTTTGCACTAAAGCCATGCACTGGGCTAATTTCATTGAGATCAACATTTCTGTCTAATCCATCACTGTATCATCTTCCCTAGCACAGGCAGTAATCCATAAATGCTCGCTAGCTGGTTGGCTGGCTGGCTGACTGGACAGACAAATAGATTTCACAGTTGTAGATGGTATCAAAATATATATATTGGGCATTGAGCTATTTGGCCATAATAAACTTAGTAGATGGTTTAACTTTACAACCTAGAGCTTAGATGGTTCCAAGAAGGGAAACAATACAGAAATTTTGTCATGGATTTCACATGATACAGTGGACTATGCTTAATGATGAATTCGGTGTTCCAGAAATCCCTACAACTCTGACCTTAACCTCTTATCTACATCCTCACTCACCTCAGATAAAATATGCTGGGCTGTTCCTGCAAACCTTCCTGGCCTAAAATGAAGATAATCTGTCTTCCTTTATTTTATAACCACTGGAAATGAGAGTTAATTTGTCTTATACAACATTCTTTAGAGTCATTTGGCCAATTATTCTACTTTGGTTCTCAACTCATCCTTAGCAATGTACAATCTGTTTGGGATGTTAATTTTTAATGGTGTGATTTTGACTTGTCCTTCAAATGAGTTGAATAGAAATATGGATTTATTTTTATGCCTTTCATCAATACAAGGGAACAAAACAAATTACTCAAGACATGTTCTCTTGCCTTTGCTTCCTCCCCGACCCCTTCCCATAAGAGATTATGAAGATAAATGCAGAAGTGTTCATCTTTTCTATAACAGACTGGGAATGTGCCCCACTTATGAATTAGGTACTGTAATGGTGCTATGGAATGCAACATGTTGAGGTCAGCAGAACCCCTTCCCTGCCTTTCGAGAGGCCACAGTAAGAAGAGGCTCCATAGTGTGGGTAAGATGCTGGCAGCTACACTGGGTATCCAGAATGAAAGTTCAGGTAGGATCCTAAAAACTATTGATATCTATATGTCTTCCACTGGATCATATGATTGTCGGGACAGAGACCAAGACTTTATAAGCAAGCATCTACTACTTACCTTAAATTTAGTTCCTCATCTGAAATCCTCTAGAGAGAATTACATACTAGAGTAACTGTTTGGAAAACCCTTCCTCCTAAAGATTCAGATTAAATGTATGTGTGTGTATGTGTGTGTGTGGGGGGGGGGGGGAGATAAAATATAAATAAATAAATTTGTGAGTTTCACTAACACTGGTCTAGTCAGTCAGGTTCTAATGTCTAATTGCCTGCCTGGCACCCTAAGGCTGTGTGCCCTATTTAAATAGTATAGCATTCAGAAATGGACCAAACAACTGTCATCCCAACTGCTCTGATGAGCCAGATAATCTTGGCCAACATTTAAAAAGGTGAAAAGGAAGATTCCTATATTTGTTCAACAAACACCTACTGTGCCAGGAACAATACAGATGACATATAACACCAAGCATACACATTCACTGCTTTCCAGTTGCTTCCAATCCACTGTGGGAGATAGATATAGGGTTTTTTTTTTGTTTTGAGCCCCCTCTTCCTTTCTATAATCTACACTACTAAAAGAGAAACATGTAAATTAACCATCACTCCACTACACCCACCAGCCAATCAGAGCAAGTATGCAAATTAACCCAACAAAGATGGCAGTTAATTTGCATACACAGGTGCAGAGCAAGACTGAAGACAGTGTACAAGAGGTAGGGGAAGCAGAAAGTGGGGTGGGGCAGCAGTATTGTTGGGAGGTGGCAACAGTAGGAGGTGGCAGAAGGCAGGAGGTGATGGCAGGAGGTGAAGGTAGACAGGAGGTGGTAGCGGGAGGGAAGCTCACTCCCTTCTCTGCTTCGCTCAGGCTGCAGGAAGCCCTATTCTTGCAGGAATCTTCCTGCAATGAGCCTCTAGTTATTTAAAATACAAAGAGAAATACAGACTACTTTGACTATTTTTCCTTTCTTCTCTTTTTGCCTGCCTTCACATTTCCCATCACATTCTCCAAATTTCTGGTATCATTCATGAAAAGGTACAAATAAGAAGTCTGAACACTAGTTGGTTTGGCTCAGTGGAGAGAGCATCAGCCTGCAGACTGAAGGGTCCCAGGTTCAATTCCAGTTAAGGGCATGTACCGGGTTGTGGGCTGGATCCCCAGTCAGGGGAATGCAGGAGGCAGCTGATCAATGATTATCTCTCATCATTGATGTTTCTGTCTCTCTCACCCTTCCTCTCTGAAATCAATAAAAACAAATAAAAAATAAATTTAAAAATGTGAAAACAGGAAACTGCTAATGTTGGTTCAAGGGTCACTATCAATCAATATCAGGATTTGGTAAGATTTTCTTATTCTTTTTCTTATGTTAATTGCCTCATATTAAAAAACAGCTACAGGAATTCCAAACATCATATCTACAAGAAACACACACACACACACACACACGAGAAACAATGTCTGGTCATCCATTTCAACTGAATATGACTCTTTTAATAAGGAATGGGAAAGCTTTCTGGAAAGTCCTACCCCATAGGTTATGAGTTATATGTAGTTGTATATATCCTGGCACATGGCTATTTCTAACTGGAAGATGATCTAAAGGAATGTATTGTAGTTGGAGATAATTCAGCCACACAAAAGGATTTCTTGAGCAATCCATTTGGAAATTATCAATGCAGAAAAAATATGCATACCTTTATGTAATTATATATAAATGTATAAAATTTATATTCTATCTATATATATAAAACCCTAATATGCAAATAGACTGGATGGCAGAACAACTGATCAACTGGACATCGGTCACTATCATGTGTGCTGACTACCAGCAGGCACACGTGGAACATGGCAGGCATTGGCAGCAAGCAGCAGAGTGTGGAACATGACAGGCATCGGCCACAGTAGGATGGTGGAGCAGATAAGCGTGGGCGCCAAACCAAGGCAGGGTACCAGACACTGTCATCAGGGTGAGCCTCAGGTGGTTACTGAAAATTCTTTACTCCATGCTCTGCGGTTCCACCCAGCACTTGCACCTGTTTCCAGTGCCCAGTGCAAGCCACAATCACCCCTCAGGGCTTCTCCACCTCCCCTGGCTCCTGAGGGGAGATCAGGACTGGCACCCACCTCTTGCACCCACTGCCAGCACTGGAGCAACTGCTTGCACCCACTGCCAGTGCTGGCTCCACTCACACCCACTGCCAGCATCAGGCACCAGTCCTGATCACTCAGGGCCAGAAGCTGCCGCTCTCTCATACCCAATACCAGCACTGGCCCCATTCACACCTGCAGCTGGCACAGGGTGCCAGTCCTGAATGCTCAGTGCCATCAGCAGGTGCAAGCAGGAGCTGCTGACCTCCATCACCCCTAAGGGCTTCTCCACCTCCCCCTTCTCCTGCAGGGTGATCAGGGCAGCAGCTGCTGCTCACATCCACTGATGGCACCAGCCCCACTCGCACCCGCTGCTGGTGCTGGCCCCAATTGCTCTGTGCCTTCAGCCGGTGATAGCAGGGCCAATGCTGTCAGTATGTAGGAGCAGCGGCGGTGGGAGTAGGGCTGTGGGCAGAGTAGAGACAGGGGCCAAGGCAGGAGGGGCCAGGGAGGGGAGTGGAAAATGGGTCTGAGACCCACTTCTTTACCCACTGCAGCCTCACAGCCCTCTGTTCCTTTCAAGGTGCATGAATTTGTGCCCTCGGCCCCTGTTCCTATAAAACAAAGGGGTAATATAAAAATTGACTGTCACTCCAATACATAAGATGGCCATCCCATGTGGTCAAAGATGGATGCCACAAGATGGCCAGCTGAGAAGAGCAATTGAGGGCGATCAGGGCAGCAGAGTAGGGTAGTAGGCAGGGACCAGGACTGCAAGAGAGGGCAGTTAGGGGCAATTAGGCCTGCAGAGAAGGGAAGTTAGGGATGACTGGATTGGCAGAGGAGGGCAGTTGGGAGCAACCAGGCCCGCAGGGGAGGACAGTTGTGGAGGGGACCCAGGCCTGCAGGGGAGAGTAGTTAGGGGCACGAAGGCCAGCAGGGGAGAACAGTTGGGAAAACCAGGGGAGAGCAGTTTGCGGTGACCAGGATAACAGGGAAGGGTAGTTAGGGGCAACCAGGCCTGCAAAGAAGGGCAGTTGGAGGGGGACCAGGCTGGCAAGGAAGGGCAGTTAGGGTTGACCTAGCCAGCAGGTTGGGGGTGACCAAACCTGCAGGGGAGGACAGTTAGAGGCGATCAGGCTGGCAGGGAGGGCAGTTAGGTGTGACCAGGCCGGTAGGGGAGGGCAGTTAGTGGCAATTAGGCCAGCAGGGGAGCAGTTAGGCATCAATCGGGCTGACAGTAGAGTGGTTAGGGGGTGGTCAGGCTGGCAGACAAAAGTGGTTAGGGGCAATCAGGCAGGCAGGCAGGTGAGCAGTTGGGTGCCAGCAGTCCCAGACTATGAGAGGGATTTTCCTTGAGGGGTTCCAGATTGGAGAGTATGCAGGCTGGGCTGAAGCACATGAAGTCAGAAACTTGAAAAACTACAAATGGATTATATTGTTTTTAATATATTTTACATGTCATCAGATTTCATTGTCTCATCAACTTTATGGGGTAAATATAATTATGAATACCATTTCATAAACAAAGAAACTGGGGTACACAGAGAAGGTAAAATTATTAGTCCAAGGTCATACAGCCAGGAAGGGAAGAGTCAGGGCCTGATCTTTGATTTTTAAAAACATTTATTCTTCTAGTTCTCTTTTTTGACTCTGCCCTTGAGCACAAATGTGTACAATAAAAAATAAATCATGAAATTTGTATATACACACCAAACATTGGTGGGAAACTATAGTAAATAAATTTTGAAAACAAGTAAGCTTTGAACCAAGAAATCTAGGATAGTTGAAAGGCCAATTCATCCACTCACTCATTCAAGCATCTGTGGAGCACATTCTAGATTCCATCTGTGGGCTAAGGATATAGATAAGAAAGACACCACTACTCTGTACATGTGGCTCATTGTTCAGAGAAGGAACTAATAAGGTCCTATGTGAACTCACTGAGGTTTCCTTCACCGTGGTCCTTCTGGAGCATGAAGGCAAAGATCAAAGTGAAAGGTTCTTTGGGATGTGCAAGCCCGGGATATCAGGGTAAGGCAAGAAAAAACTTAATATGATGCAATGCAGGCCTAAGTTGTCCAGGGCTTCACAGGGAGCCTCAAAGAGCCATCACAGGCTGTAGTTGGCTAAATAATGGCCAACAAAAATGCTCACAGCTGAAACCTGAGTACCTGTGAATATGTTATCTGACAAAGTGATTTTGCAAATGTGATTAAGTTTAGAATCTTGTGTCATGGATTATCTAGGCAGGCTCATGGAATCACAAAATTCTTTATAAGAGAAACACAGGAGGGTCTGAGTCAGAGAAAAAGATGGGGCAACAGATGCAGAAAGCAGAGTAATGTGGAGCCAGGAGCCAAAGAATGCAGGCAGCCTCTAGAAGTTAAAAAAGGCAAGGAAATGAATTCTTCTCAGAGGGAATGCAGCCCTGCCAACTCATTTTATACTTCCAACCTCAAGATCTGAAAGAGAATAAATTTGTATTTCTTTAAGCCACCTAGTTGTGATAATGTGTAACAGCAATAAGAATCTAATATATGGGTCTCTCAGAAGGTGTGTTCAATTGGAACACAAGATTTTTCAAGAAGAATTTTATGGAGAGGAGCTCACAGATGGTGAAAGGAACAAGAATATATCTGTCCAGTTGCTTCCAAATATCTCCTAATTCCTATCCATCAAAGTTTATCTCATAGAGTGCTAACTGCCCACACTCCCAGTTGTCACCTTTCAGTTCCATGGCAACTGCTAGGATTCTATATCCCATGCTTCAGAGTGATTCATGCTCATCAATGTGGGCAAAGTGATGACTAACAGAGAGAAGAAAAGAAGAAAGGTAGTTCAGGTAAACTGGGAAGTTTAAAATGATATCCAGTGCTGAGGGTGACTAACTCTGAATGTGAAGAAAATCATCCAAATACTTTTCTAGCTCCTTTGGTAGACTGAAGTCATTTCTAGGGATGAATTTTTGCCTTTGCCTATCTAATGTACAATCCCCAGTTCTTGAAGTAACTGTACCCTATTTCTTTTGGAAACAACCCTTCTTAACCCTATGCATGTCCCAAAGTGAACTGACTCCCTCGTTTGTTCCAGGAAGAGTATTGTCAAGACTTAGCCAGTCAGAGCACAAAATTATCTTGCCACAACAATTGCTTCAGGAACAGGCATGGTCTCAAGCCTGGCCAATACTGCACCCTCCAGGCATCATGACCCTGTTAGTTTAGTGGCTCTGAGCTCTGAAATATATTTTAAGTATTGAGACACCATCTCTTCTATCATTCATCTTGGAACTGAGAGTATATCAACCTAGAATTTCTCAGGGTGTGAAGTCAGCATGAAGGGAGGAAAGGGGACACACTGGAATATCAGTTGGCCTTCTGAATCTAATCATATCTATACTTAGATGAATATCACACGTATATGGTTCGATACATTTAACTTGTCAGTTTGGGGGGTTGTTTTTTGAAAGATTCCCGGTACTGTTTCCCTTGCTGCCAACAGGGAGTCCTCTTGTAGATTTTGATGCTTCCAGAGACTGGAGTAGTTAATAAATTCAGAAACAGGCCAGAGAAAGGCAGCTGCCAAAACTTCTTGAGGAGCTACATATCCTCCAGGAAAATCCCAACTGTACCTTGATATTGTCTTCACTATGCCCAGACCCCTTCCCTAGTGGTCATGGCCACATCAATGGACATCCTTATAAAGTTGTTCCTTTTTCAGTCACACCACTTCCTACAGAAAAGGAAAGCAGAATCAAATCTATTTCTTGGAGTGTGAGCAACTGCGCTGTAAACTGGCATAATGGCTAGCCTGTTTGCCCAGTCCAGCCTCTATTGCAGTGATTCTAGTGATTAGATGTGGCCAATTCCAGCCTCTGTGAAATAGAAAATTGCTGCAATTGTCAACAATGGCTCTGGCCTAGACTGAACCTAGCCTGCCTACAGTCCAAGCAAGAAGGTACCTACCAACTCTTACAGTCCCTGTTCTGAAACCAGGACACTCCTCTCAGGAATGAAGGAAAGGCCATTTTCAAGGCGGTAATTGCATAATATGTGGAATGTAACAAAAGGGAGACTCTTGAGCTCCATTACTTTGAAGGGTCTGTCAGTGTTTTCATTATAGTCTATTTTCTGCAATGATTTATCTGCAGCCATGAAGCTGGGATGACAGCTAGTCTTAGCACCCACAGGCCCAACCCAGGAGAACTATGTGAAACTTAATTTAGTTGGAATTGTTTGGCCAGATCCATGCCGAGGACTTACAAACTATAAATTAAATACAGGCTTGGGTCCTCTGGCACTTTTGTAGCAGTTCTTGTTTGGAGCATCCTCAGTAGCTCACCTGCAAACTGTGCTTTCCTGACAGGCTAACACATCTGAGGCCAGGAAAGAAAGCAGGACACTCACTCTATTTTTTCAAGGGGCTATCTTTTGGGAGGAAGGAGAGGAATTTTATAACTGAAATCCATAAATGTAATTTATGCTTCAAGTAAAAGAAAAATGTCACTTGAATTCAGATAATCACTTAAAAGTTATCTCTCTCTTTATATGGTCCTTACATGACCTCTGTTTCTAGTTTTAGAAGGTGAGACATAATTTGCAATACCCCCAGCCCCAATACAGGTCATCTGTCCCCTTGTACTGTCAGATAATCTCAGAGTCTGGGCCTTGGGATAGTAAAGCCAAGTCCTAGAAATTAAGGCCATTATGAACCCCAGGAAAATTCTCAGGCGGGCCAATGCTCAATTTGGAACATGATGTTCAATGTATCTGGATTCCAAGATGGAAGGTAGAATTCACTCAGAACCCAGCAGTCTCTCTTTAGAGTTAGACAAGGGAAGGGAGCTGTGGAAAATTAGTCTGACCCTCCTGGGAATGAATAGGTGAACAATCCATAGCCTTCTACAAATATTGTCTTCTGTAAGCCAGGGGCCTGTCCCACAAAGCTCTAGAATTCTCAGGACATTATCCTCACCATTACCATCATTTGCATCATCACCAATATCCACCAGTGTCAATTCCACCATCATCAGTACTATCATCACTCTCACCAAGAATATTATTGAGAATTACCTCAAGGCAGGCCCTGTACCACATAGTATGTGTATGGTCTAAATCAGTTCCCACAACAAGCCTTAGTGTAGGAGTTTTTATCCTCATTTTACAGTGTGAGAAACTGAATCTCAAAGAGGCAAGGATACACACTGAAGGTTACCACATTGGAAAGTCAGAACAGACTGAACCAATGATCAGATTCTGAATCACTATGGGACACCAGCTGCTATCAACAGAGAATAAACTCCCTAGGAGTTTGGAGTTCATTGTGTATATGAGGGGATGTCCTGGGATAAACACCTGTGGGACAGAGTGGAAGGAAGCAGAAGTGAGAAGAAAGTAAGTAGAACTTACTCTAAGGCAGGACTAACCCAAGCCCAGTTCACATGACAGGGTGCTCTGGAGCTAGATTGCTCTGCCTGTGACACTGCCCTGTCCTGGGCTAGGATGGCTGGGCCTTTATACCCTGTATGAATTCCCATATGGCTACAGGAATAAGTTACCACAATTTTGGCTTACAAGAGGCTTAAAACTACACAAATTTATTCACAGTTTTGAAAGTCACAAGGCTGAAATAGGTTTTATGGGGATAAAGTTGCATTTTGGGGAAGTTAGTCCATTTCCTTGCCTTCTTTAGCTTCTAGAGACTGCCTTCACCCTTTCCTCCATCTTAAAAATTCATCACTCAAACCTGTGCTCCTGTCATCACATCTCCCCTTTCTCTCTCTGCTTCCATCATCACATTTTCTTCTCTAACCCTGTGCCTCACTCTTACAAGGACCTTGTGATTGTTACAGTTAGGGCCCACCAGGATAATCTCCCCAACTAAGGCCCGAGGAAAGAGTAAAGAAACAAAACGGAGTCACCTTAGCCACGCTAACCTAATTACCTAAATCAGAATGAGCTAAAGCATGAAGAGTAGATTTTATTTTACTTTAACTAGACTGAGGACTTAAACTTTGGAACTGTTCAGTTGTGCATCAATGCTGAGAGAGACAGAGAGAGACAGAGAGAGAGAGAGAGAGAGAGAGAGAGAGAGAGAGAGAGAGAGAGAGAGAGAGAGAGAGAGATCTAACACTCTATGAAGAACTTAGGAAATAATATTAGGTATTCAGAACACCTGACATCCATTACCCAGAACACTTGACATCTGGAAGATTACCATCTTGGACCATCCAGAGGTGAAGAATGCAGGACTGATTCTCCTCAAGAATGTACCTTTTAGTGTAAGAATTGTCAGCTTTTCTCTTGGCAGTGTTTGCTCATTTAGAAATCTTAAGGCTCTTAAATAAAGGAGCCTTTTAATTCTAGTGAAGCATTGAGATTCATTTAGGCTAAGTTGACAACTCCTTAACTTAATCACATCTGTAAAGTTCCTTTTGCCATGTCAGGTAACCAATTCACAGGATCTGAATATGTATAACTTCAGGGGAGGGTGATTACTCAGCCTGCTACATGCCCCCCAGTCACTTATTGTCTGTAGGTCTTCCAGCCGAGGCAATCCCAGAAATGGGCTGACACCTGAAGATCCTTTGCTGACCACACAGCTGGGGCCAAAGTCCTTCCTGAGGAAGGACCTGAAGGCATCTCCATGTTCATCACACAGTCCCAGAAAGTTCAGGTTCTACACAGCCCAGAACACCCCTTCTCTTGCTTTAAAGTTCCGCATTCAGCCTTGACCAGTTTGGCTCAGTGGACAGAACATGGGTTACAGACTGAAGGGTCACAGGTTTGATTCTGGTCAAGGGCATTTACTTTGGTTGCAGGCTCTATCCCTGGCCCTTCAGGAGGCAACCAGTCAATGTGAGAGTAAATGTGTATCCTCACATCAATGTTTCTCTCTCTCCATCTAAAAATCAATGGAAAAAATATCCTCAGGTGAGGACTAACAACAACAAACAAGACCTGCATTCACCCAGCTTGAATCCTAGCTCTAAGCTCCATCTCAGACTTTGTTACCAGGGTCTGCCTTCATCTTCCTCTCCTATGAATCAGAATACTCTGATTTTATATTTATGATCAACTATTTAAAGTACCTCTTGAGCGTCTGACCACAGCTCAATTGCCAATTACTACAATAATCATCTGTCTCTTTGTATTCAGAAAGCAACAAAGATTAGGAAATGCAAAGGCAGCTTTTGGCATTGTTGTGGGGGGTGTTTCTCTCCCTGCTGTAAATGTGTTACACTGCAGCATATTTCTATCCATCTGCAGCCCTGCCATATTGCAGGTAACTGTGAACAAAACAAGCAATAAAACTGTAAAGGAGCTGCTGCCTTTTCCTATATATACATAGACTCTCAGTTACCTGTGCTAACAGCATAGGCTCCTCTTCTTAAAGTTTTTTTTTTAAAATATATTTTTATTTATTTCAAAGAGGAAAGGAGTTAGAAACTTCAATGATGACAGAAGCATTGATCAGCTGCCTCCTGCATGCCCCCACTGGAGATCAAGCCCACAACTACGTGCCCCTGAATCTAATCTGGGATACTTCAGTCCACAGGCTAATGCTCCATCACTGAGGCAAACTGGCTAGGGCAGCTCCTCTTCTTAAGTGCATTCCTTCCTCCTAAGCAGACTTGTCACCTAGAGGCCCACAGTAAAAGACTTTAAAAAAGGCGGAAAGTGCTTTTAAAAAGTGATCAACACAGAGTATATTCTCCAGTTCTGCCATCTGAATGATCCAAGATCTGAACTGTGCTTCTTGCAGAATAAATGATAAACACCAATATACTCATTAAAATGGGCACTGAAGTGTTAACCCATCATTCTATGTCAGTGATTTTCAACTGTTGTGCAGCAAGAATTTTTAAAACATGCAATACCTGATTACTTAATCAGGAGCACTGACCTCTTTTCCCTTAAATTGTAATAAAATAAAATAAAATAAAATATGACAACAGCCAACATAATAGCCATCCAGTGTCAGATGTATTACACACACACAGAGGGAGAAAGAGATGGGAGTCAGGGGAGAGAGAAAGAAAGAAGCAGAATTTGGGCTTCAACCCTCATCTGATTAACCCCCATCTAATTAATGCCTTCATTCATTAATTCAGTGAATGTGGGCTGGTGCTTCCTGCCCAGCCCACTTTCACTGAATGTGGTCTGGTCTACTCTATCATAGTGCTGGACACTGAGATAGAGTAGAAAACAAGTCATGGATCCTGGCTTCAGTGAACTCCTGCCCAGTGGGAGAGACAGATGGCAGACATGTAAACAGACCACCTCAAATATCATTAGATTTCTGTCTTGTCACAATCCGTAACTGGAGCTTCCATAAATCTTTGTTTCTAAAATTCTGTGATGATGTAATTTTTATTTTGTAAAAATAAAAAAACCCTATGGAATAGAGTTAGGAGAGATAACTAAATTCCCCCTCCATTACCCAAGTCCCACTTTAGATGCTATCCTTGTAGCATTATGCCCAAGGAGAGAAATTCTAAACCCAACCCTCAGGGATGGATGCATATCATCACTTTGGCAATGACTCCATAGCAGGAGAGAAGCTACAGACAACTTTCAGGAGAGCAGCTCGTCCTTATACTCCCCTCAGTGTTCTCTTCACCAGAACCTGTTCCTGCAAGGATCCAGGGCTTTAGGGATACTCTCCAGAGAGATGTGGCCAAGACCCTGGCAAACCACAGCATTCTCAGTCATTTTCAGCATGAGTCCCCAGTTTTAGGCACACATGGGCTATACATTTCTGTGAGAAGGTCACAAGAGAGGAAGCTTTACGGAGTGGGACTGTTGGGGACAGAGAAATGAAAAATAGTGCAACTCTCAGGAAGCTTCTAGAAGCATGGGTAGCAAGTATATTAATTTTAAAGCAAAGTGTCTTGAATTTGGCAATTGATATTTGAGGCCACACCATTCTTTGCTGTGAGAACTGTCCTTAACACTGTAGAATGTTAAACAGCATCCCTGGTCTCAACTCACTAGATGCCACAGTACCTTCTCCCTAGTTGTGACAATCAAAAAATGGGGCCAATTATTGCCTGGAGGCAAATGTCTTCTGAGTGTTAAATTACCCTTGATTGAGAACCACTGATCTGGAGCCAGTGCCTTTGGGAATGAGTAGACTGAGCTATAGAAAATATTCCATAAAGAGAAATCTGGAAGCAAAGAATAATCTAACTGCACAAGTAGCAGTGTGAAAAGAATGAAAGGGTGCAAATCCCAGCTCTAGGCCATGAAACCTTGAAACATTGGCTTTCTGAATGTTCTATTCTGTGACTCACTGTTAATCTATGGACCAAAAAGGAAGTTCACACTATAGAAACCAAGCTTGAAACATCACCCAACTCATCTGATTCTAAAGATTGGCCTGGAGGTCAATTCCTCCCAGTGATACCAACAACAATCAAGGCTTAACTACAACAAAACTGTGCACACAGCCCAGAAAGGGATGCACCAAGAGTGTCCACCCCCAGTAACTTGGGAGGCTGAGCCACTGGGCCCTTTAGGACACCCAGCACAAAGCCACTTTCAACACAGGTAAGCAGCCAAAATGGGGAGACAAAGAAACAGGTCACAAATGAAAGAAATGGAGGAAAGCAAACAACTGGATATAGAGTTCAAAATCATGGTTATAAGATTTTTCAAGTATTTTCTAGAAACTGCTGATACATTTAGTGAGACCCTCGAGGATATGAAAAAGGACCAACTAGAGATTAAGCGTACATTGACTGATGTAAAGAATAATATACAGAGATCCAACAGCAGACTAGAGGACTGCAAGAATCAAGTCAAATATTTGAAATACAAAGAAGTAGAAAACATCCAATTGCAAAAGCAAAAAAAAAAATCCATAAATATGAAGATAGTGTAAGGAGCCTCTGGGACAACATCCAAATTATGGGGATGCCAGAAGAAAAGAGAGGGCAAGATATTGAAAACCTATTTGAAGAAATAATGACAGAAAACTTCCCCACCATGTGAAATAAATAGACTTACAAGTCCAGGAAGTACACAGAGAAGCTCAAACAAAAGGAATCCAAAGAGGACCACACCAAGATACAACATAATTAAAATGCCAAGAGCAGAAAGAGGTAAGGTGGAAGAAACCAAGATGATGGCATAAGTAAACACCTAAACTGCTGCCACACAAAACAATTTCAAAAATACAACTAAAAGACAAAATGGACATCATCCAGAACCACAGGAAAGCTGATGACTGGAAATTTTACAAATAGAAGGAAAGAGAAATGCACATGAAGAATCAGAGGAGCTGCAAAACCTGAGGTATGGTGACATGCGCATGGAGAGAGGATGGGCCAGAGAGGATGGGGTGTCTGAGTGCCTGGCTGGTGTGCTCCAGCAGAAAAGAGACAAAAGCTCCAGACTGCGCAGAACCCTAGTTCCGACTGCACTGAACCTCAGATCTGGGTGAGACCTGGGGGACCCAGGCTCATACAGGGGGTAGATATCTGCACTATAAGGCTGAATCTCAGGGGAACAGCAGAAGTCAGAGGTCTCATATGTGCTAGTACACACAGAGAGAACAGACTGTTAACTGTGCTGCTGGCTTGATCTGGTAGGAGGGAGACAGGAGCTCTGGATGGCGCTGAAACCCAGTTCCAACTGCACTGAACCCCAGTGCCAGGTGAAAATCTGGGAGTCAGGATTCATTGGGGGAGAGACTGGACTGTTTGGCAGCAGGTGAAACTCGAGGGCACCTTTCTCTCAGAGGTGCTTGCAGCAATTGCCTGCAGACACTGAGACTCAACAATCTTGTGGCGTGGGGCTGACTGGAAGCCAAGGCTTTCAGCTCCACCCTGAAATTCTGCCCCATTCAAGCTGAGCACAGAGGCTTTTGTAATTTTGCAAGTCTTGTCAATTAAGGCTATTGCCCAGCATAGACACAGCCAGTTGGAGGTCAATTCCTCTCAGTGATACCAACAACAATCAAGACTTAACTGCAACAAGGCTGAGCACACAGTCCATAAAGGGGTGCACCAGGAGTGTCCACCTCAGGTAACAGGGGAGGCCGAGGTACCTAGCACACAAAGCTACCCTACCAACTCAGGGAAGCAGCAAAAATGCAGAGACAAAGGAACAGTTCACAAACTAAAGAAATGGAGGAAAACAAACGACTGGATATATAGTTCAAAACCTCTTTTCAAGAGATTCCTAGAAAAAAGGCCAATAAAGCCGAGACTGGTTTGGCTCAGTGGATAGAGCGATGGACTGCGGACTGAAGGGTCCTGGGTTCGATTCCGGCAAGGGCATGTACCTTGGCTGTGGGCACATCCCCGGTAGGGGGCGTTCAAGAGGCAGCTGATTGATGTCTCTCTCTCATCGATGTTTCTGACTTTCTATCCCTCTCCCTCCCACTCTGTAAAAAAATCAATAAAATATATTTTTAAAAAAGAAGAAAAGAAAAGGCCAATAAATTCAGTGAGACCCTCGAGGATATGGAAAAGGACCAACTAGAAATTAAATATACACTGACTAAAATAAAAAATATTTTACAGAGACCCAACAGCAGACGAGAGGAATACAAGAATCAAGTCAAAGATTTGAAATACCAACAGGCCAAAAACACTCAACCAGAAAAGCAAAAAGAAAAAAGAATCCAAAAAATTGAGGATAGTATAAGAAGCCTCTGGGACAACTTCAAGTGTACCAACATCAGAATTATGGGGGTGCCAGAAGAAGAGAGAGAGCAAGATACTGAAAACCTATTTGAAGAAAACTTCCCCCACCTGGTGAAAGAAATAGACTTACAAGTCCAGGAAGCACACAGAACCCCAAACAAAAGGAATCCAAAGAGACTACACCAAGATACAACATAATTAAAATGCCAAGAGCAAAAGACAAAGAGATAATATTAAAAGAAGATAAAAACACTCAATTACCTACAAGAGAGCACCCATATGATTGTCAATTGATTTCTCAACAGAAACTATGCAGGCCAGATGGGAGTGGCAAGAAATTTTCAAAGTGATGAACAGCAAGAACCTACAACCAAGATTACTCTACTCTGCAAAGCTATCATTCAGAATTGAAGGTCACGTAAAGAGCTTCACAGATAAGAAAAAGCTAAAGGAGTTCATAATCACCGAACCAGTATTATATGAAATGCTGAAAGGTATTCTTTAAGAAGAGGAAGAAGAAGAAAAAGGAGGAAAAGGTGGCTGCTTCAAACTAGAGCATGGATGGAACTGGAGAGCATTATGCCAAGTGAAATAAGCCAGTCAAAGAAAGATAAGTATCACATGATCTCACTCATTTGTGGAATATGATAAACAACATAAACTGATGAACAAAAACAGATCCAGAGACAGAGAAGCATTAACTGTCAAATCTCAGAGGGAAGATAGGGGAGGGTGGTGGTAAGGGGAAGAGATCAACCAAAGGACATGTATATGTGCATATAAGTCTAATCAATGGACATGGACACCAATTGGGTTAGAGCATGAGTGGGAAGGGGTGGGGGTTGGAAGAAGTAATGGGGATGAGGACACATATGTGATACCTTAACCAATAAACAAATAAAAAAATAAAACGCCAAGAACAAAGGACAAAGAGAGAATATTAAAAGCAGCAAGAGAAAGACATTAGTTACCTACCAGGGAGTACCCATACGACTGTCAGCTGATTTCTCAACAAAAACTATTGCAGGTGAGACAGGAGTGGCAAGAAATATTCAAAGTGATGAATAGCAAGAACCTACAACCACAATGATTCTACCCAGCAAAGCTATCATTCAGAATTGAAGGGCAGATAAAGAGCTTCACAGATAAGAAAAAGCTAAAGGAGTTCATTACCACCAAACCAGTATTATATGAAATGCTGAAAGGTATTCTTTAAGAAGAGGAAGAAGAAAAGGGTAAAGATAGAAATTATGAACAACAAATACATATCTATCAACAAGTTAATCTAAAAATCAAGTAAATAAAAAGTCTGATGAACAGAATAAACTGGTGAATAGAATCAAATCAGGAGCATAGAAAGGGAGTGGACTGACAATCCTCGGGGGAGAAGGGGTGTGCAGGTTATGAGAAGAGACTGGACAAAAATCACACACCTTTGGATGAGGACATTGGGGGGCGGTAAGGGCAGAGGGTGGAGTGGGAACCTGGTGGAGGGGAGCTATGGGGGAAAAAAGAGGAGCAACTCTAATAATTTGAACAATAAAGATTTATTTTAAAAAATGTGTGGCTTCGAGCTAGTCACTTCATCTCTCTAATCTGCAGGCCTTGTTCTCTGCCAAATCAGGGAGCTGGACTGCTCCAGGAATAGAAAATAGCTGTTACAACCCCCCACCCCTACCCACCCATACAACTATCATGCTTATGATAGACATAACTAATTAATCACTGCATACTTTCCTCTTAAGCTTCAGCAAAGTCTCCAAATCCTGATCTGCACACAGAAGCTATTGCACCTACACTACTTGGTTGTTTCTGGCAAGTTATGTCAACATGTTTACTATTCCTAGAGGAGTCAGTGATTTTCAAACTGTATTCTCAGAGCTTCTAGAGAGTTACTTGGGGACTTGCAACCAGGGGAGCAGCAGGCAGCCACAACTCATCCTAGGCTTACCTCCTCCCTGATTCTGTCTTCAAGGTCTCCTGTTTCTCTGACTTTCCAGTAAGCTAAAAGCAGCCCACCTTGGCTCATTTCTTTCCTGTAACATTTCTAGGGAACTAAAGCAGAGCACCACTTAGCCTCTCTCCTGCTGCTTCTTTTACCCTACGTCCTCCTGTGTTTCACTGTCCCAACTTTGATAACCATACTTTCAAAATCACCTGGCTTCATATTGTGAAATCTTTCCTTTATGAGGCAGACCTGCTCAAGGACAAGCCCCTGTCCAATAACACTCTGAGGTATTAGGGGTTAGGATTTCAGCATGTAAATTTTGGTGGGACACAATCTAACCTATAACGCTCTGCCTTCTGGTCCCCCAAATTAATGTTCTTCTCACATTTAAAATGTATTTTGCCCTACCCCAGCATCTTCAAAATTCTTGACCAATTCCAGCAACAAGTCTAAGTATAAAATATCATCTAAATTTCATTTAAGTCACGTATGGGTGAGATTCGGGGTATAATATATCCTGGAGCAAAATTTCTCTCCAACTGTGATCCTGTGAAACCAACGATGAGTTACTTGAAGCTTCTAAAATGGAATAGTGTGGACAGGCATAGGAAAGATATAATGTCCTTTACTGGGCCTTCCTGTGAGTGGTTTCCGAATGGGACCATGCTCCTGCCTGGGACACCACCAAACACCACTCTTCTAGAAAACCCAGGTTCATAGGTCTGTTTCTCACAGGCCATACTAGAAGTCAAAGTTTCCCTAATGTTCTAATGGCATTAGAAATCTTGATAAACAAACATATGGCATTCTATGAAGTATAGAACATTTTTCTTGATACCCCAGTAACTATCTTCTCACTCCTTCCTGGGTTTTTGCTTTATATCTGGGGAAAAAGTACAAAAAGAGATAATTCTGGGTATTTTTCTTCCTTGTGGCTCTATGAGGACTAACATATACTAGTAATGCAATATTCCCATTCGATATGAATTGACATGGACATTTTGTATTAATGCTAACCTCCCATGGATCAAATAGGTCTAATATTTATTATATTGAGTATGGTGAGAAGAAAAAATGTCCTTGAAGATCAATGACTTTCAGTGATCAGAGAATCAAGAGCCTTTTGCTCCAGCTGGATAATGCACTTAGGATTTTAATCAACCTGAATGTGTGGCTTTTATACATTATTCAAGACCTCCATGGGCCCCACATGTATCCTCCTGTTGACAAACACCCTGTTAGAAGCCTTAGTTTTCTCTGAGAAGTGCAGAGACCATGTTGGTATTCAAGGCAGCAGTTCCCAGAAGGACTGAAGTCAACACTTATTTGTACTTGAGCCAGATCTTTGAAAATTGGGCATTTTCTGTTCTAAAGAAAACTTGCCCAGTTGCTTCCTGCACTTCAGCATTAATATTAGTCTCAATTTAATGTGGACATTTATGGTGTCGGAGACTGATGTATATGAGGAAATAACTCTGGACAGGAGTGAAGAAATTCCCCAGGGGCTCATTGGTTCCATTGTTCTATAGGACAGGAGCCCGGTGAGATAGAGACTGAGTCAGAAGTACCTGATTTCTGCCTGAGACAGTGGCATCCTAATGAGCTCTAATTGACAGTTGGCTCTCAGCCTCTTAGAGCTTTTTCAGGCCTCCAGGCTGCAGAGTGCACTTACTGTCAAAGCTGGGCAAGGACAGCATAGCCCATGATGTCTATGAGGGGACCCACTCAGCAATGCACAGAGGGCATAAGATTAGAAGTCCAGCTCTGGTGGACTCAGGGTAGCTCTAATTCCACCCATTAACATCAGTATTATGATGGGCAAATCACTTCACTTCCCCCCACCCCATTTGTATGTAAAATGGAGTGATAGTTGTATCTACCTCCAGAATCCAAGACATCTCAGGGAATCACCTCTGTGCATGCCTTCAGCCTGGAGTATTAATAGCAGCAATATGAATAGTTATTACTATGGCAACTTCCAGCAAGCATGAAAAATGCATTTCTCAGAAATAATGATAATCCCTATGATAAAAATAATTATGATGAAACAGCTAACATACATTGACCTAGACTCTTTGCTAAGTGGTTTGCAAACTAATCTCATTTAATGTTCACAACTAAAAAGGGGTACTTACCGATGGAGAAACTGAGACTAGCAAGTACAGATATATGCACAAAGGCACAAAGTTGGATCTGGATTTGAATCCAATCCCAACGGGCACCAGAATTCATTCACCATATTACACAAGAGATAGGAGGCACATTAACTTCTCTGCACCTCAGTTTTGATTGGTGGTAATAATTCCCATTTCAGAGATAATTATGGGGATCAAATTGAGTATGGCACTTCAGGAAGAAGTGGGCACACAAAGATCTGACTGGGAAATTGGATATTTGTTGTCAAACTCACTACCCTATCCCCTCCATGCACCCTTTAGAGACAATGTGATCCTGTAGCTGAGAAATTTCTCCTATAGCTATTAGGAGGAGTCCACCTGCAGAGAGGAGAAAAGAAGCCAAGTATTCACATCATAAACAAGCATGCAAGTCTCAGCCCGAAGCAATCTGGTTTTCGTAATAACCCAGAAATATGGTGTAGTAGGTACAATGGTCACCCAAAGATATTCAGGTTCCAACCTCCTATGATTATGTTACCCTAAATGGCAAAAGGTACTTTTGCAGATGGGATTAAATTAAGAATTGTGGGATGGGGGTTCATACTGGATTATCTGCATGGGTCAATATAATCACAAGGTCCTTATAAGAGAGAGGCAGAAAGGTCAGCATTAGAGAAGATTAGACAATAGAAAAGCTGAAGTTAAAAAGACAGAGCTGAAAATGTGAAGATGCTACTGTGTTGGCTTTGAGGAAAGGGGCCATGAGCCAAGGAATACAGGTAGTCCTTAGAAGCTGAAAAGATAAGAAAGAGGATTTTACCCTAGAATTTCCACAAGAAATACAGTTCTGTTGACCCATTTTAGATTTCTGACTTCCAGCACTATAGGATAATAAATTTGTATTTTTCTAAGCCACCAGGTCTGGGGTAATTTGTTATAGCAGCAACAGGAAACTAATACAGTCTGTATCACCTACAGAGCTGAACATACTTCAAACAAAGCTCCAACCAGCATAGCAAAATAACAAATCCCCTTCTACACTGTGCTATTGTGAGAAATTATTGTACAGCTGGGCTTTAAAACAGATTCAGTTTTGTTCAAATCTTGTTGTTAAATATTCAGAAGGAAAAGAGACATGGCCCCATTCAGAACAGAATGTCAGCATTTTGCATTTGCAGAAAGCAAGACTGTAAAACAGGATGATATGAAATTTCTTTGTAAAATGTGAAGTGATAGACACATGCACTGAATTATTATTATCAATATGAATTTTAAAAATGAAGAAGCAAGTTCCCAAGTGGCACTTTGCAGGCTGTTCCACCACCCACCCATTTTTTCAAATAGAAAGAGAAAGGTAAAGCTGGCAGCCAGAGCAGAGAGGAGATCCATCCTTTCCAAGAACTGGGAATATTTGGGATTGTCTCAAAACTGGTCACATCAGACAATAAAGTGTGACTCACTGAATAAATGTGCAATAGAGTAAAACAGCAAAATAAGCCAAGAGACAGAATGCTAATAGTCAGGCAAATAAAGGGAGATACGTATTTGAATATTCATGAGATTCTAATCAAGAGCTTTAAATGAATACAGAAATGGTCCCCAGGATGAATACAATGTGCTCCACAGGAAAGATAATCCTGCCTGAGCAAGTTCAAACATGAAGTGCAAACTAGACCTGTCTCACTGCTCAGAGCATCCCAGGACATCAACATGGCTCTTCACATCCTGGCCCCACTATCAATTTTCTTTCTTCACCTGTCACTCACAGTATACTGCATTTGATATTTTGTTATAGTAGGTTTCCACTTTTAAAACTGGAAAGAGGAAGTTGGGAAGAGATCTATATGCTTGGAACATCTTCCAAGTACTAAGCCTGAACCACATGCTCTGTTCATACTCATATCACTGTCACAACCACCCTTTTGCGGAGATATAATTATCGCATTTCGCCAATAAGGAAACTGAGGCTGAGGGAAATGACTTAATGCTGATGTTCAAAAGCTATTCAACTGCAGAGCTTACATTTAAACTGCTTTTCTGTATTTTAGCAAAGGCTATATCCATTCCTCTCCATCCCCCAAAATCCCCAGGATTCACTGTAGATTCATATGAGATCTACATAAGATGTACTCATGAGATGAACGTATGCACCTGACTCTACTTAGGCTAAACATGATATTTCAGGAGAGGAGTGGTGGAAGTCTGGGGAACAGGACTCAGAGAAAGAAGTGGCTTGAAGAAGAACTGGGACAAAGAATCTGCAATGAGCATGAGAAATGCCAGCTGCCTGGATATGGGGCAACCCCATAAGAAGTTTCCTCAGGATAAGCTGATTTGCTCAGAAAAATGAATACAGAGGGATTTCAGGCAATCTTAGAAGAGCTGGGGTCAGCATGGGCTGTGTGTGGTAGTGGTCCTCACACAGCCATACATGCACACATGTGCACTGTACACATGTGTGGACTGAGCTGCTCAGTGCTTCTCACCATGTTAGCACTGTGATCAACAGTAAACCAAACCAACATGATATCTGGTTTCTTGGATCTGGGAGGCTACTGGGAGAGAGTGGACAAACTAAACAATCAAACAAATTTACAGACTGTAAAAGTACTGTGAAGGGAATGAGCACAGACTCCCAGAGTGGTAAAGGTGGGTAAAGAGCTCATATAAGTAGTCAGGAAAGGCTTCTTGGATGAGGTGACAGTTGAGACCTGACAGATGAGCCAGTGTTGTAAGAATTGATGGAAAAATGATTCTAGCAGGGTAAAAGAGGTAATCCAGACAGTGGTCAATATTCAGGCCTTACATTGGCAGCAGTGGGCATCAAGACCCAGCCAAGGCAAGACATAAGCCAACCCCAAAGAAAAGAATTAGTAGGAGCTCAGAAAGATTCCAGATAACAGGCTAGAGGTTTGAGGCAAAGACATCTTCCCGAGGGAAGGAAAAGCTGGACGACATAGCTGAGATGATGATCTGAAACCCAAGGCTATTACTATTAGATACCTAGTATGCAACTTCTTTGCATGTTCCATGCAAATTAACACACTTATCCTATATAATAAAGAGGTAATATGCATATTGACCCTCATGCCTTCACAAGATGGCTGCCTATGACAAGGCCAGCAGTGGCATCAGTGAAGGCCAACCAAACAACCGAGCAGCAGGCTGTGTGGGGCAACCAGGCCAGCAGGGTGGTTATTGAGGGATGACCAAATGACTGAACAGTAGGCTGCATGGGGGGACCAGGCTGGTGGAGGGGCAGTTGGGGGTGATTAGCCTGGCAGGGGGGGCAGTTAGGGGCAACCAGGCTGGCAGAGGGGGGCAGTTGGGGGTGGCCAGGCTGGCAGGGGGGCAGTAAGGTGTGACCAGGCCAGAGGGGGTACAGTTAGGAGCAACCAGGCCAGCAGAGAGGGTGTAGTTGGGGGTGACCTGGCCAGCAGTGGGGGGCAGTTAGGAGAGATCAGGCCAGCATGGGGGTAGGCAGTTAGGGGCAATCAGGCAGGCAGATCAGCTATTAGGAGCCAGTGGTCCAGGGTTGTGAGAGGGATAACCAGCAGTCAGACATTCCCCAAGGGTTCCTGGATTAGAGAGGGTGCAGGCTGGGCTGAGGGGACCCTCCCCCATGCACAAATTTCATGCACCAGGCCTCTAATTTTCCATAATCTTTCTCTGAAGTAGATGTTGTTATCTCTGTCCCTCATTTTCTACTGCTATTTTTATGACTACAAATTTTATTACATTTCCTATCTCATAGTTTCCATGGGTTAGGATTTGGGCATTTTTTAGCTGGGTTTTCTATTCAGGGTCTCACAAAACTGAAATCAAGATGTCAGCTAGGTTGTGTTCTCATCTGGTGGCTTGACTGAGGACAGATTGCTTTCAGGATACCTCAGATTATGAGCATAATTCATTTCTTATGGGTATAGGACTGAGGTTTCTGTTGTTTTGCTGGCTATTAGCTGTGGACCACTCTTGGCAATTAGAGGTTGTTTTCAGGTCCTTGCCATGTGGCCCCCTCCACTGACCCTCTGACATTTCCAACCTCCCTAGTTTCAGAAAGAGTTCAGTCTCATTTAATGACTCTCACAATTAAGTCAAGCCCATCTGGATAATCTCATTCTGGATTAACTCAAAGACATAACCCATCATATTTACTGATTCTGGCCTCACTCAAGAGGACATTATACTAAATGTATATACTAGATGGGAGTGGGGGAAGGGGAAAGGGTAGTCATTGTAAGGCAGCTTAGAATTCATAACTGATAATATTAACATCCATAATTCTTCCAGCTCTTTATATTTATCAGGCACTTATCAACTGACTTGACATGCACCTAGATAACTATCCTATTGACTGTAAGATGTCTCCATTTTAAAGATGATTATACAAATGTCAGGGAGATTAATAATAACTTGGCAAAGGACATATGATCACGGGGAGGAGAAATAAGGTTTGAGCCAAGTTTTTGCCACTTTAAAGTCCAATCTATCTCCATTGTCCCATGTGGCAAAGTTTTCTGAACTTACCCCAAGGTCTTGTTCATTCCAAAGAGCTGGGTCCCAGAAGTCCCTGAAGGGAGACACTCTCATTTCCTTTGAACCTTGAAGGGAGAGCCCAGAACTGTGCCAGAAGATCTGCTTGGAAGGACCAGAATGTATCCATTGTACTGGGCCCACACCGACATTACAGAGACCCTGGACAAGGCAGACCAAACACCAATCCCCTAATCAGGGAAGAGAAGGCACTTGTTGCAGGCCATAGACCACCCCATTTGTCCAAGAAGGGTGTGTATCAGAGACCTTTAGAGTGTGAAAATTTGTGTCGAGAAGGCTTGACAGGGACACTAGTGACATGGGTACCTACTCACAGCTCCATGGAACCACCACTGCACTTCCCACGCCACTTGCTGAGTGGCTCCACTCTCACCCTGCAGCAGAGCCTAAACAGATGGTTCCAAGTCATTCCAGTGGAAATTAATGGAGTCAAACTATCCACAAACTTCTTTTCAAGCGTAGAGAAATATTTTTCACGAGTCAAACACCAGATGTATTTTGTTTGTGGGGTAATTTAATACTTGTACAGGGTAAGATACTAAAATCAGAAGAGTTGTTCTTGCATTTCAGGCAGAGCCCAAGCATATTCCATTTGCCTGCAGTGAAACTTTGGGGCATCAATTCTGAGATGGAGCCTAGACCTTGAACTCAATGCTTCAGTACTTCCCAGAGAGAAGACATATCACCTGCAAGAAACTACATGTCTTCCCCTTGTGGTTCAATTTATGACTACGCTAGCTAATTGGCCAGAGCCCTAGAGATAGGGAGGGGTGAGGCAGAAGGAGGGACAGCATCATTAAGGGATTGAAAATGTTCTTTTGGGTTTAAAAACAGCCAGGAATTAATTAAATTGGCCTTCAGTGGGACCACCATTTTTTCCCTTAAAAGTCACAAAATTCTCTAAACCAATGGTTTTCCAAGTGCGGCTCCAGGGTCAGCAATATCAGCATCAAACAGGAATTTGTTGAAAATACAAATACTGATTATTCACCAGACCCACTAAAACAAAACCTCCAGGGGTGGAGCCCAGCAATCTGCATTTTAATACACACTCAGGGGAGTCTGATACTAGAGTTCGAGAACCACTGCTTCAAACACCAGAAAGAGACTTTTACTTTACATCTAGCTGTATAGTTTTACTTATAGCAGCTATAAGTTAGTTAACCGCTTTATGACTTGGTTTTCTCTTCTGTAAAATGGAATAAGGGTAGGACTTACCTTCTACTTAATTTATTCTGAAAATCAAATGAGGGAATTCACTTAAAGTATTAGAACTGGAACTTGCATAGTGTACATCATTGACAAACATTTGTCAAAATCGTTGTTGTTATTTGCATTTGCAATTCATCGTGATAATAGCTGATAACATTAATAGCCACCATACTATGTGCACTTATTATTTGCCAGGCACTGTTTACACAACCTGGTATACAAATGAAAAATTGCCACACTGACTGCAAAGAGCCATTTTTTGAAATATTCATAATCTCCATTCATTCATTCATTCATCCGACTAACATTAACTGAGCCCCCTATTATGTTCTAGACACTTTGGAGGCACAGGATACTATGGGGAACAAAGCAAATGAATGCTATGCTTTGTCCAAGTGTGCTCACTGCCTTGGTGCTGCTACAAAGTGCCTCCCTTTGCCCTAATTTCCCTTCTTGAGAAGGACCACAAACAGTTTTATTTGATCCCTTAAGTAGCAGCAGTACTATTCCTTTATACTGCTCTAGCCATGTTTATGCCATGAGGATGGCCAGTTAATGTGTATTCAAGTTAAGGAAATATGCTAAAAATTAAGAGGGCAAGCTATGCAAGAAAGTGGGAAAACTTTAGAACATCAAGCCTCATTCACTCTCCAAGGTGTCATGATCCTAAAGTGACATGATCTTGAATGTCCAAATAACAGCATAGACTTGTATTTATCCATTTCTTGAGCTACCTGCATTAACTGGAAGATTTCTGATACATAAGACTTAGGTCTTTTGGAATCTGCAAATTGAGGTAATTGATCTTGTCTTTAGAAACCCATTCACATTAAATATAGAACACAGTTTTGAAAACAGAATTCACAAGCCAAATACAGCCTACTGACTATTTTTGTAAATAAAGTTGTACTGGAACACAGCCATGCCCATTCATTTATGTCGTGTACAGGAATAGAGTTAAATAGTTCTGAAAGAGACCATCTGGACCATAAAACCTAAAATAATTACTGTCTGGACCTTTAACAAACATATTATTAAGAAACTCCTGGCCTAAAAGCAAGGCTTATATTGGCTGTCTTACAGAAGAAATCTAGTTTACTTTTCTTAACTATACTGGTTGATTGAGTAAATTATAGAAAAGCTATCAACCACCCATGTCCTACCCACCTCACCCTTTAGGTTATCTGGGTTGAGAGTCCACACAAGCATTTTGACTGAATATACAAACATAATTGTAATCAATTAATGTAACAATGTAATAGTTAATTAATAAGTAAGTTGTTTCATAAAAGTGCAACACAACCTCACTGAATGTTAAAGAAACGCAAATCAAAACAACACCGAGATTCCACTTTTCACCTGTTTGATTGATGGATATCAACAAATTAGTTAATATAGAGAAGGTGAATGCAAGGTGGTGGAGATCAACTTTCCACACTTGGGATAGAGTATAATTGGTGCCATCTCTGAGGTAGTCACTTTGCTAATATCTATGAGAGTTTGCTAATATCAACTTTCCAAGTCGGGATTCCACTGGCATTGTCTTACAGATATGTTCTCAAATGTATTTAATGCTATTTTTCTAAATATAAATAAGTTAGTTGCAGTATTGTCTATCATAGTAAAAACTGGGGTTGAGAGTAAATGTTATTCACCAATAAATAATAATAATAATTTGCTATATTCAAATGAAGGGATATTATACAACTATGAAAAAAGAATAAACTAGACTGACTTACTTCAACTAATGAGATGAATAATGGATGAGCTAGCTCTAATAGAAGCAATATAGAATATTCTCTAAGACAAATTATTGAAAGGCATAAAAGGGTATGGTGTGTGTGTGTGTGTGCATTTAGTAATCACCCACTGGTATTAATGTAAACATACACATATGTACATACAAACATACAAATACTTGCAAGTGGGTAGAAAATTTTGGAAATTTAAAAAATAGGAAACTGTTACAACCATGGTTGCCCCTGGAAGAGGAACCTGAGAGTGTGAACTAGAAGAGACACTCCCTTTGACTTTGTACCCTCTTGTTCCACTTTATTATTATTTATCATATGCATATTTTGTTAGTATAATTTTAAAACATGTTTTCATGAAACAAAAGTACCATTCTATGTCTGGCATTGGTGTTCCCCAAGCCCAGGGTCCTGGTGGGAAGAAGGTATTACTATTAGTCTGAAAGACCTTCCCCCAAACCGAAGGAAATAGACTCTGCCTAGGAGCAGTTCAGCTGCTGCTACTGACTCCCTAACTTGCAAACTCTCTGGCCACTGTGTATGAGAAGCCAGTGTTATTAAAGGCGAAGGAAAATCAATAACCCATCACGGAGAGGGCTTTGGAGTCAGATGAAAAGGCTCTGAATTCTGGTGGTCCCCAGAAGCTACAAGACCCCCCAGAAGAGTAGTAAATATCAAAGCTTCTGAGCCTATTTCCTCTCCTTTGAAAGGGGGGATCACACTGCCCCCACACACAATGGGTTTGGGCAGGACCAGCCCTCATGCAGCAAATGTTCTGCGCCAGGCTCTGCTAAGCACATCACAGGCCCTACTACATTTAGTTTTTATGGCAGCCAAACCATTATCCTCGTTTTTCAGAAGGGGAAATCAGGACACAGTTATTAAGTAGCAATCAGGGTACAAACCCCAGTCTGTCTGCCTGAGCTTGCAACAACTATTAAATTTTGTCTTTTGATTAAATGAGGTAAGATGAGCTCATCTTCTTAGCAATTGCCTCTTAGTAGTGACTCAAGCCATGTCATTCATTTCAATGCCCCTCAGAACCTCAGGGTGCCAAGATGAAAGTGTCCAACGGTCAGTACCTGGCGGGCTTCCACATAGCCTTGTGTACTACCCCCTGCTGGTTGGTTGGTTTTGGAAGCTCTGTGGCCTGTCATTTTGGCAAGTCAGGTCCCCCAGCCAAGCTGAGCACCCTCTGCTGAGGGACCTGGGCACTGCAGTGGTGTCCTGGAGCTCCTTCTGACCTGGCCTTTGTTCACAGCTTCTTTAGCAAGCAGAAGCCTCAGCCTCAGCAACCAGACACAGCCCAGGAGGTTCTTCTACAGGGACCCATCTCACTGCAGAGCTCTGCATTCCCATTCTCTCTCTCTCTCTCTCTCTCTCTCTCTCTCTCTCTCTCTCTCTCTCTCTCTCTCTCTCCCCCCCCTTCCTCCCTCCCTCCTCTCTCTTTCTCTCTCTCTCCCTCTTATACACACACACAAAACATTCACCATAGAATCAGAAGAGATCCGTCACCTCATTGAACCACACCTAGCCCCTCCCCCGAGTCCAGGAAGTCCAAGCCTGCTCTAACTTACAGGCTAGCCCTCGCCCAGAGCCCAGATTCTCTCCACAGACAGAAACCTTGGCTGTGTCTTACCTGGGTCCATTCTGTTTCATTCCTTCTTATGTCCAGAGCTCATATTGTCCTGAGTCTCAACTATCTTTCTGTAAAGCAGGGATAATAACACCTATTTCATTGTGTCTGGAGGGAGAAGAGAGGGCATGACACCCAGAAAGGCTCAGAAGTTCTTCCAGGAATTCCTCGTAGAGTTCAACTAAAAAGCCTTCTGTGTATCCACAGACCTCACCACTCCTTCCTGAACCTCCAGCTCAGCCTTCAGTCTAATAAATTGATGCTGTAGTTATATTAGAAAGCCTGTGGTTTCTTCTGCCCTTTACACTCCTTGAACCCACATGTGCTGAGAGACGCTTTTCCTATGTTCCTGCTGAGCACGGACAGACCATGTGATGCTGATCCTCTGACCACAGCTGCCAGGACCGGGGTGGGTACCTCATGAAGGATTGGCATACATCATGACCAACTCAGCTCTGAGTTGGCATTTGCCGTTAAAATGCTTAGGCTAGCTGGTTTGGCTCAGTGGATAGAGTGTCAGCCTGCAGAATGAAAGGTCCAGTCAAGAGCACATGCCCAGGTTGCGGGCTCAGTCCCCAGTAGGCAGTGTGCAGGAGACAGCTGATCAATGATTATCTCTCATTATTGGCATTTCTATTACTCTCTCCCACTTCCTTCCTCTCTGAAATCAATACAAAAAATATATTTTTTAAAATGCTTAGGCTGAAACATAAGCCAAACTCAAACTTATATATTTTTTTATTTTCTTAGTAATATTTGAACAACAAAAAACCCTCCCAGCCAGTTCTCTCTAGTGGGCACTTGGCAGAGTAAGGAGAGACTTGGGCTGGGCCCCAGTGCACCCTAAGAGAAACTGCTCTCAACCACCTGCTCCAAGGAGTGGTTGCCTTTCCATCATGTAAATTCAGGATGGGAAAATTTAGGATTTAGGACAGAGGCCCCTAATCTGTTGAACGTATTAAAAAGAAAACTCTGGAGAAGAGAGAGGAATGTTTTGGCTCATGTAGCTGAGAAATCCAGAGGCTAGTGCTTCTGTTAAGGCTGGATTCAATAAGCTCAATTTCATCAGGATTTGGTTTGTCTCTACCTTGGTGTGTGCTTTCCTCCAAGTTGACTTAATTCTTACACAGCATAATAGATGCTGGAAGCCCTGGAAACAGCCTCAAAGCTTAGCTACCCTTTTCTAATAGTTTCAATAAAAGTTAAGAGTTAGATCTCATTAAATGAATTTGAGTCCTAAGCCCAATTCTAAACTGGTTACTATGGCTAGGGGATGGTATATGACAATTATCCCATGGATCCAAAGGAAAGCAGAGTTATTGCTAGAAAAATGCAATAAGGAGGTGGGCTGGGTAAAAACAAGAGATGGTCACAAGAGTCGTGTCGAGTGTAGGTCTGACACTGCTGTTCATCCACTCATTCACTTAGCAGATAATTATTTAGCAACCCCTGTGTGCCAAGCACCATGGGAGGCTCTGAGGCTGAGTAAAGCAGAGAGATATAGAACTTGCTCTTGTGAAGCCTGGGTCCAGATGAATAAACACACCAGAAAGCATTCAGGTAAAGGAGTTGAGTATGAAGAGTGAAACGGCTAAGATGACAGAAAACAGGGAAGAGAACAGGAAATAATGGTTTCAGGGAAGGCCAAACCAAGTGATCATATGGGTGCCCATTTGCAATAACAAAGCAGAAAGAACCGGCTCAGAGTTGGACAGTTGGAGCAGATGTGCAAAGCCAACAGACTACATTTCCCCAGAGAGAAGGAGAAGTAAGAAGAGAGGAGAAAGACAGACAGACAGAGATATAAAGAGCTTACAGCTGTGTTGTTGTTTTTTCTCCTGTTAGTCTCACTCTCAATTTCTTATCATGAATTCCCTTTACTCAGGTTTGGTCTTTGTCTTGAGTAAACCACCCTTGACTATGAAACTAATTAAAAATTGAAGACTCCCAACCTCATTACCACATTGGTTGCCCTCACACATCATTTTGTGAGTTCATCCATTTTTAAACGATGTTAAGATACCCAAAACTTTACTGGGTATGGCTAGAAAGTACCCAGACTTCAAAATATTTTACATATTACTTTGTGTTTATATGTATATACTTTATATACTTATAAACTCAGAGCTGATGCAGCTAGTTTAATTGTTCATTTATAAACCAAAGCACCAGGTCCATTTCCTGGGCTCTCGTCAGTGAAGCTACAGCCTATCAGAGCATGAAGGGTGACTCATTGCTAGTTTCAGAAAGCATCTCATTCCTTGAAGATGCCCAAACCAAAGTGTACAAACTCACATACATCACACTCACATACATTAATAATGCACATACAAAGTACACACAAACAGAACACACATAGGCATGAATTCTATCTGTGCTCATACCTATACATATATAAAGAACTCATGCAAAGTACATACATATACACGCAACATAAAATGTGTGTATATGTATATATATACATATATATGTATATATATATACACATATATATATATGTGTGTGTGTGTGTGTGTGTGTGTATACATATACACACACACATTTTATGTTTGTTTAACTTGGGTGTATACTTTGCAGGCCTCTAGTGTGTGTGAATATATATATATATATATCTATATATATATATAGATATATATATATATCTGTGTGTGTGTGTGTGTGTGTGTGTGTATAGATATATATGTGTATATATATGTGTGTATATATATGTGTATGTATACACACACACATACACACACATACTAGAGGCTTGGTGCACAGATTTGTGCACTGGTGGCAGCCCTCAGCCTGGCCTTCACCCTCTCACAATCTGGGACCCCTTGGGGGATGTCAGACTGCCTGTTTTGGCCAGATTTCTGCAGGCCAGGCTGAGGTAGCTCCCCACTGCACAAATCTGTGCACCATATTAGATCTTTGGTTAATCTCTTCCTGCCCTCCTCTATCCCTGCTTCCCTCTGAGATTCATCAATCTATTCTATGTTTCCATGCCTATGTGTTGAGCATCTGCCCCCTGGTGGTCAGTGCACATCATAGCTACCAGTCAAATGGTTAGCTGATTGTTTAGGCTTCTATATACATATATATATATCCTATATAATATAAGGCTAATATGCAAATCAACTGAACAGTGGGATGACTGGTCACTATGATGCACATTGACCACCTGAGGGGCAGATACTCAATGCAGGAGCTGCCCACTGGTAGTCAGTGTGCTCCCACAGGGGGAGCACCACTCAGCCAGAAGCCCTGGGCTGACAGCTCGCGAGCACAATGGTGGTGGCAGGAGCCTCTCCTGCCTCCACAGCAGCACTAAGGATGTCCAACAGTCTGTAGGAAGTGGGCTTAAACTCTCAGACATCCCTCAAGGGAGGGCTCCCAGACTGCAAGAGGATGCAGATTGGGCTGAGAGACTCCCCCCAAGTGCATGCATTTCATGCACCGGGCTCTAGTGTGTATGTGTATATATATATTGCATTAGAGGCCCAGCGCAAAATCTCATGAGACCCAGACCTGCAGCGCTGACAGGAACCAAGACCTGCCCTGTGTGAGCTTCAGGCTCCACGTCTTCCTGTGCGAGCCGCCAGCTCTGCACGAGTTCCTCCACACCGTGTGAGCCACAAACCCTGCCCTGCTGCCTCGAGCGACTCTTGGGTCTGGGGGAGGGACCGAGAGGTGGTCCAGCACCTCCTGGTGACTGGTTGTTTGGTCATTCTATGTTATGGTGTGATGGCCATAGGCCTTTATAGTTATATAAAGGCCCGGTGCATGAAATTCATGCATGTGGGGAGGGGCGATGGCCCTCAGTCCAGCCTGCACCCTCTCCAATCTGGGACCCCTTGAGGGAGGGCCAACTGCTTGTTTAGGAACACCAGGATCGGGCCTAAACAGGTGGTCAGACATCCCTCTCACAATCCAGTACTGTTGGCTCCCAACTGCTCACCTGCTTGCCTTCCTGATTGCCCCTAACTGCTTCTGCCTGCCAGCCTAATCACTCCCTAACCACTCCCCTGCCAGCCTGATTGATGCCTAACTGCTCCCCTGCCAGCCTATTTGCCCCTAACTGCCCTCCCCTGCAGGCTTGGATCCCCCACACTGCCCTTCCCTGCAGGTCCGGTCACTCACAACTTCCCTGCCCTCCCAGTCTGGTCACCCCTAATTACCCTTCCCTGCAGGCTTTGTGCCCCCAAACACTCTCCCCTGCAGGCCTGAGTCTCCCACACCTGCACTTCCCTGCAGGCCGGGTCACCCCCAACTTCCCTTCTCTGCTGGCCTGGTCATCCCTAACTTCCCTCCCCTGCAGGCTTGATCATTCCCAACTGCCCTCCCTTGCAGACCTGGTCCCTCCCAACTGCCCTCCCCTGCTGGCCATCTTACGTGGCCATCTTGTGTTCACATGGGGGCAGAATCTTTGACCACATGGGGGCAGCCATCTAGTGTGTTAGAGTGATGGTCAATCTGTATATTACCCTTTTACTAGATATATATATCCCCTATCTAGTAAAAGGGTAATATGCAGATTGACCATCACTCCGTCACAAATATGGTGGTGCACATAGCCACAAGATGGCAGCTCCCAGTCCCCTCAGCCTCACCAGAGTCCCCCAGTACTGGGGGGTCTGCCACTGAGAGCACGCAACATGAGCAGCGTGGAAAATGCTTGCTTCGTCACTGCGATGACATCCCAGCCACAGAAGGGTACAGGAGGGCCAGCCTGCAGCCTCCGCAGCTGAGCCCAGGCCTGGAGAGGAGATGGCAGGCCTGTCTCCGACTGAAGCAGCATGATTCCCAGCTCCCATAGAACTAGCGTGGCTCCGTGGAAGCAGCGCAGCTCCTAGTAGTGCACTGTGGTTCCTGCCCCCTACTGTGCACAATATTGCATATCTATAAGTATACACACAAAGTACACACCTATACAAAAAACACACACAGTAAATACTCACAGATTATGAAAAGTACTCAGATTGATTGTTGGCTACCATTCATTGAGGCTCTACTGATTGTCAGACACTGGTGTTGAAGGTATCATCATACCTTGCATAATAGCAACAATTGAATGAGTGTTTACCATCTTCCCAACACCTCTAGAAGGCACAGTCTCACCAACATTTCCCTTTTTTAAAGGAAATGAATTGTCCTGGGCCATACCTCTAGGATATGATAGAGCCAGACATGACCTAAAAGAGACAAATTTTCTACACATACTGTCTCCTTGTGATGTAAATCTCAGCATATCACATATCTCAGGGTATAAATGGTGCCCTCTATACTCTAGACTGCTGACGCCATTCCAGATTTATTGCATTTATTTAAAAACAACAAACATTCTCAATTATTTCCACCCTGCTCGGGACCATAATTTATTCAGAGGTATGAGCTATCAAGTTTCTCAGGGATTGCTTCAAAATGTCAGATCTAAAAGATGACTCCCATGTTAGTGAATATGAAACACATATTTATATTTTTCATTTTTACTTTGATTTAATTTTCAGACAATTCAACTTTCTCCTCATGCCTGAGTGCCTAAATTCATTTCACTTGTCAAAAGAGACAAATTTTCATAATTACAAAATAAAACATGGTGGTCCTTCTTTGGTGACCGCGTATTTCACATCACTTTTTTTTTTCTGGATGAAAATGCCTTTCCTAGTCTAGTTGGCTTACTTCTGACATATTTTTATTCAGTCACTGCTTAGAACAGACAAGGGTAGAGACTTAACATTCACTAGTGTTTTGTTATGTTAATGAACATCTGTAAAAATGGAGATGAAATTCCCCAACTCAGGCTGGAATGCTCACATCTTTTCTGTAATTTGAACTGGAAGAAAGTCAGTGTTCTGAGATTCTGGGCTGTAGCATAAAATATGCCCTGTCCTCTAATGGTCGTTTCTGCCTTGACCAAAAAGCCCTGAAGTCCTACCATCAGGCTCAATCAGGATGTTCATTTTATAGAGGTCAGAAGCACTTAGGGTTTTCTTACCATAGCTGGCAGGAACATGCACACAATGTAGTGATGGGGGGTTTCTTAGTAAAACATTTTTATTTGCAAAATTAATATATGTTCTTTATTTAGAAATTGGGGGGAACAGAAACATAAAACGGTGACCTATTACTTCACCATTCAAAGCAAAACACAGCCAACATTTTTAAAAATTGTTTTGAGAGAGAGAGAGGAAGGGAGAGAAACATCCATTTGTTGTTCCACTTATTTGTGCATTCATTGGTCGCTTCTTATATGTGCCCTGACTAGGGATGGAACCCACAACCTTGGTATATCAGGACAACTCCATAATCAACTGAGCTACTTGGCTAGAGCAACACAGCCAGCATTTTGATGCATCTTCAGATCATTCTTTTAAAAGTAAAATTCAGCTCTAGCTGATCTTGCTAAGTGGTGAGAGCATAGGCCCTCAGACTGAAGGCTCCTGGGTTTAATTCCAGTAGAGGGCATATACCTTGCTTGCAGGCTCAATCCCTGGCCCATTCCCAGCCCCTGTCAGGGCGGGTGCAGAAGACAACCAATCATGTGTCTCTCTCACATCAACTTTTCGCTCTGTCTTTCCCCATCCCTTCCACTCTCTCCAAAAATCAATGGAAAAAATATATTCGAGTAAGGATTAACAAAAAAATAAAAATAAAATTCACTTTTGATTTGGTTGAGCTATTGAACACTTGGAAATAAATTTTTATCATTAAAAATTCACTCTAGCTTGGCTGTCATAGCTCAGTGTTTGAGTATTGACCTATGAACTAGGAGATCATGGTTTGATTCTTGGTCAGGACACATGCCCAGGTTGCAGGCTCTATTTCCAGTGTGGCATGTGCAGGAGGCAGCCAATGAATGATTCTTTCTCATCATTCATGTTTCTATCTTCCTCCATGAAATCAATAAAAATAGAATTTTTTAAAAAATCCACTCTATTGGTTGTCAAGTGGTTAAAGATAAAAATGGGAATAAAATGTTCAATTATTTGAAACTGTTTATCTGAATTGCAAAGTTCTGACTCAAAGACGTTGAGATGCCCAGTCTGGTCACCAGTTTCACTCCTCCTCTCCTACCCCTCTCTCTTGAACCTAGACACACAGACCATTCACAAAAGAAAATGATAGAACTTAAAATGTAGTGGCTAGTAAATGCTGACAAGGGTAGAGAATAATGAGAAACTGTGGAATGTAGAGAATGATGAGAAACTGGATGAAAAAGACTATACAGGGCACAATGGACTATCAGAGGTGGTAGCTATTTTCAAAAGCTGACTTAAAAAGACAGAACAATGAAAACATGCTTGATGCACATCCATATACACACAACTTCATATAAATATCATCATTGTCATAGATAGATGTCTCTGGGTAGCAGGATCTGTGGAGATGAGTATGCAATAGGTTCCTTACAAAGTACTTAATGGAATTTTAAGGATTGTACATGATGGAAACAGGATTTAGCATAGAGGGAAGCTGATTTGAGATGTTTAACAAAGGCCTAGGCTGACCCAATGAAGAGCTGTGAAGCTCTTCAGAGTTCTCCAAAGATGGTATGAGCATTCAGGCTTCATCAACCAGTCATTGGATGTGGCTGCCCTGAGCAAGATAATGCTCTTCAGAGAGACAATTCCTGAAGCATCTGATGTCTAAGGACCGAGTATCAGCAGTGCTCCAAGCAGTCCTCCAGGGAAATAATGGCTTGTCACAGCATCCACTACATTAGCGTCTTACTCAGCAATGCCTTCTCCCCCAAATGAAACGTATACAGGTATACACTCCTTAAGATATTGCTACTGGATGCACTCAGAAGTCAGAGACAGAAGTCAGAGGCAGAAGTCAGCAGAAAGCCACTGTGATGGAGAAACCCAAATGTCTGCACTCACAAGTTGCTAACCTGACTAAAATGAAAGGAGAAATGAAGATGGGGAAGGAAAAAAAAAAGCACAGGCCACTTTAAACACTGCTTAATAAAATAATCAACAAGAAGTATGGACAATGAGTACAGCCTCATTTTGAGAGACCACAAAACTAAATTTATCAGAAATGCCCATTTTTGGCTTCCACTAGAGCTTTGTTTATAGATCTACAGCAGGTAAAACTTGATATTTCTGAAAACCAATGACTGGAAGAGCAAATCTTTCCACCCCTCATTTGTGATGATGTGTTGGTGCCCAGCGCAGGAATCTCAACTCCCACCCTGAGCTCACTGCCCTGTTTATCAGAGGTTTAGGGATGTCAGGCCAAAGAAAGCACTTTCCATAGCAGTTGCCATTGGGTGTCACACATCTCCAACTTCTCTCTCTCTCTTTCTCTCTCTCTCTCTCTCTCTCTCTCTCTCTCTCTCTCTCTCTCTCTCTCTCCCCCTCCTCCCCCTGCACCTAAATGCATCCTCACCTGTTAAGGTGTGCACTATTATTCCCATTTTACAAATGAGGAAATAAAAGGCCCAACATGATGTCCAAAATCACCTAGAGGGCACACAGCACCAGAATTTGTACCCCATATGGGGGCCCCAACTTTTAATTCAATTCATTATGCATGGCTCAGCCTGTTGGCATGTCCATTGACTTGGTCATGTTTACACCCCATTGCCAAGGGTGATATTTCTCTGTAGTCTGAGCTGCAGCTTTTTTTATTGCAGTCATTACTGTCTATTACAGAGGGGTGTGACTCTCTCCTCTAGTGATGAATTGTAAGCCTGTGGCTCCCTAGCAGGGAGGACCAGTCAATCTCTACAAAATGACAATGCACAGCAAGACGCAGCATCTCACTTCAGCTTCTGGAAGACAAAGCTGAGCATTTTCTCTTTGAGAGAATAATTTCCCTCATTGTTTGTCTAACATCCTAACTGCGGAGAGAAGGTTGACCTAAACCCCTTCTGTTTTGCCTTTTTCAAGATGAAGGTGTCCCATTAAACCTAAAAAAAAAATGGTCTTTTGACAAAATATGATAGTAAAGATAAGATTCATAATAAATAATTAATTCATAATAATACCTCACAAGAATTCTGCCAACCTAGGTGCAACTCACTGTTTATGGCCAGATTCAGACCATCATAAAATGTGATATAACCCATGCTTTAATAAATCAGAAAAACAAAATATAAGTACTGGTTCTTCATTAAGTTACTTAGTCATCCTCAGCCTCAGTTTCTCCATCTGCAAAATATAAGGCTTGGGTTAGGTCATCTTTAAGATTCCTTGCAGTTCTGGCATTTCACAACAAGGGTCCATAGACCTTTATCTTGTGCTGTCTGCCATAGAAAAAAGTGAGGGAAAATGTAAAACTGCCCCCACAACATCACTCCCCCAAACAACAACAAGCTTCTTATAGTGTTTGGTGGCCTGCAATAGCACACAGTTAAAAAATGCTTATGTCAGAGTATTTTTTTTTTAATGTTCTTGTTTTACTATGGATGTGGTAATAGAAACATTAGCAGACTAAGACCCAAAGCAAGCTGCAATACCCGCCTAAGCTCATTAGAATACTTAGGCTATAAATTGAAATTAGCATTACAAAAAGAACACTCTAAAATTATTTTTTAAACTAAAAACATCTTTTAAAAAATTTAAATGGCATTCCAACTCAGTGGTTCTGCAGCGGCCCCACCCCCAAGTTAGAATGTCTCAATTATAGCAACATCGCTGTTACTCTCTCAACTGAAATTGCAAGTGAGAGCTGTATGACTTACATTTGCAGTTTGTAAAATAAATTGGGCAGAAAAGAATCTCATAATCTTAAACACAATTAGTTTTCTAGATTCCACAAAGGTAAATGGATGAAGCATGTGATTCTTAAAGCAACAAACAATGATACTAATGATTCATTAATATGTTCATTAGAAGAAATTTGATAAATGCATAGATATTCTCTTCCAGACAACTCTCGGGCAATGGATCAACAAAACTCTCCAAGACAAGTTCTTCCCAAACTCTGAACCCCACAGTTAACTGCATGGCCTTTGATAGGAGTGCTAAGGAGAAGACTGGGTTTTCTGGCCTGCTATTTTTCAATGCTATACATGCCAATTTAATTATTAATTCTAGGATCACACATAACAGGTATATGTGGATCAGTGCTCCACCATGGCCTAGTAACTATCATCTCTTTTTATTTTTATTTATTTATTTTTAAATACATTTTATTGATTTTTTTAGAGAGAGGAAGGGATAGGGAGAGAAAGCTAGAAACATCGATGAGAGAGAAACATTGATCAGCTGTCTCCTGCACTCCCCAACCAAGATACATGCCCTGGATCAGAATTGAACCCAAGACCCTTCTGTCCGCAGGCCGACGCTATATCCACTGAGCCAAACTGGTTTTGGCAATCATCTATTTTTAGATGTAATCCAACAATGCTTCAGTTATTGCAGTGGCTCCCCAACTAGTCTCCCTGCTGCTAGCTCTCCCTCCAGGCAAGTGTCTTAAAAGTATTAGTCATTTCATACACAGTCTCAGCTCAACTCCACTTGGATGGAGGGACAAAGCTCTCAAGATCTGACATGATGGGGTCCCATCTCATATACTGACCTAATCTTTTATATCTTCCCCCTTACTCATTTTACTTCAGCTACATAGACTTCTTTTCTATTCCTGGAAATTTTTACCTCAAAACGTTTGTGGCTGTGGCTCTCTGCTCTTCATAGATCCATACAGTGACCTCCCTCTCCTTGAAGTCTTGGCTCACAGTTTACCTGCCCTGACCGCCCTGACCGTTCTTCTCAATCCCTATCCCCTAAGGCCCTTTCACACTCATTACCCTGATTGACATTTCTTTTATCCAGTAAAATTAGAAGTTTCTAACATACTATTTAATTAATTTATTTTTATATCTGTGTTTAATATCTGTAAGCTCCAGAAGGGCATAAATTTTGTTTTGTGATACTGTATCTCCAGGCCCTAAAAGAGTACCTGAGAAGAGCAGACATAGAATAAACACAGATGGATGTAAGGAGGAAAAGAAGGAAGGAAGGGAGGAAGAAAAGAAGGAAGGGAGGGAAGAAGGGAAGGAGGGAGGGGAATATATAAAAATAAAAAAGCTATTATATTAGGATGATTGAATTATACTTTTTATTTCTAATATTTTATACTATTATCTTCATTAAATCATATTGTAATTTAATTTCAAAACATCTATAATGCAAATTACTAGCATTTTCAGGTTGTAAGTATTAAAAGTTTATTTTGCTTTCAGATTAGTGACTCAATTTGAATGTGTTACTAAGAATTGTAAATAAGAATCTCAAAATATAGTAAAACCTTGCAATATTCAATTTTATAAAATACTAGAGGCCCGGTGCATGAAATTCGTGAATGGGGTTAGAGGAGCTGTCCCTTGGCCCAGTTTGCACCCTCTCCAATCTGGAACTCCTCGAGGGATGTCCGACTCACAACGCAGGACTGCTGGCTCCAAACTGCTCACCTGCCTGCCTTCCTGATTGCCCCTAACCGCTTCTGCCTGTCAGCCTGCTCACCCCCTAACCACTAGCCTGCCAGCCTGATTGATGTCTAATTGCTCCCTTGCCCGCCTGTTTGTCCCCAACTTCCCTCCTCTGCTGGCCTGGTCACCCCTAACTGCCCTCCCCTGCAAGATTGATAGCCCCCAACTGCCCTCCCTTGCAGCTTGGTCCATCACAACTGCCCTCTCCTGATGGCCTGATGGCCCACAACTGCCCTCCTTGTAGGCCTGGAAACTCCAAATGGCCCTCCCCTGTTGGCCATCTTGTGGTGGTCATCTTGTGTCCACATGGGGGCAGGAATCTTGTGTGTTGAGCTGATAATCAATCTATGTATTGCTCTTTTATTAGATAGGACAGAGGCCTGGTGCATGGATGGGGACCAGCTGGTTTGCCCTGAAGGTTGTCCTGGATCAGGGTGGAGGTTCCCTTAGGGCATGGGGCAGCCTGAGCGAGGGGCTTATGGTGGTTTGCAGGCCGTCCAAGTCCCCAGTGACCCAATCAGAGACCTTGGGATCTGAAATTAATTTATGTTTTACAATTGAAACTTTGTAGCCTAGAGCGCAGCCAAGCCTTCTGCTCACTCCATGGTGACAGCCATTTCTGTTTGAAACTTTGTAGCCTAGAGTGGAGGGCTAGGCGCTAGGGCTGCATAAGTTTAGCTTCTTCCATTGCCCCGGCAACCCTAGCCTCTTCTCTCTCAAGCTCCGAAACTACCTTCAGATTATGTATCTTTTATAATTGAAACTTTGTACCATTGAGGCAAAGGCAGGCAGAAAGCTTAGGTTCCTCCATTGCCAGGGAAACCCAAGCCTCCCTCCTGCTCTCAGTGGCGGCAGCCATCTTGTTTGGGGTTTATTTGCATAATTTGCTCCTGATTGGCTGATGGGTGTGGCTGGTGGGTGTGGCTTGTCAGTGTGGCAAAGGTATGGTCAAATTTACATATTATTCTTTTATTAGATAGGACTAGAGGCTCATTGCAGGAAGATTCCTGCAATAGGGCTTCCTGCCGTGGTCTCCACCACCCTGTCTGCTTCCCTCCCTTCTCCCCCGCTCTGCCTGCTTCCCTCCCTCTGTCCTGTACCGCTTGCTTGCTTCTTTGCAGCTTCCATCGTTTGGCTTCTTTCTACACTGTCTTCAGTCTTTGCTCTTTGGATATACAAATTAACAGCCATCTTGGTTGGGTTAATTCGCTCCTGGTTGGCTGGTGAGTGTAGTAGAGTTATGGTCAATTTGCATGTTTCTCTTTTATTAGATAGGATAAGTGAGGAAATCCTATGAATAGTATGAAGTTCTAGAGACAAGAAAGGGACATTCTGGGAAGTGTGCAAAACCCTCCACCTATTGCTTCCACTATCTTTTCTCTCTTCATCCTTGTTGCTCAATTGGTTTGGGACTGTGGATGAGGACACTTGAGGGCCAGTGACCACACATGTTACAAAGAGCTCCACTTGGTCCTACCATCCCTCTACATTCTGCCACATCAAGTAAAAAACTCAACCAATCTCCCTAACCCTATCTGCAGGCCTGCTGCACATGAACTGTTTCCCACATTTTTCTAAGTATTTTTGGACTTTATAGTCCATTTCCTGGGGGCCAGCATCATAGTCAATTTATGCACGTGACTAAGGAGGAGAGAGAGAAAAGAAAGTAGGAAGTGATGGGGGAGTGAGGAGACAGTAAAAGAGGGGGGTAGGGAAGGAGGGAAGGAGGGAAGGAGGGAGGGAGGGAGAAAGGAAGAGAGAGAGAGAGAGAGAGAGAGAGAGAGAGAGAGAGAGAGAGAGAGAGAATGAATCCCTAAAAAATCACTGGCCAGGGGTAGCTTGTTGAGAATCATCAGATTGGTACTCATTGCATTCAAACAAAGTGGCATATGCAGAACTTTATGAACCATTTGAAGGATTGCCAAGGGTCAGTTAAACTTCGATATATGTTTCATACTCTAATTTTAGACCTTAAACCTGGAGTTGGATTTGACTCTATTATCTGCTTTGTTTCCTAAGGCCACCTTACCTTGGATTTGAATTTTGGCTTTTCCACAAAACTGACCACCTCACATCAGTGTCCCACACTCAGTCATTGTTAGAGGACCCAGTCCACTCTTCACACAAACACCAGCTCACCAGGAGTCTTAAATGGATGAGGTGCCATGCATGTTTCATGAACAAGAAAGAATGAGTGGGGAAACACCAGCAGGACAGCAACTTAGTGCCAAAGCTGTTGAATGAGTCAGAGCTAGTAAATGAAGAATAAATAAATGAACAATCAGCAAATATTGAAGAGTATACTAGACGAGATGAACTCTACAGCTTTCAAAACAGTTCTAATTCATTCAAATGAGTTCTAGAACCTCCAGACTATTACAGTAACTTTGGAGACCAACAGCATCCACCTGGTTCCTTTGAAAAGCTGCCAGCCAAGTCAGTGTCAATATCCCCCTTCCCTGACATCCCAGAAGAATGGCTCATATACTCCTTCATCTATTTATTTATGTATGTATTCTATTCAGTACAAAATTATAATTTAACTCCAACCCATTCAAAACTATTTTTGATGAACTGATTTATTTAACAAATATCAATAAAACAGCAATTATATGTCAAAACTTGTGCCAGGGCTTCTTTTCTGTGCACAAATCCAGGCAGTTTCTTCTACAGAGATTAACAATCTGGTTATGGCAAATCAAGAGAGATGAGAATAAATCCAAATTCTACTACACACTTTTTTGCATTTCTGTACTATGCACATTTTTCCCTCATGCATTTTGTCCTCATGAATTTTTGGCTTCTATTTATCAGAACCAAAATTAAAATTTCAAGGTCAAAATGGTATCTAATGGACACATGAAAATTCATAACTAGTATGAAGACAGTACTTATGAAATACCCAAAGGAAATGTTGTATATTTTTAACTTGCTCTTAAGACCTCTGAATTCAAATGTGAGGTACTGCATACAGAAGATGAAGACAAATTATGTTATGTGAAAGAAGAAAGGGGCTTTTTATTTATTTATTTATTTATTTCACAATAGATTAAGATACTTCCCTCCTCTGATGAATCATGAATGACTCATCTACTCTTGGGAAAATCTGAAGTGGCCAGTGATTTGATTGCATGTCTGCTGTAAATATATCTAAGAAGTGAAATGTAAAAGATAAACCAAAAAGGATCCTGAGAAATTCAAATAATTGCATTTTTTTAATTACACCACCCTGAAAATGATTTTTAATGGAAAATATGAGTTTTCTTTCATATTGACAATATTTAAGTGTGGCCACTGAACCAACTGATTTTAGCTGAGTGCTTTTAGGTGGGTGGGTTATTTTCAACTAGAGGCTCGATGCACAAAATTCATGCAAGGGGCTCGACTCTAGCAGCCCTGGCTGCCTAGCGGCCCTGCCCACTGGTGGTTCCAGAAGGTTGTCCAGAAGGTCATCTTGCCTTCCAGTCTAATTAGCACATTAGCTCTTTATTATATAGGATTAATGAGATTAACTATAATATCTATCCAATTCAATCATTTTACAACTAAAAGCCACAGAATGACTTGCATCTTTTTTTATGTATTATCAACAAGACATCATTCTATCTTTATTTCTGTTTCTTTTTCTCTCCAGATCCTCTAAATATTTTGATAACTTACAAAGTGAAGAAATGTTTAATGTTGAAGAAAAGCACCAGAGAACTTTTTGAAATTCATTGTACCCCAAAGGCTGACTGCAAGTATATACTTTCCGGTATATAAGAGAGAAAAAATATATTTGGTATGACTGACTGTTAATATGTCATCAGGATAAATCATAAGTTTTATTCTTGGGAATCCTAATAAAAGAAATCACTTGAGACATGAAAAGTACAAAAATAATCACCAATAGGTTCTATCTTTGACTAGAACCTGGGGAAATTTTGAAAGTATTCATTCACAGAGACACTTAAAAAGACATTGCCCAAATTTATCACTGTCATAAATTCTTTCTGAACTAAAAAATTTCCTTAGAGTAATTTACAATGTCCATCATAAAATAATCCTTCAAAAAGAAACACTTTAGATTTAATACAAAACCGTAAACTCTCAAGGACTCGAGGACAATGTGTCTCAGCCGGTCTCCAGAGGAGATGGAGTGATCTATGACTCCTATATACCTCAAGACCTGGTCTCACTTTTGTCTGATATCCTGCCTTCTGGATCACACACAGCTCTGGTCTGTTTCTCCCCCTCCCAGGATTCCAGAATAAAGATGTGCTTGGAAATAACACTTTGGTTCTTCATCATCTAGCTCAGGGGAATGGGGTGGCAGAAAGGATGCTATCATCTGGATACACTAATTGGGTGGTCAGAAGAATTAATCTGATTAGTAAAGCAAATAACCTTGAGTCCCAGTTCTAGCCTCATGGTGGAGGGAAGCTAGTCCACACTGGATGTTTCTGGATGCCTCAATCACTCTATCAAGGTAATTGGTTTCACTTTGTCTTAAGGCGAGGAAAGGTTTTAGTTAACTAATGGGTGCCTTGCCAGATTTTAAAAAAAAAAAAAGTCTACACACTAAAGAATAGGATAATCACCTTTCCATCTTTTTTGCTCTTTTTCCCTTCAAGATCTTAACACAATAAATCCAAATTATGGCACCAACTCTGATGACACCCCTGTAATCTAACCTCATAATCCCCACTACAACTGGCCTCCATCATCTAGATTGTAATGTAAATATCTGTGTTTTCTGATGGTCTTGGGCTCTACAGCAGCAGTTCTCAATCTGTGGGTCATGACTGCTAGCAGGATCGCCTAAGACCATTGGAAAACACAGATATTTATATTACAATTCATTAACAGTAGCAAAATTACAGTTATGAAATAGCAATGAAAATAATTTTATGATTGGGGTCACCACAACATGAGGGACTGTATTAAAGGGTCCTGGCATTAGAAAGGTTGAGAAACACTGATCTTGATGCTCCTGCTGAGACTTTGAATATCTTCCTCTAAAATTAAACTCAATATTTTTCTCCAAATCTGGCTGTTCTATTAGGGTCTCACTATCTCCTCATTTATTTGCATTCAAAACCTTCTTCAATCCCAGCATCCAAGTTGTATGCATCTGGCCTCTTGAACACCCTCATACCTTTTTTCCTAGGTAGCCCACGGCCATAGGTTGATCCAACCAGACATCTCAGTCTCCTAATACTTTTTTTCTCTCCCTGAAATAAGTTCTGCATAACCCCACTAAATAAATCTTCCCAATGCACAGTTCTGCTAATGTCATTCTGATATCAGAACCTTTCCATACCTATTCAATCAATCTACCAAATGTAGTCTACACCTCTTACCTAGCTTTGCCTTTCATTGTGATAATCAGCTGCTTAGCCTCACTTCTCATGTGTTGACATTACACTGGTACCATTGCTCCTGTCCCTTCATTTGCTGGAAAAGATCCATCTCCACTGCTACCTATTGAAATACTACCTTTCCTTCTAGGTAATGCTAAAATACCATGTGCTCTACCAAAAATTCCTTTCCCCTATTACTTCTGTCAGAAAATTTGTTTTGTTTTCCCATAAAACTTTAATAATATAATACCAATTGACTTTTGCTTCATCTATGATTTTTGTACATATACTTAATCTCCCCATTTAGGGTTACGAGCTCATTGAAGGCAGGGATTCTCACCTTTGTTCTGATTCAGGTTTTATTACTAAGTTAACATTTTATTGACTGTATAAACAAAATTCACACAAAAAACAATGGAGTGCAGAGGTTCTATTATCAAACCTTTAGCTCTGAGTTTACAGTAATCCTTTGCTCCTCATACCCATGAGTCCTGGATAACTACTATCTAGATCCGTGATGGAGAACCTATGACACACATGTCAGCACTGACACGTGTAGCCATTTTTGAAGACATGCGGCTGCATGCGGTCACATACAGAGAAATATGGGCCCACATGCCAAGAAGGATGTTTCATCCTGCCAGGTGCAGTAGCCAAGGATGAAACATTTGCTGTAGTGTAGTGTAGACATTCTGTGCCGGAGGTCTGTAGGCCAAAACAACAGAACTCTAGCACAGAGCATCTAGTTCTGGGACTTCCGGTTAGGCCATTAGGGGATCTCTGACCTCACTTCTGGCCAGAGGAGCAGGGAGTAGCGGAATGGCGAGGGGATGCATCTGCGAGGGACACATTTCTGGGGGCCCTGTGATCGCCATTACCAGCAACCACATAACCACAGCAACCATCATCCAATCTACTGTCCTAGGGTGTCATGGATTTCTAATTGATCATCATTACTGAGATAAGTGAGGGGGAGGCTGAGAGAGATGAGGGCCTGTGCTATGGGTGCCATTTCCCACCATTAGAAATAGTGACAGCCATCTTAGTTTATATAAGGAATGTCATTTTGCAGCATAGTGCAGACTCCATTTTACCATTATTACTGTTGTGCATCCTTATTAACCCCTATCTCTGCTTATTAACCTTCCCCTTTCCTAAAAGACAGTTACATGTGCCATCTTGTGGTCAATTAGGCTAGTTAATCCCTAATTGCCTGAGGGGCTAACAGGCTATCTAAATTCCATCTTCTGTCACTGCCCCCCTGATGGAGAACCCAAAAAATAAAAAACCAAGGTTAAGCAAAGGAAGTGGTAGTAGACATGGACCAAGATGTATGGCATTATAGAAAAAAATGGCAGATCATTTTGCATTCTATGTACTGAAACAGTAGTAAGCAGAATGTGTAATATAAATAGACATTTTGAAACTAATCATTCGCAGCTCTTGAAAAAAAAGTGATGATGAAAAGAAGGAATATATTTCCAGGCAGCTACACCTTTATAAGAAGAGCCAATTTAATTCTATCCTTAAATTTATAAAAGCCTCTATAAATTTAACATCTGCAAGTGTGAGCATTGCTCACTCCATAGCTCAGCATAGAAAACCACTCAGTGAGGGAGAATATATTAAAGAAACTCTCCTAAAATGTGCTCCAGTTCTATTTCACGATTTGCAGAATAAAGATGCAATTATTAAGAGAATATCTGAGTTACCACTCAATAGAAATATCATAAAAGACTGAACACACACGTACAACATCAATTAAAGAGAAACATAAGTAATTGTAAATATTTTTCAATCTCTCTTGATAAAACTACTGATGTCACATCACATGCTCAGTTGGCCATTACTGGTCGATATTCTAATGGTCTCACAATGAGAGAGAAGAGTTGATAAAGTTAGTATCAGTGCAAACAAGTACATCAGGTTGTTATACAAACATTCCATGACCAAACATGATATCTCTAAAGTTGTGTTAGTGACCACAGATGGGGCACCAAACATGGTAGGGAAAAAAATCGGATTTTTCAAATTGTTTACAGAAGCTATTGGACATCCGATTGTGCTTTTTCATTGTATTATCCACCAGGAGGTTTTATGTGCCAAGGCAGGATTCACCGACTTAAACTACTTAATGTCAGTGTTACAAAAATAGTTAATTTAATAGCTGCTCACCCTCTTCACAAGTGAGAATTTTCTGCACTTTTACTGGAAGTTGATTTCACCTATAGTAGACTGCTGATGTACAATAATGTAAGATGTCTGAGCCAAGGCAAAGTTCTTGAGCACTTTGTGGAGTGCTTTGAAGAAATTAAAGTATTTCTTGAGGATAAGGATCTGGGAAACTTTTCTCAGCTCAATGATGACAAGTAGGTCAACACCCTGATGTTTTTTAAAGCCTCTAGTTTTGCGACTTCCAGTTAGGAAGTTTGTATTAATGAACTGAACTTAAAGTTACAAGGTTTTGGCAAATGTATTGACATTATGTTTGGATATGTAAAAGCTTTTGAAAGTAAAGTTAAAAATTTCAAGTGAGAGAGAACTAAGATGGCGGCAAAGCTGAAACACCTATCTTGCTGTCATAATCAGCAATTTTAATACTACAACTTAACGAAGGAACAAACACCTTCCAGAATCACCAGAACGCTCGCCTAGTGAAAATTCCACAAATAAAAGTAAAGATAAGACACTGTGACCCAGAGAGCGGCAGCGGACAGTGTTGAAAGATTCGCGCGCAGAGAGAGGTTTGGAGCGCGCGCCCCGGAGAGGGCGGGCGGCTGAAAACCGGCCAGTTTTCTCGAACGGGGAGACAGGGGCGTCCCACTGGACAGATTCTCCAGCTCTGGGCGAAGTCCAGAGAACCCACTATCACACGGAGTGAAAACTGGACAGTGGGAGGGCACGCCGAAGCTCGGGTGCTGCCGGGTCTGCCGGCTTGGGGAGAAGGCAGCTCTCCCGCGAACAGCTCGGCTGCGTGAAGGTGCAGAGAGTGCACCACGACTTGTCTCTCATTCGGAAAACCTTCAGTCTGCTTTGTTTTACGACCCTGGGTGAGGCATTTCGCATGCAAAGTCATTTGGGGACAGTCTGAATTCCCCGGCAGCCGGTGGAGCTCCACAGCAGCTCTCTTTCAGAGGTGCTGGCAGCCATTGCCCCTGGCACAGAGCCCCTGGGGCTGCATAGGGTGGAGCTAACGCTGTCTGCTTGGCCCGGAGACTCCGCCCATCCAACCTGAGCACAGCTGAGCTTCACAGACAATTGGCCTGGAGGTCAAACCCTCCTAGGGCTAACAACAAAAAGCTGGGTTTAAATTCAAAAACACTGAATACAACCCATAAAGGATTGCAGTAAGAGTACCCACCTCAGGTAACTGGGGAGACTGAGCCACTGTCCCTTTGAGGATAGCCACCACATAAAGCAGCCACCATGCAGAGACATGGAAAGAAATCAGGTGTGAAAGAAATGGAGGAGAAAAGACGACAAGACATAGAGTTCAAAACCACGGTTATAAGGCTTTTCAAGAGGCTCCTACAAAAGGCTGATCAACTTAATGAGAATTACCAGGAAATAAACAAGACCAACCAGGAAATAAACAAGACCAACCAGCAAATGAATGAGATTTACAAGGAGATGAATGATACTTACAAAGAAATGAATGAGACCCTCAGGGAAATGTACAAGACCTCTGAGGATACGAACCAGACCCTCACAGATAAAAAAAAAGGACCAACTAGAAATCAAGCATACACAGACTGAAATAAAAAATATTACACAAAGTCCTAAAAGCAGTCCAGAGGGCCACAAGAACCAAGTCAAAGATTTGAAATACAAAGCACCAAAATCCACACAGCTGGAAAAGCAAGAAACAAAAAGAATTCAGATAATTGAAGATAGCGTAAGGGGCCTCTGGGACAACCTCAAGCAAGCCAACATCCGAATTATTGGGGTGCCAGAAAAAGAGAGAGAGCAAGTTAATGAAAACCTACTTGAAGAAATAGTGACTGAAAACTTTCCCCACCTGGTGAAAGAAACTGACTTAAAAGCCCAAGAAGTACACAGAACCCCAAAATATAGGAATCTAAAGAGGACCACACCAAGACATATCATAATTAAAATGCCAAGAGCAAAAGATAAAGAGAGAATATTAAAAGCAGCAAGAGAAAAACAGTTGGTTACCTACAGGGGAACACCCATACGATTGTCAGCGGATTTCTCAACAGAAACGATTCAGGCCAGACGCGAGTGGCAAGAAATATTCAAAATAATGAAGAGCAAGAATCTACAACCAAGATTACTCTATCCAGCAAAGCTATCATTCAGAATTGAAGATCAGATAAAGTGCTTCGCAGATAAGAAAAAGCTAAAGGAGTTCATCACCACCAAACCAGTATTATATGAAATGCTGAAAGATATTCTTTAAGAAGAGGAAGAAGAAAAAGGTAAAAATATAAATTATGAACAACAAATACACATCTATCCACAAATGAACATAAAAATCAAGTGAACTGATAGGCTGATGAACAAGATAAACTGGTGACTATAACAGAAACATGGACATAGAGAGGGAATGGACTGACAATTCTTGGGGAGAAAAGTGTTGTTGGAAGTACAGCAAGAGATTGGACAAAAATCTTGCAACAATGGGAGAGGACATTGGGGAGGGGGAGGTGAGGGTGGAGGGTGGGATAGGTACAGGGTGGAGGGAAGATATAGGGGGATAAAAAAGGGGAAACAATTTAATTAATAAACTGAACAATAAAAAAAAATTAAAAAAATTTTCAAGTGAAATATAGAAACTAAAACTTATAAGTATTTGCCTCAAGTAACAAAGTATTTTGAGAAGGCCAGTGCAGCTGTACAAAATGAAATGGAACCCTTGTATATAAAGTACCAGCATGTTTTAGACTCATTACTTGACCAGTTCAGTGATAGATTTAATCATTTAATCAATTTAGAAGCCTAGAATAGACCATAAAATAATTAAGTATCTTGATGTAATAGTCTACAGTAGTTTGGAGTTAAATGGTTTCCAATGGATGCAAATTGATGATTTGGAAATGCAACCTGCAGAATTTCAAGACAGCATCTGGGCTCAGGTGTTTGTCAACTTGAGGTAAAAACTTGAGAATCTGGAAAGGTGCCTCTTGGAAAATCAAGAGGAGTGCCACTACGAACAGGAAATTTGGAGTGCCTGGAACCGATTATCAGGCACATTAAGCACCCTAAAAAATATGGCTTTACTCACAATTTTTCCCTCTACGTATTTTTGTGAGACCTTATTCTCAGCATTAAATAATAACAAAACCAACAAAAGAAACAGACTGACAGATGAAGTTAGTAGCACTTGCTTGGGCTTGAAGTGTACTAAATACCAACCTTAAATTGAAGGTTTAACCAATGAAATTGAGCAACAAAAAAGTCACTAATAGGCAGGTTAGTTAAAGAATTCCCCCTCCCCCTCACTTATCTTAGTTCATGGCACCCCACACAAGTTAAATAATATCAAGACCAACAAAAGAAACCGACTGAGAGATGAACAAAAAAGTCACTAAGCAGGTAAGTTAAATAATTAGTTTTTGTTTATTAAATACAGTTATATATTGCAATTATACATTTTTGTCATTTAAACTATAAATATCACATAATTATGTTTTTTTCTCGAAATGACACACCACCCGAGTTTTGCTGAGTTTTTTGGCAAATTTTGACACACCAAGCTCAAAAGGTTGCCCATCACTGATCTAGGTTGTGATGTTGGCAGTTAAAGGAAATGCTGAAAACCAGCAGGATGAAGAATGAAGTGACTGAATGAAACATGAAGAGATATGAGTATTTTTTCCTAGAAATCTGAACACCTGAAATTTTAGAGGAGGGCATAAAGCAAAAGAAGACATGAACTGTCTGGTGGATTGTAGAAATAAGCCAAGTGAAGACAGGAATGAAAAGAGGATATTTACAGACAGAGGAAAACAGCCTACACATATTATGTTCAGAGATTTTGAGCATGGACTGTTTAGGGAAATGCAATAGTTAAAGCATGGAGTTCAAGAAACTTGCTAATGGAAAATAAGACTGGAGATGTGTAGAGGGCCATTCATTAAATATTGGCAACTTTCTAGAAACTACTCCATTGAAAACTTTCTCACCTTTTGCCAGAGTCTGTGTTGTGCCCCTCAAAGGTCTATTATTTGGGGGCTCAGAAGGGCTATAGATAATGAGTGTTGGCACCAGCAAGAAGTGAGAACAACCAAAATCCTGAACCAAGGAGAACTCGGCAAGCTCATTAGGGCATTGCACTTGGTGCTGCAGGATTTTAGAATATTCTCAAAACTAGAGGTGGGTGGAGAGGGATGGAGGGAAGGTGTCAAAAGAAAGTTGGTGAAAGAATAGGTGTGCATTAACCAATCAGAACCACTAATTGTGATCCGAGCTTCATTTTTCTCATAGGAAAAAATGGAATAGCAATGATAACCACAGAACAGACATTGCTCTGGTGTTGGCACAGTGCTAAGCACATGATGTGAGATTTTCTCCTCACAATAACTGTATTAAGTATTATCCCCATTTTACAGATGAGGAAATTGAGGTGTACAGGGGTTAAGAAACTTGCATAAGTCAATACAGCTAATTCATGTTTGAGCTTGGTTTTAAACCAAAACAGAGTCATTGCTCAGGGTCCCATGGCATTAATTCCCTTTCTCTCTCTGTTTATCAGGGCTCCACTCTCAAACTTATACAAGGTTGGTGTAGCCCATCACAAGAATTGAAAAATCAGGCTCATTGGGAAAAGAGAAATTAAAAGGCTATTGCTGCCCAGGCGCTAGTTATATGCAATCAGGAAAAAGAGTCAGCTCAAGGACCAGCAAGTTATCCACAGTACCAGAGTTCTGTCTGAGGCTAGCAATAAGGAGGGATAGAGCCATAAATAAGTCCTTGTAATGATTACTCTGTTCTTTAATAATAAAGAGAAATCAATGAATTACAGCAAGGCCAACGACATACTTCTCTATAATCCTACAAACCAGAGAGTCCAGAGAGAACCTTCTGTGGTTGCAGCTCCCAAGCAACAGGCCCAGAAGCAATGGGACAGGGTGGGAGAGGCTGAGGATCAGACATCAAGGCCTCTTGGAAGAAAAATATTTTGTTATGGCTCCACAAGTGAGAAATATAGCATAGTACAAGGGCCTCGAGACATTGTAAAGAAGAAATGATGACCACAAAACTATAGACAGCTCAAAGCCAGACAGCTGCAGTCCATCTCACACACATTCCCAAGCCTTCTGTACAGTGATAGACATAAGACCAGATTCCCAGGTCTCCCTGCAAGGCAGGTTTCATTGCTCCAGCTACTGGAAGTGCTGTCAGCAGGCAGCCTTCAGCTGTCAGCTCTCCTAGGAATTATCTAACCCAAACTTACACATAAATGTCAGATGGAGGCAGCAGGATAAAGGCCAAGACAAAGCAGGGCAAGTCTGATGGGCTGCATTGGCTCCGGGATCCTGTGTGGCAGCGTGGCTTTCCCTCTGTCTATCCTACTTCCTCTCTCTGCCTTCCAAAAATGTTGATCCGAAGTATTCTCCCTAATAAACACACTGCATGTCAACTCTGCCTCAGAAACTAATCCCCTGGGCAACCAGCCTGCTTCAAGCCTGTGTTTTAACCTTATCCCTTGGTTCCTCTGATGTCCCTACCTTAATTTTATCTAAGCTCTACACAACCCTCCATATTAGGCAACCAGATTCAGGGATCTTCAGTGATAAAAGAAAGACTAAAGGGATGATGGGGAATACAGAGGGAGAGGCTAAAATACCTACATTATGAAGGGCTGGGAGAGAGATGGGATGAATAAGAATAAACCCTGCACAGAGGAGGAATTGGAGGAAGTTTTTGAGGGTTGACAGATGAGAATATCTGGACAAAAGAGGATTGTATTCATGATAAAAATAGGTTTTAAGAGGAGTCACTAAGATATGAACTGAATCCACAGCGGTGTTTTCTAGGAGACACAAGTAAAATTGGAAACACGTTTTAATTACTCCTGAGAGCTAGACTATGTGTTTAATATGTGACTCCACACAGAATTTGAGACCCTGACTTTTATTGGGTGTGTTAGTCAGGGTAATTAACACTAGCAGCTTTAACAAACAATCCCAAATCTTAGTGGCTTAATATAATAAAGCTTTATTTCTCACTCATATCATAATTGACTTGGAATTGGGTGGCTCCTTTTGGCAGCTTGCCTCCAAATAGTCTCATCTTGTGATGCTGCCATTTTAAACACTGTCATCCAATCTCTGGGTCCCTATGTCACCCAGATGGCTCCTCATTTATCAAAGCCCTTTATCCCCAACTGCCCTTCCCTGCAGTTGTCTGGAAGACGTCCACTCTAATTAGCATATTATCCTTTTATTAGTATAGACTAGTAGCTCTGCGCATGAATCCATGCACTATTAGCTCACTGTTACCCTCCTGTAGCTCTCCCCACACCCCTTAATAGCTTGCTGCCCTGCCCCTTCCTATAGCTCTCCACCGCCCTCTTGTATTTCACTGCTCCACCCTCCTGCAGCGTAATGGATAATTAGCATGTTCTGTTCTTATTATATAATTCATTTCAACATATATTTTTATTTCCCTGGAGACTTCCTTTTTGATCCATGGATTATTTAGCACTGCATTGTTTAGTTTTCATATGTTTGGAGATTTTGCCATTATCTTTCTGTTATTTTTTTCTAGTTTGATTTCATGTGGTCAAAGGATACCCTCCATATGATTTCAGTCCTTTTAAATCTGTTAAGGTATGTTTTATGGCTCAGGATATAGTCTGTCTTAGTATGCAGATATCCCCTGGGTACTTGAAAAGCATGTGTACGCTACTGTTGTTGATACAGAGTACTCTATCTATTGGATCCTGGTGACTGAGGGTACTGAGTTCTTTCTCCTTGCTGATTTTCTAATTGCTCTATCAATTGTTGAAGAGAGGGATGCTGAAGAACTCAACTGAAATTGTGGATTTGTCTATTTTTCTTTTCAGTTCCATCAATTTTTGTTTTGCAGCTCTGTTGTTAGGTGCATAGACATTTAGAATCGCTATATCTTTTTGGTAGACTGACCCTTTTATCATGTAAGATGCCTTTCTATCCCTGGAAATTTTCTTTGTTCTAAAGTCTCTTTTTTTTCTGGTGTTAATATATCCACTCTCATCCTCCTTTCTTTTTATTATTTATATATAATTGTTTCCACCATTTTACTTTTATCCTGTATTTTTCTTACTATAATGTTCCAGTTGAAGTAAGTTTTTATGGATGGCATGTAGTTTTATCATATTTTTATCTACTATCAATGTCTGTATTTGAATTGGTGAATTAGACCATTAAATTAAATATATTAAATTATGTGTTAATTAGGGTTTCACTTTGCCATTTTGCTTTTTTGTTTTTGTTTGTTCCTTCTGTTTTTCATTACTGTTTCCTCTTTCTTGCCTTCATCTGGGTTATGTAAACATTTCTTTAGAATTCTATTATGCTTGATCCAGGGTGTTTTTTAGTGTGTCCCTTCATATAAAATGTTTAGTAGTTGCTCTAAATATTACATTATACCTAAACTAGAGGCCCAGTGCATGAAATTCGTGCATGGGAATGTGTGACCCTCAGCCCAGCCTGCACCCTCTCCAATCTGGGACCCCTTGAGGGATGTTGGACAGCCAGTTTAGGGCCGATTCCCCTACCAGGATCGTGCCTAAACTGGCAGTCAGAAATCCCTCTCACAATCCAGGACTGCTGGCTTCCAGCTGCTTGGCTGACTGCATTCCTGGTTGCCTTTAACTGCTTCTGCCTGCCAGCCTGATCACCCTCTAACCACTTCCCTGCCAGCCTGATTGATGCCTAACTGCTCCCCTGCCAGCCTGTTTGCCCCTAACTGCCCTCCCATACAGGCCTAGTCACCCCTAGTGGCCCTCCCCTGCAGGCCTGGGTCCCTCGCAACTTCCCTTCCCTGCAGGCCCAGTCACCCCCAACTTCCCTCCTCTGCCGATCTGGTCACCCCTAACTATCCCCTACTGCTGACATGATCATCCACAACTGCGCCCCCCCTTGCAGGCCTGATACCTCACAACTGCCCTCCCCTGCTGGCCATCTTGTGTCCATATGGGGCAGCCATATTTGACAACATGGGGGCAGCTATCTTGTGTGTTGTAGTGAAAGTCAATTTTCATATTACTCCTTTATTAGATAGGACAGAGGCCTGATGCACAGGTGGGGGACAGCTGGTTTGCCCTGAAGGGTGTCCCAGATCAGGGTGGGGGTTCCCTTGGGGCATTGGGTGGCCTGGGCAAGGGGCCTGTGGTGGTTTTCAGGCCGCCCATGCCCCCTGGTGACCCAAGTGGAGGCCCTGGTATCTGGGATTTATTTATCTTCTATAATTGAAACTTTGTATCCTTGAGCAGAGACCTGGGCCCACCAGGGCAGGTGGAAAGCGTGGCTTCCTCCATTGCCTGGAGCAACTCAAGCCTCCTGTTCTCTCTGTGGCTGCAGCCATCTTGTGGGTTAATGTGTATACTTGATCCTGATTGGCTGGTGGGCATAGCTTGTAGGTGTAGTAGAGGTATGGTCAATTTGCATATTACTCTTGTATTAGATAAGAAGATAACTTACCACTTCTACCTATTCACGTGACATGTAAAAAACTTTCCTCCTAAGTTATTTTACCTTCCCTCACTTATAGTATTAAATATTTCTATATACCTTAAATTATAATACAACAGTATTACAATTCTGGCATCAATTATCAGACATAATCTAAAAAATTCTATAGTAGAAGTCCATTTTATTTATTCACATTTTTACTCTTTTCATTGTTATTTCTAAAGTTCCCCAATTCCTTCTTTTATCATTGCTTCTCTGTTTAGAGAATTTCCTGTAATTATTCTTACAGGGTAAGTCTCCTAGTAACAAGGTCTCTTAGTTTTCTTTCATCTTAAAATGGCTTGATTTCTCCTTATTTCCTGAAAAATGTTTTCACTGGTTATAAATTTTCTGGGTTGACAGATCTTTTCTTTCAGCATTTGAAAAATAGTATGCCATTTCTTTTTGTCTTCCATGGTTCCTGATGTTTTTCCCTTGTCGGTAAGGTATGATTTCTCTCTGTCTTTCTTCAAGTATGTTTCTCTGTCTTTAGTTTTCAGAAGTTTGGCTATCTTGTGTTTTAACATGGATTTCTTGGGATTATATTATTTGGGACTTTCTCAGCTTCTTGAGTAAGAGGTTTGTGTCTTTTGCCAAATTTGAGAGATTTTTATCTATCACTTTTCCAAATATTTTTTCAGCTCCACCCTTTTTCTCCTGTCTTTTGCAGCTGTAACATGATATCCTATTACAGATCAACAGATCTCTGCAACTTTGTTCATTTTTTTAAAGCCTCTTTTTCTTTTTCAGATAGGGTAATTTTTATTGTTCTATCTTCAAGTTCACTGATTCTTGACCCTATTATCTCCATTCTGCTACTGAGTCTATCCATTGTGTTTTGTTTTGGTTGTTGTTGTTTTTTTTAATTTTGATTGTTGTATGTTTCAGTGCTGAAATTTCTACTTGGTTCTTCTTTTTAATTATTTTGCTGAGAATATCCATTTTTCAGTTATTTCAAGCATGTTCATAATTGCTCACTGTAACATTTTCATGTTGGCCGCTTTAAAATTCTTGTTAGGATGATTCCAACATCTGTGCCATCTATATGTCAGCATCTGTCAATTGTCTGTTCTCATTCATGTTGATATTTTTCCAGTTTTTGGTATAATGAGTTTCACTTATATTCTGAATATTTTCTATTATATTATAAGACACTCATTCCTATTTAAATCTTGTTTAGCAGGCCTCCTCTGAATCTGTGCCATCTTATTATTGCCAGGTGGGGATGAAAGTCCAAGTTCCCTACTCAGCCTCATTTGGATTGGAAGGGTGCCTTATTCTTGCTGGAGGGTGGGGCTCCAGGCTTCTCATTAAGACTTCACTGATCCCACTATGGCTGGTTAGTGAGGGGCACCTCACTTCCTTACTGCTCCCCCTGTGATATGGATGGAAATCTAGGCTCACTGCTTGGCCTTTGGGGGTTAGAGTGGGGTCATATATTTTGTGTGTGTTAACTAAATGATATGTCTTTCTATACTGCCCCTTTCCTGGTCCTTTGGCTAGAGAGAGCAGGCTTTTCTTGGGAAATTTTTTGGTATGCACCTATTAGCATTGCTAGATTTGCTGGCTTCTCTAGAACCCAGTCCAGGATTTATGAAGCAAGAAAGAAAACCCAAGGAACTCACTATTGAGTCTTCAGTCTCAAGATCCCTTGCTAGTCTACTTTCTTCTCTCTACCTTTCAGAGTCTTCTTATGTTTCCATTATGGATAATGAATGTCCTGATGTTTGTGCTATACTTAGTGAGAGGAGTTGGTAGAAATGGTCCCCAAATATATATGAATATGCAGTGTACATGTGTGAGTACTCACTTTATTGCTGGGGGAGTGATTGACAAACTGCGGCTCGAGAGCCACATGCAGTTGTGAGCTGTGGTTTGCTGCTCTGTTGACTAATGAATTTGCCGACCACTGACCTAGACTCTCCATTCAATAATTACAGGCTGTTATTGTTCCTTGTGATTAAGCCCCTATGCAGTGGTTGGCAAACTCATTAGTCAACAGAGCAGCCAACCGCGGCTCATAAGCCGCAGTTTGCCGATCACTGTGCTAGGGTAATATATCATGCATGTTATAAAACACACATACAACATTTTTAAAATGATTTTTTTAAAGTAATTTAAAATAAAATTCTATGAATGACCATGTGCACCAGATTAGAAACCACTGCTTGGAATCCATTCAAGAAGCAGAGAAAAAGGCCTCCCTCCTTCTATCTGCCATTATGTCCTGCTGTGTTCCAAGATACCTTTCAGGAATCTGTATTATTTCTTTTCAGATGTATACCTTCTGTGTTGCCCCTGAGCATATGTGAAAAGAAACTGAAGGTGTGACCCTCTGCACTACAGAGCACCTAGGTAGAAATGGATGGGCTGGTTCTATTTAGGCTTAATGTACTCCCTAGGAGACAAGTCAGTTATATTGATAAACAAGGTTCTGAAAGGACACAAATCAATGACAGAAGTCTTTATATGGTGACTCTTTCTATGTAATGCCACATGGGTAGCTATAGTTTTAAGCATCCCAAAAAATAATGAAAATCCATTCCCAAGCTTGGTTTGCTGAGTCTCTGTGGCCTCCAGTAGCACAGCTTGCTCTTCAATGTTGATGCTTGTGATACTTGCAACATTTTATATCCTTAAATGGCCTTAGGTCAAGTCAAGAGAGGCTGTTACCCTTGGGGCAGGATTTCAAAACAAATAGGAAGACTTTGTGGCCTCAGACTGCTGCCCCCGCTCTACTTCAGAGACATAGAAAAAACATGCCTTCCTACCCTCCCTACCCCTGTACATTTACTGGTAAATCAGTACATACCTACATTTAGAAACTGTTTATTGAGCTTCTGCTCTACACAAGGAAACATACTAAGCCCAGCATTAAGAGAGATCACCAAACCAGACATCATTCCATTAGAAGAATTCTTTTGCTGAGGCTCTACTGCTTTAACTTACATAAGCAAATACACAGCATGTGTGCTATCTCCATCCTCACTCACAGCAGTTATCATTACTAAATCATGTCATGACACAGACCTGAGCCTGAGCCCACTTTCTCTATACTCACTACAAAGCAATGACCCACAAGATGGAACATTTTTGCCATCTCTGAATGAAGGCTTTGTTCTCTGCTCCAGCTCTTTTCTCATTTAGATCATTTCAGTGGTTTGTGGAAACAAAGAGTGTCCATGTTCCTGAGATTTGATGCTTATTATCCAGAATTTCTCTGATTAGTGAAAGATTTGGTATAAACTTGATTATTCTTGGTATAAATCATCCTTATAAACTGACTAGAGGCCCGGTGCATGAAAATTGATACACTGGAGGGGAGGTCCCTAGGCCTGGCCTGCCCCCTCTCACAGTCTGAGAGCCCTCAGGGATGGGAGGTGACTGGTGATCAGGGGAAGGCAATGCCCCATCATACCTCTGCTGCCACTGCTGGAAGAGCAAGCCTCAGCCAGCCCTGGTTATCTGAGCCTCGGGCAGCCCTGGGCTGCTGGGCAGACACCATCCAAGGCTTGCCTGAGCCTCAGGCCAGCCCCATAGGGCTGAGAGGAACTGGACATCACCATCTTGTGGCTGTGGGCACTGCCATCTTTGAGGGTGTGGCAGTCAGCATATCCCCTCCTTATTGGATGTGGGTGCCACCATTTTTGTGACAGTGGGAGGATCAATTAGCATTTCCCTCTTTATTAGATAGGATAATTTTTTTGAATTATGGAAGCAGAACATTTGTAATGCAATGTTGTCTCTTCTTCCTCCAAAAAATTATCATGAAGTAAACTACATATTTGTAAACAAAGATGACTTTTAATAAGTATTTTCTTTAAAAAGAATTATCTAAGTGCACAGTTGCAGGTTTCCTCTGAAAAACCTTACTTTGCCCAGGCTCTAAGATCTTACAGATAATTCAGAAAGTGAGAAAGAAGAATCACAAGTCTCACACATATCCTTCCCTTCCATTCTGGGCTGCCTTGCTATATCTGACAGTTGGGCTATAGAATGGCACCAATATTTCCAATGGCAATTCCAGACACAAAGGTATAGCTGGAATTGCCACAAAGTATGCCTAGGTGGTCTGCTAATATAGAATGGGACATCAGGAAATATAAATTTGAAGCAAAAACTCAACATGTATTTTTAAACTCTTCTTAGGATTTTTTAACTCTTCTTAGGAATCTCATTTCTCATAGTACTTATGTTCTAAAATAAATACTAAATTACTCGAACAGTGAACTACTGCTCCAAGGGAAATACAGAGTTAGGTTACTGCAAGCTTCTGGTCACAACAATATCATCAACTGATGAATTCATAGCTTTGTTTTTGTGTATTTCTATTTAATGACACCTTATTTAGTATATAGTATATAGTTTATTCATTGGCATTGAATGCATGGACAAGAGCCCTATAACTTAACCTGAAGGAAGCTAATCTAACGCATATATTTTCTGTGTAAGGCAGATGACAGCCTTCCTGCACTTAAGAACACTAGACCGCACTTTAGCACCTTTGGGACATTTAAAATAGCAAAATCACCAACAGAAAACATAAAAATGCAAAAATCTAGTATTAAATACATTGCAAAAAGCACAGTTGTTTGCACAAAGAGATTTGAAACAAGAAGGCAGAGTCCTCATGTTCCACCTCAGCTAGGAACATGTCAGTGACTTAAATTTTCCACTTCTTTGCCCATGCATGCAAATAACAACAGTGTCAAAAGTGCTGATTTGAGGAATTACAAATAAATTTCACCAAGTAGGCAGATTCGCAATTTGAATGTGTGCATAATGAGGACTGACTCTACAATATTATATTACTGCCATGATTCAGTTTAAGCTCTATACTGTCTGTCACATTAGGAGATCAAAAGAATCCCCAAAGACTTTAGTATGAAGGAACTGTTTTAAAATATTTGTTGCAAATCCAGAAAGTAATGTAGAGTTCTATCACTGTAACCTGTTGTGGATTTTTTATTCCATAAACCATCCTACTCCCTTCTCCCAATGAATTTCTAGGTTTACAGTATATTTGAAGCAAATGCCTACTTAGGGATTCTTTGTGGATTATTTAAACATCTTTCCTTCCTTCCTTCCTTCCTTCCTTTCTTCCTTCCTTCCTTCCTTCCTCCCTTTCTTCCTTCCTCCCCTTCTTCCCTCCTTCCTTCATTCCTTTTTCTTTCTTCCTCATTCATTTTTATTTATTTGATTACTTTGAGGAGTTTTGCTAGTTCAAAGTAGTTAAGCAGAGGTCAGTGAGTGATAAGGTTGAGAAAGCCTCTACCAATCAGAATATCTCACACAGTGTAATCTAAGTGTCATCCACCTTTGCAAGATTCTATGATCCATCTCGGTCCTTTCTCTGGAGGGACAGCTTAGAACTCCCTGACCATGGCAGCCCATTGAGAAAGATAACCAGGTCAGGTGAGGTAACAGTCCCAAACATTAGGTATGGACCCTCCATCCTTGAACTTCTCAGTCACCTGTGCCTGGGAAGAAAGCTTATGATATATTGCTCTCTAGGGACCACTTCGCAGGATAGAGGCAGATGAGAAGCTGCTAGAGAGAAGGCCTTTGACTGGTTAGATGCTGCAATAGTCCCGGCCAGAGCACTTTCCTCTTCATCTGTGTGGTCTGCTGGGCCAAGGGAAGTAGGGTGCCTAGCAAATTAAGTGATGTCATGCCAGAGTATCTCCCAATTTACTCTTTAGGAAGGCATTTCAACTTTGAAGCTTTGTGCCAACTGTCAATCTTGCAGGTAATATCCAAAAATGACTTTTCCACTGGGAGGTGAAGATGGCTATGCTGCTAATCACTGGGAATGTCCCTGGTTTGGCTTCATACTAGCTCAGAATCCATTTCCTGGATTCTAAAGACTATGGGAATGAAGAAGGGAGGAGGAGGAGAAGGAGAGGAGGAGGAGGAGGAGGAGGAGGAGGAGGAGGAGGAGGAGGAAGAGGAGGAGGAGGAGGAGGAGGAGGACGATGACGACGACAATGATGACCAGGGAGGGAAGGGAGGGGGAGAAAGGGGAGGGGGAAAAGAAGACGCTCAAAAGGAACCCTATCCAGTTGCTACAGATCTATTTCCACTACAGGCAAATTAACATCAGTGCTTTAAATTGTGCAGGTATACTCAAGCAGATGTTTGGGAAGAATGACAAATTGCAGGTTATCTTCCTTTTTGTTCATCATCCTCCATCCCATCCTCTTCCTCTTGCACACACTGGGCTTGAAACCCAATACTGAGGTGGTCCTCTAAGATGAAGCATTGAGGTGTGGGATGGAGTGGGAGCTTTGTGCGAAGAGTCTTCTGGAATTGCACTATGGGTTTTGTTCCTATATGAGAAACATCTTTGATAAGCTTTTCCCCATCCCCCATACTGACCTCATCTAGTTAGCTGCTCCTGCTTCCAGCTTTGTGTGATTCTGCACAAAGCAGGCTTTCTCCATTTCTAATGAATAAGTTCACCTTGCCAACTTCTGTGTGTTTTGTTTTTACTTTCTTACGTAAATCTTTTGGTAAGAAAATAAATACCACATTTATGTTTTTGAAACTGAAAGAAATTCTAATACATCTTAAAAGTCCCGTCATGCATAAGATTTCTCTAGTAAATGGCTTAAGAAATGTCCAGTAATTAGATACTCCATTCTGTATTCCGCTTGCATATATCTTTTTATTTTTATCCTATTGTTTGGATAAATAAATACAAAGTGAGTCAGTAGTTCAGTATTTGTGTTGCTTTAAGGTTTCCTTTATGATTGAGTTGCTATTATCACAGCTCACCCACGAAAAGGCTAAATATTACTGGATGGAAATTATGACAGAGTGACCTTGATAACATCAACCATGCAAATAAATGGTAACATGTGAGCTGTCCAACAGTGTCAGGTGTGAGTTGATCTGTACAGACCCTATAGAGAGATGGATGTATTTATATTGATGTGTAGTCTACTCACATTTTCAGCATCTAAGATTTTTTTTTTACAAAAATAACAATTAATTTGTAAACACCACCAGAATATTTTCTGGCTGGTTTATGATTTCTGAGAATCTATTTTATTTCCATATTTTGTTGTGGCTCTTGTTTTTATTTCAGTACATCAAGTTGCAGTAGTTAAAGCTTCACCTTTCTGGAAAAAAGGAAACAAGAACTAAATATGTGCATAACAGCTGGGATATATGAGAGGAGAAATGTGAAGGAAAATGCTTTAGAGAGAGTCAGGGGTTAGTTGTCAGGATGTGAGAATGTTTTCCCTATGGAGTACAGAATTTTGCATAAGAAAGTATTTCTCACAAAATTGGGAGTAGGCCAAGTATTAATAAATTTAGCTTTGGGTTGTACGCTCCTTTTAAAAGAAAAGTACATAATACAATAAAAAAAGAGGAATAAAAGCTTTTATGATCAGTTTTATAAATACATTGCTTATAAGACGACTTGTTCCCTGGCTGTAATCTTACCACTTCAAATAGATGTAATTTGAATAAATTTTGCATGAAAAAGAATCAACGAAATAATTTTCTAAGAAAAAAGTATCAAGTGAAGCAGTCCAGAGTTAACATGGAGACTCCCATGGTTTTCAGGAAGCCAACTTCCTTCTATCCTACTCCGCCACCAACCTGCAGCTTCACCTCATGATATAATGATGCCTACTTAAGCTCCAGGCTTTATATCCACATTCCAGGCAATGGGAAGATCAAAGTGCCTCTCCCAGTGGTATCATATACCATCAGAAATCCTCCCCATGTGTGCCAGACAATGCTTTATATCCAGAACTCCCTGGACCCATTGTACTGCAAGAGAGGCTGAGAAATGTGGTCTTTCAGCTGGGCACACTGCTGCTTTGAGAGAATTTGGGGTGCAGTTATTAATGTAGGAGGGACTCATGAATATTGAAAAGTAGATGAAAATCTAGGAGTTTTTGCTAAGAGAAAAAAAAATGAGACATGAGTTCCATGCCCTCACTGGGCCCATAGGAGAGATAGATATTAATGAAAGAACCACACCAATACTGGTGAAATCACAGCTGAGTAAGTTAGATGAATCGATAGTAAGGAGATTTGGCAATTGAGGTGAACTCTAACTGAAGAACTGAAGAGTTGATGTTGGGCTGGAAGAGAAAAAAAAGCAATTTCCAGTAGCAGAGGGAAGTATAAAGTAGGCCAACCATAAGGCTCTGCAGCCTTCTGTTCACCTGCAGGTGAAAGATGCTGACCTCCTCGCTCCTTCTAGGAGTCTTGGGGAGCATTTGCCAGAGTAGAGACAGGGATTCCAAGAGCGGATTTCCACTTTGGAAACTGCCTGGCTACCCATGGGATGTGGGAAGGAGCCTTTTAGATGGAGGTTATTGCAAAAATTCATGCTAGCAGGTGGTCTTGCAGATTGGGGAAATGACAGTGAAAATGAAGAAAAGTGGTGGTTTCCAAAAAGAGTCAGCCTGCCCCAAAACACTCAAGGTGCAAAGCAAGAGCTTTCTCTTGTGAGAACCACACTGTGGGATGCTGCCTTCAGGCAAGAGAAGCAATTATTTACTGATCTATAGTTCAACCTACCTAGTCCTACTTGCCAGCACACTTCTGAGGAAATTGGATAGCATTTAGAGATATGGGCACCCTGTGGACCATAGGATTATATAATAATGAGTCTGAGGGGTGCCTTGGGAGAGAAACTGACCAGGGTCTATCTGCAGCTTGTGATTGTTTTCCTTCTTGCATTTTCCTGGCTCCCAGCTGGGTTTCTGATGTGGAACAGAAGGCTCACCCAGGTGAGCACACAGACTGGGAAAGTCTTTTAGAGCTCACTGTGACCAAGGCATCTGCAACCTGTGGGAGGTGGGGGTGGATGGTGAGAACTGAAATGGTGGGATGCTCAATTTTACGTGCAGCAACTGCCTGGCCCAAAGCAGTCCCTCAAGATATTTAATATTTATGGAATGGATGGATTAATGCATTGATTGCTCTATCATCACACTAGAGACCTAGTAGGTGGGAAAGAAAGGGAGAAGATAAGTCAGAAAGAAAGGTAAATATTCACAGAGAAGGTTCTGTGTAAAGTCTGTCTGCCTGAGGGTCATTCCTATCATGGTCAAAGGCTATTCATGCAATAGCTTCCTCTTCTGGTTCATTCAATAGCTTCCTCTTCTGGTTTTGTCCATTTGGGTGTCACTATCAGCTTCTGCCATCTTCTCTCAGGCTTCTCATCTTCCTTGAAGACCCCACTCACAATACCCTCTCCAAGAAGACTTCCCACTCTCCCTTTATCCCATCTTCTCAAATCCTTCCTCCAGCTCAGTCCCTCAAGTGGAGGAAATGCGTTTACTGTGATAGATGCCTTTTGGTTCTGGTTTTAGCAGTAATATCTCACCGTGGGCTCTAAAGTCAGGCACACTTCCTCGGGTTTGGATTCGAGTTCATATGTCTACAGAGTGAGAGGTAATCATAGGGCTGGCTTATTTGGCTGTGAACATTTAATAAGAGTGTCTACGAAGAACACTTAGCATCATGCCTAATTCCTTGGGATCACTCAGTAAATTAACCCTTACAGTTACTCCACATGACCTTTGTTGCCTCACTCTCCCTCCCGCCACATTCCTTCTGAATTTCAGAGCTGGTGGCTCTTTTAGTATAACCTACAACCTTTAAGAGTAAAGCTATAAAAACAGTAAACTAAATTCATGCAAACAACCTTGTGAGAAAAGCTTCACTTTTATTATCCCCATTTACCCATGAAGAAAATGAGAAACAGAAAGGTGAGGTAACTTGACCAAAGGCATAAAACTTAAGGGTAGCAGAGCCAGAATTTAAATCCAGGCCATTTTCATACTCAAGCCAGGAAAAAAAATCAACCTTAATTCCTAAAGAGAGTGCCTTGTTTGTCAATTCTCCTTTGAAGAATCTGAAAAGGTAAACTCTCCCCTATCCCTCCTCACCAGAGAAATCTAAAGCCTCACTGTTGCTCTCCAGAGATGAACTTTGGATGTCGGCATCTATGTCTCCACATCCAAGGGGTAATAGTAGGGAAAAGAACAGAGATGGCAGAATAAGAATAGAGGAGGAAATCAAGAGGGAAGGAAGATGAAGACAAGATACTTAGGTACCACCCAAAGTAAATCCTGAAAGGCAACCAGATGAGAAAAGAAAAAAAAATGTTTGTACTTTCCATTCATACATTCAATATTTGTTGTATTAGTATTTACTATAAGCACAGGAACAAGACAGTGCTCTTTCTCACTGAGCTTAACTTCTGGTGCAGGAAGATAGCCAGCATTCAAGTCAGTAAAAGTAGAAAATGTACATATTAAAAGGTGTTAAGTGCCTTGCAGAGAATTAAAATGGGGTGATGTGCCGAAACTGGTTTGGCTTAGTGGACAAAGCTTTGGCCTGTGGACTGAAAGGTCCCAGGTTTGATTCCACTCAAGGGCAGTACCTTGGTTGTGGGCACATCCCCAGTAGGGGGTGTGCAGGAGGCAGCTGATTGATGTTTCTCTCTCATTGATGTTTCTAACCTTCTATACCTCTCTCTTCCTCTCCATAAAAAAATTAATAAAATATATTAAAAAAACAATACAAAAACTTATATAGAGCACCAATAAAGCTTTTTTAAAAAATAAAATAAAATGGGGTGATGTGACAGATTAGGGAGTCTCTACCTTGTGAACTAGAATCACCTGGATTGCTTTTTCAAATTCAAATGTCCAGGCTAATTACCAGGCCAATTAAATAAAAATCCATGGTAGATAGGACCTGGACATTTGTAATTTTAAACTACCTGGTTAATATAATATATAGCCAGGGCAGCAAACTCCTTGATAGAGAGGGACCAAGTGGCTGACTTGGGCAACCTAGTTATGAAAGTCATCTCTGAGACAGCAGCTTTTAGCAATGACCTGAATGTCCAGGAGGAGCAAGACACACAAAGATACAAAGGAAGACCATTCCTGGCAAAGATTCCTAAGCCTTGATGCCCAAAATTCCTGTGTGTTTTAATCAGCAGCCACTAAGCTTATTTCCTCCAGGCTAATAAACAGTGTCATACACCAGGACTCTGAGTTGTAGACAACAGAAACCATATTTTGCTACATTAAGCAGGGAAGTAATTTAGAGAAGGCAATTGGGGTTCACACAGTGGATAAGAAGATGGAGGACCCAACTTAGAAAAATGGGCATGAACCAAGCCAATCTTAGAGGACCAAGGGTCAGCATCTTTTGCCAAACCAGCTAGACAAGAACACTACTGCCATGCTACAGAACCTGCGGTAGCTGCCCTCAATAAATTCTACCTAGCTCTTTATCTGGCCCCTCCTAATCCTGACTGACCAAGCATAGGGCATGTGTCCACTGTCCACTTCCATAATTGTCTTTCTGTAGCTTCCATAGTAAGAGTCAGGGTACTACTAGTCACCAACAGTATGATACAATCCAGAGGAGTTGGGTACAGGGAATGATAATCATCTACCACAGACAACATCAGCATGCCCTGCCCAGTGTGCAGTACACAGAGTATGATTATGTAAGTATAGAGGCCTGGTGCATGAATCTGTGCATGAGTGGGGTCCCTTGGCCTAGCCAGTGATCAGGCCAATCAGGGCTGTCTCGCCCAGTCCCCAACAGGGCTGATGGAGGCCGGCCCTGGAGGGACCCCAGGAGGACTCCAGGGCTTATCTGGCCTGTCTCACCCAGTCCTGATTGGCCAGAACCCAGCAGCAAGTTAAACTACTGGTCAGAACATCTGCCCAGTGGTCAGTGTGCATCATAGTGACCAACAGTTCAGACACTTAGCATATTAGGCTTTCGTAGTATATATTAGTTCCATGAAAGCAAGTGTATTATTATTGACTTTTGCTTCTTTGCCTTCAGACCCCATACCCATTGCATAACACTTCTACTTTCAAACTGCATATACCAAGTAAAGATTTCTTAAAAGAATTAAATTGTTTTCATCCTTCATCTTGCAAATGTGTTCAAAAAATAATAATTTTTTAAAAGTCTACATTGCTTTGCAACTCCTTTACTTGTTTTCCCTTCCTCCATTCACCCTCCAAGTTTATCCTTCTCAAGGTTAAAAACAACTGTGGCCCTGATGATCTTTCCCTAAGCATCACCCATCAGCCTTTGCTCACAGACTGAAGTAAAAGTCACAGGATGGGAAGACTCTGCCACCAGCCTCTCCCTCCCAGTTTTCTTCCCAGCTCCAATGTCCAATTGTGCCACCCAACCATTTATCCTCTTCATCTACAATACCTGAATAACTTGCCTTTTGAATGCTTCTGAATAAAGAATGAAAGAACTGTATTCTTAAATTTTCAAATTCATAATATTCACTAAGAAAATAAAACTTGTGGAGTTAAAGTTCCATTAAAAAATATACTCTGAATGATCTACAAGTTACAAGACCAGTTTTGACAGATAGCTTCTACTACCTTTGGCATTTCAGTAATGACCTCAGAACTGCCATTGACCTGCTGGTACACTTGGTAAGGTGACAGTCTGCTCCATTTATTGCTCTATTGGAATGTGGTAGGAGTAAATATGAGGTAAGGGAGGGAGAGAAGGAAAGCAGAAAGGCAAGAAGGGGAAAGAAGGAAGGGGGGGGGGGCGATGGGGAAGAAAAGCAAAGTATGGAAAACAGAATAATTACTCCCAACGATATCTATATCCAAATCCTCAGAACCTGTGAATATGTTATGTTACATGGCAAAGTAGAATTAAGGTTACAAATAGAGTTAATACTGCTAATCAGCTGACTTTAAAATAAGGACATTATCTTATATATTCCAGGCGGGCCCAGTGTAATTACAAGGGTCCTTAAAAGTGAAAGAGGGAGACAGGAGAGAGTCAGAGGAGATGGATTACAGAAATAGAGTCTGAGAAATATAACGTTCAAAATGGAAAAAGGAACTGCCAGTCAAAGAATAGGAGTGGCCCCTGGGAGGTGGAAAAGGCAAAGAAATGGATTCTTTCCCCTAGAGCCTCCACAATGCAGTACTACTAGCACCTTGATTTAGCCCAGTGTGACCTGGAGTTAATTTCTGACCTACATAATTCTAAGGTAATAAGTCTGCATTATTTTAAGCCACCAAATTTGTGGTAATTTGTGACAGCAATAGTAGGGAACTAGTACACAAGGCACAAGGAAGGGAAAAACGTGTTTCTGTGGGCTGGCTGGGGAATTAACATGAGCTACTTTATTGGCTATTTGTGGTACACAGATTCTTTCCCAAGCAACTGAGCTTGCTTGAACTTCAAGAGAGGGCCATAAATGTAAAGCCAAAAATTAGGATGGGTATTGAGATGGTAAAAGGAGTTCACGGACAGAAAATGAGAAGTCTTATTTGTGGGGCAGGAGATGAAATGGAGCATCATTGGATAAAGCAATGTGAAAAACACCCCTTCATCTAACCCACATGGTGTGTGAGAATTTACCATGAGCTGGGCACTGGGAGAGATGTTCAGAGATGGTGCTAAAGGAGACATGAGCACTACCACCTAAAGTCAAACTTCAAGAGATACTAGACTCCAAGGAGGCCACTGAGAGCTACCACTCCACATCCACTAAGATGCCTATAACCAAACAACAGACAACAAAAAGTGTTGGCAAGGATGTGGAGAAACTGGAATCCTCCTTCACTTCTGAATTGATTATAAAATAGTGCAGCCACTTTGGAAAACAGCCTATCAGTTTTCAGAAAGGTAAACATAAAGTTATCATATGACCCAGCAATTGCACTCCTAGATATACAACCAAGAGAAATAAAAACACGTCCATACAAAAACTTATTCATGAATATTCATAGCAGTATTATTCACGGTAAACAAGAGTTAGAAGAAAACCCAAATGTCTATCAACCAATGAATGGATAAATCACATTTGGGTATATCCATAAAATGGAGAAATATTCAGTCATGACAAGGAATGAGCCCTAGCCAGTTTGGCTCAGTGGATAGAGCATCAGCCTGGGGTCTGAAAGGTCCCAGGTTTGATTCCAGTCAAGGACACATGACCAGATTGCAGCTCCAGACCCACTAGGGGGCATGCAGGAGGCAGCCAATCAATGATAGGAAATTTTTATTATGCTAAGAAGCCAAAATAAAAATCCATGTATCATAAAATTCCATTTATATGAAATGTCCAAATAGGCAAATATATAGAGACATAAAGTGGATTAGGCCCCTAGTGCCTGGGGCAAGGTGGGAGGGTGGGGATGAGAGTATTAGGGAGTATAAGGGGTGGGGTGGGTGGGTGGGTGGGTGAAGAAAATATTCTAAAATTAATTGTGGGGATGGCTGAACAACTCTATAAATAAGCAAAAAGAAACAGTGAAGTATATACTTTAAATGAGTAAATTATATGGTATGTGAATTAAATCTCAGTGAAGCAGTTACCAAAAATAAATAAATGTAACCAGAACTAGCATAAAACACCCAAGCCAGGCTCCAGGCTGAACAACGGCAAGCACTGGCTAATGGGGATGCCACAAAAAATTTGTCTGGGACAACTCTTGCTATTAAAGGTCAGCAGACTTAAAGATTCTTATCAAGGCTGGCAGCCACTCCTTGCTTCTCTTAATAGGAGGTATTTGGCATAACTGAAGTCAATGGCTCAAAGTGTTCAGCTGCATGGTCTCCTTCTGAGACCGCAGGAGGTCAGTTCCTATGGTGGGTAAATGGAACTGTCCAAATACACTCTGTTGCATGGTAGCTTTACACCTCGTCTGCAATAAGTTTCTCAATTTCTCTGCTACTCAAGAATTGAGGGTGTGGAGGCTTTGTTGAAATGGGGGTGGGCTTATAGGACTAATAGAAAAGGGCATTCTAGTGACCCCCTTTCTGGATACTTTTGAAAGTTCCAATGCTTTTGGACCACAAAAAAAGAAAAGAGGAGGAATGGGAGAGAAAAGGGAGTAAGGGGGAGCATTTATGATCACAAAACATCTGAGGGATTGTTTTGTCTCTGTCTGAGGCCACACAGATCTAAAAGCCACTGGAGGGCAGGCCCTGTGTCCACATGCTCATGGCTCTGCCCTAGCTGCCCCAGTATCTTGCATAAAGTATGCTCTCATAAATACTGGTTAATTAAAGCATAGGAATATGGAGTGGCAGATAATGTAAAATTCTGGTCCGTATTATCTCTTGTTACATCTAGAAATGTATTTTTCAAGCATATGAATTATAACATCACCCTCCCTCCCCCCAACATACACACACACACACACACACACACACACACACACACACACACACACAAACGGCAAAAGAGACAACAAACAGTGGAGCTTAAGATTGCATGTGTTATGTTTTACTTTGGTGTCCTTATAAACACTCTGTCCCAGGAAGGGCAGCTGAGAATCAGGTGCACTGTATCTTGGGTTAGAGTAGAACCCACTGAGCCCAGAGAGAGCAGGAAGGCTAGTGGGAGATGCCAGCTCTCTTAATACCTAAGCTTTCAGGGAGAAAAAGGATTGGAAATGTATGCTAGTACCAAGGTGTCTTAGTTGGGATTGCTCTTTTTGATAGTTTTAAAATATGTCTCTAGTCCTTCCTTCAAAAAAGGGGACCTAATTCCCCTCCTTCAAATGTATGTTGGACTTTCTTATTTCTAGATACTGTGGAGGAGATGACAGTATGTGGCCTCTGGAGGCAGGTTGTGGTTGGCTGAATAATGTCCATATTTTAATCCCTAGAATCTGTGAATGTTTTCTTAAATGACAAAAGAGACTTTACAAACGGGATTGAGGATCTGGAGATGAGGAGATTATCCTGGATTTTCCACGTGGGCCCTTATCAGAGAAAGGCAGAGAGGATTTGACTACTGAAGAATTCATGAGCCAAGGAATGAGGATGGCCTCTAGAAGCTGGAAACATCAAGAAAATAGTCTTCCCTAGAGCATCTGGTGGGGCATGGCCCTCCCTGCTGACCCCTTGGTTTTAGACCAGTGAAACTGATTGGGGACTTCTGACAGACAGAATCATAACATAAAATAAATCTGTGTTGTTTTAAGCCACCAAGTGTTTGCTACAGCAGCCACAGAGATCACATAGGTCATAGAAGACAATGCTGCTGCCATCTTGCTCTCTTGGATTACACAAACGCCAGCTGACATGTTGTAAAGACATTTGAGATATAAGAAAGAGTATGTTTTCATGCCAGCTACCACTGCAGGCTACTGAAGTTCTTCCCATTAGAAATCTGACATTCAGGGCAGAATACGTACCTCAGCATCACCCCACCTGAGGGGCTGAGAGGGCTGGAGTGTATACACCAATTTCCATCAGTCATTGGGAGTAAGGGATGGAGCTAGAATGGGGCGGGGATGAGGGGAGGGTGCTAATTTCTCAAAACTGCCAATCTGATGGAGTGGGTCCTGTTGAAAAGGGAGTGTCAGGGGAAGAAATGCAGGTCTGGCATTTGGAAATCAGAAGAACTTCCACTGAGATGATAAAGACAAGACCTTGTGAGCAGGGTCTGGTAACTTGGGCTACACCAAGCAATTAAGAGTGGGGGATACAGCAAAAGGGGAGTGGCCAATTCTGAGTCTTCAGAAGGGTGAGTGGATATTAAGAAACCAAAATGTGGATATCCTGCATCATTATTGCATTTCAACTGTGCCAACAGTTAACATGCAGAATTCCTAATTCTTCAACAGCACGGTCAATGAGAGGGAGAAAGGTCACATCACTCCCATTCTGAGGATGGAAAATGTTGAGGCTTAGAGAGCTCGAGGCTTTTAAGAGGCTTTTTGAGGAGACTTGTCCAAGTTCCACCCTAGGCTGGAGAGAACAAAATGGGAGAGCAGCTTATTTCTAAGCTCTCTCTCCTACCATGTCTGCAGCTACAAGGGAAATGTCTTTAAAGCAATAACAGCTCATGTCTGTCTCCCAACAGCCAGTGCACTTTCAGACTTCACACCCTATGCATGGCAATGTAATGCCGCTTTTACTTCCAAGTGTCTTTCGCTTCTCTGTATTCCTCTGACAGTGTGTGCACTGACATTGCAGAATGGCTCATCCAAATAGAAAGCCACACATGGTGCTTGTCTTTGGGAGTTTAACCAGCTTATATGGAAGCAAATATTTGAAGTTTACCAAACATAACCTGAGTAAAACCTAAGTCAATCAAAAGTGACTAAACACCACTTTAGTCCAAATACATGTTTCTAAAAGGTCACAGCTGGTGTAATTATCCATGCTACACTTAGCACGCATTCAGCTGTGTGCTTAAGACTGCCAAGAACTGGAATACATTCAGAATCTGTAAATAAGAGTCACCTTGTTTTCAGAAAATGCTATTCAGACTCAGGTGTTGGGGCGGGGGGAAGTTATTGGAAAAAAGCCTATTTGAGCTTAATGACACTTTGAGAAAATGTATAGGAAAACTTCTTTGGAAAAGAAATAGAAATATATGTCAGAGCCAATTTCTCATAACATGTGGATTGAGCTTTTTTTTCTTTAAGACAATAAAGCTTGACAAGCATAACAGCAACAACAACACAATGACAAAATGAGCAGCCCAGGAAGTCTGTCAATGGGAGGAAAAAACAAATAACTAAATGCAGGTTCAGACAGTGGCCTCAGAAAACTGACCTGGGTCCAGGCAACTAGTGAGTGGTATTCCCCAGTACTCCCCCCAGCCTTTGGATTCCAATAGGCAGAGCCTGAACTCAAACTTTCCATTTCAGTGAGCATACAACTTGTGCTGGAGTGGTTGTTTAACTATGTTCTATGGAACCCCAGGTTACTGTGCTTTAAGAACCTTGAGAATCACCATAGATTCCCCCTAACTGCTTCTGCCTGTCAGAAATAGAAAATGATAGGCCAGGCTAGGGTGGGGGTTCCCAGCTTCCTACCTCACTTGTGCCTCAGCAGCTCCTCTCCTATCTGCTTCCCTCCTATTGCTACTAAACAGATATCTAATTTGAAAACTTAAGTATTATATAATGTCTGAGGCTCATGCTCAGAGAGAAATAGATACCCTGAAGCATCTTCTTGGAGAAATGGAGGCCGAGATCAGAGAACAAGATCTAGATGTGGGTGGACAACAGGCCGGTGGTGAGACTACAGAGCACAGGGATTGGAAAACACAGTAAGGGAAATAACTAGGCGGGGGGCAGGAGTATAAGCATAAGGGCAAGAATTTTTGTCTGTCTTGTTTACTCAATGCTGAATCCCCAGGACCTAGGAGAGTACCTGGCATATAATAGCTGCTCAATGAATGTTTATTAATAAATGAGTGAATAAATGAATGAATGAGGCACCCAGTGGAAGAAAACAATGAAAAGGCCATATCCAATAGTGAACCAGAGGTCAGCACTCTGGAACTCGAATGGCTAAATAGAGCCAGCCAGTGAGAAGAAAAGGATGGGAGTGATTGGAGTTGAGATCACCCAAGAAACTGAAACAGAGACTTCCGGAAAGGGACTACCCCATTTCTAGGACACCAGAAATGCCTCTGTAGGTGAGAAAGGAGCTGTTAAAAGCATGGACCTTTAAACCAAAGTCTGGCCATTTTCTCTATAGCCAGAGGAGGGAAAATGACCAAACGTAGGAAATGGTAAGGCAGTTCCACAATTAGAATACCCTGAAATTTTCTGCCTAGTATTCAACTATCTCTAGGACAGTCAATAATGAGTAGAAATGAGGTCAGAGACAGGATGCAAACAGGACTTTGACTGAATCTGTAATGTTTTATATGATTATATCAATAGATGCAGAAAAAGCATCTAACAAAATCTAGCACCTACTTATGATAAAAACTCTCAGCAAAGTGGGAATAGAAGGAACATACCTCAAGGTAATAAAGACACATATATGACAAACTCACAGCCAACAAACTCAAAGGAAAAAATTTTAAAAAGTTTCAGGAACAAGACAGTGATACCATTCTTATTCAGCAAAGTACTAGAAGTCCTGGTCACAGCAATCAGACAAGAAGAAGAAATAAATGGCATCTAAATTTAAAAGGAAGAAGTAAAACTGTCATTCATGCAGATGAGTAGATACTATATATAGAAAACCCTAAAGACTCTACCAAAAAACTACTAAAACCGATAAATGAATTCAGTAACAGCAGGATACAAAATAAACATCCAGAAATCAATTGCATTTATATACATCAATAATAAACTATCATAAAAGGAAACTAAGAAAACAATCCCATTTACAACTGCATTAAAAAGTACCTAGGAATAAAAAATTTAACCGAAAAGGTAAAATACCTCTACTCAAGAAAATTATTATAAGAACACAAAAAAAAACAGAAAGAAAGAAATTGAAGAAGATTCAAATAAATAGAAGTATGTACCCAAAGCAATCTATAGATTCAATGCAGTACCTATAAAAATATCAATGCTACTCCACGTAGCATTGAATTGATTTTATACACAAATAATGAACTCCCATAAAGAGAAACTAAGGAAACAATTTCATTTACTATTGCAACAACAACAACAAAACACAAGGTATCTAAGATAAATTTAACCAAGGAGGCAAAAGGCCTGAACTTAGAAAATTATAGGTCATTGAAGAAAGAAACTGAGGAGAATACAAACAAGTGGAAGCATATATGGTGTTCATGGATTGGAAGAATTAACATCATTAAAATGTCCATTATATTCAAAGTAATCTATAGATTCACTGCAATTTCTATTAAAATACCAATAGCATATTTCACAGATCTAGAACAAATATTCCAAAATCTATATGGAATCCAGCAATCTGCAGAATAAAGACAAAAGTTGCAAGTATCACAACACCTGCTATCAAACTATACTACAAGGCCATTGTAATCATAAGAGCCTGGTACAGGTATAAAAACAGACATATAGACAATGAAACAGAATAGAGAGCCCAGAAATAGACGCACACTTTTATGGTCAGTTAATATTTTACAAAGGAAGCAAGAACGTACAATGGGGTAAAGATAGTCTATTCAATAAATGGTGCTGGAAAAATTGGACAGATATATGCAAAAAAATGAAACTAGATCACCTTCTTACACCTTACACAAGAATTTGGGTAAAACTCAAAATGGATAAAAGACTTATGTGTTAGACTCAAAACCATAAATATCCTAGAAGAAAACATAGGCAGTAAAATCTCAGGTATTCTCCTAGCAATGTTTTTTCTGATATATTACCTCACACAAGGGAAACAAAATATAGTAAACAAATGGGACTATATCAAACTATACAGTTTTGCATACAAAAGAAAACCATCAACAAAAATAAAAGACAACCCACTGAATGGAAGAACATATTCGCCTATGATACATCTGATGAGGGATTAATAGATAAAATTTATAAAGAACTTATAGTCAACACCAAAACACAAACAATCCAATTTAAAAATAGATAAAGGACCTGAATAAAAACTTCCCCGAAGAGGACATACAGATGGCCAATAGATACATGAAAAGATGCTCAACATCACTAATAATCAGAGAAATACAAATTAAAACCACAATAAAGTATCTCCTCACACCTGTCAGAATGACTATCATTAAAAAATCAACAAACAAGTGTTGGTGAGGATGTGGAGAAAAGGGAACCTTTGTGCACTGTTAGTGGAAATGCAGACTAGTGCAGCCACTGTGGAAAGCAATGTGGAGTTAACTCCAAAAATTAAAAATGGAACTGCCTTGTGACCGAGTGATTCCACTTCCAGAAATATATCTGGAAGAAAAAAAAACTGAAACACTACTTTGAAAGAATATATGCACCCCTATGTTCATTGCAGCATTATTTACAATAGCCAAGATTTGGAGCAGCCCAAGTGTCCATCAGTAGATGAGTGGATAAAAAAAGCTGTGCTACATTTTATCTATACAATGGAATACTACTTGACTATAAAAAGAAAGAAAATCTTACCCTTTATGATAGCATGGGTGTACCTGGAGAGTACTATGCTAAGTGAAATAAGCCAATCAGAGAAAGACAACTACTGTATTATTTCATTTATATGTGGAATCTAATGAACAAAATAAACTAACAAATAAAATAGAAATAAACTCATAGATACAGAGAATAGACTGATAACTATCAGAGGGGATGATTTGAGAAGCTAGGTGCAAAAGGTGAAGGGATTAAACAACAAAAAAAATACAAATGCAGAGATAACAGTATGGTGAATACCATAGGAAAAGCGGGTAGGGATAGAGAGAAGAGGATAAAGCGGAGATAAATAGTGATGGGAGAAGACTTGACTTTGGGTAGTGAATTCATAATACAATATATAGATGATGCATTATAGAATTGTACACCTAAAATCTATATAATATTATTAACCAATGTCATTCCAATAAATTCAATAAATTTTAATTTTTTAAAAAAGAGGAAAAAAGAGCTAAAATCTCAAGAAGCAGCTTACTGTGATAGTGAAGAACATAGGTTCCCTGAAGCCAGGCGTTCTGAGCTCAAATTCCACTTTCTGAGCTAGAATTCCACTTGCTAGCTGAGAGCCCTTGGGCAAATGACTTTAAACCAATCTGGGCCTCAGTCTCTTCCCCTGTAATATGAAGACCATAAAAGTACTACTCTCATACAGTTGTTTAGAAGTAAATAAGCTGTGCCATGTAAGTCACTTACATAAGCAATGGCTATTGATATGAATATGTCAAAATGATAACATTTGTTAAATATGGGAGGTGGCACAGAGGTTTTCTTAGGTTTTAAACAATAATATTAAAAAAAAGCGTTCCCCAACCAAAGGCATATTCCTTTGATTATATCTTCCTCACAAGGAAATGAACCCTTATGAAACCACAAAGGAAACTCATCAGAGGAGGACAGAGTAAATATATGTCCTAGGGTCAGCAGCACCAGCAGTACCTGGGGAATAGGAATGCAAATATCAGATTCTGCCCCCAAATCCATTGAATCAGGAACCCTGAGGCTAAGGTCCAGCAGTCTGTATTTTGATGTTCCAGAGGATTCTGATGTTATTATTATTTTTTATCTTTATTGTTCAGTTTATTAATTACATTGTTTCCCCTTTTTTATCCCCCTGTATCTCCCCTCCACCCTATACCTATCCCACCCTCCACCCTCACCTCCCCCTCCCCACTTTCCTCTCCCATTGTTGCAAGATTTTTGTCCAGTCTCTTGCTGTACTTCCCACAACCCTTTTCTCCCCAAGAATTGTCAGTCCATTCCCTCTCTATGTCCATGATTCTGTTATATTCACCAGTTTATCCTGTTCATCAGATTATCAATTCACTTGATTTTTAGATTCATTTGTTGATAGATGTGTATTTGTTGTTCATAATTTATATTTTTACCTTTTTCTTCTTCCTCTTCTTAAAGAATATCTTTCAGCATTTCATATAATATTGGTTTGGTGGTGATGAACTCCTTTAGCTTTTTCTTATCTGCGAAGCACTGTATCTGATCTTCAATTATGAATGATAGCTTTGCTGGATAGAGTAATCTTGGTTGTAGATTCTTGCTCTTCATTATTTTGAATATTTCTTGCCACTCGCGTCTAGCCTGCATCGTTTCTGTTGAGAAATCCGCTGACAATCGTATGTGTGCTCCCTTATAGGTAACTAACTGTTTTTCTCTTGCTGCTTTTAATATTCTCTCTTTATCTTTTGCTCTTGGCATTTTAATTATGATGTGTCTTGGTGTGGTCCTCTTTAGATTCCTATATTTTGGGGTTCTGTGTACTTCTTGGGCTTTTAAGTCAGTTTCTTTCACCAGGTGGGGAAAGTTTTCAGTCACTATTTCTTCAAGTAGGTTTTCATTACCTTGCTCTCTCTCTTTTTCTGGAACCCCAATAATTCGGATGTTGGCATGCTTAAGGTTGTCCCAGAGGATATCTTCAATTATCTGAATTCTTTTTATTTCTTGCTTTTCCAGCCGAGTGGATTTTGCTTCTTTGTATTTCAAATCTTTGACTTGGTTCTTGTGGCCTTCTGGACTGCTTTTTGGATTTTGTGTAATATTTTTTATTTCAGTCTGTGTATGCTTGATTTCTAGTTGGTTCTTTTTCATATCTGTGAGGGTCTGGTTCATATCCTCAGAGGTCTTGTTCATTTCCTTGAGGGTCTCATTCATTTCCTTGTAAGTCTCATTCATTTCCTGGTTGGTATTGTTTATTTCCTGGTAATTCTCATTAAGTTGATCGGCCTTTTGTAGGAGCCTCTTGAAAAGCCTTATAACTGTGGTTTTGAACTCTATGTCTTGTCATCTTTTCTCCTCCATTTCTTTCACACCTGATTTCTTTCCATATCTCTGCATGGTGGCTGCTTTATGTGGTAGATATCCTCAAAGGGACAGTGGCTCAGCCTCCCCAGTTACCTGAGGTGGGTACTCTTACTGCAATCCTTTATGGGTTGTACAGTATTTTTTAATTTAAACCCAGCTTGTTGTTGTTAGCCCTAGGAGGGTTTGACCTCCAGGCCAATTGGCTGTGAAGGGAGACTGTGTTCAGGTTGGATGGGCGGAGTCTCTGAGCTGGGCAGGCAGCCTCAGTGTCAGCTGAGTCCTATGCGGATGGGGATGGCTACAGACACCTCCAAGAGAAAGCCGCCAGTCTCTTCCCCTTGCCAGACAACTCTGCCTCTCCCCAAATGTGTCTGCACACCCAATGTCTAGCCAAGGGTTATAAAATAGATGGTTTCCGGGACCAGGAGACAAGTTTCCAGGGGGCAAGTCACAGGTTTGTGCGACACTTGCGTGCAAACCTCTTTTCCCAGCCTCTGGGTTTCTCCTCAGACTAGGAGACCTCTGCTGCGCCCCGCTTCCAGGATGCGTCCCTCAGACCTTGGACCTCGCCTGGCACTGGGGAATCTGTGCAGTGGGACGTCTCCATGTACCCCAGATCTCGAACCTTGCCCGGCGCTGAGTAATCCATGCAGTGGCACGTCTCCGCCCTCCCCGTTGGCAAAATCCAGCCCTACAGCCCACGCGCGTGACCAGGAGAGCTCCTAACCTGTTTCCGTCTTCAAGGCTGTGCTCCTGCTGCTCCTCTGAGTCTCAGTGTCCCACCTTTACTCTTATTTGTGGAGTTTTCACTCAGCCAGCTTTCTGGCAATTCTTGGTGATGTCTGTTCTGCTGTTATGTTGTAGTTCCTAAATCGTTGCACGAGGCAGAACAATAGGTGTTTACCTATGCCACCATGTTTTCTCGGATTTTGATGTTATTAGATGCTAGAGGGCCAAATGAAGAACCACATGGCCTGAGATCCCAAAATAGCCTCTGCAGTTAAGTGTCTGATAGTGAAGGTACAACTGCCTGGGGAATTGGAGCATCGTGAGGGAATTCACTTCCCCTACTAACCCTATTAAATACACAGGGGAAGCTGGGAGAACTAATTTATCAGTATGCCCAGGAGAAACTGTAATATCACTTTTCCCAACCCCATTTGGACTGGAGTAGACTGGGCTTGACTGAATGATGGGGATGCCTCTTAGTAGGGCAATATTTTACCATAATTCCAAAATATTTAATTGTTCATTCAAAGACATCTTAATCTTTCCACTTCTCTCAGTGTACCTTCACCCAACCACCACTCAACAACCACCACCAGGGTATGCTAAAAAGATGCCAGCAATAACCCTTGAGCCTTAAATGTAGCTTAGGGTAGTAACACTTGTCTTCCCCATCCCCATCCTGGCATTCCCAGACAGGGAATTTCCAACAATGGTTGTTAGAAATATGAGACAACTATCAAAATGCTACAAAAGCATCTTTGTAAATTATAAAATAGATAAAATGAAAGCAATGGGGTTTCTTCCACAATGATATATATACTGTAAATATATCATCAGGACAGAAGTTAGTACAAAGACGAATGTGAGCATTTTCTCCTGGGAAAGGTCATATAGGGTTAAGAGTATCAGGAAATGATGGTTTAGAGTGATATAGTACCTTTATCAGTGAACACTGGAGAAATGCCCAATAAATATTTGTTGAATGCATCAATAAAATGGACCATTCACAGCACAAACCTGTGTCTCATCTCACACACACACATTCACTTTAACAAGCCTCTGCCAATCTATCTATGCCTGAGCATGAGGTCATGTCCTTTCTTATGAAGGTGCACATTTTTATATGTCAGTCTTAGCCCTTTAGCTGCTATGAACATTTTAGAAAGAAGAGTACAAAAAAAATGTATGCAAAGATAGAAGAGCCAACCTCCAACACAAGTAGTGGGGAAGGGAGCATAAAAATAAAGTAGTGCTCATTGAACAATGATGAAACTCAATCTCCTTCTAATAAAATTAATGATAATGAACTTCTGATCTAGAACTGGGCTGCTTGTGCCCAATGAAAAAACCCCAGGGTGGAATCTCAAAGGAAAGGTCAGCAAAGTTAACTACAAAGAAGGATCTTAAATGGATCAATCAGGGTTAAACTACTAGAGAGGAGTAAGTGGCTAATGAAAGGGATGTTCTACTGACCTCTAACACAGAAGGGAGGAAATAATGAGATAAGTAAAGCTAGTGAGGATAATAAGACTATAATTATGACCAAGTTCAAACTACTGAATGTACATTAGAGAATTCTCTATATAACATGGAGAGGAAGGGAAATTTGGCCTCTGGAAGTTAATGCTACCTCCAGTGCTTGAGATGCTCCAGGCTACCTCTCCCTCTGACAAATGTGAAAATAAAACCATTAAAATGGAAGTTTCAAAGACATTAAGGTGATGCTTGTGGTTCAATATACTATAAAGGAAAGAAGTGAAACCTCGTCATCAGGACAAACACATTGTGCTCAATCGTCATGCATAGTAATTATTTTAAACAATAACTACTGTGGCCACCTCCAATGACAGTGAGCTTCTGCTATGTACGTGGTAGTGAGATTGGCATTGTATATCTGGGATGTTTAAGAAACACACACACACACACACACACACACACACACACACACACACACACACACACTTTGAGTTCCTCAGCTAGAAGATAAAACACAGCAAATATACAACTTGATATTTTATGAATGTGATGGTCTGATGATAATGCCGCAAAAATAAAATGTATTAAAGGATGAGAATTTGGTTAGGGACAAGCACACAGTCTCCCTTTGTATCTGGAGCATTTTAGGTTTTTTTTCTGCAGAATGATTTATATAATTTTTTACTTAATCTTTGGGGTGAAATAAATGTATGGCTGCTTTACTACACTATTGATTCAGATTATTGCTGAAATGACAGAGCTATCCAGGGAGTTGTCACTGGGCTTCTGGGGATGTCCTGATGGCAATTGTGTGCATTATTAAGGAGCACTAGGATCACTGATGGCACCTCAGAGCCTCACACTTGGGACCCTGGACTTTGGCCTTGTTGTCATTTACTTTTGGTAAATCACCCATCTGTTGAACACACTTCAAATGAATTTTAATATACTGTTCTGCTGGGACCCTGACCAATACATTAGGCCAGGAAATGGATTTAAAGACCTTCAACAAATGAGACCTTCAATAAATAAAGATTTTCAATAAATGGAAAGCCTTGGTGATCCCTAGTTTCATGGGCCAAGTGGTAACACTGGCAGAACTCTGGAGACCCAGGACTGACCTAGCTGCCATAGAACAAAGGTTCATGGGCAAGAGTATGTCTCTGATTACTGGAAGTGGAAGGGATCCTACTCTCCCCTTTAAAGCAGGAATTTTAGGATCATTGTCAACCATGTAAAAGCCCAAAGCTTCAACCCTAAGCCTCTGCCATTCTAGCTGATCACATGTCCCTCTCTGCTCTCCTTTCTGCCTAGAAAATATAGTCTAATTTGAGTGATTAAATAAACCCACTATCCTACTTCCAAGATTAGAAAGAGGTTCTTCTTATTTAACTATTTACAATGCATCAGAAATTTCTCAGGGCACCAGGTACAAAATACAATCCTAACTCCCCATTCTCTCTCCTTCCACTCTGAGATAACATCCCTACTACAAGAAGTAGCATGAGCCCATGGTACTGGGGATAAATATGCATATTCTTGATGATAAAACATATTTCTTCATGTAGCAGAGGTCATTTTTGTAAAATTAAAATCAAGCATAAAGTGGAATCATTTTTCCTGAAAAATGATTACAGGATAAAAATGAAAAGTGGAGAAAATAATTAATTTACTAAGCCAGTCATTCCATTTTTTTCTGGCTTATGTACAGATCTGTGATTCCAACATAGGCTCCCACTCTCTAAACTCAATCTTTATCCAGCTGATCTGCAACATCATTATCAATGTGACCTTAACCATGGAAACAATTGTACAGTCATATGCCCAGCACAGAGACTTTTTGGTGATTTTAAAATTATATCTAGTTGAAAACTCTAATTCTGTCATGTATGAGATTGAGCACGTTAGTGTACCTCTCTGAGTCTCAGTTTTCTCATCTAAAAATATTGAAATAATGATAACAGCTCTGAGCATTTTTATAAGAATCAAATGAGAGAGAAAATCAAGATGGCGGCTTAGGTAAAACACCTATCTTGCCGTCATACTCAACAATTTTAATACTACAACTTAACGAAAGAACGAACACCTTCCAGAATCACCAAAAAGCTCGCCGAGTGAAAATTCCACAAATAAAAGTGAAGATAAGACACTGTGACTCGGAGGAGCGGCGGCATTGAAAGATTCGCGAGGAGAGAGAGGTTTGGAGTGCGCACCTCAGAGAGGGCGGGTGGCTGAAAACCGGCCAGTTTTCTCAAACGGGGAGACAAAGACGTCCCACTGGACTGAATCTCCAGATCTGGCGAAGTCCAGGGAACCCACTATCATACGAGGTGAAAACTGGACAGAGGGAGGGCACACCGAAGCTCGGGCGCTGCAAGGGTCTCCCGGCTTGTGGAGAAGGCAGCTTGCGCGAACAGCTCAGCTGCATGACGGCGCAGACAGCGCTCTGCGACTTGCGTTCTCATTCGCAAAACCGTCAGTCTGCTTTGTTTTACGACCCTGGGTGAGACATTGGGAGTGTAGATTCATTTGGGGACAGTCTGAATTCCCCGGCAGCTGGTGGAGCTCAGCAGCGGCTCTCTCTCAGAGGTGCTGGCGGCCATTGCCCCCTGCACAAAGTCCCTGGGGCCGCAGAGGGCGGAGCTAACGCTGTCTGCTTGGCCCGGAGACTCCGCCCATCCAACCTGAGCACAGCTGAGCTTCACAGACAATTGGCCTGGAGGTCAACCCCTCCAGTGCTAACAACGATTAACCTGAGCTTAACTTCAGCAAGACTGTGCAACCCATATCCACCTCAGGTAACTGGGGAGGCTGAGCCACTGTCCCTAGTAGGAAGTCTATCACACAAAGCTAATTGACCAACTCAGGGAAGCAGCCACCATGCAGAGACATGGAAAGAAATCAGATGTGAAAGAAATGGAGGAAAAAAAACGACTGGACATGGAATTCAAAACCACGGTTATAGGGTTTTTCAAGAGGCTCCAACAAAAGGTCGAGGCCTATAAGGAAATAAGCGAGACCACAAAGGAAATGATCAAGACCAACATGGAAATCAATGAGTCCTACAAGGAAATGAACAAGGCCCTCAAGGATATGAATGAGACCTGCAAGGAAATGATCAAGACCAACGTGGAAATGAAGGAGACTCTCAAGGATATAAAGGAGACTCTCAAGAATATGAAAAAGGACCAACCAGAAATTATGCATACACTGACTGAAATAAAAAATATTATACAAAGACCTAAAAGTGCTCTGGAGCACCCCAAGAACCAAGATAAAGATTTGAAATACAAAGAAGCAAAATCCACTCAGCTGAAAAAGCAAGTAACCAAAAGAATCCAAAAAATTGAAGATAGTGTAAGGGGCCTCTGGGACAACCTCAAGCATACCAACATCCGAATTATAGGGGTGCCAGAAAAAGAGAGAGACCAAGACAATGAAAACCTATTTGAAGAAATAGTGACCAAAAACTTCCCACACCTGGTGAAAGAAATTGACTTAGGAGTCCAAGAAGCGCACCGAACCCCAAAATATAGGAACCCTAAGAGGACCACACCGAGGTACATCATAATTAAAATGCCAAGAGCAAAAGACAAAGAGAGAATATTAAAAGCAGCAAGAGAGAAAGAGTTGGTTACCTATAAGGGAGCACCCATACGATTGTCAGCGGATTTCTCAACAGAAACGATGCAGGCCAGACGGGAGTGGCAAGAAATATTCAAAGTGATGAACAACCAAGATTACTCTATCCAGCAAAGCTATCATTCAGATTTGAAGGCCAGATAAAGTGCTTCGCAGATAAGAAAAAGCTAAAGGAGTTCATCACCACCAAACCAATATTATATGAAATGCTGAAAGATATTCTTTATGAAGAGGAAGAAAAAAAAGATAAAAGTGTAAATTATGAACAACAAATACACATCTATCAACAAATGAATCTAAAAATCAAGTGAATTAATAAGCTGATGAACAGGATAAACTGGTGAATGTAACAGAATCACGGACATAGAGAGGGAATGGACTGACAACTCTTGGGGAGAAAGGGGGTGTGTGAAGTGCAGCAAGAGACTTGACAAAAATCATGCAACTATGGGAGAGGACAGTGGAGGGGGTTGAGGGCAGAGGGTGGGATGGGTACCAGGTGGAGGGGATCTATAGGGGGGAAAAAAAGGAACAATGTAGTTAATAAACTGAACAATAAAGATTAAAAAATTAATTAATTAATTAAAAAGAAAAAAAAGAATCAAATGAGATTATGTTTTCTGGTTCTACATGTGCTCAGAAAATGTTAGATACCTCTGTTGTTATTTTAATACTAGAGGTTCGATATACAAAATTTGTGCATGGGGGTGGGGGGTGTCCCTCAGCCCAGTCTGCAATCTCACCAATCTGATACCCCTTGAGGGATTCTAGTAGGATTGGGCCTAAACAGGCAGTCAGACATTCCTTTCACAATCCAGGACTGCTGGCTCCAAACTGCACACCTGCCTGTCTTCCTGACTGCCCCTAATTGTTTCTTCCTGCCAGCCTGATCACCCTCTAAACCCGTGATGGCAAACCTATGACACGCGTGTCAGCACTGACATGCATAGCCATTTTCGATGACACACGGCCGCATGCAGTTGCATACAGAGAAGTATAGGGCCACATGCTGAGAAAGATATTTCATTCTCGGCTACTGCACGGCCAGGTGCAGTAGCCGAGGATGAAACATTTGCTGTAGTGTAGTGTAGACACTCTAAATTTTCAAGCAAGATGTAGAAACTAAAACTTACAAGTATTTTCCTCGAGTAACAAAGTATTTTGAGAAGGCCAGTGCAGCTGTACAAAATGAAATGGAACCCTTGCATATAAAGTACCAGCATGTTTTAGACTAGTTACTTGACCAGTTCAGTGATAGATTTAATCCATTTAGAAGCCTAGAATAGACCATAAAAATAATTAAGTATCCTGATGTAGTAGACTACAGTAGTTTGGAATTAAATGGTTTCCAATGGATGCAAATTGATGATTTGGAGATGCAACTTGCGGAATTTCAAGACAGCATCTGGGCTCAGGTGTTTGTCGACTTGAGGTCAAAGCTTGAGAATCTGGAAAGAGGAGTGCCACTATGAACAGAAATTTTGGAGTGCCTGGAACCGATTACCAGACGCTTTTAGTACCCTGAAAAGTATAGCAATGGCTTTACTCACAATTTTTCCCTCTATGTATTTTTGTGAGACCTTATTCTCAGCATTAAGTAATAACAAAACCAACAAAAGAAACAGATTGACAGATGAAGTTAGTAGCACTTGCTTGGGCTTGAAGTGTATGTACTAAATACCAACCTTCAATTGAAGGTTTAGCAAATGAAATTGAGCAACAAAAAAGTCACTAATAGGCAGGATAGTTAATTCCCCCTCCCCCTCACTTATCTTAGTTCATGGCACCCCACACAAGTTAAATAATATCAAGACCAACAAGAGAAACCAACTGACAGATGAACAAAGAAGTCACTAAGCAGGTAAATTAAATAATTAGTTTTTGTTTTATTAAATACAGTTATATATTGCAATTATACATTTTTGTTATTTAAACTATAAATATCATGAAATTATGGTTTTTTTCTTGAGGTGACACACCACCCAAGTTATGCTCAGTTTTTAGCAAATGTTGACACACCAAACTCAAAAGGTTGCCCATCACTGCCCTAACCACTCCCCTATCAGCCTGATTGATGCCTAATTGCTGCCCTGCCAGCCTGTTTGCCGCCAACTGCTCTTCCTTGCAGATCCAGTCACCCCCAACTTCTCTCCTTTGGTGGCCTGGTCACCCCTAACTGGCTTCCCCTCAGGCTTGATCTCCGCCAACTGCCCTCCCTTGCAGGCCTCGTCCCTCCCAACTGCCCTCCCCTGCTGGCCATCTTGTGGTGGCCATCTTGTGTTCACATGGGGATAACCATCTTTGACCACATGGGGGCAGCAATCATGTGTGTTGGAGTGATGGTCAATTTGCATATTACTCTTTTATTGGATAGGACAGAGGCCTGGTGCATGAGTGGGGGCCAGCTGATTTGCCCTGAAGGGTGCCCCAGATCAGAGTGGGAGTTCCCTTGGGGCTTGAGGTTGCCTGGGCAAGGGGGCTGTGTTGGTTTGCAGGCCAGCCTTGCGCCCCAGTGACCCAAGTGGAGGCACTACTATCTGGGATTATTTTCTATAATTGAAACTTTGTAGCTTTGAGTGGAGCCAAGCCTCCTGCTCACTTTGTGGCTGCAGCTATTTTTGTTGGGATTTGTTTATCTTCTGTAATTGAAACTTTGTAGCCTAGAGTGGAGGCCTAGGCTGGCCAGGATGTGCAGAAAGCTTGGCTTCCTCCATTACCAGGAAACCCAAGCCTCCTGCTTGCTCTGTGGCTGCAGCCATCTTGGTTGGGTTAATTTGCATACTCGCTCCTGATTGGCTGGTGGGTGTGGCTTGTGGGTGTAGTGTAGATATGGAAATTTGTGTATTACTCTTTTATTAGGATATTACAAAGTTAGACCATATTCACTTACTCATTCGTAATCTCATTCCTTTATTTCAAAAATAATTACTGAGCTTCACTATGTTGCAGGCACTGGTCAGAATTCTAAAGATAAAATAGTGGAAAAATTTGACAAATTTTTGTCCTCATGGAGCTTATATACTAGGAACAAAGATAGAAAATTAACAGTAAACGTATGTATGTGAACTATTCTATCTGGTAGTATTAAATGCTATGAAGATACTTTCAGGAGAATAAGAGAAGACATGGGGCAGATTATAGGGACAAGGTGAGCTTTTTCAGATAGCACCCTCTCTGAGGAGAAGAAACCAGTAAGGCACATGGTAAGACAAGCCTTTTGGATGTGTGGGAAAGAGGAAGAGCAGGAGATGAGCAGAATGACAAGTAGGCTAGTGACCAAGGGCCACAGATAGAAAGGAGAGTACTTGTGGGTCTTCATATTAGGAAGCAAGGACACATGGGTATCGTGGACTTGTCATATCTAAAACAGGAAACAGTAGACATGGTGATGAAGATGGGAAGCCCAGGAGTGTAAGAGAATCTCAGCTCTCAATGCAGTCCCCCAACCAACAGCAGCAGCAGCTGCAAGCTGATTAGAAATGCAGGATCTCATTCCTTACCCTAGCCTTACCATCAGAAAATGCATCTCAACCAGACCCCCCAAGTGATTCATAAACTCATTAAAATCAAAGAAGAAGCACTAGTCTACAACATGATACCTAACCACTCTGGGTCTCAGAAATTTTATCTGCAAAATGGGTATCATAAAAGTAATTCCATTATAAGCTTATTGTAATTTTTTAATAAGTTTGTGCCAATAAAGTGCTCGCTCTACTGCCTGAGACATTGTGATTGCTCAATACATCTTAGTTTTTAATACCTGGTGGGTTAAAATACAGGGGCCTAGGTCTAGAAAGTCTGAGTTAAAGAGAATGAAATCCCTTAATCTTTTATGAAACCCAGTAAAAACTGAAAATGCTAAGGGAATGTTCCCTCTGGTCTCCAGGGACCTGCTACTGTTGCTTACTGACTGCTTCGAGCCCCACTTGGAATCTCTGGAAGAGAACTGGTGACACATCCCCCTGACTACATAATGAAGACCATCTTCACATGTGAAGGGAACATGAGGGCCCTATCAACAGCAGCACCTCCAGTAGAAGTCAGGTTTCTGAAAGTGGAGAAGGTTTGCAGAGACTTACAACCTGCTATGACCTGGTTCCCCATGATTCATAGCTCTCACCAATGGTTGTCTTCCATGGGAACCCAGCTGGCTCTGTGAGGCTACAACCTGAATATTGGCACTGTATTCCCAAGTGCAAGAGTGATTCCAAGGCCAGGAAGATAGCTACCAAATCCACCTCATTCCCAGCTGCATTACTATAAAATTCCAAACCACAATTATGTACAAAAGCAAAATATACTAATTATGAGCTTGTAACTTTCAATTAAGCACCATTGGCAACTCGAGTGGTTATGTAGTCAGCTCTGCAGATAGACTCTGGTTTCCAACCCCACTTCAATCAAAGTGCACCTCAGTTACCTAACTTCCTTAAATAAGCCTCCTTAAAATGAAGTTTCCTCATCCAAAACTGGGGAGTGACAAGAGGACCCACTTCACAGGGTTGCTATAAGACTTTGTAAGTCCTGAAAGACACTAACCTTCTAAAAATGTTAGCAGTCACCAGCATTGTTTTTATTGTCTGTGTTTCTAGTTATGTTGTATGCTGAGCCAAAGAGAAAACTTTCTCAGATAGCTGGGGCCCATTCATCAGCTAAGGGAATCTGAAGAGCAATGTTTTCCTGCTATTAGAGACAAAAATAAAAATAAAACTGAAGGGGGGTGATCACAATGAGAATGAAGAGAGACAAACAATTTAGTAGATATTTCTGAAATAGGGGAATAGAACTTGGTGACCTTTTCTGTTCAGGAGAGTCAAGGTTTCTAGTCTACATTGTTACATAGATGGCAATGACATTCTATTCCACAAGGAACAGAGAGAAAGGTTCCTGAGAAAGGACATAGGTTTAAAGGTAATTTATAAACCTTGGGGGAAAACATGCTCTGGACATGGAAGGTACAGTTCTTCCTGGGTGGCTTCAGTTGCACTGCTTCCTTTTCTGGGCAGTGTTGGCTCCTTCTAACCTTATGAAGGTCAAGATTCCATGACACTATCTGTTTATCTGATAAATATGTATTTAGTATCTACTGTGTATATTGGGGATACAACAGCAAAGAAGATAGAAATGGCTCCTTTCCTTATAGAATTTTAGGATTATGTGAACAATGGCAAGAAAGAAGCCATCCAAATAGCCCTGGAAAAAGCCTGGTGCAGGGAAGAATGAGTGCCAAGACCAAAAGAGATTTCCCGCCATTCCAGCATGTGGGGGAACTGAGGTTAGAAGCACCCAACCCATCTCTCTGCACCTTTTATTTGGTATCAAGAGGCAGCAGACCTCTCATATTTTCCATCTCTTTCATCTTGGGGAGGAAACAGCACATTTTCCACTAGCAAACACCAATATGTGGGGACTAAACAGCCCAGGAGTTAGAACTCAATTTGGGAACAGGAAAACATTGGATTTAGAATGCATGCGCTCAGAAAAATTGTGTGTAAACCTAGAGACAGTTATAATGGAACTAAACAATGAAACAGAAATTATGTGTTGGGTTCCCAGGTGATATGGCCCCTTCTTCGCCATGCTCCCTTAGCACCTGGGGTTTATACTGTCTCTTAGTAATTATCACATTGGATTGCTACTGTTTGTATGCCACTCTCACCTGACTAGGGTATGAGCTGTGCAGGGCAGAGACAATGCCAAGCTTGTCTTGCTGACCACAGCTCCTAATGCTCTGTATGACTTCAGGAAGTTGCCTAGCAGTGGGAGATGGGGGAGACAGACAAAATCATCCCGAGAAGGCCAGGGTGGCTGCTGTGGAGTGAATGAGGGTGAGAGCAGCAGATGAGAAGGCCAGAGAAACAGGGAGGGAGGTGGAGGGGGGTGATGCTTTTCATCTTTGAGGTATTGTTGACAAGCACTTCCATAGAACAAATGAACCAAATTTTTTTCAAGTTAGTCATGCATCCCCTCCTTTATTCTCCTTTTATCACTAACATCAAAGTCTCCAGAGTAACCCTGTCCCATCTAGGAGGACTGCAATTTTCAGCCACTCTATAGTCTTCTTCCCACCTATATAATTTTGTTCTTTCCTCTGGCTTACCTAATAACAGTGATTTTTCTAATTCTTATAGAAAATATGATTGCTTCTCCCTTTTGTCAAATTCAATTTGCCACTTAATACTCCACTTTAACTCTGCAGAAATTACTTCAGCCAGGCACTCTCTGGGCATTGCTTTTGTGCACATGGATGGCATCCTGGATGGAAGCATGGAGTATTTTGGAAATTGGTTATCCATGCCTCAACAACATAGCAGAGGATAATAAACGGTGACCTTCCTGAGCTGTTTAAGACTGATGGACATCAGGTTGGTAATGTGCAGTCATCTGTGACAAGTGACATTATGCTGTGTGGCTCATGGAGGCTCATGTTTCTGTGTGTTCTATATCCCAAATGCAGGCTAACAAAAGGCAGGTCAATTGATGCTGGACTTTTAATGGATCAACTACCTATCCAGCATCCAAATCCCCCACTCTCTCCTCTGCCCTCCATGAAGAATTTCTTTGACATTTATGACTACCTGTTTAAGAATAATGTTTAAAAAGTTCTTTCATATAATTAATCAAAATATACTGTGGAAGACATTTTCATTTCCACCCATCTAGTAAATCCTATATTCTTTATTGAGGTAAAGAGCAGAAATCTCTTCATCTCATGGAAGGCATTAAGCTGGTCTTTCTCTTCTCAGCTTTAGGTTGATCTAAACCACTGTGGTACTTACTTCCCTCTTTGCCAGCAATTGTCCTCAGTGTGGACATGTAACCAAGATCCAAATAAGATATGAGAAGTCTGCTGGGAAGTTTCTTTTTTTCTGCTGATAAAAAAAAAAATGGAGGCTTGACTGGCCAGTGTTGCTCAGTGGTTGAACATCAACCCATGAACCAAGAGGTCACTAGCTAAATTCTTGGTCATCACCCAAATATTGCTGTACTTTTAACTATATCCCTCTCTTTTCCCTATCTTGGTAATGCAGCAAGGTATCTTGACCATAGCTTGCTATGTTGAAATACACAAAAAGTGCCCCAGCTGGTTTTGCTCAGAAGATAGAGTATCAGCCTTCAGAATAAAGGGTTCCAAGTTCAATTTTGGTCAAGGGCACATGCCTGGGTTGCAGGCTTGATCCCTAGTGAGGGGCATGCTGGAGGCAGTCAATCAATGATCTCTCTCATCACTGATGTTTCTATCTCTCTCTCCCTCTCTTTCCTCTCTGAAATCAATAAAAATAAAAAAGAAAGAAATACACAAAAAGCAAGAAAAAAATCCTATAATTCCCTAGCTTTGAAGTAAAAGGAAAGGCCAGGATGGAGCTAATTTTAAGGGAAAGTGAGGGAAATAGAAGCAGGAACTGTATTTCCCATGGACATTGCTAATTAAAAATGTCAGCTTCATCACAGTTTCCAATTTAGACTATAAATAATAGATGACTTTCTTTTTTTACTATGGATTTGCATTTGATAAGAAAAATTGAAATATAAATACAGCTTTGTCAAGGGACAAGGAAGATCACTGAGTCAGATCATTGGGAAATAGTTGACCTAAGGCCTAAATATTTTATAGCTTCCTCAACTATAAAAGGCCATCTACAAAAAGTGGTACTTACATGCCTAAATACTGAAGATTAAAATCTAAAATACTCAAATGAGCATCAACTCACAAGCAAGAGAATCTGGTGGAACAGTTGGAAATCAGATGTTTCACACAGGGGAAACTTCTAGAAACATGAACACAGGCTTCCAAACGCAGATGCAGGTCAACCACCAAAAAAAACAGGTGTAGTCTATATCTCAAAAGGCCTCACAAGTGGAATTTATTCTTTTGATGAGTTTACTGGCCTCCAAGGGCTGACCTCTCTGTCTCAGCATCTCAGGAAGCTGACTTTTCAAGCACAGAAAGATCAGTGGAGCTTTCCTTCTCTCATATGTGGAATTATTAAAGCTCATGAGACTTGTTAAAAACTGGAATGTCAACATATTCATGCATAAAAATAAATGACTGCCATAGGAACTTTAAAAAGTTCTCCCAATTAATCCAATCTTTTTATAGAGGCCCACTTGCAAGGGCAGGCAAATTATTTTGTCTGAGAGGTTAATAAAGTTAAAAGGCATTAGATTTATAGGAATATCAGTGGCATGGTCTGATACAGCCAAAGCACCTCTGAAGATGACTTTGCCAATGGGCTAAAGTTAACTGATTCTATGTCCATCTACACAGGGGATGCCCCTGCCAGTGAAACCAGAATCCCCCCCAAGATGGTTAGCAAAGTCCCTTTTGCCTGGGCATGATATGGCTTTCCATTGCCAAAAACTGCCTCCAAGATTCTTCTTTCTCTCTGCTTTGTGGTCAGATTAAAATCCCCTGTAACCATCATGTTTTTCAATTAAATATGTTTACTAGTATGTACTCAACTAAATTGCAGAGATGTCTTGTGGCCTGGAAGCCATCTCTCTTTTCCAGTTTGCATCTCCCCCAACTGTGCATAAGGGTTGCCTTTCTTTGCCATATCTTTGCCAACACTTATTTACTGATTTGTTGATGGTAGCCATCCTGGTGGGTGTGAGGTGATATCTCATTGTACTTTTAATTTTCATATCTCTGATGATTAGTGACATTGAACATTTTTTCATATGTCTATTGACTATATATCCACTTTGGAGAAGTGTCTATGCAGATTTTTTGCCCATTTTTTTTAATTGAATTGTTTGTCTTACTAGTATTGAGTTCTGTAAGTTCTTCTATTTTTTAAGTTAATACCTTATTAGATGCATAATTGGCAAGTATGTTCTCCCATATAGTGGGTTCCCTTTCCATTTTGTTGGTGGTTTCTTTTGCTGTAAAGAAGCTTTTCAGTTTGATATAGTCCATTTGTTTATTTGTTTTCCTTGCCCTAGGACAGTGGTTAGCAAACCCATTAGTCAACAGAGCCAAATATCAACAGTACAAGGATGGAAATTTTTTCTGAGAGCCAAATTTTTAAAACTTAAACTTCTTCTAATGCCATTTCTTCAAAATAGACTGCCCAGGCCATGGTATTTTGTGGAAGAGCCACACTCCAGGGGCCAAAGAGCCGCATGTGGCTTGCGAGCCACAGTTTGCCAACCACTGCCTTAGGAGATACGTTGGCAAAAATATTGCTAAGAGAGATGTCTGAGACTTTACTGCCTGTTTTTTTCTAGAATTTTTGTTGTTTCATAATTTTATTTAAGTTTTTTATCCATTTTAAGTTTATTCTTAGGTACAATGTAAGTTGGTAGTCTGGTTTCATTTTTTTGTATGTCCAATTTTCCCAATGCCATTTATAGAAGAGACTATCTTTTATCCATTGTATTCTCTTGCATCATTTGTTAAATTTTAAGTTTATTCTTAGGTACAATGTAAGTTGGTAGTCTGGTTTCATTTTTTTGTATGTCCAATTTTCCCAATGCCATTTATAGAAGAGACTATCTTTTATCCATTGTATTCTCTTGCATCATTTGTTAAATATTAATTGACCATTAAAGTGTGGATTGATTGCTGATCTCTGTTATGTTCCATTGATCTATCTACCTGTTCTTATACCTGTACCAGGCTGTTTTGATTTCTATGGCCTTGTAATATAGTTTGATATCCGGTATTGTGATACCTCCAACTTTGTTCTTCTTTTTCCAGATTGCTGAGGCTATTAAGGGTCTTTTTTGATTCCATATAGATCTTTGGAATATTTGTTCTAGATCTATGAAATATGTCACTGGTATTTTAATAATAATTGCACTGATTCTACAAATTGCTTGGAGTAGTATGGACATTTTAATTATGTTAATTCTTCCATGCATACCATATATGCTCCCACTTGTTGGAGTAGTATGGACATTTTAATTATGTTAATTCTTCCATGCATACCATATATGCTCCCACTTGTTTGTATCCTCCTCATTTTCTTTCTATAATTTTTCCAATATGAATCTTTCACCTCCTTGGTTAAATTTATTCTTATTATTTTGTTGCAATAATAAATGAGATTATTTTCTTAAATTTCTCTCTCTGATAGTTCATTATCGATACTTCAATTTTGACACTATCTACCTAGAATAGCATCAGATTTTACAGGTTAAGAGCTCATTCCACAAAACTGTCCCTCCCCCAACACACACTTCAAATGGCAATTGCAAGTCCCAGGTTGTCACCTGTACCCTGACTGACCAGTTATATACCAAGATTTCCATAACCCCCTCCTTCGGTTTCATAATTTGCTAGGATGGCTCACAGAACTCAGGGAAACACTTGCATATACTAACTTATTAAAAGGATATAATAAAGAACACAGATGAGCATCCAAAAAGAAGAGATATGTAGGGTATGTATTGGGAAGGGCTGTGGAGCTTCCTTGACCTCTCTGGACTTACCAGGCTCCCAACACCTCCATGTATTTACAAGCCCGGAAGCTCCTCAAACCCTGTACCTTTGGGATTTTCATGAAAGCTTCATCACACAGACATGACTGATCATTAACTCAATTTCTAGCCCCTCTGCCCTTCCTGGAGAATAAAGGATAGGGCTGAAAGTTCTAAGCTTCTGATCATGGTTTGATGGGTGACCAGCCCCCATCTAGGAGTACAGAGGCATTGCTTCATTAAAACTAAAGGCAGTCACATCGTGCAGAAAATTCCAAGGTATTTAGGAGGTCTGTGTCAGAAGCTGTTCAAAGACCAAACATTAGAACAAAAGATGCTCCTAGTGCTCTTATCATTTAGGAAATCACATGGTTTTAGGAGCTCTGTGCCATGAACCTGGGACACAGATCAATATACAGTCATGGCACTGCATAACAAGTTAGGGTTAAAGAGTGTCCTCATATATAAGATGATCCATGAGATTATAAGGAGCTGAAAAATTCCTGTCACCTCACGATATCATAGCTATCACAACATTAAAGCACAACACATTATTCATGTTTTTGCGGTAATACTGATGTAAACAAGCCTGTTGCACTATCAGTCATGTGGAAGTGTAGTACATACAATGATGGACAGTACATAATACTTGATAATGATAATAAACAACCATTTTACTAATTTATGTATTGAGGATACTATGTTTTCATCATTACAGTATACTCTGTCTATTTTTTTTTTTTAAGTTTACTGGCCCTAGCTGGTTTGGTTTAGTGGATAGAGTGTTGGCCTGCGGACTGAAGGGTCCTGGGTTTGATTCCAGCCAAGGTTACATGCCTGGGTTGCGGGCTCAATCCCCAGTAGGGGGCATGCAGGAGACAGCTGGTAGATTATTCTCTCTTATCATTGATGTTTCTATCTCACTCTTCCTCTCCCTTCCTCTCTGAAATAAACTGTATTTTTTTAAGTTTACTGTGAAACAGTATGCTCTGTTAGGCTGACAGCAGCCTCTTACATCTTGTGTTTACTTACCACCTTTCTAGATTGCATCATTTTCTCTTGTGCTTGACTTAATCTTATGTTAATTTAACCTCTTGTACAGCAACCTGCTATACAGGTTTGCAGCCTAAGCATAATAGGCTACACCACATAGCCAAAGTGTATAGTAAGCTATGACATCTAGGTCTAAAATGTTTGCACAGGGACGAAATTGCCTAATGACATGTTTCTCACAACATAATGACATCTACCCCCACCATTAATCGCACATAATTATATATGTTCTATTATTTCTCACAAGGCAAAACCTAAGAAGCTTGCTTTTGGAACTCAGCCTCATGCTGTGAGGAAGTCACAGTTGGCAATACAGACTGACCACATGGAGAGGTGCTATAAAATATCAGATATTGTTATTATCAGCTAATTATGCCAAGGAATGCCACCTTGATTTTGAATTTTTAATCTCCAAAACTGTTGGAAAATAAAATTTTGTTGCTCTAAATCACCCAGTTTGTGAAAATTTGTTACAACACCCTCAAAAAACTAACATATTGCTAATATGAATGAACTGTGCTTACTCACAAGTTCCCATGTAGTCTCATTTCATTCTTCCTGCTTTCTGGATAAAAATAATTTATAACCTCACTTAGAATTAACCCCACTTCCTGACAGCATCCAATCAAGAACAAAGCCTGGCTTCCTTAAACCCTCCCCAAAATCATCTAACAGAACCCCAAATATTATAAGAAGTCTTTGTAACACCTTTTTCCTGAAACACTCTACAATCCCCCAGGATAAGAATTCTCCCTTGCTGCAACAAATCAATGACCCTAATTTTATTTGACTAAAGTATATTCCTGATGGTCTTTTACTGCAGGGCATCAACAATACTGCAGGTGCAACTACTTTGAAAACTGTTAGGCAATTTCTACCAAAGCTGAAAATAAGCATGCCCAGTGACCCTGAAATTTTAATTCTAGCTATAAATCCAACATAAATAAATATCTGTATGTACCAAGCAAAATACACAATGTTTATAGTGGCACTATTCATAATAGTGCCTCAAAAAAGTGACTAGAAAAACCCCAAAGACCATCAATAATAGAATAAATAAATAAATTGTGGTATATTGTTATAATAGAACTCTATCCTATCTAATAAAAGAGTAACATGCAAATGTGACCATATCTTGGCTCCTGACTGGCTATGCTACCAGCCAGTCGGAGCAAGGGGTGGGGTTGAGAGGCATGAGCCAGGCCCCAGGAGCGGAGACAAAGTGGTGAAGGCATCAAGCGCCTGGTCCAGACGTGGAGACCAAGCTGAGGCAGCAACAGCGGCCAGAACTCATCACAGCTGAGTCAACTGAGGCCCCAGGACACGGAGAAAGAAGCAGCAGCTGCCGCTGCGGCAGCAGTGGCTGGGAGAAATCACCACAGCTGTGGCTAACTGTGGCCCCGGGCAAGGCCCGGGCACGAAGAACAAGGCAGCGGTGGTAGCAGCAGTGAGAATTCACCACATCTGCATCTGAGGCCCCTGCATTGCTAATGTTTTACGTGTAGCTTCAGCTGTATGCCAGCAAAAACGGAAGGCAACTGCCATAGGGAAGGCCCCTGAGTCCCAGCTTCAGCATCCCAGCTGAAACTGACAACAGGTGGGAGGAAGTCCCACCCCCACAGATTCTGTCCAGATCAGTCTTTGGTCACACTGGTGAAAGGCCTGTCATTCTCTTTCTCAGAACGTGGCAACAGAGAGGTGGGACTATGTCCAAAGAAAAACTGTTGATACAACGGAGCTGTGTAGCAGAAAGGTGCCGACATTATCGATAGAAAATGTCTGAAGAGCGACATGCATCTGATCTTGAAAGAAGGTGACGCCTGCGACAGAATGTATCTGAAGAGCAGCTATTGGAAAAACGTTGCTCTGAAGCCGAAAAACACCAGCATCTTCAACAGGAAATGTCTAAAGAACAACGTGCCTTTGAAGTCGAAAGAAGGTGGTGGCGAACACAGAATATGTCTAAAGAACAGTCATCAACAAGTACTACCAATAGTGGCAGGAACTGCCTTCTCAGCAAAAATGGAGTACATGAGGATGCAATTCTTGAACATAGTTGTGGTGAAATGACTGTTAGATGTGAATTTTGCCTATCACTAAATTTGTCTGATGAAAAACCATCTGATGGGAAATTTATTCGATGTTGTAGCAAAGGGAAAGTCTGTCCAAATGATATATATTTTCCAGATTACCTGCCACATTTTAAAAGATTAATGACAAACGAAGATTCTGACAGTAAAAATTTCATGGAAAACATTCAATCTATAAATAGTTCTTTTGCTTTTGCTTCCATGGGTACAAATGTTGCATCGCCATCAGGGTATGGGCCATACTGTTTTAGAATACATGGACAAGTTTATCATCGTACTGGAACTTTACATCCTTCTGATGGTGTTTCTCGGAAGTTTGCTCAACTCTATATTTTGGATACAGCTGAAGCTACACGTTAAAGATTAGCAATCCCAGCAAACCAGGCCTGCTCAGAAAGACTCATAATCAACAACCTCATGCATGAAATAAATGAATTAACAAAATCATACAAGATGCTACGTGAGTAGAAAAGGAAGCCCAATCTGAAGCAGCAGCAAAAGGTATAGCTCCCATGAAAGTAACTATGGTAATTAAATATGGTCATAATAGTAACCCAGGTAGATATAATCCTCCCCGTGTAACCGAAGTTGCTGTCATATTCAGAAATGAAGATGGAGAACCTCCTTTTGAAAGGGACTTGCTCATTCATTGTAAACCAGATCCCAATAATGCAAATGTCACTAAAGTGAAACGAATCAGCATCCTGTTTCCTACATTAGATGCAATGACATATCCTATTCTTTTTCCACATGGTGAAAAGGTTGGGGAGCAGATATTGCATTAAGACTCAGAGACAACATTGTACTCAACAATAATACTAGACAAAATGTAAGAACACGAGTCACCCAAATGTAGTATTATGGACTTCATCTCTCTGTGAGGGACACTTTCAATCCTATTTTAAATGCAGGAAAGTTAACTCAACAGTTTATTATGGATTCATATTTAAAAATGGAGGCCAATCAGATAAATTTTATTAAAGCAAACCAATTTAAGTTGAGAGTTGAAAAATATAGCGGTTTGACGAATTATCTCAAATCTAGATCTGAAAATGACAATGTACCCATTGGTAAAATGGCCCTGGGGCTGCAGCATCTCCAGTTTCTCAGCTCATGCCCTCTCTCCAGGAGGCTGGTGAGAACATATATGGTAAAGTTCTTTACGTCACGGCAGTCAGAGTAGTGGGACTCGGCCAGGCAGGCACATAGAAGGGCTGGGGCCCTTTCTGGCCCTGGGGTGAGGCAGCATGCCCTGTGGTCCTGGGTGCCTGTGGCTGCAGCCTGCCTGAGTGAAGTTGGCCCAGGTCCTGGGTGCCTATAGCTGGCCAGAGGGAGGGAAGCCTGGGTCCCAGGTGTGGGGCAAGGCAGAGGCAGTTAAGAGCAATCAGGCCAGCAGGGGAGCACTTAGGGATGATCAAGCAGGTAGGCAGAGGTGGTTAGGGGTCACACATCCCCGAAGGGGTCCCTGATTGGAGCGGGTGCAGGCTGGGCTCAGGGAACCCCCCTCCATGCACGAATTTCATGCACCAGGCCACTAGGAGCGGAGATAAAGTGATGAAGGCATCAAGCGCCCTGCCCAGGCATGGAGACCAATATACAGTATACAATAAAAGGGAATTAATTACTGCTACATTAAACTATACAGATAAAATTCCAAAAACTGAGTTTAAAAAAAACCAGACATCAGAAAATATATTCTATGGTTTTAATTACATTAGATTAAAAATCAGACAAAATTAATTGAGAAGTAAAAGTCAGCATAGTGGTTATCTGGAGGAGACATGTAAGATGGTGGCTGGGAAACTGAAGTTGGTTTTGTTTTGTTTAATTTGAGTGATGGTTATATCAGTGTTTAATTTATAATAATCCAGCAATCTGTATACTTACAAGTTATGCTATTGTCAGGATGCATTATAACTTCAATTAATACAGTTAGTTTTAAAATTAATTATTCACAATATGTTTGGTATTATTTACAATTTGTTATGAACTGCATTCTTATATAATGTTTTTACTTGACTTTATTGAGCACCTACATGTGTGAGGCACCACAAAGATATAAGAGTTAATATGTAGAGCATGGATCTTTTTTTTATAGTCAAATGAGGGACAGTGTATAAAAATAAATGTACAATAGATGAAGCAGAGGTGGGAAAAATAAAAATAAAAAAGTAATAGAACTTTTCAGAGGTTGCCTCAGTGTTGTGTGAGTTTATGATAATGCATGTGAAAGGAAATATTCAAATGATATATTTGACTATCAAAAACAGATATGCTGAAGCATATTGCATGATAACTAATAAATAGCAATGTGCTTCATAAAATATTGATGTGGTTATATGTAATATATCTTTATTTCAAAATGTATGCTAAATTATTTAACAGTTTAAAACTGTGTATATAGATCACAATGTTGTCAAAGTTGCAAAAAAACTATTTCTATTAAAAATTAATTTCTTGAATAATTTTCCTTCTTGGTATTTAAAATATTAAATATAAATATCAGGGTATGGGGGATAATTGTCTTTCATGCTTCTATGTTAACCATATCACTCATCCCCTTAGAGATCTCCTCCATTTACCCTTCTACAGTTAACTTCCTCATTGAATGATCCCTGTATACCCTCTGCCAAGGGTGAAGTACATCCATACAATACATTACAACTCCACCACTGCTATGTGCTAAGCTGGGCAGAGTTAGGAAGAAAAATCACCCAGAGAATTTTAGTTCAACTGTTAAGAGCTCAAGCTCTGGGGAACAATGGCCTGAATTTAAATCTCAGCTCTGCCACCTATTCTGTGACCTCAGGCAAGTTTTTAATCTGTTCCCCAGTTTTCTCCTCTGCAACTGGGGATAATAAAAAGAGCATTGTCTTCATAGGGTTATAGGATTAAATGGAGGAAAAACATATGAAAAGCAATAGTGCTTGGCACATTGTGGGTGTTTTCCCTCTTCCGTGCAACGTTCTACCATCTAAAATCACACCTTCTTCTCTCACACCCAAGCCTCAATCCATGCCATCTGGAGACAAGCAAATTCTTCTATCTAACATCTCAATGGAAATATTCAGTGTATTAGCCAAGCATCATTCAGTTGCAGTTAATAGGAATCAAACTCAAAGCAATTTAAGCAAAAAGGGTGTATAGTGGCTCTTATAACTATAAAGTCAGGGGGGAAAAAACAGGAACAAGGGACTCAACATGCCAGAGGACATTATTTAATTCTATGTCTGTCTGTCTGTATGTCTCTATATTTGTATGCATCTCATTTTTAAGCCTTGTTTTCCTGCACGCTTTCTCCATGTTATAACAAAGATAGCCATCACCACCTCTAGGCTTACCTGTAAACTAATGCCAGATGAGAGTGTGTCTCTCTTTTCCAACAATTTCATCAAAAGTCCCAGGAGTGTCTCTCATTGTCAAAGAGAGTCACTCGCCTATGCCTAAACCAATCACTGTGACAAGGGGCACAGAATAACCATTATAGCTGAGATGGTAATTCAACCCTACCTGATAACACCAACAAAAATTAGAGCAGAATTGGATCCTTAAGGGAAACTGAAATTACCATACTGCCTACTACACCAGGTGACTTTTCCCAAGAAACAGTTAACATTCTCTGGCCCATTCCCCCAAATCATTCCTGCAATAGGAAGGGTTCATGCTGACTAAGTGGAATCACAGAATATAGAACAGTAGAGCTGAGAAGTCATCATGTACATCCTCCTCCTCTTACAGAAAAAAAAAAAACTGAGCCTCAAAGAGGGGTAGGGACTCACTTGAAACCACATAGTTGATAAGTAACTAAGGCAGGAGAAAACCAAAATCTCTGGGTACCTGGTCCAGTGTACTTTTTTCCCCTATTCAAGTGCATGTTTTTAATATTTGCCTGCATTGCCTCTTTTAGAAGAGGCCATCTTGATGTGAGCAGAAACTATAGGTGATGCTTTACACTAACATAGTTGAATGATCCCTGTATACCCTCTGCCAAGGTGAAGAACATCCATACAATACATATCCCTCAATGCCCAGTAAAAAGCACTTATAGATTTCACTGAAGATTGGGACAAGGGAGAGTTGAGACTTAAATGAAGTTCATTGGTTACTACCATATTCTAATAGAGGAGCAAGATGATTTGCCTTTGTGAGCAATATGAGGGGGGTATTCATTCTTTGACCTGTCTGGCCAGTGATATCACAAAGGCCCCCTAAAATAGAAAGGGACTTCAGTTTCTTATTTGGTTATGCTGAGGATGGGATGGACTTCAGGCAACATTGGTGTTAGACCTTATTTATATTTAACTAATATGAATTTGACCACATACACTTAACACAGAGAGAGGGGGGGCGAAATTAGCAGTATGAATGTTTCTTCAGTTTTTCACTAAATGAATAGCTGGCTCCAGATTGTGTGAGGGGAGGTATAAATCTGTAAGCAGTGCCTTATCTGGAGCTCACTCATAGACAGCACGGTTGGATTTGATGCTGGCAGAAAAGCTGGCTAGGTGGGATTTATCAAGAAATATGATGGCTAGTCTCCAAAGGAATTTAGAAGTAATTTTGGATATACAAGGTATTCATCTTAAGTGCTGACATTGAAAGCTCTAACAAAGATGTGATGGCACTGTATAAAACGGAGAGCACTGAAAATGTCAACAGCTGCTTAAGTAACTGATAATAACAATAGCTAACACTTTATAGCACTGTTCTAAGCATTTTACCTCTATTAACTCATTTAATCCTTAAAAACAATCCTAATAAATAGGAAGGCAGATGTTTTTATGATCCCCAGATTATAAAAGAAGGTCACACAACTAATAAGTGCAGGAACCAGGATGTTAAGATAAAATGTGTTTTATTCTTTCTGCTTCAGGTTAGGTTTTTCTTGCAAGCTCAGAAAAGTAGCTATGTCTTTGTATAACATTGCCTTGAGTGTGGTTTTGTGGGCCAGAACCAAAAGTGGGCTTGTCAGGCAGAGCAGATAATGTTCTTCCTAGCTATTTTTCCCAAAAGCCTTTTCTCTCTTTGGGATGTTATCGTGGGTTATATTGGACAGAAAGAAGCAGAGAAAGTTGTTTGGACTTCTACAAGTAACTTGAATTAAGGATAAGTAAAGACTTACTCAACAAGATAACAAGGACAAAATCTTTTGAGGTTCCCACAAAGCCGGTCCATGCCTGATGGTTGTCAGTGGCTGGGTTAGTTATTGAACAGGAAGAGCTTAAGCAATGAAATCCACAATTCCATAACCAAGGTTGATGTAGAAGCCTCAGGGTTTTGCCTTTTAGTGAACATCAGAGTTGGAACAATCCTATCTAATAAAGAGGAAATATGCCTATTGACCCTCACGCAGTTGCAAAGATGGTGGCATCCACAGCCAATAAGGAGGGAATATGCTAATTGACTGCCCTGCCTTGAGATATGGCAGCACCCAGAGCCAATAAGGAGGGAATATGCTAATTGTCTGCCCTCAAAGATGGCAGTGCCCAGTCCCCTCAGACCCACCAACCATCCAGGACAGGCCCAAGGTCCAGTGAAGCCTCGGATGGCAGCTGCCCAGCTCCCTAAGGCCGCCCAAGGATCAGGTAACCAAGGCTGGCTAAGACTTGCACTGCAGACAGTGACAGCAGCAGAGGTGTAATGGGGGTGTCACCTTCCTCTGATTGCAGGTTGCTGCCTGCCCCTGAAGGCTCCCGGACTGTGAGAGGAGGCAGGCCAGGCTGAAGGGCTCCCCCATCCAGTGCATGAATTTTCATGCACCAGCCTCTAGTGAGCCTATAAGTGGCAACCTGTGTAGGCCAAAGAGAAGTGGGCCCTTCCCCCAAAATGCTGCCCTGCAAGGACATCCTGAGCCTCTGTATGACCCTATGAGATAGGTTTGAAAGTAGAAATAGCTCAGGTAAGAACAAAGATTGGGTTTCCTGCTACCGTAAATTAAGTTTGACTTAGAGAACTAAAAGAATGAGACACTTCTGGCTTCTTGGTGTTGTGTATCCTTACTACATAGATAAGGAGCAAACTCCTGAGATAAGGGGCTAGAGTTGACCTTAGTAAAAAAGCAGTAGAGTGAAGGTCCTGGGGAGGTGAAGGTGATGAAACAAATTAGGTCTCCATATAGATAACATTCCTGAACAAGGCAAGATAAGGGAACAAGGGCATATCCTTAGCTGACTAGAGACAGGAGAATAAAGAAAAGATCACTGGGTGGCCTCCAGGGAGGTAATGGGCAGGAGGAGGGAGCTACAGAGTGGGAGGGAGAAAGGGGGAACTTTTAGGAAAAGTACTTAAGTGTATATAATCAGTGTAGTATTTTAAATGTGCCTGCTTGGTGTGGCTTTTTCCCCATCACTGGCAGACTGATAGAAGACAGGACTGAGTACAGATGGGGAAGTTTGTTTCATGAGCCCATTTAACACCATGGTGGCCTCATCTCTAGGGATTACTATAAGTATCAAGATTGTCTATGATACATAATTTGTTTCACTATGCATGATGCATGCTGAAATTGGAGGACAACAGGGGAATTGGTAAAGAGGGTAAAGTGAGGCAGAGCCTGTGGCAGGGGAGCCAATAGACTCAGGGGGCCTAACACCTCAAGAAGAGACTCACAACCCATTGGGCACATCACATACTGTGTCAACAGGATTCATTAGGGGATGCCAGTTTTGAAATCAAAGGAGAGGGTTGTGGAAACTTCAGGCTGAGCCCCAATGCTTAGATTAACTGGTAGGATAATTAGGCAAACTAAGGTGGATAAGAAGGGGAAGGAAACAGAGCTCAGGGTTTCCATGATAACAATGGGGAAGGAAACATGAAGAGAGCTGGCCCTCAGAGGCCTCTCAGTGCTTGATCCAGGGTCTTGTGAACAAAATCACCTAATTTTAAGCTCCCCAAATGAGACTGTATGATAGGGGAGAGGGTGGTGGTAATCCTTAGCAGTGTTAATAAGCCTGGGCTCAGGATCAGAGTTCCTAAATTCAAATCCCTACTCCAGCATTCAAAACTTGCCTGTAAAATATCAGTTAACTTCTACCTACCTCACTCATCTCGAGTATGAATGAAGCTAATTAATACTGCCTACTTCATAGTTACTGTAAAGACTAATTAAATCAATTAATTCAGTTAAGTTCCTTAATATGTAGGGTAACCTCACATTCTAGTTTGTCTGAGACAGTCTAATTTATGCACTTACCAGATATAAATATTAGTAAAGCTCCCTTTTACTCTGAAAAGTATCCTGGTTTCATTTCTACTTCTGGCCAAGATGGAGTAATATGGAACGAAGTCACCCTCCTGCCTGAAACAACTTTTTGAAATGCACAAAATATATTTAATAATGCTTCTCAAGATATTGGATATCAGAGAAAAACACAATGATCCCTAAGAGATAAGTCAACCAATTGCCCTAGCTTACTCCCTGGAGAAGGTTTCCAGACCATAACAGGGAAATAGAATTGAAGTCCAGGAAAGCGAAGGCAGCTAGAATTCTCAAAGCCCATTGCCAGAGGAAGGGACTCACAGAGAGAGAACTCAGGAGGCATGCAGCCTACGTTGAGTATTGAACAATGGATGTCTGAGGAAATGTCCCCAAGAGCAGGGAAAGCAACAGTCTAAAGAATTAGAATATCCTCTAATAGTAATTTTTCCCAACCACCAGAATAACAATCTCAAAACATGCAGCATTGGTTATATTACTGAAAAGGTTCTTACTTCAGTAGTAGGAAAAGTTAACTCTACATTAAAGGCTGCTCTGGTCCCATATAAAAAGTTTAAAAGTTAGACCTACATGGATTAAACTGTTTCCTAATAATCTAAGTTCCAGAAACACTAACAAAGGCCAAATAAAGACTTTCAAACACACAAAATCAGAAGGAATTTAGAACCAGCAGATCTGCAATTCAAGAAATATTAAAATCCTTTAAGCAGAAGAGTTATTTTAGGTTTAAACTTGGATTTCAGAAATTGTAATTATTTGAATAAATACAATAATTTTTTTCTTATTACCTAATTCTGTTGTTTAAATCTATAAAAGATATCAACTGATTAAAGCATATATATAGTTACATACACTCATACACACACATACACACACACACACACACACACAAGCATATACTAGTATATTTAAAATTAAAAACCCTAAAGCAACCACTAAAATAACGCAATAGATATAGCTAATAAACAAAGAAAAAAAATAGCCCTAGCTGGTTTGGCTCAGTGGATAGAGTGTCAGCCTGCAGACTGAAGAGTCCTGGGTTCAATTCCAGTCAAGGGCATATACCTGAGCTGTGGGCTCAATCCCTACTAGGGGGAATGCAGGAGTCAGCCAATCAATGATTCACTCTCATCAATGATGTTTCTATCTCCTTCTTCCTTTCCCTCTCCCTACCATTCTGAAATCAATAAAAATATATCTTTTAAAATTAAAAATAAGAAAAAATAGAAGTAAAAAATACTCAATCCAGAAGAAGGTAGAAAAAAGGGTAAAGGAATTACAAAAGACAATAGAAAACAAAGAGTAGGATGTAGTGCAAACATGTATGTAAGCCCAAACATAGTCAAATTAAATGAAAATGACCCAAATTCCCCCAATTAAAAATCAGAAAATTTCAAATTTGATAAAAAAGTAATACCTAAATACATACTGACTATAAGAAACTCATCCTATCTAATAAAGAGGGAATATGCTAATTAATCCTCACACTGTTACAAAGATGGTGGTGCCCTGAGCCAATAAGGAGGGAATATGCTAATTGACTCTCATGCCCTCAAAGATGTTGGCGCCTACAGCCACAAGATGGTGGTGCCAGTCCCCTCAGCTCCACCAGGACGGCTGCTCTGCACACCTGGCTCCAGAGTCCTTCAGTCCTTTTATCCTCCCAGTTGTCCAGGGCCAGCCTGAGGCTCAGGTAACCATGGCTGGCTGAGGCTTACATTGCCGGCAGTGGCAGCAGCAGAGGTATGATGGGAAGTCACCTTCCCCTGATTGCCAGGTAACCTCCCGCCCCTGAGGGCTCCCAGACTGTGTGAGGGGCAGGCTGGGCTGAAGGACATCCCCCCATTTCAGTGCATGAATTTTCATGCACCAGGCCTCTAGTTCTAAATATAAAGACACAAATTAAAGGTAAAAGAATAAAAAATATATGTATCATACTAATATTAATCAAAGTAAAAATGGGGAGGCTATATTAATATCATACAAAGTTATATTTCATAGGAAAAACTTCACCAAAATTAAAGATGGCCATTTCATAATGTTAAAGAGGTCAATTCACCAAGAGTATATAACAATTCTAAACATTTACACACTTAAACACAAAGCTTCAAATATATAAATTTAAACTTTGGAACTGCAATAAAATACAGAAAAAATAGACATCCATTGTTCAATACTCACTATCAACAATTGATAAACTATGTAGATAGAAAAATCAGTAAGGCTTTGAATAACATAATCAATCTATTTAATCTAATTGACATTTCTAGAACACTCCTCAAAAACAAAATATACATCTTCCTCAAGTGCACATGGAATATATACTAAAATAGGCTATATTAAAGGCCATAAGCAAATCTCAACAAATTTATAAGGATACAAGTCAAAGAACATATGTTCTCTGATCACAATGGGATTAAATTACAAATAAAAAATAGAAAAATATCTAGAAAAATCTTACAAATACTTGGAAAGTAAAATACTTCTAAATAATCTATGAGTCAAAGAAGAAATTAAAAGAGTATTTTTACCTCAGTGAAAATGAAAACACACTTTACTCAAAATTTGCTGGAAACAGCTAAAGCAGTATTTACAGGAAATTTATAGCAATAAAATAATTAAATTAGAAAAACAGAAAATCATATAATCAATGACCTCTACTTCCACTACAACAAACTGAAAAAATAAAAAAGTAAATAAAACCCAAAGTAAGCAGAAGAAATGAAATAAATATCAGCATGCAAATAGGTGAATTAAAAAACAAACATGGAAAAATAATAAAATCAAAACGTGATTCCTTGAGGAGGAAAAGATGGCGGCGGAACAGAATGACATGTAATCATTTATGTCCCAGGGTAGACAGAGGGAGCAGCTGAGGGTCACACCGGGAGTGTTTGTTGGCGAGTTGGGGGACAGCTGGGCTTTGGGAGAAGGAGGGGCACTGCTGGATTTGCCTCCCCTAATGGAGCGGCCTCGGTGCAGCTTGGTTCTCTCGCAGAGCCACTGGCTCAGAGGCAGACTGCGCCATATTGAAGAGGAAGAGCTGGAAAATTTTACAGCTGCGGTACCCACTGGGCGGCTGAGACCCCTGGAACATCGGTTCCTAGTTGGCACAGAAGCAAATTCCGAGGAACCCTGTGCTCTGCCATGGAAAGGTCAGATTTCCCCTGGGGTTGGCGGGACTGGCAAAACAGGGAGATTCGCGCCTGGGGAAGAAAAAAAGAGGAAAAGTTCATGGCTGTTGGAGCTGGTAAACGTAGAAGAGGGCCCTCGGAGCTGGTGGCAGGGGGGATACATAGAAATGAATCCATTTGGACCTGACAGAGAAGGCCAGCCTAACAATTTTGGGAGGGAGCGGGCTGCCAAACCCAAGGGGGGAAGGGGTTTCGTGCAGACATACTAGCTGGACATGAGTTCACACGCTTGCATTTGTCCTCTCCAAATCTGAATTTCTCAGTGCTGAACCAGGAAAGTGGAATCCCCTGGTGGGGGATAACCTGGGAGACCACAGGGCGAGCTGTTTTTCTGAGGCTGGGGATCAGAACAGGTGCTCACCATTAGAGAGGCAGCTCTGGGGTAGCCAATTCCCACAAATCAGTATTGAGACATAATGGGATTTTAGTTCAGGCTAGAGAGGACCAATAGACCCGGAGGTCAATTCAGAAACACTGCCACCCAGGGGTGAAATCACAAATTGACTCTTGTGTAACACAAATTAAGGAATCAATTTTATTTCTATTACAATTTAAACTTTTTTTTAAAGTGCCGTTTTATTTCATCTTTATTCTACTTTGGGATTACTGTTATACAGTCTTTTTTCATCTACCCTTTAGTATCTTTTTTACTCTACCTCAACTTCACCCTTATGCCAGCACTCTCTTGCTAACCTTTCCATAGTTAGTGTCTTGTTCCCCTTACACTTTTTCTGGTTTAGATTTTCCTTATTCTCTCTTTTCACCCCCTGTTAAAATTTCACCCCACTTTTATATCTAATCTCCAACCACCTGCTCCAAGTCCATACACATCTATGGCTTCTCCAACTTCACTATCCTAAATTATTTTTCCCTCAGTCCTGCTGATGTTGTTTACCCGACTGTTGACTATATCGATATTTTATGCATGTTTGTGAGATTGGTTTGCTTACTATTTTCTTTTAATTTGTTTTGGGGGGGGGTTGGCATTGTTTTTTGTTTAGGTGTTGTTTACATTGTTTTTACGATAGATTTAAGCTTCTGTGTTCCCTAACCTCCCTTGATATTAGTTGTTGTATGTAGTTTGTATCAATCTCCAGGTACTTGTTGCTGGCTTTTGCTGGGATTAGTGGCTGTCCTTTGGGAGTTTTCAACCCATATTTATAGTTTATTCCCTTTACCTTTTTTTTTTTTTTTTTTTTTTACTCTTTGCCGGTTTCCCAATTTTATTTTGGCATTCCCTTCTTTCTGTCCTCCTTTCTTTCCTTCCTTCTTTCCTTCTTTCTTTCCTTCCTTCTTTCCTTCTTTCTTTCCTTCTTTCTTTCTTTCTTTCTTCTCTTTCTTTTGTGTGTGTGAGTGTATTTTCTCTTACTCTCTTCTTTCCCACCTATCACCTAATTTACCTTCCTCTGGCAATCACCTTTAATTTGGAGTTACCAATACTGTGAATACATTCTTGTTCAGTGCCTGGTGTGCTGCACCTGGTTGTGTAGAAGTTTGAGCCTTTAAATCAACACAGGAGAGTGAGAACTACATAATGAGACACACAGAGAGGAGAGACCATGAGGAGACAAAGAAACAGCCCACCAATGAAAGAAAAACAAGCCTCACCAGAAAAAGAGGTAAACGAAATGAAAGCAAGCAACCTGACCCCATACATACATAACCTCTTCCATTATCCATCTCTCCCCCACCAGAGTGGTACGTTTGTTATAACAGATGAACCAACACTGACATATCATAATTACCCAAAGTCCATAGTTTGAATTATGATTCACTCTTGGTGTTATACATTCTGGGGGTTTTCACAAATGTATAATGACATTTATTCATCATTATGGTATCAAACAGTAGTTTTGTTGCCCAAAAAATCCTGTGCTCTGCCTATTGATTACCCACTTTCCTCTCATTCCTGGAAACTGTTGATTTTCTTATTGTCTTTATAGTTTTGTCTTTTATTATTAAAAGTTTACCAGAATGTCATATAGTTTACTTCAGCATTTAGTGTTGTCAGCATTCTGGATTATGGCCATTCGAATAGGTGTGTAGTGATATCTTATCATTGTTTTAATTTGCTTTTGCATGATGACATATGATGTGTAACCTCAATTTATATGCTTATTGGGAATCTATATTCCCAATAGTCCTTTGGTGTGGTGTCCATTACAGTCTTTGATATGATTTCTATCTTCTTGAATTTGGAGAGACTTTTACTATGACCCAACATATTTCCATTGGCACTTGAAAATAATGTATATTCTGTGGCTTTGGGATGAAACAATCTGAAGATGTCAATTAATTCCATCTGGTCTAGTAAGTCATTGAGAATTGATATTTCTTTACTGATTTTTTGTTTAGAGGATTCGTCCAATGGTGATGGTGGGGTATTAAAATCTCCTATGGACATTAGTCCTTATACTAGGCACCCCTTAACCTCCTGTGACACCATAATACCCTTACATTATTCTATAAGGTCATTATAATTTTTGATATTGGAAAACAGCATATTGTACAATTATCCCAAAGAAACTTACAAATAATTTTTGAATGTTTGGCAGCAATTTAAAAAAGGATAGGAAAGGAATTAATCCCTTTCAGAAGGAATTAAGGCACTGGGAAGGCACTTGAGCATTCTATATTGGCACCTCTTGCCCTTTTTGCCAAGAGGGACCCATTCCTTACAATCCAAGTACACACAGCTATTGCCTAAGCTTTCAGTTCAAGCTATGGTTGAAGCCTCTGGGCAGCTGGCACCATGGATCTGTCTCTCAACCAATGGTGTGAGCTGGGCCCTCTCTGAAGAAGAAACCTGGGTCTCCCGAGATATGTGATCAGTACCGGGACACCGCCACCAGGCGAGGAGACCCCAAGGCAGGTGCTGTGCGTGGAGGCCACAGAGGCATAGACTACAAAGCAGAGACAAAACTGAACCTCTCATCACCCTGTTTGGCCCCTGAAGATGGCTGGTTAGCCAGAGACGGGTAAGATTCCTCAGGGAAGGAACAACCTAAGACAGGCACAGTCACAGAGGGGCCAACAGGAGAGAACTAAAAGGTCAACAGAGGTGGGGCACAGACCCTCACCCACAAACCTTGCAGGGGCCTGAACTCTCACCCCTTCTGAGGGAGGTCTCCTGCCCCCACGGCTGCTTTGCCTCCCAAGCACAGCTCGGATTGGGACCCAGGTTACAGACAGAGACTTGGCCAGCAACAGCTGCTCTATATCTAAATTTAGTCTAGTACCAGGAATGCTCAGGGCCTACTCAAGAATGCAAATAATCCTTTCCACTAATATTTACAGGGTAAACTAAGATTTTTTGCTTGACAGTAAAATAGTAATCAAGTTTTCAGATTAAATTGGCCAAGTGAAATAAGTGAATACTCAAGAAAATTTAATTGTACTGGACAAAAAGCTGTTCCTAAAATATTAACTAAAATTTCTATTAGTAGTTTATCTCATTGTATAATTGCCTAACATCCAAAGAACCTAAAGCAGTCCTATTTGTGTGCAAAAATTAAAATTTAAAATTACCAAGACTGCAATATAAAATTTCCAAAAGCCCCCATTAATCAAAAAGGGGGGAGGGATAGGAATAGTGGGGTAATATCATGTAAGGAAAAATATTCTATAAGTAAAATACATCTAGAAAATTCTTACTCCAGAAAAGTAACTTCCACTTGTAATGCCAACAGCAGGACACCCATGAAAAACACACATGGTGTCAAAATAAGCCAAAGGAAAATCATTTAGGCAAAAATAAAAAGAATCCCAAGTCTACTTTGCAGAGAGGATCCCTTTGTTAACTTTTGGTAAAAAATGTGTTTGTGTGTTTTCAGAGAACAACTCCAAGACCCTGTGGGTTCCTGTGACAGTGAGGAACTGACTGTCCAGCCACGTGGACAGTCCAGAGATAGGGACATTGATGACACCTTACCATGCTAGCAGTTGGCAGCTGTGCGTTGCTACAGGCGGCCCAGGATCAAACCAGAGAGTATGGAACCTGCATTGTCACCATGTGTCCACCAGCTAGATACCATTGCTGACATGTACACATAAAGAACTATTTGACATTGAAACTGGAACTCAGAACAGATGGACATTGAAACGGAGACTCAAACATTTTTTGTTCTTATACATTTATTTCTAGTATGCAGATGCAAGATATTTTTGAAGAAAAGAAACAGGCGAGAGTGATTGATATAGAGGCAGGGAGGCACTGAACAGACTGTCAAACTACAGGGGGAAGGCTGGGGAGGTTGGGGGGCGGCTGCTGTGGGAGATCAACCGAAGGACTTGTATTCATGCATGTGAGTATAACCAATGGAGGCAAGACACTGGGGTTGGGGGGCAGGTGGGGACATGTGCTGGAGGATAGGGGATGCTGTGGAGAGGGCAATGGGGTGAAAAAAGGAAAACATATGTACTATTAAATCTAAGTTATACTGCAAGAAAATAAATAATAAAATATTTAAAAATAAAATTGTAAAAATATTAAATTTTATGTTATATATATTTTACCATAATAAAAAGTGTTTTTTAACGTCAAAAAAGAAAAAGAAAAAGAAAAAGTGCTATTTTCCCTCCACTCCCCTTATTTCTTGGAAGCGACAGTGTCCATTTTTGTTCTTTTTTTCTCCTCAGGGTAAAAGTACATGTGATGAAGATAAATTGCAGAGAGGGGTATAGAAAAAGTCATATGTTTTATGAAGATATGAATACTGTCACCTTATTTTTCATATAAGAAGCATCCCAAGATGCTATATGTTTCTATATAGGACAAAATAGGCTTGGCTTGGATAAAAGTTCACAGGAAAAAATTTTTCTAGGTTCTGATATCTTGAGAAATTTGTAAGGAGATAGATCTAAATCAACAGGCTGTAGTATTTAGATAGATGAAAGAGGAAGAGCTAAATGCATGCACAATTAAAAGGAGTTTAGACAATTTATATTTTTATATGCTAGTTGATTTATTCATGTTGCTATGTTAATGCATTAAAAATGAACTTTGACAAGGCAATTGGGAATGTTCCCTAAGGAATCATTCCACAGTGAAAATTTGTGTCTAAAGAGGCCTTTTTTTTTTTTTGCAAACTCACATTACTTTTGCAATGAATTAATTGCAAATTTCAAGAATTATGAGATTTCCTAAATTATTTGTATTACAAAATGAACAGAAAAATGTAATTATTTTCCCCTCAAATAATATTTGAGCTCTGAAAAGAAGCTATGAGCTATGTCATATTTCTTATATCTTTCTGACAGTTTGTAATTACTTTTAATGCTGCTGTTCTCTAAATTATTAATGCTAATCTGTCATGACAAAGGCTGAAGAGAACCAGTGATTATATGCCTTTTTACTAGCAAGGCTGGTTTTAAATAAATGTCTTAATCATGAGAAAATAGAACAGTAGTTACTTTAAAGGAAATAGACTTGGACCTTCTTCAGGGTTCCTCCCTTCCTTAAAATAAAATAAATGTACATTGACAGCAGTTTAGGCAGGATGACCATCTATACAATAATTTCTGAAAGTGACATCATAAGATGACATCCAGTGATTCATAGACTCACAGAATCTTAAAAGCTCATTGACTGCAACTTGCCTCCAACTGTCTGAACCATCTCTATCAATCACTGCCAATGGCCACCTGTTCTCTGCTTGAATATTTCAGAATGACAGGGAACTCACTCCTTCTAAAGATATTTCTTTCTTATTTTGAGTTAAGAACTTGTTTCATATAAATGCTATCTATTGTCTTAACTCCATGTTTTGGTAGCAGATAGTACAGGGAGTTCTCACCCAGTACATACTTGGTAACTCATCTAATATCCTATATAATAAAAGACTAATATGCAAATTGACCATCACTCCAACACACAAGATCGCTGCCGCCATGTGGACACAAGATGGCTGCCACAAGATGGCCAGCAGGGGAGGGCACTTGCGAGGGACCAGGCCTTCAAGGGAGGGCAGTTGGGAGGAATCAGGCCAGCAGGGGAGGGCAGCTGAGAGGGATCAGGCCAGCAGAGGAGGGAAGTTGGGAGTGACTGGGCTTGCAAGGAAGGGCAGTTCAGGGGGACCCAGTCCTGTATGGGAGAGCAGTTGGCGGGTACCAGGCCTGCAGGGGAGGGAAGTTAGGGACAAAAAGGCTGGCAGGGGAGCAGTTAGGCATCAATCAGGCTGGCAGGCGAGTGGTTAGAGGGTGATCGGGCTGTCAGGCAGAAGCAGTTAGGGGCAATCAGGAAGGCAGGCAGGCGAGCAGTTGGGAGAAAGCAGTCCTGGATTGTGAGAGGGGTCCCTGATTGGATAGGGTACAGGCTGAGCTGAGGGACAACCCCCTCACCCCCAGTGCATGAATTTTGTGCACTAGGCTTCCAGTATATATATAATAGAGAAATATGCTTATTAACTGGGATGCCATAACGGGTCAACCAGACAGGAAGAGGTTGTGCACCCAGTGTCTGGGGCGAGGTGGCAGGGGCCTCCACACACCTGCACTGGGGGAAGGCCTGATCAGCAGCAGCTGCAGCTGCTTCAAGGGCTGGAGAGGGAGGCAGGGCCAGACCAACAGCAGCCGGGGCTGCTGCAGAGCCCGGGAAAGGGAGGCAGGGCCCAACTGGAGACTTGAGGGTGGGTGGCATTGCGCGATTTCATGCTGGACTCCTAGTAGTCAATAATATGACTATGTATAGGTGCTAGATAGTTACTTTAAATATCAGGGATATCACCATGTAAAGTATATGACTGCCTAATCCTTATGCTGTACAGCTAAGACTAAAACTAACTAATATTGAATGTAAAGTGTAATTTAAAAATAAAATTAAGTTTGATGGTCTAAAGTCTGTGGCAAAAAAATAATTTAGAAGGTGCCTTTTCTCCCCATTTTTAAATTTATTGTCAAAATTAAATAATACCACATCCATATTTAAATGTTATCTTCACCTTGGGTTAATACCACTTGAGTTAACCAGAACTCAAACTTCTAGAACACATTCTTATGTGTGCTTGTTATTAATTCCACTTAACACCTCTTTATGTTTTGCATTCTTTCATGGCTCATCATTTTTTCATGGTCTATAAAACAAGATCATGTTGGGGGATACTTTAGAGCAAGAGGTTGTATTAGGGAATCAGAACTATGCAGAACATTTGACAATAATTAAAACTATAAGGCTTTTAGTAAGCACTCGCCTAATTACTTGTGCACATTGTTTCCTTTAGTTCTGAAAGATATAACATTGCCTCCTTTTACAAATGATGAAACTAAGAGGTTAAGTAATGTGCCCAAGGCTACACAATCAATAAGGAGCAAAGTTGTGATTCAAGTAATACTAAACTCAAATTAATGATCTAAACCAGAGCAACATTTCACTCCTTTATGGATTTTTTAAAACTCCCTTGAGTTAAGAATAAGGACATGGTGGTACAGAGAGGTGAGTGGTTTATGCAAGCTCACATTTACTGTTAACTGCAAGAACCTAGCTCACCCACCAGGTGACACAGCATTTAGGGGGAAAGATGGCTTCTAATAATCTCTGCTTCTTTCTCATGGTCCATTCTTCTCCTGGAAACCATTGGAGCTGGGGTTGGGTAGGAAGTAATTGAAAACTAGAGTATGAGGGATAGAGAGAGAAAGAGTGAGAGCTTGAATATCTATTTGCCTAGTTTCTTCAGCTCTGCCCTCCAGAGTGTGACCCCACATTTAGGGAGCAGAGAAGAACTAAACAAAACCTCTGTTGCTTCAGCATTTTTCTTATGAGTATAGCTTTAACAGCAGCCTCTGTACTTGGCAAACATAACAATGGAAGGAAGGATGCAAGACTCTCTTAATAATGGAGAAGAATCACCTGGGCAGTCCCTTGCCTAACAAACATTAAATCCTTTCTCTACCTACAACAAAAAAAATAAAATGAAAATCTACAAAGTCCACACCACCACCAAAGCCACAGAGAACTTTTGCTGAGTTGTACAAGCAGAAGACATTTTGCAGAACACATTTGCATTTGAAAGTACCAACACATCCTAAATGTGCAGCATATGCATAGATCTGTGCAATAGCAATTAGGAACAGAAATAACCAGTGCAACTGAATTAGAGTTGATGAGGTTTTAATGTTCGAGGCAGCATTTCCTTTATATGACTAATCCCTATACATTCTTGGGGTTTCAGATTAGATGTTGCTCTTTCGACAAAGTTTTCCCAGACCCAAAGTCTAGGCCATGTCCTCAACTGAAGAATTTCACCTTGTATATCTCATTCTCATAGCATTTCCTTCCTGAAAACAGTATTATCAGCTTACTTTTCAGTCTTCCCATAGATTGTAGGCTTTGTGAGAAGTAGGAGCAAATCTTATACATCATATCACGAGTATGTCTCACAATTCCTAACAAAAGTAGCTGCTCAGTAAATATTTTCAGTATATTAAGAATTAATAAACATAGATTGAACATGGTATGATTGCTTATAAAAACAAAATCTATTTAATTCTGATATCAGCTTCGATTACAGAATGTCACAAGACCAGGATGTGGTGCAATATGTGGTTATATAACTGAGTCCAAAATATAGAACAGTGAAAAAGGAAAATAATAGGTCCAGGTCATGATGATGTCATTACATTCATACTGGATAAGCACCCTAATCAAACTCTGTTAATGGAGGCATTGGTAAGTACATAACAACTGTAAACTAGTATATACCTAATCTATCAATGCTATCTTATCCACCTATCTATGTGCCCATAAATCTATCTAGCTACCCATTATCTAGCCAGCTATTTATCCATTTATTATCTATCAATAGTCTGCCCATTTAGCTATCTATGTATCCATACATTTATCCAGCCAGTCAGCCAGCCTGGTAATCAAAATTCTAAAAATATCTCTCAAGATTTCCATCTCCTGGTTTTTAATCAAACACAAATCTAGGTACTTCTGTGAGGGAATTTGCAGATGTAATTAAGTTTCTAATCAGTTGCTCTTAAAATAGGAAAAGGATTATTCTGGTGGGTCCGATGTAATCACAAGACCCTTAAAAAAGCAGAAGAGGAAGCAGAAGATATGAGTCAGAAAGGGAAACAGGAGAGATTCCAAGAGTGAGAGAGACTTGATTGACACTTGCTTGCAGGGAACATAGAGTCTTACAACCACAAGAAACTGAATTCAGCCAAAACCTGAATGAATTTGAAGGGGGTTTCAGCTATAGAGCCTCCCACAAGGGACACAGCCTGACTTTGGACTCATGGAACTGAGAGCAGAGAAATCAAACTAGCTGACCAGACTTCTGACTATAGCACTATAAGATAAAAATGTGTTGTTTTAAGCCACTAAGTCTGTGGTGAATTGTAACAGCAACAACAGAAAACCAATAAATACACCATACATCAATTTATTAGATACTTATTTAGCTATTACATATCTATTATCATTATTATTTTTCTAACACAATCTATCAATCTATCATTTATGTTTGCAATTTTCTATCACTTATATATTACTAGAGGCTCAGTGCAAGAAATTCATTCACTGGGGTCCCTCAGCCTGGCCTGAGCCCTCCGGGATGTCTGACTGCCAGTTTATAGGAGGCGACTAGTGCGGCCCTCCTCCTCCCTCCCCCCATCACCATCGCTGGTTGCCTCCCTCTGGGGGCAGCTCCTGCATTGAATGTCTGCCTCCTGGTGGCCAGTGAGTGTCATAGCAACCAGTTATTCCACCAGTCCTTACCCCATTCAGTCAATTTGCATATTAGGGTTTTATTACATAGGATTTATTACTTACCTATTATCTATCTATCTATCCATCTATCCATCCATCTACTTTGTTACCTGAATTGGCTCAGTTCCCTTAATAACAGCCTTCTCTCCCCGACCTCCTATCCCTGACATAAATACACATACTTTCCTTCTAGGTAAGACTGTGGCAATCACCAGAAAGCCTGGATGGTGATTCCTTAGACTGTGAGAACCTCTTTAATCTGCACTTGTTCTGGTATCCCTGTCTCTTCCCATAGAATCACATCTACTCTGCTTGACCTTCATTCAAATAGTCTGCTGAGCCCTTGGGTTCTGACCACTTCAGGTAAGTACCTATTACCCTACCATTAACTAGTCCAGGCTTAGTCAGTCTAACCAATGACCAGTATCCCAAGGTCATGGCTGTCTGAGGACTCTAGAAAGGCATTAAGACACAGTTCATCTACCTCTATAAATAGGTTCAATTTTGCTCTCAATGAATCTTCTCTCTTTATAAAGACCTGATTTCAAACAACTCTTTTCACTATTATTAGGAGATACAAAAATCAGGAGACTGTCACTTATAGTCACCATCCTGGTACTAAGAAGCATGAGATCGTAGGGAATGGTGCCAGTACAGGGTCAAGAAGTCTGTTGAGATGTGTTGCCTCTCATGGCAACAATTAAGCAATATTTCTTTCTAAAAGATACTGTGCTGTCCTTCTAAGATCATATACCAGAACTGAAATCCAACTTTTTAAAAGAAGAATAGATTTTAACTATTGAAGCCCTAAGAAATATATCTTACAACACATTATTTAACACAATATTAGATATGAAGATTATATCTAAATGTATACATATATGCATATTAAAATATATAAATGTTGAGTTCTTGCCTCATACTAGGCATCAGATATACATATTTTTACCTGCCTTTCCTTCTATAATCTTAACAGCTCTATAAATATGCCCTACTATTTTCTGCATATACATGAGCGGTAAGAAACTTTCCCAAGTTAACATAGCTAGAATATAACAAAGTTGAGATGTAAATTCAAGGAGTGTTCTCTCAATTACTGCATTGCATTTTGTTCCTATCATGGTGAGAATAACTGAGTTGCTCCTTGGATTAACTGTGTCACATTTGTGAAATGGGGAGATGGGCCTTTGCTCCCTCAGGATCCATCAGGACCTAATAGTCTGCAGTTTCTTGGACCCTCTGGTTGGGTCCCTTCTTAACCATGATATGGAAGACAGATGCTGCTTAGCATGTATGATCATTGTCTTTCTCTTTTCCATGCTAACCTCCTGCTGTCATGCATATCATTATCCCTCCCTTTTTTTCTAATGATCATCTGACACCCCATTTAGTCCTTCTGATAATGCTCTTCTTTCTGAAGGTACATAAAGAACCGCTTCCATGGTGATTTCTCTGTATCAGAGGGCATGTAAATCTCTAGAGAGAATCCAGCTGGCATCCTGTTCTGCAGCAGGTAGATGCATGAGGCCAACATCAACAGCAGAAATAATCCAGGCTAGTGAGATTGACTAGTTCTTGTTCCTTATCAAAGAAGAGTTGGAGTGTAGTTGCAATACTTGCTTCTAAAAATCTCTTTAGGAATGGTCCACCCTGATCCTGAACCACCAGGGGAGTAGCACAGCATGATGTTGAAGAGTAAATGCATTTTATCTAAGTCGCCAACTCGAATTAATTATGAGTGAGCTCCTGGAGTGCTAGATGAAATGTACTAGAAGATAGGTCTCAGTTCAGCAGGAAAGAGCACTAATCAATTAATGATGTCTGCCAGGGGCAAAGGGTTTGAAAAGAGGCACCAAGCTTGCTGCCTAATCACAGATCCTACAAAATCCATGAAAGTCAAAAGCTAAATATGCCTAGGTTCAAAACTCAGCCCTTACTAGTTGTATAATACTGGGAAATTTTCTTACGTTTTCTGAGTTTCAGCTGAAATGGAATAATTGTGAGAATAAAGATAAGGGAAATGTTTGGTAGTGACCCACTAACTTGTTAGTAATTATTATAAGTTTCCCTAGTTAAAAGACAATGCCAAAAACACTGGTAAATACAGCCAGGTGAAAATATTTTCCTTCTCTCCTGTACATTGGCTTAGGGCAGAGGTCACAAACTGGCAATCGTGGGCTCAATTTCACCTTTATACCTATTTTATTTGGATAATGTTATTGGCTTGAACAGTGTCTAAATAATTCAGAATTAATTAAAAACTTAGTTCATATTTAAAAACAAACAAACATGTATCTCAGTTATTTGAAAAGCTTGATCTGACAGCATTGGCCCCACTCCCATACAGCAACAATCCAGTGGCACTCCCTTTGTAGGATTCCTGAACCCTTTTTTCTTCTCCCTTTTCATTGGGATATATTTCAGATATTCAAAAGAATACATAAAATATACACACAATTTAAAGAGTAATTATAAGGCTAATATCTATGTAACCAAATCCTGGATAGCACCTCCAGAAAACCCATATGTCCTTCAATCACAGCCTCTACCTCCCTCTGGAGACCCCACCATGTTGAACTTTGTGATAATCATTTTCTTGCTTTTGATCATATTTTACCATGCTGGTATGTATCCCCAAACTACATAGTTGTGATAACTGTATGAACATTAATTTGTATCAAATGTCTTCCTTTGGACCTAGCTACTTTTACTCAACATCATGGTTAGGAAATGCACCAGGGTTGACAGATTCCATTTCTTTTCATTGCTGTGTGGGTTGTGCACTCTTCAATTTCACTCTATGTCTTCTGTATACTAGTTCTTGGCCATATTATATGCATTTGCATTTGTGCTTTTATATCAGGACATAGGCTCCCTTGATACAGAAAAATAATTACCACTATAAGCATGTTCCATGCTCTGACCACTCCAGCCAAGATTCCCAGCTTGTTCCACAGCTGCACCTTGAACTCAGCTTGCTGATATCCCCATGAAGCTTCAACCTAAAAAGTCTCAATTTGTCCTATTCCTCCTCCATGCCCTCCTCAATTCTTAGGGACCTCCCCAGCCTATCCAGTAAGTGATATGGCAGCCAAGGCAGACCACCCTGCTTCTTTTTTTTCCTAATATATTTTATTGATTTTTCACAGAGAGGAAGGGAGAGGGATAGAAAGTCAGAAACATCGATGGGAGAGAAACATCAATCAGCTGCCTCTTGCACACCTCCAACTGGGGATATGCCCGCAGCCAAGGTACATGCCCTTGACCGGAATCGAACCAGGGCCAACGCTCTATCCACTGAGCCAAACCGGTTCAGCATGACCACCCTGCTTTTACTGGTCCCTTTTTCTCAGTAAGGAATTAAGAGATCAGTGAAGCCAGAGCCAGATAACCCCTTTAGCAGCATACCAGGCAGCTTATAGCAGCTCTGTCCATGGCCTTTTGTCATTACCTTGGCTTTATGAGTCTTCAGCCAGCTCTCAATCTACACTGGCAGCTCCTCTGCCAACACAATTTGAATTAATTTGTCAAGGAAAATTTTGTGATATAATATATCAGCTGCATTACTTAAGTAAGATCTATGACTTCTACTCTGATCCTTTCATCTTTTAATTTAGCCATTCTATCAAGAAAAGCAATCAAATTTTTTGTGGCAAATTTTTCTTTATAAATCAGGTTTATAGGTCATGGATTAACATTCTTCTTGATGTTTATGGATTTTCCTACTATTAGTCCCATTGTTTTACTACAATTGTTTAGTGAGACATCTAAAACAATGATAAGTGTTTTCCAAAGTACTTTTGGCTATGAAAGTCAGGCTCTGAATTTCAGGAATGCTGAAGGGCTTTACTTGGCCAAGTCTTTGTGGTGAATAGAAGACAAAGATCCAACCTCTCAGGTTGGCATGCAAGACTGGTTCTTTGAATACCAAATCCCAGCCAGCTTCCCCAGTTTAATCCCTCTCGTGCATGAATGACATACAAGGCACTTGTGTGTCATGATCATTAATCCTTTTTTCTCTCTCTGAAATACCCTACTATCAGGTAGAACTCCATGTTGTGACAGAAAGCTAAGGTAATGACATAAAGTGGCTTAACATAAAAAGAAATCTATTGGCTCATGTAAACAAAAAGCACAGGAGTAGCACCGACTACTGATTTCAGGTATTCAGGTTCTACTTGATTAGGACTTCATCAAAAAGATCTTCCCCCACCCCTTTTTGCCTTACAATCTCATAAATGCTTGTAATTTCTCCAATATTTCCATCTTTTCACTTCCAGTTCTAAAATATAGTCTTTTTGGTATATTAGATGACTTTTCAAAATTCTTTACTCCTTATGTGTTACAGAATTATACATCTAGAGCAGTTCTCAGACATTTGGTCATGTCTAGAAACACTTTTCATTGTCATAACTTATGGGGTCCACTACTGAGGCTGGAGTGCTAACATCTAATAATACACAGGACAGCCCCCCAACTATAAAGAAATATTTGGCTCTGCATGTCAGTGGTGCTAAAGTGAGTCCCTAGTTATGTGAATTCACAGAGGACATTTCTCTCCATTAGATGCAACAAAATGCTCAGTTTGCTGACCCAGCCCAAATTGGCCTGATCCCACCTGGCTTGGAAACAGTATATACAGGGATGCTATACACAACTGTGCACAAAGTATATCTAGTCTAGGAGTGAGTGGGCTAACCTGGGTCACCCTGATCAAGAGTGTCTGCAGAACTGTGTCCAAACACAGAGGACATATTTCCCCATTTTCATGGATTCCCAGCAGTGGCAGAAGAAGACACCAGGCTCTTTCCTGCACCCATGGCTAAATTTATATTTATTTTTAAGGTTTCCAGATAGTTCATGCTATCCTTTGAGGTCTTAAGAAGAACATGATGACCTGTTGCATTAGTGTACCGACCTGGTAGATGGCACCTGTGTATGGATGAAAAGGGGTTATTTACAAGTTAGTGACTGAAAGTAACCTCACAAAGTATTCTGATCATAAATTTCTAACCGGGTAGGTCGTGGTGGGTAATCATGCCTCAGAGCTAGAAAAGATTTATCTTTGCCATAAGAAGCTCTACATCTATGTTAATACACCTTTCAAAATGCCACAAGTAATTCTATTTTCCAGAGCCATCAGAGGTATAACCATCCTCAAGGGAGCACATAATCCTAACTATCCTATATCTTTCTTTCTCTTACCTTTATGAATTCATTACTTTCCCTCCTTAATTCCACATGAATTAAAAAAGCTCATTCTCTAGAGTATCCTGGCATGTCATCAGTTTGGCTCAAATAAAGTCATAAAAAACTCTCTACAGGTTTGAACATGTGATTAGTGGTAATTAGCTTCTAAGCATCATTTTTCTGTCCTCCACCTTCCAACAGCCTCACCAGAAAGCTCAGGCCCTTCTAAGAGGCAATATCTATTTTTGCAGGGTGAGGATCTTGACAAGCACCATGGTAGTAGTCAGAAGTCTGACTCCCTTAAGGCTTTCCATCCCCTGGGATGCATGTCCTGTATAATCCCTGGGACTGTGAGTATAACAAGAGATCACTCCCATGCTTATGTTACACTATAAAGAGATTTTACATATGTTATTAATTTTGTCTTAAATCAGTGAGTAGGCCTGACCTAGTGACAGGAACCCTTTGAATCTGGGTCTAGAGGTCAGTAACAGAGGAAAGCAGAGCTTCACAACACAAGAAGGATTAGACATGCCGTTACTGAATTGAAAGATGGAGGGCCCCATGTGGCAAGGAATTTGGGTGTACCCTAGATGATAGGAAGAATATGGGAACCTCATTCCTATAACCACGAGGAGCTGAATTCCGCTAACAAGAAGAATGAGAATGGGAGCAAATTCATCCCTAGAGCCTCAAGATGAGAACTCATTTAGCCAACAACTTGATTTCAGCCTGTGAGACCCTAAACAGAGAGCCCAGTCATATGACCTGGACTTCTGACCTACAGAACACTAAGCTAATAAATGGGTGTTATTTAAGCTGCTAAATTTGTGGTCATTTATTACACAACCGAAGTAAAGTAATACAACCATGAATAGGCCTCTAGTCACAGCAAATACCTCGGGCCCTTTGATAATTCCAAAATATTTACTTTCCACTTATCCCCACTTCTTTCCACCCATGCTGTAAGTATGAATGATTTACCTGAGGTAGTACAAGCTCGGTCACACCTGAATTAATTTATTTAAGCATAAAACGAAAGGAATTTACTTTTTACAGAATTAAACCACACTTTCCTATAACATTCCATTAATACTCAAGGTTGTGCCTAACCTTAACCACCTAACAATGCTCATTTTAAGAGCTTAAAGCATATAATTTCTGAAACAAGATTCAAATATATATATATTAAAAAAAAAAAACACACGGTCACCCTAATGCTGAACTTCACCTGGGTACAACAGGATTCCACAGATTACTTAATATTCAGTTCATCTCCACTAGAGGCTGTGAGTCTGAATAGAGATGATGTCTCAGGATTGTTAAACATCATTTCAGAATGCCTGCCTGAAATACATTCTGGTTGCTAGAAGATGTAAGATATAAGAGGCAGGGTGGCTCTATGCTGATGTAACTCTTCCTACTGAATCCCTGAGCTTAGCCAGAGTAAGAATTTTAAAGTATTTGGGCCAAATGTTCATTTACTTGCAATTTGAGGGATATTTAAAACATTATCCACTAAGTCCCAATATAATTTCAAAGATATATTGAAAGGAAGTATTGAGACTTGGGAGAAGATGTTTTGATCAAAAATTAAAATTTCATAACACCACTACAGCCTTTTTTATGGTACTTTGTCTGCCTGTAAGACATTTCCCTTGAGTTCAGCTGTACCATTTGAATTTTTAATATTCAGTTGTTTCTAACTCATGACCAGACTTTTGACCATGTTTATATTAGAATCTAAAGAAGAGTACTGGCATTTTCCAATTGTTTGCTACAGAATGCTTCTGCAACTTGTTTTTAAATGGATCATTGCACAAAAATACTCCTTTTCTCTTAAAAACAGTTTTGTAAAAGGGTAAAGTTCTGACCAATGATTAGCATCAGAAAAATTATAGTTATAACATATATGTCATAAAAGAAAAGATTGACCATAAACTCTTCTGGATAATTAAAAACTTAAGAGAAATTATATTTGCTCCATAAAATGAACATAAACGTGCCACATATGTAGATTATGACTGCATTCAATATAAGTCAATATATTTGGATATTTGTTAACAATTGGACTTGTTTCTTTAGATTTAGAAAGACTTTTTTTCAAAAGTTGTGAATGGTCTATTTTGTGTTTAAAATTATCTTAGGAACTGTTGACCAAATGCCATTCCCTCCCTCACCACTCCCCTTGTAAGATTCCCGGAGCAAGGGATAATGTTCAGAAACATATCAATTGTCAAAAACTACCCTCAGCTCCAGAACTGTTTCTTTACAACAAAGCATTAAATCAACTAATGAGTGTGCATGTATATATGCATGTGTGTGCACACACAAAGGAGAACAAGAAGTTCACTTTCACCTCTTCAGATTTTCCTGCCTACTCCTCCACACTCCACCCAGCCATCTCCTCACTCCTCTATGTCTTAATGTCACAATAGTGCAAGTCCTACATAGAGAAATGTGGAGAGGAGAGGGGTACTTGCTTTAACTTGGGGATAGCTTGCAGAGCAAAGGATAAAGAAAAGGTGACTGGTATTGGCTGATTATATGGATTTAACTATTTTTGTATCAGTTGACTACAGTATTTTCCTCTACCTACTGCTTCCTCTCTACTAGAGCCAGACCCAATAAGTAAATCAATTTGATGGGCAATGAGGTAGTCACACTAAATAAAACTGAATAAGCTGAACAATAAAATTCAAAACTTGAAAAGTGGAAATGATCCCTATCTCTACTGCCTTTTCCTCAATTTTGGAGCTTTTAACTTAGAATTTTACTCATGTCACTAGAGGGTGGGAGGGAATAATGAGTAGAGTAAGATAGTTATTGTGGTTTGTTTGTTTTTTGATTTATATATTCTTCTCTTTTCCTCTTCTCCTCTAGTTACAGGTTTGGGTGGATACCTGACATGAGCTTATCTATTGGAATGTCCTGTTTTTCCGAAAACAATGACTGAGAGCATGTGATTTAAGAAAAGCCAATCAGATTTATTCACTGCTAATAGCCATTGTTACTAGACACATGGAAAAAATGTACCGCTGAATGAGGAGAATCAGAAACAAGCAGAGAGAATAGAAAGGGTATGAGTGGGTGGATAGATTATGGACAGATGGGCAGATGAATGGATGAGAGGATGGATAGATGGTAGATGAATGAGCTCTCCATTATCTTTCCTTAAGAGGTGCCAAAAACTGTCCAAAAGCATAAATGTATCTCTTTCTAATCTGATATACCACTTACAGACGATGGGCTCTAATCAAATTCATTTTTTGACTTGGTTTCCCAGTACTAGCAACTCAAAGTCCCATGGAGATTTTAGTGAGCCCCTTCAGCAAGAAAAGGGACATAATGTAGGTAGGCGCTGTCCTCCATCAGCCTTCAACCCAGTGCCATAACATCGCACACATCCAGGATGTGAACTGGGTCATACTGCATACTTCCAGGAAGTAAACGAGGTCATTGTTGTTGCACCAGGTGATAACCAGCTCCATCCTGTGACCTATTCTTTGGAGCAACTCTTTAACCCTTCATCTGAGCCTTTTCCAAAAGAGATCCTTAGCTTTCCATCTAATGCTCTCCATGGTGGCCTTTCCCCAGTAGTTTCTAAAGCATGTACAGGCTTCAGGATGAACACAGTTTAGGCCCAAGCTGGAGTCCTGACAACCTGTGCTCATTTTGTTTTTTGCTACTTGCCTCTCGGGCCTTTGCTTCCAGAATCTGGTATACTATGTACTTGCTGGGCCAATCACTGGACTGTGGGAGGATGACTTATAATTTGGCCCATCAGCACTTATTTGGGACTTCTGAGCCCAAACAGAAGACAAAGCTTGCTAAGTATGGGGAATGATTTAACGTCGCCTTCTCAAAACATACCATCTAAGCATGATGTGTAGAACTTGTTTGTATCCAGATTCCAAGAAATCCAAAATAAAAACACCATCTATGATCCAATCAGGGAACTGAATAATGACTTGATATTTGATGTTAATTATATATTATCATTTTTGTTTGTAATATTGGTATTGTGCTTTTTAAAGAGTTCTTTCAGCAATACATACTAACATATGTGTGGATGAAATGATGAAATGACTGAGATTTGCTTCAACATAAACCAGTCAAACTGAGAGGTGGAGAGAAGTAGGTGGGAGAATAGAGATTTTAAAAAAAATCTGCTAAAAATAGTTGAAGCTAGCTAATGTTACATGGGGTTTTATTAGATTATTATTTCCACTCTGTCTATACTCGAACATCTTCATTATATATATGCCAAGCGAACAGAACGATGGAATGATCAGAATGACCAGAACAACTGAATCAACTGGTCACTATGAAGCCCACTGCGGCCCTGATAGGCCCCACTCAACTTCCCTTGGCTGGCCCAGCCCCTGATCACCCCCACCCCCACCCTAGTCAGGGCTGGGCCAACTGGCCAACCACCTGTGGCCCTTTCCCCTGGCCAGCCCACCCTTGGTCATCCCCTGCTCCCCGATCAGGGTTGGGGCTGGCTGGCCAATCTCTTGTGTCCACTGCCTCTCACTGACCCAGCCCCGATGACCTCCATTGGGGCAAGGTGGCTAGATCCCACCCATGCACGAATTTGTACATTAGGCATCTAGTAAAAAATAATTTCAGGCATCTCAGGAGGCTGGGTTCTGGGGAGTCTCCTCACTGTAAGCAAGTGGATATATCTACATTAGCATTTCCCAGATGCAGAAAACTTAGTTGTGCAGGGGAAACTATTTTAAAACATCTAGTTCCATAAAAAATATACAGGAAAGTCAAGCTTTGTACACCATGCAAAGGCAAGCTAGACAAAGTAATGATCCATCAAACCGTAAGTACCTAGAAAATGTTTTTTTTATATTCAAACTAAACAAAAATTTTAGTAACATCCCAGGTCAAGTCAAACCACTATATCTCCACCTTCTGGAGAAGAAAAAAGTGTGGTTTCTAATTGGAGGCAGAAAGACAGGCACCTTAAATCCATCCAATGACCATAGGGACCTTAGGAATTACTCAAATCCTTCTCAGGTAGTCAGTTTAAACTTGATATTCATAATGTAGGCTTTTAATGCCATCAACCATTTCTCAAGCATTAGTACTTCAAACATACTCATCATTGTATTAGTCAGGATTCTCTAGAGAAACTGAACCAATAGGAGATGAGAGAGAGAGAGAGAGAGACAGAGAGACAGAGAGAGAGAGAGAGAGAGAGAGAGAGAGAGAGAGAGAGAGAGAGAAGAGAAATATTACAGAAATTGGCTTACTCAGTTATGGAGGCCAAGAAGTCCCATGATCTGCCATCTGCAAGCTCAGAGAATCAGGAAAACTGGTGGTGTAGTTCAGTCTAAGCCCAAAAGTCTGATAATGAGGATGATGTTGCAAATCCTGGTTTGAGTCCAAATGCCTAAGAACCAGGAATACTGATGTCCTAGGGCAGAAGAAGATAAATGTCTCAGCTCAAGCAAAAAGAGTGAGTTTGCCCTTTCTCTTCCTTTCTGTTCTATTCAAGCCCTCAACAGATTAGATGATGCCCACCTGCTTTCATGAGGAAGATCTTTACACAATCTACTGATTCAAAGGTTATCTCTTCTAGAAACATCCTCACATACACACACCCAGAAATAATGTTTTACCAACAATCTGGGCACCTCTTGGTCTAGATAAATTTACACATAAAATTATCCATCAGAATAACATTAGAATAATTCATTCAAGGATTCTTTGTGTGATGTTGGAAAGATGCTTGGTTTAAGTCCAGGTCTTTCTAAGCAGCAAAATAATCCACATGAAGTGGAGTAGGGCGGGGAGCCTGACATATATCTGCCTCTCCCTCACTTATTTCTAACAAATCACTGTGAGTGTATCATTACCACCCTCTCAGAAAAGGAGTCTTTTTTTTTGTTTTATACACAGGTAATAAAAGACATATTTGAAAACTGTGTGGTAAATAACTCCACGGTCTGCTGTGCATCATTTTATTGACCACAAGAAAGATGTTATCTGTGTGGTGGGACAATCATCTAAGCATGACTGGACACAGATCCTTTTGGAAATATTTTGTTTTATTCTTTACTTGGCTCTAGCTGGACTCAATGAGAGAGGTAGATGATGGAGTGAGCAGAATTCAGTCCTGGCTCTGCAGTAGGAGTGGTCACCTAAATATCCCTGGTTGCATCCCTGGATGTAGGCATTACCTCCCTGCCTCTTGTAGTACCTGATACTCACAGCTCTGGTCCATTGTGGACTCTGGTAACACTCACCTAGAGCAATGGAGGCCCAAATCCAACAAGGAGATACAAGTTTCCTCCTGTTTCTCAAATCTAATAAATCAGGTAAGATGGGCCCATTGAACCATATATTTCCCCACGCTCCTCACCAGCCTCACTAGCTTTGTCCTTCCCCTTTATTTAAAATCTATACCATGGTTCTCAGCCTTCAGCTATATCAGAATTACCTTGAGGACTTCTAATATCACAGATTGCCAGCCCTACCCTCAAAGGTTCTGATTGAGTAAAATTTGCTTTTCAACTGATGGCCAGGTAGTGCTAGCCTGAGGGTCATCCTTTGAGAAGCACAATTCTAGAGCTCTGCTTGAGCCTTTTCTTGAAACCCAGGCTCCTTGGTTGGTACCTTCTTCTCCCTTCAATCTTGGTCTTAATCCCAGTTGGCCAAACCAGAAAGATCATGACACAGGAATTAGCCTAATTTTGTTCAAGACTCCAGTTGGTTCACTGTGAGACCTCTACTTAAATATCAGTTCATTATCAACTTTGAAAAGGACTAATTCTCCATACCTTCTAGGACACGGTAACTTAATTGTTGCTACTGCCTTGGTGTGTGCTCTACAAATGAGTTAAATTCCCTTAGTCCTTATCCCTCTCATCCCCGGCTCTCTTCTTGCCCTGCAGCCCCAATACTGAGGCCCTATGTAGTAACCAAGCCAACGATAGTATCCCAACCCTTTGCACCTCTGTCTACTCCTAGAAGCATAGATTCCAGGCTGCTGACCTGATTCTGGTGCCTGCATGTCTAATTTATTTTTATTGCAATTATTGTTTTATTAATAAGTGCTCTTCCAGATAAGAGGTCTCAGTTCAAACCCAAGTGTAGAAATTATCTGGGAAGAATTTAGTCAAATGCCTTTACTTCTCTGGGCCTCAGGGCTAGAAGAAATAATGTAGATGCTCAGGTTCTGACTTCATGGGGCCGAGAAGGAACCCAGGCATTGTCATTTTCTCAAAGCCTCCTTGGTAATGTAACCATAGTTGACAGCCACTGGCCCCCTATTTTCACAAATAAAGAGACCAAGACTCAGATAACTGTGACACATCTAAGTTCCATAGACAGCTATTGGGATCTGGCACTAGGATTCTGGCCTCCCAATTCCTAGTTTAGAGATCCATGCAGAAATGGGAACAGATGCCACCTTCCCACTCCAAGGCAGGCCAAACCTGAGCAGTAGTCATCTCACTTGGCTGTGAACAGAATGACAGAACTGCCTGAGGAGCTTGCTGGTTACATAATGCGATATGCAGATCATGGATCATAGTAATGTAAGCTTGAAACCTATATGACCCTATTAAACAGTGTCACCCAATGAATTTAATCAAGATAAATCAAAGTGAAGATCTGAAATCTCACCCAGACCTCCGGGTGCATAGGAATCCCTAAGTGAAACAAGGAAGAGGGGATGACTGGAGTGACCCCTAGAGGTCCAAGCATTCTATCAGCAAGCTCCCTCTTTTACCTGAGTTAAAAGGTGTCCTGCTAAAAAGAGGGATTTGCCATCCATTCTCAGGCTGTGAGGCTCTGAATAAACCTCATAACTGATTCTGACTGAGGTTCCGTATTTGAGGCCCTAGCCTGGCATTATGAGCCTCACCTTACTTCCCTCTCTCTCCAGCTTCCCCAGCTGTGGAGGTTGCGTGCCTCTCTTACAAAGAATCAGATTCCATCACTGCCAGGCAAACCTTCAGAGGCCTTCCCTGCCCACACTAAAGCAACCCAGCCTCTTTCTCATTATACACACTATTAACTATAAAGGCTTCAGGGGCTATTAGAAAGAAACAAAAGTTCCCCCAGTGGCTTCTGTGGATGGTCTGAAATGTTTGTCATTGGCCTCAAATAACAGGATTTCATTGGAACATATAATTTAGCCAAGTCTGAGCAGGCCCATGGCTCCTCACTGGTTTATTTATGTCATTTACTGGGAGCTTTTTCTCAGTCAACCGAATACATGATGGAAGCACACTGTCAGCCTTCAAAAATCAGAATCATATTATTGTCCAGTAAATATGTTCTTGCTCTTTCATAAAGTTTTAAAATTGTGTTCCATTGAGGAAAAGAAAAATGGTGAGTGTGAGAGCATGGACCAAAATGCCCCCAAGATTGGGGGAGTGTCATCTGGAGTTCTGGTATCTCTCAACAAAATGTAGCAATTTATTTGTGGAAATCCCATTATAGCTAATAGGAGCTAAAAACCACTTAAGATAAGGATGTCTAGCCATTTCGAGATTATTTTGTAAAATGCGTCCTGCTAAAAAGAGCGATGAATTTTGCAAAGAACATCACAAATCTACTCATACCAATTCAGCTCACATCAAACAATTAAAACTAAATAAATCTGATACCAGTGATGAATGCTTCTTTAAATCTCTCTTTAAATACACCAAGCTTAGAAATTCTCAATTCTAGGAAAACATACACTGCACACTTAGACATCAATGGCTATTCTCAGGAAGCCATCTCTAAGCAAGATAATTGGAGCCTGGCTGGCATGGCTCAGTGGTTGAGTGTCAACCTATGAACCAGGAGGGCACTAGTTTGATTCCTGGTCAGGGCACATGCCTGGGTTGTGGACTTAGTCCCCAGTGTGGACCATGCAGGAAGCAGCTAATCAATGACTCTCTCTCATCACTGATATTTGTATCTCCCTCTTCTGTCCTCTCTGTAATAATTTTTTTTAAATAAGCAAGATAATGGGGCCAAATTTTTAAATTAACATGAAGGAAGATAGTACCATATAGAAATGGAAATTTCAAACCTAAAATACTTTCAAACAGTAGTAAATCATATCCTTTAACCTGTCTGGATATGTTTAGTGGCATCTTGAATAAAGATACAAAAAGAAAGTTTTTTCCAATTTACAGAGGAAACAAAACTGGGCGAAATAAGTGATCCAATAGAGAATAAAATAAAGATGAATTACATTTATTTTGACAGTCTTGAAAAAAATTGTATCCTTTACTAAAGTAATTCTATTCTACCTATAGAAATTGACTCTAGGAAAATAATCCTAACAACATTCTTTGGAAAAGGAAATAGAAAAAGAAAACTAAATGCATAAAGATGTTCAATAGAGTTCTATTTATAACAGAAAAATTAATCATAGCATACAAATATTGGACAAATGTTGCAATACACTATAATATACTAGAGAATCAGTGCATGAAATCCATTCACTGGGATGGTGGGAGGAGGGGGTCCTTCAGCCCAGCCTGTGCCCTCTCACAGTCTGGGACCCCTTGCTCCTTACCTAAGCCAGCAGTCGGACATTCTTAGTGCTGCCATGGAGGTTGGAAAGGCTGCTGTAGAGGCAGAAGAGGCTCCTGCCACCTCTGTTGCACTCACCAGCCATGAGCCTGGCTTCTGGCTGAGCAGCATTCCCCCTGTGGGAGCATACTGACCACCAAGGGGCAGCTCCTGTGTTAAGCATCTGCCCCCTGGTAGTCAGTGCACATCATAAAGACTGGTTCGTTCTGGTCATTCTGCTGTAACGGTCACGTAGGCTTTTATTATATAGATTCACTCAATGAAATATAATGCTGCAATAGTTATGGAAATTCACATAATAACAAAAGAAATTCTTATTTTATTAAGATTAAAAATAAGTATGTAAAATATAAAATCAAAAGTTTCTAAACATGTAACAAGGGAAAATAGTAGAAAAGATACTAGCATGTAGTAGTTTATGCTTTGTTTAAAGCATGGTCAAGATTCCCACTAAACAATCACTGACTCTACCATATAACACTTAATAAATACTTACTTGGGCCTGCACCTAGGTGATGAATTTTATTTTCTTTTATTTCCTACTTGTCTGTGATTCACAATTTCTTTTAATACATATGCATGAGGTACAATTTCCCTGAGAGGATCCACTTATAATAGTATTCTCTCACTGAGCTTACAAACTAATACAGGCTCTCTTCTTTCTTTTAAATTGCAAACCCTGTTCATTATAATCTCCTCAGGTCATGTGGGCCCTCTGCTCTTTCTGCTTCTCAGCCCAGAGAGATGCTATTTACCATATGATTGCAGGCCCACAATGGAGGTTCACTGACAACTGCAGATTTTCTGGGCTGGTTCTGTTTCCTCTTTGAATTCCCTCCTCAACAAAAAAAAAAAGATCATCTCCCCAAACCAACCTCCCAATCAGTACCATCCTTGACACTATATGGGTTAACATATGTAGTAAAGAAAGGTGTTTACCACACATCTTCTGAACAACACACTCCAGGCCACCTAAATCACGGCTTTGAGGGTTACAAGTACCTGAAACTTCCTTAATCTAGACCCCAGGTCCTTAGCACATGCTGTTTTCTCTTTTCAAAACACTTGTCTTCCAGATGTCCACCTGTCTCAATTCCTCATTTACATCCTGCCTTTGCTCAGATTTCCCCTTCTCAGGATATCTTCTACTACCACACTACTTGACTACTCCCACTTAAACCTCATCACACCCTCCCCTTTTCCTGTTTTTATTTTATCATTGCACTTATCTTTTTCTTCCCCTATATTTATATTTGTCTTATTTACTGTTTCTCACTCTCCCACATCTCTGTCCCAGTATTCTCTGGAATACGAAGTCCCAGGAGGGCAGGTATATGTTTGTTTTTCCTTTCTGTACTTGCAACCCGGCCCTAATAACAGTGTCTGGCACATGGCAGGTACTTAACATTTGAGGAATGAATGATAAATAAATGGTGCAATCCTGACGGAAACAGTAAGTCACAGCAATCAGTAGACATTTGCATACACTATTTCACTAGGTCCTCTAAAGAACTCTGTGAGATTAATAATGCTACATTTATTTTACAGATGAAGATATTGAGGTCCAGAGAGGTGAAATCGCTTGTCCAAGGTCATTTAAGTAGTTTTCTACAGTCACCGTTACAAAGAACCACAAACAAAAAGGCTTAAGCAACAGAAATTTATTTCCTCATAATTCTGGAAACTAGAAGTACAAGACCAAGGTGTTGGTGAGGTTGGTGCCTTCTTTCCCAGGCTTCTCCCTCTGGATTACACATAATCTTCCTTCCATGTGTGCCTGTGTCCAATTCCTCTCCCTTTAAGGACACCAACAAGGTTGGATGAGGGTCCACACATATAACCTCATTTTACCTTCTTCATTATCTCCAAAAAGACCCCATGTCCAAATACAGTCACATTCTGAGGTACTGGGGGCTATTCAACATATAAATTTTCAGCCCATAACAGATAGCAAGCATGTGGCAGGGCTATAATTTGAACATTAGTCTCCTAACTCCAAACAACATCCATCCCACTTCACTGTGCTCCCATATACCCCAGGAAAACCCTGACCTACAGACATGCAACCACCTCCTCACAATGGACCATCCACACTGCCCCCTTTCCTTCCATGGCAGGGACTCCTCTCTCTTCTGCCCACACATTATGGCCAAGCCAGACCGCTCAGTTCACACTTCCTGGAATAACAGCCTGTGACCCAATTTCTCACAAGTCTTGAATCTCATTAATCCAATTCCTCCAGTGGTTCAGATCCATTGTGAGTCGCATGGGGATCATCCTCTCTGCTATGTCATGTGCACAGAGCATTCTTCTTCCAAATGGCTCCTGAGACAGTACACAGGTGCTCTAGAAATCCACAACCCAAATGATCCCCTTAGGCACCCGGGATGCATGGAACAGCCACTCTGGGAGGGCTCATCGGGATTTGTGAGAGTCTCAGCCTGATATGACCGAGGCTCCCCTGGCACCCAACTGCTCTCTCACCCTGACTCCCTGAGGTCATCATGTTTCCTCTCCCAAATCTGTGATTAGTAAATGCCTTTTTTTCCCACTTCCTCTTCAGGGACATTTATTCAGCTCTCCCATAATGTTTATTCAATCCTTAACATTAGACAGTCTTCCCATTGATCAGACACTATCATCTAAGGCTCAGACCAGGCCTAACCAATGACCCTTTAATGTTTCATTGTCACTTAGCTCAGATCTGACATGGCTATTAAGAAAGCCCAATTACTGAAGCACAAAGCCATCTCTTTCCACCATCTAAATTTACAATCAAATTAGACCAGGAAAATTGATGTGACCAACTGGCTAATGATTGATCATTAAGAAAGCTTTAAAGAGAAATCTATTACTATGCCCCAAAGTTTGGCACAGTCAAGCTTTGGGGCATAGTAAATATGCTTTGGAAAAAAACACACACCAGAAGAAAGACCTCATTTATCTTGTAAATATTGAGTTTCTTCCAAGTCTTGGGCACTGGCTGAGCCCTGGGGTTACCAAAATTAATGAGATATTGTTGAAATCCTCAAGAAGTCCACATGTCATAGAAGTGACAGGAACACCTCATGACAGACATTTCAAAATATTGAGAAAAAAGAAACTCACCATGGGACACAGTGCCAAGGGAACTGGAAGAGAACCACCCAGCTTCCCAACCTGGAAAGTTAGATAATTGACCTTGAAACAGATGCTGCCAGGTAGAGAAGGATGCTGGGATAGACCCAAACCTATAGCCTCATAATTCCCTGTATCTCACAGTCCCCTAAAGGACCCTCACCACTGTGAGTTTTAGAATTACATGCCAGAATGTTCTTGCCATATGATCTGGCTGAGATAGTCCCAGACAGTGAGGATACACACCCATTTTCCCCTAACACCCTTCTCTCTCTTCTCTCTCCTCTTCTCTCTCCTTCTCTCTTCTTCTCTCTCTCTTCTCTTCTCTTCTCTTCTCTTCTCTTCTCTTCTCTTCTCTTCTCCTCTCCTCTCCTCTCCTCTCCTCTCCTCTCCTCTTCTCTTCTCTCTCTCTCTCTCTTTCTCTCTCTCTCTCTCTTCTCTCTCTCTCAAACATGTACTCACACACATTAATGAACTCACATGCATATGCTCACATGCTCATGCACTCATACACTCACACACACATTCATGAGTGTGCACTCAAATGTACATGCTTGTGTTTTTATTTTTCCCTTCAACCTCATATTCAAATTGAAGTGGATCCCACAGTTGATGAGGATACTGAAACAAAAGGAATCTGATATATGGGGATATCTGACCCAAGACATCATTCTCAAAGCAAACTTGATTTTTGCCAGGTTTCTTTCTGCACCAATGCTGGCCTGTTCTACACATAGACTGACCTTGTGAAGATGTGTCACATTTTGTCTCTCTCCATTTTCAAACCTCCACTGGCTTCACATGGGGTACTTCCAACCTATCCCTGTTACCTCCCTGATTTGTCCTCCCACCCTGCGCCCCACCCAATTGGAATTCAGTCCCATTGCCCCCTTCCCCCAAACATTCCTGGTGTGCTCTCTGTTGCACCAGCAACTCCACTTGCTCTTCTCATGGCCTGGAACTACCAATCTCCTTCAAGCAAATATCTTTCCAGTGCAGCCTTTCTTGGTCACCCTGTTGAAAACTGTGCTACTGCCTCTTCCACAGACTTTATTGCCCAGTTCTGTTCTGCTGTAGTTCATAGTGCTTATGACATATACACTGAGTGGTCAGATTATTATGCATAATAACCTGGTCACTCAGTATATACCCTATATAATAAAAGGCTAATTTGCAAATTGTCCCCTCAATCAGGAGTTCGACCAGTAGCACGTCAACTGCCCATGTCCCCTCCCCCTGGCCAGGCTGGCCAGACCCCATCCCTGCACGGGGCCTCTAATATATCATACACATACACACATACACACACACACACACACACACACACACACACACTAAGTGGCCAGATTATTATGCGTTCAGAGATCATAATAATCAGATTATATCTGTGCCATGTTTAAAATACTTCCGTTTTCTCCTAAATCAGGAACAAAACAAAGATGTTCACTCTTTCTATCAGTGTGTGTGTGTGTGTGTGTGTGTGTATGTGTGTGTATCATACATTTACATTTTATATATTTCATATAGATCATAACAAAATTGTTAGGTGGACGAAGTTAAAAGTGAAGAATTTTTATATTTTACAGGTGGGAAAACAGAAATTCAAGATAATTATATAATCTGACTGCTGTTACATAGCTAATTAAAAGAGTCAGAAAACAAATCCAGGTGTCCTTAATTTTTAACTCTGAGCTCTATCTACACCATTTTCCAATAAGGACAGCCTTCCCTCAAACACAAATGTGTTATTTTTCCTACCTTTTTTTATTGTCATTGAAAAGTAGTTTTTTGGAGCCTTTTGAGCTAATGTATAAACAAGGATAAGAAGAGTAAAGTTTGTGTTGGATCAGGAATCTCCCAACTAGAAACAGCAAACAGGCTAACTTGTGAACTACTAGCAAAGTCCAGTCATTCACTCAACAAAAATATATTAAGCACTTGCAATGGGGCAGGCATTTCTCTAGTGAAATGGATACAGAGAGGTAAAATAAACACTCTCCCTGCCCTTGAAGCTTCCATAGCTTGTCCACCACATGCAGTTTGAATGCCTCCTCATTTAAGAGATGTGATGATTGGATTACTGACACCAATTCTTTGCTACCCTGGAATAATATCATTCATCTATTTCTCCACCATAACCTCAGGATGGGAAAAGTATGCATCCCTCCACTTGACCTTAGGCTTGACCATGTGACTTCCTTTGACCAAGGATATGTAAAAAGATATAATAAAGGGAGAGCTTTAAAACACATGTCACATGTGAGTTTGCACTCTTGTGTGCCTGCCTTTTACAAGAGAAAAACTTAATCTTGGTAGACACAATATGGGATAATGAGAAGCATGTGGAATAAACTAAATCCACAAGCCAAGACCTAGCTCAACCTATAGCAGCTGAACTCCAGCTAACTCACAAATATAGAGCAAGAAATAATGTCTATTTATGTGTATGTCACTGAGATATAGAGGTTCTTTGTTGTGCAGCATTATTGTGATGATAGCTAACTGACACAGGAGATATACATGTAGAAAATCATCCCTTTAAAACAGGTAAGAACTAATCATAGAGCCTGGATATTGCTACACAAGAATAAAATTATATTGAGCTGCCGTTCGCGGTACCGGCGGGACCTCTGGGGCTCCCGGAGCACCGGCGACCAGGTGGCGCGCAGAGCCCAGGGAGCTCTAAACTCCAGCAAGGAAAGGAGAGCGAGAACTACATAACCACATACACAGAGAAGAGAGACCATGGGAAGACAAAGAAATAGCCCACATATGAAAGAAAAGCAAGGCTCGCCAGAAAAGGAGGTAAACGAAATAGAAGTTAACAACCTGTCAGAGAAAGAATTCAGAGAAATGGTCATAAGGTGGCTGAAAAGAATGGAAGACAAATTTGATAATATGAGTAAGACCCAAGAGGAAATGAGGAAGACCCAGGAAGAAATGATGAAGAGCCATGAAGAAATGAAAAGTGACATTGCTGAAGTAAAGAACTCAATAGAAAGTATTAAGAGTAGACTAGAAGAAGCAGAGGATCGCATCAGTGAGCTAGAAGACCAGGTAGGAAAAAATAACCAAGTAGAGCAGCTACTAGAAAAAAAAATTAAAAAGCAGGAGGAGAGCCTAAGAGAACTTTGGGACAACATGAAACAAAACAACATCCGTATAATTGGTCTTCCAGAAGGACAGGAAACTGAGCAAGGAATAGAAAACCTGTTGGAAGAAATAATGACAGAAAACTTTCCTGGTATAGGAAAGGAAAAACCCACACAAATCCAAGAATCTCACAGAGTCCCAAGCAAAATAAACCCCAAAAGACCTACGCCAAGGCACATTATAATTAAATTGGCAAACACCAATGACAAAGTAAGAATCTTAAAAGCTGCCAGAGAGAGACAAAAAGTCACCTACAAAGGAACACCCATCAGACTAACAAGTGATCTCTCAACAGAAACCTATCAGGCCAGAAGGCAGTGGAATGAAATCTACAAAGTCATGCAAAGGAAGGGTCTGAATCCTAGAATACTGTACCCAGCAAGGCTCTCAATAAAAATTGAAGGTCAAATCAGGAGCTTCACAGATAAAAAAGGACTAAGGGAATTCGTCACCACCAAACCAGCAATGCAAGAAATGCTAAAGGATCTGCTGTAAAAAGAAATAGGAAGCGAAGAAGGATCACAGGGGCAAAGAACAAAAATGGCAACATATAAGCACCTATCAATAATAACTTTAAATGTAAACGGGTTAAATGCTCCAATCAAAAGACATAGGGTAATAGACTGGATAAGAAAACACAACCCATGTATCTGCTGTCTACAAGAAACCCACCTCCGAAAAAAAGACGCACACAGACTGAGGTTGAAAGGTTGGAAAAAAGTTATTCAGGCGAATGGAAATGAAAAAAAAGCTGGGGTAGCCATACTTATATCTGACAAATTAGATCTCAAAGTGAAGGACATAACAAGAGATAAAGAAGGCCACTTCATAATACTAAAGGGAGCAATTCAACAAGAAGAAATAACTCTTGTAAACATATACGCACCCAATACAGGAGCACCCAAATATATACAAAAACTCCTAGAGGACATCAAGGGAGAGATAGACAGCAATACAATCATAGTAGGAGACTTTAATACCCCATTATCACCATTGGACAGATCCTCTAAACAAAAAATCAGTAAAGAAACATCAATTCTCAGTGACTCACTGGACCAGATGGAATTAATTGACATCTTCAGATCATTTCACCCCAAAGCCACAGAATATACATTCTTTTCAAGTGCCCATGGGTCATTCTCAAAGATAGACCATGTATTAGGTCATAGGCAAAGTCTCTCCAAATTCAAGAAGATAGAAATCATATCAAGTATATTCTCAGATCACAGTGGCATAAAGCTGGAAATCAACTACAATAGAAACAATCCAAAGAAATCAAACACATGGAGACTAAACAGCATGCTATTAAACTATGACTGGGTTACTAGAGAGATTAAGGAAGAGATAGAAAACATCATGGAAACAAATGATAATGATAGCACAACAATCCAAAATCTATGGGACACAGTGAAAGCAGTTCTGAGAGGGAAGTTCATAGCTCTACAATCCTACTGCAAAAAACTAGGAACAGCGGCAATAAATTATCTAACCCAACAACTCAAAGAGTTAGAAAGAAAGCAACAAGAAAAGCCCAGTGTAAGCAGAAGGAAGGAAATAGTAAAGATCAGAGCAGAAATAAATGACATAGAGACCAAAGAAACAATACAGAAGATCAACGAAACCAAGAGCTGGTTCTTTGAAAGGATAAACAAGATTGATGAACCTCTAGCCAGACTCACCAAGAAGCAAAGAGAGAGGACCCTAATAAATAAAATCAGAAATGAAAGAGGTGAAATAACAACAGACCCCATTGAAATACAAAGGATTGTTAAAAAATACTATGAACAACTCTACTCCAACAAACTGGACAACCTGGAGGAAATGGATATGTTTCTAGAAAAATATAACCTCCCAAAACTCAATCAAGAAGAATCTAAACAACTCAATAGACCAATAACTGTGGAAGAAATTGAAGCAGTCATCATAAAGCTTCCAGCAAACAAAAGCCCAGGGCCAGACGGCTTCACAGGGGAGTTTTACCGAACATTCAAGGAAGAACTAAAACCTATACTCCTAAGACTATTCCAGAAAATTCAAGAGGATGGAAAACTTCCAAACTCCTTCTATGAAGCTAGCATCACCCTAATACCAAAACCAGATAAAGACGACACAATGAAAGAGAATTACAGGCCAATATCCCTCATGAATATAGATGCCAAAATCCTCAATAAAATTCTAGCAAATCGGATCCAGCAGTACATCAGAAAGATCATACACCACGACCAAGTAGGATTTATCCCAGGAATGCAAGGATGGTACAATATCCGCAAATCAATAAATGTGATACATCACATAAACAAATTGAGAGATAAAAATCACATAGTCATATCAATTGATGCAGAAAAAGCATTTGACAAAATCCAACATCCTTTCTTAATAAAAACTCTCAATAAGGTAGGAATAGAAGGATCATACCTCAACATAATAAAAGCCATATACGATAAACCCACAGCAAACATCATACTCAATGGGCAAAAACTACAACCATTTCCCCTAAGAACAGGAACAAGACAGGGTTGCCCACTTTCACCACTCCTGTTCAACATAGTACTGGAAGTATTAGCCATTGCAATTAGACAAGAAGAAGAAATAAAAGGCATCCAAATTGGAAAAGAAGAAGTTAAGCTATCCTTATTTGCAGATGACATGATATTGTACATAAAAAACCCGAAAGACTCCATAAAAAAGTTAGTAGACTTAATAAATGAGTTCAGCAATGTAGCAGGCTACAAAATTAATGCCAAGAAATCTATGGCATTTCTATACACTAATAGTGAACTTACAGAAAGAGAGACTAAAAAAGCAATCCCATTTACCATCACACCAAAAAAATTGAGATACCTAGGAATAAACTTAACTAAGCAGGTAAAAGATCTATTTGTGGAAAACTACAGGACACTGAAAAAAGAGATAGAGGAAGATGTAAACAGGTGGAAGAACATTCCATGTTCATGGATTGGGAGAATCAACATAATTAAAATGTCCATACTACCCAAAGCAATCTATAAATTTAATGCACTCCCCATTAAAATACCAATGGCATATTTCACAGACCTAGAAAGAACTCTCCAAAAATTCATCTGGAACAAAAAAAGGCCCCGAATAGCCACAGCAATCTTGAGAAAGAAGCACAAAGTCGGTGGGATTTCCATACCAGATTTCAAGCTGTATTACAAGGCTACTGTTCTTAAAACAGCCTGGTACTGGCACAAGAACAGACATATAGATCAATGGAATAGAATAGAGAATCCGGATATCAACCCAATCCACTATGCTCAATTAATATTTGACAAAGGAGGCAGGAACATAAAATGGAGTCAAGACAGTCTCTTCAATAAATGGTGTTGGGAAAATTGGACAGATACATGCAAAAAAATGAAACTAGAGCACCAACTTACACCATACACAAAAATAAACTCAAAATGGATACAGGACTTAAACGTAAGACAGGAAACCATAAAAATATTAGAGGAATCTACAGGAAGAAAAATCTCAGACATATGCCAAAAGAACTTCTTTGATGATACCGCTCCGAGGGCAATGGAAGCTAAAGAGAAAATAAACAAATGGGACTACATCAAAATCAAAAGCTTTTGCACAGCTAAAGAAACCATCAACAAAACAACAAGAAAACCCACTGTATGGGAGAACATATTTGCAAATGTTATTAGTGATAAAGGTTTAATCTCAAGCATCTACAGGCAACTCACCCAACTCAATAAAAGGAGGACAAATGATCCAATAAAAAAATGGGCAACAGACCTAAATAGAATCTTCACGAAAGAAGACAAAAGGAAGGCCCAGAGACACATGAAAACTTGCTCAAAGTCACTAATTATCCGAGAGATGCAAATCAAAACGACTATGCGGTACCATCTCACACCTATCAGAATGGCTTACATCAACAAATCAACAAACGACAAGTGCTGGCGAGGATGCGGAGAAAAAGGAACTCTTGTGCACTGCTGGTGGGATTGTAGACTAGTACAGCCACTGTGGAGAACAGTATGGAGATTCCTCAAAAAACTAAAAATGGAGCTCCCATTCGACCCAGTGATCCCACTTCTAGGAATATACCCCAAGAAATTAGAAAGGCGAATTAGAAAGGATATATGTACCCCTATGTTCATAGCAGCACAATTTACCATAGCTAAGATTTGGAAACAGCCGAAGTGCCCATCAGCAGATGAGTGGATCAAAAAACTATGGTACATTTACACAATGGAATACTACGCCGCGGAAAAAAAGAAGGAGCTCCTACCATTTGTAACAACATGGATGGATTTGGAGAGCATTATGCTAAGTGAAATTAGCCAGGTAGAGAAAGACAAATATCACATGATCTCACTCATTTGAGGAATACAATCAATGACATAGACTGATGAACAAGAATAGATCCAGAGACTGAGAAAAGTCCATCAGAATGTCAAACCTCAGGGTAAGTGGCAGGTGGTGAGAGTAAGTGGAAAAGTCAATATACTTGAACTCTTGAACTGAGGTAAGTGATTTGTGTTTTTACATCCCTGACAAAGTTTATATAAAATTATAAAAAAATGGCAGCTAGTCTGACATTGAATTGACATGGCCTAGAGCTTGTCATATCCTATGGAGACCAGTCCTTAGGCTAGGCCCTGCTTAACCTCCCATGACACCATAATACCCTTACATGATATTATTCTACAATGTCATTATAATATTTGATATTTGACAACAGCATATTATACAATTATCCCAAATAAACTTACAAACTAATTCTTTGAATGTTGGGCAGCAACTTAAAAAAGAATAGGAAAGAAATTAATCCCTTTCAGAAGGAATTAAGGCACTGGGAAGGCATCCGAGCATTCTATATTGGCCCTTCTTGCCCTTTCTGCCAAGAGGGACCTTCTTGTTACTATCCAAATACACACAGCTGATGCCAGAGTTTTCAGTTCGAGGTGTGGCTGAAGCCTTTGGGCAGCTGGCACCATGGATCTGTATCTCGACCAATGGTGTGAGCTGGGCCCTCTCTGGAGAAGAAACCTGGGTCCCCCGAGATATGTGATCAGTACCGGGACCCCGCCAGCAGGCTAGGGGACCCCAAGGCAGGTACTGGACGTGGAGGCCACAGGGGGGCATAGACTACAAAGGAGACAGAACTGAACCTCACATCACCCTGTTTGGCCCCGGAGGATGGCTGGTTAGCCAGAGACGGGTAAGATTCCTCAGGGAAGGAACAACCTAAGACAGGCACAGTCGCAGAGGGGCCAACAGGAGAGAACTAAAAGGTCAACAGAGGTGGGGCACAGACCCTCATCCACAAACCTTGCAGGGGTTTGAATTCTCAACCCTCCTAAGGGAGGTCTCCTACCCCCACGGCTGCTTCGCCTCCCACACACAACTCATACGGGGACCCAGGTGGCAGACAGAGACTCGGCCAGCAATAGCTGCTCTATATCTAAATTCAGTCTATTACCAGGAATGCTCGGGACCTACTCAAAATTGCAAATATTCCTTTCCACTAGTATTCACAGGGTAAACTAAGATTTCTGCTTGAGTATTAAAATTGACAGGAAAATAGTAATCAAGTTTTCAGATTAATTTAAATTGGCCAAGTGAAATACGAGAATACTCAAGAAAATTATAGTGTACTGGACAAAAAGCTTTTCCTAAAACATTAACTGAAAAATCTATCAGTAGTTCATCTCTCTGTAAAATTGCCTAACATCCAAAGAACCTAAAGCAGTCACTTTGTGTACAAAAATTAAAATTTAAAATTATCAAGACTGCAATAGAAAATTTCCAAAAGTCCCCATTAATCAAAAAAGGGGAGGGGACAGCGGGGTAATATCATGTAAGGGACAAAAAAAAAATATTGAGTAAGTAAAATACATCTAGAAAATTCTTACTCCAGTAAAGTAAATTCCATTTGTAAAAACAATAGCAGGACACCCATGAAAAAACACACATGGTGTCAAAATAAGCCAAAGGAAAATCATTTAGGCAAAAATTAAAAAGAATCCCAAGTCTATTTTGCATAGAGGATCCCTTTGTTAACTTTTGGTCGAGAATGTGTTTGTGTGTTTTCAGAGAACAACTCCAAGACCATGTGGGTTCCTGCGACGGTGAGGAACTGATGGATCTGTTCCAGCCATGAGGACGGTCCAGAGATGGGGGACACTGACGACACCTTGCCATACTAGCAGTCAGCAGCTGTGCATGTCTGCAGGCAGCCCAGGACCAAACCAGAGAGGATGGATCATGCATTGACACGATATGTCCACCATCTGGATACCATTGCTGACTTATACACATAATGAATTATTTGACACTGAAACTGGGACTCAGAAAAGTTGGACATTGAAACCGAGAATGAAACACTTTTTGTTCTTATACATTTATTTCTAGTATGCAGAGGCAAGATATTTTTGAAGAAAAGAAACAGGGGAGAGTGATTGATATAGAGGCAGGATGGCCTTGAACAGGCTGTCAAGCTACAGGGGGAGGCTTGGGTGGATGGGAGGCAGATGCCGGGGGAGATCAACGGAAGGACTTGTATGCATGCATATGAACATAACCAATGAATGAAAGACACTGGGGCGGGGAGGGGGGAAGCTGGGGATATGTGCTGGGGGGTGGGGGAGGCTGGGGGGAGGATAAGGGGGAGGGGGAAAGGAAAACATGTACTACTATTATACTGCAAAAAATCAATAAAAAATAATTTAAAAAAAAAAAAGAATAAAATTATATTATATCTGTGCCATGTTTAAAACGCTTCAGTTTTCTTCTAAATCATGAACAAAGCAAAGATGTTCACTCTTTCTCTCCTATTCAGTGTACTGGGAGTTGAATGAATAAGAAAAATAAAGTTGACAAACAATCCTTTTAGTAATAAGCTGACATCAAAGGAGAGCTCTGCTGATCCCCAATGCCAATCATTACCAATGTCTTTTCGGACACCCCAGCTTCTACACAGTCCACTTCTTCATGGGTAACAGAGAGGAGAAACCTGCACTGGAGTTTTTTACACTGAAACTTGAAGATTTTCAGTTTCAGAAAACTTATCAATTGATGGAAAGAGAACAGCAACAAGAATGACTGCCAGCAGCCAGCAGATTTCCAACTACCCACAACTCCCTCTGATCAACCATGTGTTTCCTTGAAGAGGATAATCAAGTCCATTTATCAGACATTTGAAAGAGCAGGGATGCTTTCTCTAGACAAATTAGCAAGACAAAAACAAACTAATTTGTACTTTCTTAATACTTGGATTTCTCTAACAAAATCAGTCAGCAGCTCTTAGGGAGGCTTTGGGGACGTCAGAAGAGATAACTATGATTGCAGTTATGGTTATTGGTATCCAGTTGGACCACAGACTAACAGAGAGGGGACAATGGGCTCAGGCCAAAGACAACTGGCCCCAGGCAAACAGGTGAAGAGTGTGTAGACATAGAGCTACCTTCCTTATCTCTTAGTGGGTAGTCTTCTACAGAGTTGCACTATTTCTCCTTAACATGTAATTCCAGAACCCAGATCTGCCTGGTGCCTTAAAAGACTAATGTTGGGTCCCAAGCCTGGAGGATCCAGCCAGGACCACAGTGCTATAAAAGAGCACTTTCCATATTTCCAGTGCAGAGCAATCATGGGGCAGGTGCTAATGTGGATTCTGACTCATGATACAGTAGGCCTAACCTGGGATCTATAGGGAATGCCCCCAAAATGTATAAATGTACTTTAATGAACACTGCCTTTATAATTAATCAAAATGCATATATACATTTTTGGGGGACACCATATATAATTCTGCTTTTCTAATAAACTCCCAGCTGCTGCTGATCCTGCCAGTCTGGGACCACAGTTTGATCATGAAAGCTATAGAAGTCCACTGTCTATAAAGGAGGAAAGTCAACTCCATCAAGATATTTGAAGTGGTCACACCGGGACCCAGGTGGCAGACAGAGACTCGGCCAGCAATAGCTGCCCTATATCTAAATTTAGTTTATTACCAGGAATGCTGAGGACCTACTCAAAAATGCAAATATTCCTTTCCACAAGTATTTACTGGGTAAACTAAGATTTCTGCTTGAGTATTAAAATTGACAGTAAAATAGTAATCAAGTTTTCAGATTAATTTAAATTGGACAAGTTAAATAAGTGAATGCTCAAGAAAATCTAACTGTACTGGACAAAAAGCTTTTCCTAAAACATTAACTAGGATATCTATTAGTAGTTCATCTCACTGCAAAATTGCCTAACATCCAAAGAACCTAAAGCAGTAATATTTGTGTGCAAAAATTGAAATTTAGAGTTACCAAGACTGCAAGATAAAATTTCCAAAAGCCCCTATTAACCAAAAAACAAGGGGGGGGGGGGGGCGGCAGTGGGGTAATATCATGTAAGGAAATATATCCTGTAAGTAAAATACATGTAGAAAATTCTTACTCCAGAAAAGAAAATTTCATTTGTAAAACCAACTGCAGGACACCCATGAAAAAACACACATGGTGTCAAAATAAGCCAAAGGAAAATCATTTAGGCAAAAATAAAAAGAATCCCAAGTCTATTTTGCAGAGAGGATCCCTTTGTTAACCTTTGGTCGAGAATGTGTTTGTGTGTTTGCAGAGAACAACTCCAAGACCATGTGGATTCCTGCAATAGTGAGGAACTGACGGGTCTGTTCCAGCCACGAGGATGGTCCAGAGATGGCGGACGCTGAGGACACCTTGCCATGCTAGCAGTCGGCAGCTGTGTGTTGCTGCAGACGGCCCAGGACCATACCAGAGAGGATGGATCTTGCATTGCCACGATGTGTCCACCATCTGGATACCATTGCTGACATGTACACATGAAGAACTATTTGACATTGAAACTGGAACTCAGAACAGTTGGACATTGAAACTGACACTCAAACTTTTTTTGCTCTTATACGTTTGTTTTCAGTATGCAGAGGCAAGATATTTTTGAAGAAAAGAAACAGGGGGAAGTGAATGATATAGAGGCAGGGTGGCCTCGAACGGGCTGTCAAGCTACAGGGGGAAGGCTGGAGTGGAGGGGAGGCAGATGCTGGGGGAGATCAATCAAAGGACTTGTATGCATACATATGAGCATAACCAATGAATGAAAGACACTGGGGCGGGGAGGGGGGCAGGTGGGGACATGTGCTGGGGGGTAAGGGAGGCTGAGGGTAGGATATTGGGGGGGAGAAAAACATATGTACTAATATTAAATATAAGTTATATTGTAAATAAAATTTAAAAAAAGATATTTGAAGTGGTAAAAATAAATATATTTCTCTATACAACTAAAGATACAAAATCAAAGCCAAAAACACAACATACCCCTTTTCGCTTGCTTTGCGGACATGTAAATTTGTGATCAGGTCAAACAGTGCATACTGGATGTCTTCTGAGAAATGGAGGACCCATGGTTTAAAATCAATCAGCTGTTATAATTATAATAATCCAATGCAGTATGTGTGGAAAAACTAAAGCTGCAAGGAATCAGGATACAAACAAGAGAATGTATCTGTAGTGCAGCTCACCTCTCAGAGTGGGATCTCTGCAGGAAATTGCCCATCCCACTGAGCTTCTTGCATAGTCCTCAGGACAAAGACTGATAAGAGGGACAGTAAACAAGGAAGAAGAGCTTTTTAAAAAAATCTCCATGGCAATAAAAAAGAATATGGAAAAAAAGTTTACAAAAGGAGATTAAAAACTCTCCTGAGATATAACTACACAAATGAAATGGTGAAGAAAGAGGGGGGAACTTCTGTCATACAGTCATGTGCTACAGTTTTTGGTCAACTATGTACTACATACATACATAACAGGGTCCCATCCTATCTTATTTAATAAAGAGGTAATATGCAAATTGACCATTACTCCAACATACAAGATGGCGGCCCCCAAGTGATCAAAGATGGCTGCCCCCATGTGGACACAAGATGGTTACTACAAGATGGCTGGCAGGGGAAGGCAGTTGTAGGTAATCAGGCCAGCAGGGGAGGGCAGTTGGGAGGGACCAGGCCTGTAGGAAGGGCAGTTAGGGATGACCAGGCTGGCTGGCAGGGGAAGGCACTTAGGGGGAACCAGGCCAGCAGGAAAGTACAGTTGGGTGTGACTGGGCCTGCAGGGGAGGGCAGTTAGGGGTGACCAGTCCAGCAAGGGTGGGCAGTTTAGGGAAACCAGGTCTACAGGGGAGGGCAGTTGGGGGGACCAGGCTTGCAGGAGAAGGCAGTTAGGGGGTGACCAGGCTGGCAAGGCAGGGCAATAGGGGTGACCAGGCCAGCAGAAGAATACAGTTGGGGGCAATCAGGCCAGCAGAAGAGGGAAGTTGGGGGCAACCATGCTGGCAAGGGAGTGGTTAGGGGGTGATCAGGCTGGCAAGCAGAAATGGTTAGGGCCAACCAGACAGGCAGGCAGGTGAGTGGTCGGGAGCAAGCAGTCATGGATTGTGAGAGGGCAGTCAGACATCCCTCAAGGGGTCCCAGATTGGAGAGGGTGCAGGCTGGGCTAAGGGACACCCTCCCCCAATGCACTAATTTCATGCACCAGGCCTCTAGTAGATTATAATCAAGCTGACCTTCCTGGAAGAAATGAAAGGATGTGTGGTTCAGTAGAATTTTTTTCTGATGGCAGCAATATCTGTGGATCTTGGCAGGAGATTCCCCATTACCCATAGCACCTCAACTTCAGTGCACAGATTGCATCCCAATCTCTCAGCCACTGACCTTTGTTTCCACAAAGGAGCCTATCCCATAACACAGCACTACTTATCCAGGTCTAGCTTTATGGTCTTCAAAGTGCTTGGCTGTAAATTCTTTGTTGAGGACCTAAACTCCTGCACAAGAAGGCAGGTTCATAGGAACTTATCTTAGTAGATACAAAGTGCCACTGCCACTTTAGTAAAAACTTTTTCAGTTCAATGCCAAAGAGAGCTCTTTGTGCCAGATATTATCAATGAAATGAAAAACAAATTCCAAAATCAAAACATTGAGTCCTCAGTTCTATGACCTTTCCACATCAAGCACCCTCTTTTTGATGAAGACCACAAAGTTCCTTAATCTGTTCCACTATGCACAGCCAAAACCACATTGCCATGACAATCTTCTATGTTCCTATTTCTCTCCATCTTGATTCTTATTCCTACCAATCCTCAGGCCACCTTTCACCCACTCCTAATAGTCACTATTATGGTGATTTACACCTTACCAGGCAGTTTCTCCTGGATATTTCCAATTAATCTAGCCATATCTCTGCCCATGGAGCAGTATTGATAGCTTCAATGTTTTATTTCTGACCTTGCTAGAAGTAATCAGAGGGAGGGCTTATGAGTCAGTGTTTATAAAATCTACAGTGGTATACAGTAATGACCTAGGCCAGTGGTCAGCAAATTGTGGCTCGTGAGTCACATGTGACTTGCCGCTCTGTTGACTAATGAGTTTGCCGACCAATGGGATGGGGGTTTAATCACAAGGAATAATAACAGCCTGTAATTACTGGATTAGAGAGTCTAGGTCAGTGGTCAGCAAATTCATTAGTCAACAGAGCAGCAAACTGTGGCTCGCAAGCCGCATGTGGCTCGTGAGCCGCAGTTTGCTGACCACTGACTTAGGCCTTCACTGTCTTTCACCACTCTCATGAACTTTACCCAAAGCAACTTCAGGATTGTAAGCTTCATTAATGGTAAGTGCCCTATACAGATGTACTCTTTTTATCTTTTATACTATATTTTACTAAACCTTTTCGATGTATAGTATATATAGGTACATATATACTTACTATCATGTTACAAATGCCTACAATATTCAGTACAATAACATTCTGTACAGCTTTGTAGCCTAAGAAAAACCAGCTATATTATACAGACTAGGTGTGCAGAAAGCTATACCACCAAGGTTTTTGTTAAGTGCATTCTCTGAGGTTCACACAACAAAATCACCCAATGACTCATTTTTCCAGAAGATATCCCTTTCTTTAAGTGATGCATGACTGTATTTCTTGCAAGTGACTTCCTATCTATTACCTTCAAGCTGATAGTGGTAAATATAAAATCACTCTGTAGGTGGGATCTGTTATTATCCTCATTACCCCAATGAGGAAACTGAGCCTTCAAGAAGTTAAACGTTTGTTGTCATTCCAACCAAGTTCCACAGGAGACCTGTTCTATCATGCCATCTCCAAAAGAAGCTAACTCACAAACACAAGCCATTGAGTGAACAAGTATATCTTTAAAGCATTAAATGGTTTTCCAGGTACTTTCATACACAGTATTATTTAAGATACTAGAGGCCTGGTGCATAAAATTCATGCATTGGTAGGGGGTGTCTCTCAGCCCAGCCTGCACCCTCTCCAATCTGGGACCCCTTGAGGGATGTCTGACCGCCCTCTCACAATCCAGGATTGCTGGCTCCCAACTGCTCACCAGCCTCTGCCTGATTGCCCCTAACCACTTCTGCCTGCCAGCCTGATCACCCTTAACCACTCCCCTGCCAGCCTGATCGACACCTAACTGCTCACTGGCCGGTTCAATTGCCCCTATCTGCCCTTCCCTGCTGACCTGGTTACCTCCAACTGCCCTCCCCTGCCAGTCTAGTTGCTTCTAACTGCCCTCCCCTGCAGGCCTGGTCACCCTCAACTCCCCTCCCTTGCAGGCCTGGTCACCCCCAACTGTCCTCCCCTGCTGGTGTGGTCACTTCTAACTTCCCTCCCCTGCAAGCCTGGTTCCCCTGTCCCCTAATTTCCTTCCCCTGCTGGCCTGGTCTCTCCCAACTCCCATCCTGTACTGGCTCAGTCACCCCTAACTGCCTGCCCTCTCTGCCCTCAGTCGCCCACAACTACCCTCCTCAGCAGGCCTGGTCACCCCTAACTGTCCTCCTTGCTGGCCTGATTACCCACAACTGCCCTCTCCTGCAGGCCTGGTGTCCCCAAACTGCCCTCCCCTGCAGACCTGGTCCCCCCCGCCACAACTGCTCTCACCAGCAGGCCTTCCACCCCAACTGCACTCCACTGCAGGCCTGGTCCCCCCACAAATGCCCTTCCCTGCAGTCCTGGTCTCACCTACTGCCTTCCCCTGCTGGCCTGATTGCCCACATCTGCCCTCTCCTGCAGGCCTAGTCCCCCCCCAATTACCCTCCCCTGGTAGCCTGGTCCCCCCCAGCTGCCCTTCCCTGCAGGCCTGGTCCCCCCCACAACTGCCCTTCCTTGCTGGTTTTGTTTCCCCCAACTGTCCTCCTCTGCTGGCCTGGTCACTCCTAACTTCTCACAACTGCCCTGCCCTGCTGGCCATCTTGTGGTGGCCATCTTGTGTTCACATGGGAGCAGCCATCTTTGACCACATGGGGACAACCATCTTGTGTCTTGTAGTGATGGTCAATTTGCATAATACTCTTTTATTAGATAGAATGGGAAAATAAAACAGAAGTTCATTTCTCAAAATATCATATTTCACATGAAGATAGATGTATGGTAAGGGACGCAGTGGTAATAGTAAAAGGTACAAGCTAGAAAGAGATGTGGTGTCATAACATTGTAAGTAGGACATGGATATCAATGCAGTCAATATTAACATCATGGGAATAGACAATCATTAGATGCTTTAAAATTTCAAGCATTTTTAACAATTAGTGGAATGTCAAGAACTGTGCCAACAGCTTGACATATAACAACACATCACTTAATTATCAGAACAACTGTGGGTGGGTGGGTGTTATAACAATCAACCACATTATCTGGATGAAGAACTGAGGCTCAGCTAGCTAAGTAAATTATCAAAGATCATATAATCAGAACAAGGTAGAAACAAGATTTAAACCCAGGTCTCATACCCTGGACTCAAAGCTGGTGCTCTTACCCACTGTACTCACTGTGGATGAAAGAGAATTTTGGGGAAATGACTCATTGGCCTAACTCTTTTCTAAGACATGTTATTATGTGGTAACTGAATCAGCACCCCATGAGTGCTCCAGGCTGGGTTTTTGGTGATGAGGTTCATATATGAGACCAGTGTGTTGAGAGATAACCAGAGGAAAATAAATAATCTCTGAGTTACAGAGAGTCAAGAGAGAAGGTTAGATGAAGATAAATGTTTTGAGAGAGGAGATCTTATGGAAGCAGAGACCTGAGACGCTCACAACTTAAAAGCACAGGATGAATTAGATTGCAAGAAATTCTCCAGTTTCTGTTAAACATTCTAGTAGTACGGGAAGCCAAGACCTCCTCTGGGGAGGCGGTGGGAGGGTTCTCGCCAGCACATGAGGCTGGGACTGGGAAGGTGGGGTGATCAGCCAGAGAAGAGCCAACCCTGTCTGAGATGTGGGAGGCCAGAGGGGTGCCCTTTGAGCTTGGCCTTGAAGGCTACACAGGCATGCGCCAGGCAGAGAAGTGTTTGGAGTACAGGGAATAGCAAATGCAAGGGAAAGGGGTGGGGGTGGGATGCATCTTTTGCAGGAACTGACTTTGTTGTTGTTGAGTATGAGTTTTGTAGGAGAGAGTAGCACAGTTAGAAGATCAGCTGAGCCAGAGAGGAAGGGGCTCCAAAACCTCGAGTGTTTGCCTCAGCCCTATGGATGGCAGGGGCCCTCAAGCCTGAAATGGCCACTAAAGTCCCTGGCCACTAAAGTAAGATAGGGATGAGGGTATTTATTTTCAAGTTTCTGTTGAAATATAACATGCTCATAGAAAAGTGAACAAGTCAAATATTATGGATGACTGAATGTTAACACTCTAAAAACAAAAATGTTACAAGCAGCCAGATCAAGAAACAGAACACCATACTTCAGAAGCCCCTGCAAACGCCCTCCAGAACACAACCCCAGGCGATGAGGAAAAGTTCTCACAGAGAAATTGACATTAGAACAGAGACCCTAATAAAAAAGGGAAGAAGTGAGCCATGTGGGTATTGAGAAAAAGAGTATTCTGGGCAGGAGGAAATATAGGTATACAGAATGAAAAAACTAAAGGCATTTAAGGAATAGCAAGAAAGCAACTGTGTCTAAGCCAGAGTAGATAGATGCAGATAGGTGAATAGGTAAATGGATGGATGAATGGAAAGGAGGGAGGGAGGGAGGGAGGGGGAGGGAGGGAGGGAGGGAGGGAGGGAGGGAAAGGAGAAAAAAAGTAAGGACAGATGAATGAAGTGAGGGGTAAGAGATGATATCAAAAGAGAGGCAAGAACCAGATAAGATTGGGCTTTGAAATAAGGAGATAGGATTTGACTCAAGTAACATGTTATTGGTACTTATCTGAGCAAGTTGTGGTTTCATTTGCATTTTCAGAGCAAAAGTGGAAGACAGACTTAAGAGGCAGAGTTGAGCAGTGTTCCAGTGAGGGTAACTTTTTACCTTTGGGGCGGAGGAATCATACAAGCTCCCTCCTCACCCCAACCTCAATCTTTTTACTATGTGTTTCAGATGGAAGGTACCAGCACTGCTCTAACTTGAATCTTCCCAAAAAGACACTGTAGCCTTGGAAAGCCTTGAAGGCAGCCCAGGCCCCTGATCTCACCTATAGTTCCCAGTGGTCAAGCTGGACAAGGCAAACTACAGCACACTGCATTTTCTCAGGATAAATTCTAGACTTCAGAATTCTGTTCTCATTAGCTCCAGGCATCTCCACTCTGGGTCACTTCTCCACTCAGCACTTTGACCCAGCCTGCCAATGTTCAGTGTTCCTCTGTTCTTTAGCCTCCACATTGACTCAAAAGCATAAGGATAGTGGCAAATACCCTGGAGCCTGAAACTCTTTTCATCAGTGTATGAACAATCTGTTTTTATGGTTTAAACTTCAACTAGATCCCTTAGTGTGCAATGAAATGTCTATCTCCAGTAGGAATTCCAGGCCATTAGAAATCTGAAGTGGAGAGGTTTGCATACAGAGGGAGGCAGGGCTGTTTCTTTTGCCTCTTAGATCACCTGGTTAAGAGACAACACTACCAATGTTCTCAATGGCCTTGTCAGAGAGACCCCCCCCCCCCCCCAAGCTGATGGCTACTCTCTTCCTCCTCTCCCCCAGCCTTGTTCCCAAGATACTTCTCACTCCTAATCAACATCAGGATCACTAGTTATTGGAAGTTAATTCAAGCATGTCATAAATGCAAGAAATTTCATCAAAAGGTTGATGGAACTTGGGGATTCAGCAGGGCTGAATACATAATCTGCTGCTGGAAATGGCTAGGGGCATTTCCCCACACCTAAAGGTTTGCATGGAAGATTGCTTATTGCTAGACAGCTGAGGGCATTTTAATCTACATGTTATTGCCTTCTGCTGGCCAAACACTTGAACTGCTGAAGGCAGTTCCCCCAATCTAACAATGCCTACTGTATACCAAACTTACCTTTGATATGTATATCTACTTTGCCTTAGGACAAATTGTATTTATAAAGAGCAAGGGGTCCAGAGATTCAGGAGGACTTGATTTCTTTAGTTAAGTCTCCTCTGGCTCCCCAAAATGCTTTTGAAAATTATGTTTCATTTCTAGACTCCTTAATAATTTACCACAGCCCTTCTCCAGATTCCTGAACCCTTCTAGATTCTGGACGAGATCCCAGGCAACTAGCTACCTCCACTAAGCAGCCTCCCCTGCACCATCTGCCACCCAGGATAGGTAAGGGGCAGATAGGAGATATTCAATGGCACCAAAAAGTGTTCTGATTGTCATACCAGAGCCACTAACAGGGTAAGAGAGGCCAAGGAGGCTTAGGTATGGAATTAGAACCAGGATTTGTGTTTCATAGCAAGGCAGGAGGCAAAATTAGTGCTAATTATTGAGAAGGAAGAAGCAGCAAGGTGTAAGTAGGAAAACTTGGGTTGTCTGCATAATCAGTGCTAATCACAGTATTTCATGGGAATTGTTTCCCATTTTATTCATAATTACCATTTGTTACAACAATGATAAAGCATATCACTAAATATAATCTTAAATTATCTTTGAAGTAAGCTCCATTTGTTAACAGTAAATTCTAGACGTGTCCAAGGAGTGATTACAAAGTACTGAGTGGTTTCAAAATTAATTTATAACAAGCATGCTCTTTCATGGTGGCCCTAAGTCTCAGATGGACAGGCTCTGAGCATTTTATACATGTTGTGGTCATGTGTCCTGGATTTTCTCAGATGGTCCCCAGTTTAAAATACCTCATCCTTGTTGCTCTCATAAAAATGCTGGCCAAACCATGATTCATATATTTTAGTTCAGGAGTATGATCATCACATTCAATTAAAGTGGGTTGATATTTAGACTTTAGGAGGTTTGAGAACTTACAAGTCACAGTGGTCCAGTTGTCTTAGAAACCTTCTCTTCCCCAGCCATACCAGTACAGATTCCTATCATTGCATAAGAAGTAGATATTTTGATAACTCTCCTTGGTTGGTGATAAAGCATTGAATTCTCCCTTGGGTTGGCATTTGGAGACTTGGATATTCCATCTCCATAAAGTCCAACAGGGTAAGTCCCTTATTCCAGTAAGGCATGCGCCCCTTCACTAGTGGCCAAAGTTTGGGATTAATAGTCCCAATAAGAAAAATGGTGTTTTGATAGGACCATCACCTGGAGTCCCTATGGATGTTCCTGAGGGAGTCATCCTCCTGTTGAGGAAAAAGCTGAAAGAATTTCAGTCTGACCCCATCCGGCCCGGGCATTTTACAGGCAGCAGAGATTGCCTTATCAGAAATCACCTCACTCTCCAGAGTACAAACTGAATCTGGTCTGTGGGTCAACCTGTATCATTCAGTACAAAAAATCCAAAGACACAGATAGGATCCCTTTCAGGCAACAGCAACTCTCAGAAGCTACCAACAGCTGGGAGTCAGCCCCATGCCAGCTTCCTCCACCATAGCTCCCTGGCCCCCTGACAAAGTGTTTTCATGTTGAAAAAGGAGAAAAACATTGTTATAATATCAAAAGATGGAGATAATGCTGTTATATCATGCTATAATGACTATCATTTATTAAGGACTATGTAGGGCCTGTAATGGGTATGGGGGCAGTGCACATGTGGCCCAGACCATCTATCTCTTTAAGAGATATAATTTAGACTTTTGAGGTCACACCTTAATGAGGCTATTTACACAGTCCTTCAATTATATTAAAATTATGTGTCTGTCCAAAGTAAACATTTAAAATGTAGCAATTTGCAATAATTTGGGGATTTCTTTATTTTTTAAACATTCCTGGAGGCTCAACAATGTGAATTAGCTGGGGCTAACTCATAAAAAGAGTTCCTGTGCCTAATTATGTATTAAATTCACTGCTTGGCATTTTAGGTGTATTTTTTCTAATTCTCACAACAGAATGGGAAGGTGTATATTACTATTTTTATTATGCAGCTCATATTGAGAGGTGGGTATTATGATTTCTATTACATAGGTGAAGTTGGGAGGTTGGTATTATTATCTCTTTATGAAGAGGAGGAAAGAAAAACCTAGAGTCTTAGAAGCTTGCCTAAGAGCATATACCAGTAGCTTTGACAGGTGAAGCTATCAGCTCTAAAGGGGTTGGCCATGCCCAGCCAGCGTTGCTCAGTAGTTGAGCATCAACCTATGAACTAGGAGGTCATGGTTTGATTCCCAGTCAGAGCACATGCCTTGGTTGAGGACTTGCTCCCCCATGGTGGGGAGAGGTGTGCAGGAGGCAGCCAATCAATGATTCTTTCATCATTGATGTTTCTATCTCTCTCTTCCCCCTCCCTTCTCATAAAAATAAAGTGGCTGGTCCTTATGGGCTTTTACAGAAAGATGTTTTTGCAGACAGGGGTCACTTGGCCCTAGAAGCAAGATGCCCTTTACTGAGAAGAAGGAAGCTTCCTGCAAACCTCCAAGGAGGCTTAGCTCCAGCCAGCCTGTGACTTTTCACACGTCTCCCATGAATCAGCAGTATTAGTACATACTAGTACAGGAGTTCTCTACCACCTCCCTCACTCCTGGCACCTGTCACAGCAGTATTCCACTAATGGATGGGATGGGCCCTGGGCTTTCAAAGCAAATTTGAAAAATGAATCTGAAACGATGCGTGTCAAGGTTGCAGACAGTGATGCTTCAGTGACAAGCATTCTTAACAGTACAGCGGGTAGGCTAAGCCCAAGAAGCTCAGAAACCTCCCTCTCATTGCTGGGAATACTCTCAAGGCATTTCCTGCAGAGCATACTCAAGGCTTCAGCTCCAGAATTCTATGGACCAGCACCTTACCAGGCTAAGGAGAACTGGCCCTACTTCAAAGCTACAGTAGGACAATGTCAGGTTTTCCATAGGAAGTTACAAATTTCTAAGGAGGGTACAACTGCACATTTCCTCCATGCCATACCAATGAAGCAGACTTTGCATGCTTGCAAACTCCAATGCTCACCGGCTGTACATGAACTGTCTGGCACTGTCTATATCACGGGTCCTAGAATTGGACCCATGATATCCAGTTTCAGGCTGGCCCCCCTTACAAACTGAGGAACCCAGCAGTACATTTGTTTTTGTTGGTGTTGCTTTAAGTTTGAGGTTTTTTTCAGCCTTAAACCCTGTTTCTCCAACTGGCAGCAACCTCTCCCTAAACTAGGCAAGGGCTCTCAACTGTATTCTGAAGAGACCTGGGTTTCTCTTGTGATGCCTCAGACTACCTCAGGGAGAACAAGAGGTAGTGGAGCAGCCAGTGTTCCAGGGTGGGTATTCTAGATTCAATCTGGGCAAACTCACTGTAATATGTACCCCACACTGGGTTTTTGCATAAGATATTCTTTTACAAAAGGCTTACCTTGCTATTTTTAAAAATATGGAAAGGAGGAAAAGGAAAAACAAAGGAAACCCACTTAAAGCCATCTAGATCTGCCCCATTTGAAGAATATCCTTCCATGGAGAGATGGACATGTCTTTCCTGGGGGACAGATATAAAAAGTTTTCCTCAGTGGGTGTCAGGACTTAAATTTGAATCTATCTCTTCCAAAGAACAAAGGAGGGTGTTTTTTTCCTCTCCCATTTGACTATCCTCAGCAGGGCAGAGATCAGGGGTCTCAAACTCAAGTGTGTACAGGGAATAGACAGAAAGTTTACAGAGAAAACGGGCCAATGGGGCCTCTGTATAAAGCTGCTACACAGCTCCCTTTACAGGTTGCCTTGAGGACATACTATGTGTACCAGTTAATAATGCAGATTTTTTTCAATAGATGGAGTTACACATATGTTGATATATATGCAATTTGATATGTATGCTAGTTTGTTGTATTGTCAAAAAGTTTTAAAACTTCATATGTCAAATTTGCTAAAGGTGTTAACATCATAGATACTTTTACACTTAAAAATGTCAAATTTTGTGCCAAAAAAAGAGCATTCGTGGGAAGTTTTAATTCATTACTTTATTTTGAAGAAAAGTCCTGCTGAATACTTTGGGAAGCTTTTGGTGAATAAGCTCTATCTCAAGATACTTGGGAATGCTGCTTTAAATGCTTTGAAAGTGATGATTTCTATATGAAAGATTAAGAATGTCCAGGTCAATTGAAAAAGTTTGAAGACCAACAATTACAAGCATTATTGGATAAAAATACATGTCAAACTCAAAAACAACTTGCAGAAAGATATTGCTCAGCAAACAATTTTTGATCGTTTACAAACAATGGGAGAAATTTTAAAGGAAGAAAAATGGAATGGGTGCCACATCAACTGAATGAAAGACAAATGGAAAACTGAAAAGCCATCAGTAAAATGTTGCTTCAACAGCATGATAAAAGTCTTTTTTTGTTGAAAAGTGGATTTTATTCTGAGAATCCCAAATGCACAAAATCATGGGTTGATCCAGGTCAACCATCAACATCAACTGCTTTGGAAAGAAGACAATGTTCTGCGTTTGGTGGGATCAGGAAGGTGTGGTGTATTATGAGCTTCTAAAACCAGGTGAAACTGTTAATACTGATCGCTACTGACAACAAATAATCATTTTGAACCACTCTTTGATCATGAAACCTCCAGAATGTTCCAGAAGACACAGCAAAGTAATTTTGCTTCGTGATGACACACAATCACACACTTTAATACCAGTTAAAGACACGTTAAAAGATCTTGCCTGGGAAGTATTTAACCCATCCACTGTATTCACCAGACCTTGCTCCTTCAGATTACCACTTTTTCTGATCGGTGGCACATGCGCTTTCTGAGCAGCACTTTAAAACCTATGAAGAAGTGGAAAATTGGGTCTCTTAATGGTTTGCCTCAAAACAAGAAAAGTTCTATTGGGATGGTATCCACAGAAGACCTGAAAGGTGGGGGAAATGTGTAACTAGTGATGAACAATGCTTTGAATAAAGCACTTCTGATGTTTCTCTTGAAATTACCCTCTTTTCTTTTATTACAAAATCTGCTATTATTAACCGGTACACTTAGTAAAGGCCAGTGTTGCCAGAGCTGCAAGTGAAGTTGAAACTCCAAAACTGTATCTAACTTTTCCAAGGATTAAATGGTAGCAACTCTTCCTCACAAAATTAAAACTCTCTGTGAGCTCAGCTACACATATCTGTAGCCCTGTGCTGCCAAACTGGTGAACTGGAGAAGACAGATTGACTATCTTTATTGGGGTTGGAGAGAAGGCAACCTCTTCTGCCAGGGACATATAGACCCAGCAGGGCTGTAATCAAAGATGTTGGCAACACTTCACTCTCAGCCAATTTGCTCCTGCCCATCTCCCTCCCTTCCACTCCATTCCACATCTCTTTGAGCCCTTGTTCTTCAGGGAATCCTTTCTGGCCTCCTTTTCCTCCAGACTAGGTCAGAATGTGCCTTAGAGATAGTTTTTCATAGCTACTCTCTGTGCTGTTTTTCCCAGCAACGAACATAATTATTTTTCACATCTCTGATTTTCTGAAGAACATATGTCTCCCCCTCTAAGCTGTGAGCTTCAAGAGAGTAAAGGCTGTACTTTTGACTCCCCACTATGAATTCCCTACAGTTAGCACAGTACCTCGTCCACAGGAGAGATAGATCTTCATGGGCTTACATGAATAACCCAGAACACCATCTCATGCATTTGTCAAAAACACACAAGTTACCCTGACCACCTTCACCTTGGATTTTTTGTGGACTCTGCTCATGTCTTTGCATGGTTAAATTTGTTGTCACTCATTAGTTGGGTTAGTACCTCTCCAACTTTTATCCTTAAGCCTTCAGCTCTGTAGTCATTCCCCTTGTCTTCTCCCCATTCATAGGAACTCCATGAGGAAGAGAGAATTTGTCAGCTCCATTTTAAACAAATGTAAAGGAAACAAGAGTGCCCAGAAATTCAGCAGATTCAATGTTTGGATCTCTCTGAATCCAATGTCTGAGCTCAATGCTGGGGAAGATGAGTAAGAAACAAACCTTGATATCAAAGTTGCTCAAAAACCCAATATCAGTAATCTATAAGTTTTATAGTTGTGATATGCTATTGATATACTTAATATCAATAGCCCCATATCCTAGCCCATTCTTATAACCCTTAAGCATACTATGACTTACCCAAATGCATACAGTTAAAAAATAATTGTATTTAAGTGGGTCTGAGCAGGTAGGACCTAGTAAGGCCTCACTTAACGACATAAGAGTCATTCTAATCTTACTTGCAGTAGTGGGTTGAATAGCATCCCTAAATATTCATGTTAGTCAGAACCTTAAAATGTGACCTTATTTGCAAATAGGGTCTTTGCATATGTAATTAAGAACCTTGGGATAAAACCATCATATAAGAGAAGGGGGCGGTGGATATAGAGCCACAAAGGGAAGACCTGTGAAGATGGAGACAGAGATTGGAGTTTTCTAAGAGCCAGAAGAATAAGCAAGTAAGAATTCCCTCCCCTTAGGCTCAGGCCTGCTGAAATCTTAACTTCAGATTTTTGGCCCCTAGAAATGCAAGTGAACAAATTTCTGCAAATTTGTGTAGATTTGTTATAACAGTTATAGGAAATAGATACAGGTACTTTGAGCCATTACAAATATTATTATTTTTTTTTGCTTTGCACCCTTTAATTATCACAGTAACCCTATGAGGTATGATTTTACAAGTAAGGTAACTGCAGCTCAGAGTGGTTACCTGACTTGAGTAAGTACATAACCAGTTAATTACTGAGTTATTCTCTGACCCCATACAGTTACTGGTAGCCACTAACAAGTCTCCTGGGTTACCCCCTGACTAGATCAGAGTCCCCTTATGCTCTCTAGATAGCAGTCTCTGTGCTCCGATTAACACTGTTTACAAAGGGGGATTCCTTTTCAGAAAAATCTTATCTTTGGGCTTCCCTCCCTCCTGAGCACTCCTGCTCAAGCCAGCAATTTACCACTCAGCTGTTGAACCGACTGGATGTTAGTCCTTCACTTTCCAAAGATACTATTTCAGTAATGCGATCGAAACCTACCTATCCTCAACCAGAATTCAAAACCTGTGTGTTGCTAATAATCAAGCCTCTTCCTTCTCATGCCAACTTTCCTCCTCCCAGCACCCAAAACCCTTTGGAGAGAGGCAGAGGGAGAACAGCAGAATCACAGATAAATGGAAAATTCTATCAAGGTCCCCTTTCCATTCCAGCTCAAAACAGGGGCTGCCTGAAAAATCCTTCCTCCAGCTCCTAACCCAGAGGTCAGGAAGGGCAAAGTGAGCATGGTGATTTTTCTAATTGTCTTATTAAATCTCTGTCAAGTGGCTCAACATCTGTTCTCTTTTCTGCTTGTGTTTTGAGGAACAGACCTAACCCAGAATCATGGGGCTTCAAGGGACCCCATTCCATATAATCATACCAAAGCTTTCTCTCAGGCCCTTGCCAAAGCAATTAGTAAAGCTGCTTTTAACCAATTACGCTCATGTTTTCAGCTCCCTCAAGCAGAGTCTGCTATCTCCCTCCATCACTTGGCCTCTGTGGAGGCTATTTCAAAAGGCATAATTTGAACCAATTATGCCTGTCTTGTTATCATAATCATTAATCATTATCACTCTAATGACAACTAATAGGCTGCTTCAAATCCCTTTCTGGAATAGAATGGGAGCCTACAGAAATAAAAACAAATATTTTGTAGAATACTTCCAAGGTTTGCAGAGTCCTTTCATATACATAATCTTGCTGGGTCTTCTCTTTAATGCTGTGAGGTGGGTTATTAATAGGAAAATAAAAAACAGTCGTATGCTAGTTTTCAAGTCACGTGGGCCAATTACTAAGTCACAAACCGCATTGGTTAAAACAAAAGAGAGGTCCCACAGTCTATTGTGGTGGGAAGAAAACAGATAAAAGGTCTCCATCTGCATCCCTGTTTCATAAACCAAGTTTTCTCATCTGTAAAGTGAGCATTTTGGATCCTGTCCTACCAAACTGTTGTAAAGACTCAACAACATGGCACTTAAAAAGTATCTAGAAAAATGCTTACGAAATAATAGTCCCAATGACAAGAATCATTATGGAGCTTATACAATGGTTCAATCTTGTGCTCTACCGCCCATGGTTCACGCCATTTAATCCTCACAGCAATCCTACAGGTAGATGCTCTTCTCCTGCTTTACAATAAATATAAATTAGATAAGGACAGCCAACTGCCGTGCCTAAAACTAGATTTAGTTCCCAAATTATATCCTAAAGACTCTATAAATGGTATCTTTAAAAGACTAGCAAAAAAAAAAACTATTATCTGGAGAAAGCAAGGGTGGTGGAAACAAGGGATTAGACAGAATTAGCTCATTTGGCATCATACTGGAAAGGAAGAGAAGGAGGAGGATTTGAGTACATAGTGTGATTTGGTCACTATGCATTATGACTTCCCACACATTACCAAGGTGGTATCCCCATCTTATTTTAGACATGAGAACTCTGGGGCAGAAAGTAATGCTCCCTCAATGGGGCAGAGCAAGGGCTCAAGTCCCCTCTGCTTCTGCCATGATCTTCTACTAATATTTCTTAGACAGTAGTATGCTACCCACCCTCCTTTTCAGCACTATACCTGGCGTCTTCCAGCTCATTGCCCAGCCTCCAAACTTCTGGCTACATGAAACCAGAGTGTTGATTTCGTCAGGTTTTCATAGCGCAATCTTCCACCTTGAAGAGTAGCCAAGTAGCTGGACTGGCCTCAGGTTAGTGTCTCCTGTATAAGAGTAAGGCACTCAGTACACATACACACCCGCAATGACAATAAACTCAGCTTCTTTCTTCCCCTCCCACTCTGTATCTAGTCCCTTCCACAGTGTCCTCGTTGCTATCTCTGTGCCTTTTGCCTATTCTCTTTTATATCTCAAATGTTTTCTGGCTACCATCAGCAAACTGACTTTCTCATTTCACTTTAAGGGAGAAGCACAACAAATGAGTTAAGAACTAGAGGATCTGGAGACAACCATAACCAAATTCAAAGCCTGTTTCAGCCACTTACCTGTCTGGGTATTAGTTTATTTATCTATAAAATGGAAATAGTAATAATACTTACTTGACAGAATTATTGAGGAAGTTAAATGAGATAATGCATGAAAATAGCTTGACACAATATCTGGCAAGAGTATGAGACCTCAATAACAAAAGCTAGCCTTAAGTATATGACACTCTTGGCAATTTTTTCTTATATTATCTCGGAGTTTAGCAGGGGAATTAAATTCTCTTTTCCTATCTCACCAGAGCATCTGACTTACATGGCCCTCTCCCTTTCATGAGGTTATCCTGTCTGTAATTAACCTCTCCAGTCCAAGCCCATACATCTGTCTACAATCCTTCATTTGCTGGTTACATGTGGACTGTACATCCCTGAGTAATGAAGCCCCTATTTGTTTGATTGGAGCCAAACTTCTTGAGAACCAGATATTCAGATCCTGCAGCTCTTGGGCAAACAAGTAATGTTGTGTACAGCGTGGACTATTAGTTTCTAAATGCTGGCCATACAGCAATTCTCAAAAACTCAAACTTTAGCCTGGGTCCACCCAACTGGATTCATCTGACCTAGTTCATTGCCTTTCAAATGCTAATGACTATGGCAATGGTGGATTTTTAAAATATATGTATTTTTATTGATTTCAGAGAAGAAGGGAGAGGGAAAGAGATAGAAACATCAATAATGAGAGAAAATCACTGGTATGCTGCTTCCTGTATAACTCACACTGGGGAATGAGCCTGCAACCCTGACCGGGAATCAAACCATGACCTCCTGGTTCATGGATTGACACTCAACCACTGCACCACAACACACTGGGCCATGGTGGAATTTTCAGAGACATTTTCTATGGTGAAAAGGGCACAGAATTGAGTTACTCTAACAGATATGGACAATATAACTCTTCTGCTCAAGAATCTCCTATGGCTCCCAGCTGCTTATGGCAATGCTTCTCAACCATTTTTATCTCTGGGCTCCTTTAAAAACTTAAAAAATTATTGAGGACCCCAAATAGATTTTGTATATAAGGGTTTGGTTAAATATATCAATATTTGAAAGTTTAGAAATTAAAAATTGAGAAACTTAAAAATACATTTATTAATTCCTTTAAAAAGCAAAATATACATTGAGTGGATCTTAACCCATGCATTATTTTTGTTACATCATGCTTTGGTCATTTGGAAAGTGTTGGATCAATGAATTTATGTAGCTCTTCCTAGTGCTGATATATTCCAATATATAATATCAAATATAAAAAAGTATTGAATGTACTAAGGAAGAATTCAATAATTTGTAGGGCAGTTTGGTAACATTGCTTTGATTTATGCTGAGGTACCTACAATTTTAGTCACCACTGCTTTTACTCCACCAATACAAATGTCAACAAAAGACAAACAATGAATTGATATTATTATGAAAAATGTTTGACCTCAAGGACCCACTCTGAAAGGGAACTTCCCAGGATTCCATGGACCACAGTCTGAGAATTGCTAGAATCAAGTAAGTAGTTAAGATATTAAGTTGGCTTTAAAGTAAGGCACAGGTGGCCCAAGTCAAAGTCTGCCATATGCTAAGTGCATGAATTTGAACAAGTGATATACTCTCTCTGAGCCTCAATTGCCTCATCTGTAAAATAAGAAATAATAGGTCCTACTTTGTAGGACTATAGCGAGGGTCACATGAAATATCCATAATAATAAAAGAGTAATATGCCAATTAGACCAGATGTCTTCTGATATCATTCTGGATGTCCTTCCTGATGAAGCCAGGGCCAGAGGGAAGCCAGCCTGGGTGCCTGAGGGCAGCTGGAGGAGGGAAGGAGCCCAGATTCTGGGTGCCAGAGGGAAGCTGGTGCTGGCAGCTGAGGGAAGGAAGGTATACTTGTGCACAAATTTTCTTGCATTGGGCCTCTAGTTTTATATAAAAGACTCAACACAGTGCCTGCAACAGAGTAAAGTATCCAATCCTATATAATAAAACCCTAACATGCAAATTGACTGAACAGCAGAATGACTGGTTGCTATGATGCACACTAACCACTAGGGGGCAGATGCTCAATGGAGGAGATGCCCTTGGTAGTAGTCAGTGCACTCCCCTGTGGGAACACCACTCAGCCAGAAGTCGGGCTCACAACTGCTGAGCATAGAGATGGGGACATTCCCTAAGGGGTCTGGACTGTGATAGGGTGCAGGCCAAGCTGAGGGATCCCACCGCCCCCCTCCCACTGCATGAATTTTGTGCACTGGGCCTCTAGTAAGTAGTATATAAATGTTAAGTAAGTAAAACATTACAATGTGATATAAGTGCTAATAGAGGAGGGTACACAAAATGGGACATAAAGGGGGAACACTCATCTTATTCTGTTCTGTATAAAACACATTTGGTTATATACCAGTCTTGCTCATTCTATTTCAGAATCCTAAAGGAGAGAAAAGGGCTAAGCACTATGCTGAATGTGCATGCATTTTCAGGTAGACTTATGCCTTATTTATCCCACAGAGCCTCTCAGTGCTCATATGTACTTAATGCTAGTTATCAAATAAAAGGTAGCAAAAAGGCAGTAGTTTAGCTCAAACATGCATTTTCACTTGGTGAACCTTTTTCAGGTTTTCCATCTCTTGTTACATTAACTATTCATCTATTACACCTAACTGACACTAATATTGCTTTCTCACCCAGAGGGGGGACTTCAAATCTAAATACTCAAACTTCTTAGAAATCTTCTTTACTATATAAAAAAAAATAATATGCCTGTTATTTCAGAAGTAAGATCAAAGTAAAGAGCAAACCTTTCCTCTAAAAACCAGCAGAGAGGGAAAAAGATGGCGGTGGAACAGAAGGACTCATAATCATTTGTGTCCCAGGGCAGACAGAGGGAGCAGCTGACGGTTGTGCGGGGAGTGTTTGTTAGTGAGTTGGGAGACAGCTGGGCTTTGGGAGAAGGAGGGTCACTGCTGGATTTGCCTCCCCTAATGGAGCAGCCTCGGTGCGGCTTGGTACTCTTGTGGATCCACTGGCTCAGAGGCAGACTGCGCCATATTGAAGAGGAAGAGCCTGAAAATTTTACAGCTGCGGTACCCACTGGGTGGCACCCACTGGGCAGTTGAGAACCCCAGAACATCGGTTCCTAGTTGGCACAGAATCGAATTCCTAGGAGCCCTGTGCTCCTCCACCGAAAGCTCAGATTTCCCCTGGGGTTGGGGGAACTGGCAAAACAGGGAGATTCGCACCTGGGGGGGGGGGGGGGGAGTCCGTGGCTGTTGGAGCTGGTAAACATGGAAAAGGGCCCTCGGAGCTGGTGGCAGAGGAAATACATAGAAAGCAACCCATTTAGACCTGATGGAGAAGGCCAGCCTAACAATTTTGGGAGGGTGCGGGCTGCCAAACCCAAGGGGGAAAGGGGTTTCGCACAGACATACGAGCAGGACGTGAGTTCGCACACTTGCATCTGTTCTATCCAAATCCGAGTTTCTTAGTGCTGAACCAGGAACAGGGGATCCCCTGGTGGGGGATAACCTGGGAGACCACAGGGGTGAGCTGTTTTTCTGAGGCAGGGGATCAGAATAGGTGCTCACCATTAGAGAGGCAGCTCTAGGGTAGCCAATTCCCACAAATCAGTATTGAATAACATAGACATAGCAGATTTTAGTTCAGGCTAGAGAGGATCAATAGACCCGGAGGTCAATTCAAAAACACTGCCACCCAGGGACGAAATCACAAATTGACTCTTGTGTAACACAAATTAATGAATCAACTTTCTTTCTACTACTATTTAAACTTTTTTTTTTTAGTATTTACTAAACTTTTTTTTAAAGTGCCATTTTATTTCATCTTTATTCTACTTTGGGATTAGTGTTATACAGTCTTTTTTTCATCTACCCTTTAGTATCTTTTTACTCTACCTCAACTTCACCCTTATGCCAACACTCTCTTGCTAACCTTTCCCTAGTTAGTGTCTTGCTCCCCTTACACTTTTTCTGCTTTAGATTTTCCTTATTCTCTCTTGTTACACCCTGTTAAAATTTCACCCCACTTTTATATCTAATCTCCAACCACCTGCTCCAAGTCCATACACATCTATCACTTATCCGACTTCACCGTCCTATCCTAAATTGTTTTTCTCTCAGTCCTGCTGATGTTGTTTACCTGACTGTTGATTACATCAATATTTCATGCATGTTTGTGAGATTGGTTTGCTTATTCTTTTCTTTTCATTTGTTTTGTGGGGGGGGGGGTGGCATTGTTTTTTGTTTTGGTGTTGTTTGCATTGTTTTTTTTTTTTTGATAGGTTTATGCTTCTGTGTTCCCTAACCTCCCTCGATATTAGTTGTTGTATGTAGTTTGTATCAATCTGCAGGTACTAGTTGCTGGCTTTTGCTGGGATTAGTGGTGGTCCTTTAGGAGTTTTCAACCCATATTTATAGTTTATTCCCCTTTTCTTTCTTTTTATTCCTTCCTCTTTTCCCAATTTCATTTTGGCATTCCCATTTTCCTTTCTTTCTTTCTTTCCCTCTTTCTTTCTTTCTTTCTTTCTTTCTCTCTTTCTTTTTTTCTTTACTTTCTTTTGTGTGTGTGAGTGTGTTTTCACTTACTCTCTTATTTCTCACTTATCACCTAATTTACCTTCCTCTGGCAATCACCAATACTGTGAATACATTCTTCTTCAGTGCCTAGTGCGCTGCACCTGGTTGTGTTGTAGCTTGAGTCAACAAAGGAGAGTGAAAACTATGAGACACACAGAGAAGAGAAACTATGGGGAGACAAAGAAACAGCCCACCAATGAATGAAAAACAAGCCTCATCAGAAAAAGAGGTAAACAAAATGGAAGGAAGCAACCTGTCAGAGAGAGAGAATTCAGAGAAATGATCATAGGGTGGCTGAAGAGAATAGAAGTCAGTATGAGTAGGAACCAAGAGCAATTGAAGAAGAACCAAGAGGAAATAAAGAGGACCCAAGAAGAAATGAAGAAGGGCTATGAAGAAATGAAGAAGACCCAAGAAGAAATGAAGAAGAGCCAAGAAGAAATGAAAAGTGACATTGCTGAGGTAAAGAACTCTATAGAAAGTATGAGGAGTAGACTAAAAGAAGCAGAGGACCGTATCAGTGAGCTGGAAGACAAGGTAGGAAAAAATACCCAAGTAGGGCAGCTTCTAGAAAAAAAAATTAAAAAGCAGGAAGAGAGCCTAAGAGAACTTTGGGACAACATGAAACAAAACAACATCCACATAATAAAGCTTCCAGAAGGACAGGAAACTGAGCAAGGAACAGAAAACCTGTTGGAAGAAATAATGACAGAAAACTTCCCTGATATAGGAAAGAAAAAACCCACATAAATCCAAGAAGCTCACAGAGTCGCAAGCAAATTAAACCCCAAAAGACCTATGCCAAGGCACATTATAATTAAATTGGCAAACAACAACAAGGTGAGAATCTTAAAAGCCGCCAGAGAGAGACAGAAAGTCACCTACAAAGGAACCCCCATCAGATTAGCAAGTGATCTCTCAATAGAAACTATCAGACCAGAAGGGATTGCAATGAAATATACAAAGTCCCATGCAAAGAAAGGGTCTGAATCCTAGAATACTGTACCCAAGCAAGGCTATCAATCAAAATTGAAGGTCAAATTAGGAGCTTCAGAGACCAAAAAGGTCTAAAGGAATACATTACCAAAAAACCAGCAAAGCAAGAAATGCTAAAGGGTCTGCTGTGAAAAGCAATAGGAAGCAAAGAAAGAACACAGGGGTAAAGAACAAAAATGGCCACAAATAAGTACCCATCAATAATAACTTTGAATGTAAATGGTTTAAATGCTCCAATCAAAAGACATAGGGTAATGGACTGGAAAAGAAAACATGACCCATATATTTGCTGTCTACAAGAAACCCACCTCCAAAAAAAAAGACGTACATAGACTGAGGATGAAATGATGGAAAAAATTTCTTCAGGCGAATGGAAATGGAAAAAAAGCTGGGGTAGCAATACTTATATCCTACAAATTAAATCTCAAAGTGAAGGACATAACAAGAGATAAAGAAGGCCACTACATAATACTAAAAGGAGCAATCCCACAAGAAGAAATAACTCTGGTAAACATATAAGCACCCAATATAGGAGCGCCCAAATACATAAAAAAGCTCCTGGATGATATCAAGGGAGAGATAGATAGCAATACCATCATAGCTGGAGACTTTAATACCCCACTATCACCATTGGATGAATCCTCTAAACAAAAAATCAGTAAAGAAACATCAATCCTCAATGACTCACTAGACCAGATGGAATTAATTGACATCTTCAGATTATTTCACCCCAAAACCATAGAATATACATTCTTTTCAAGTGCCCATGGGTCATTCTCAAAGATAGACCATATGTTGGGTCATAGGCAAAGTCTCTCCAAATTTAAGAAGATAGAAATCGTATCAAGCATAATCTCAGATCACAGTGGCATAAAGCTGGAAATCAACTACAATAAAAACAATCCAAAGAAATCAAACACATGGAGACTAAACAGCATGCTATTAAACAATGACTGGGTTACAAGAGAGATCAAGGAAGAAATAGAAAACATCATGGAAACAAATGACAATGATAGGACAACAATCCAAAATCTATGGGACACAACGAAAGCAGTTTTGAGAGGAAAGTTCATAGCTCTACAATCCTACTGCAAAAAAAAAAAAAAAAACAGACAAACAAAAAACACAAGAAACAGCAGCAATAAATTATCTAACCCAACAACTCAAAGAGTTAGAAAGAGAGCAACAAGAAAAGCCCAGTGTAAGCAGAAGGAAGGAAATTGTAAAGATCAGAGAAGAGATAAACGACATAGAGACCAAAGAAACAATACAGAAATCAACAAAACCAAGAGCTGGTTCTTTAAAAGGATAAACAAGATTGATGAACCTCTAGCCAGGCTCACCAAGAAGCAAAGAGAGAGGACCCTAATAAATAAATTCAGAAAGGAGAGAGGTGAAATAACAATAGACCCCACTGAAATACAAAGGATTGTTAAAAATACTATGAACAACTCTACTCCAACAAACTGGACAACCTGGAGAAAATGGATATATTCCTAGAAAAATATAACCTCCAAAAACTCAATCAGGAAGAATCTAAACAGCTCAATAGACCAATAACTGTGGAAGAAATTGAAGCAGTCATCAAAAAGCTTAGAGCAAATAAAAGCCCATGGCCAGACGGCTTTACAGGGGAGTTTTACCAAACATTCAAGGAAGAACTAAAACCTATCCTCCTCAGACTATTCCAGAAAATTCAAGAGGATGGAACACTTCCAAACTCCTTCTATGAAGCTAGCATCACCCTAATACCAAAACCAGACAAAGACAATACAATGAAAGAGAATTACAGGCCAATATCCCTCATGAACATAGATGCCAAAATCCTCAATAACATTCTATCAAATCGGATCCAGCAGTACATCAGAAAGATCATACACCATGACCAAGTAGGATTTATCCCAAGAATGCAAGGATGGTACAATATCCGCAAATCAATAAATGTGATACATCACATAAATAAATTGAGAAATAAAAATCACATAGTCATATCAATTGATGCAGAAAAAGCATTTGACAAAATCTAACACCCTTTCTTGATAAAAACTCTCAACAAGGTAGGAATAGAAGGATCATACCTAAACATAATAAAAGCTATATATGAACCCACAGCAAACATCAAACTCAATGGGCAAAAACTGCAACCATTTCCCCTAACAACAGGAACAAGACAGGGATGCCCACTCTCACCACTCCTGTTCGACATAGTACTGGAAGTATTAGCTATTGCAATTAGACAAGAAGAAATAAAAGGCATCCAAATTGGAAAAGAAGAAGTAAAGCTATCTTTATTTGCAGATGACATGATATTGTACATAAAAAACCCGAAAGACTCCATAAAAAAACTAATAGACTTAATAAATGAGTTCAGCAATGTAGCAGGTTACAAAATAAACGCCAAGAAATCTATGGCATTTCTCTACACTAGTAATGAACTTACAGGAAGAGAGACTAAAAAAGTAATCCCATTTACCATCACACCAAAAAAATGGAGATACCTAGGAATAAACTTAACTAAGCAGGTAAAAGACCTATTCACGGAAAACTACAGGACACTAAAAAAAGAGATAGAGGAAGATGTAAACAGGTGGAAGAACATACCATGTTCATGGATTGGGAGAAACAACATCATTAAAATGTCCATACTACCCAATCAATCTATAAACTTAATGCACTCCCCATTAAAATATTAAGGGCATATTTCACAGACCTAGAGAGGACTCTCCAAAAATTCATCTGAAATAAAAAAAGACCCCGAATAGCCAAAGCAATCCTGAGAAAGAAGCACAAAGTCGGTGGGATTTCAATACCAGATTTAAAGCTGTATTACAAAGCTACTGTTCTCAAAACAGCCTGGTGCTGGCACAAGAACAGACATATAGACCAATGGAATAGAATAGAGAATCCAAATATCAACCCAAACCACTATGCTCAATTAATATTTGACAAAGGAGGCAAGAACATAAAATGGAGTCAAGATAGTCTCTTCAATAAATGGTGCTGGGAAAAATTGGACAGATATATGCAAAAAATGAAACTAGACCACCAACTTACACCATACACAAAAATAAACTCAAAATGGATACAGGACTTAAACATAAGACACAAAACCATAAAAATATTAGAGTAATCCACAGGAAGAAAAATCTCAGACATATGCCGAAAGAACTTCTTCAGTGATACCACTCCTAGGACAATTAAGCTAAAGAGAAAATAAACAAATGGGACTACATCAAAACAAAAAGTGTTTGCACAGCTAAAGAAACTATAAACAAATCAAAAGGAAAACTTACTGTATGGGAAAACATATTTGCAAATGTTATCAGTGATAAAGGTTTAGTCTCAAGCATCTACAGGCAACTCATACAACTTAATAAAAGGAGGATAAATGATCCAATAAAAAATGGGCAACAGACCTAAATACAATCTTTTCAAAAGAATACAAAAGGAAGGCCCAGAGACATATGAAAACCTGTTCAAAATCACTAATTATCTGAGAGATGCAAATGCAAACGACAATGCGGTACCATCTCACACAGGTCAGGATGGCTTACATCAACAAATCAACAAACGACAAGTGCTGGCAAGGATGTGGAGAAAAAGGAACTCTCCTGCACTGCTGGTGGGATTGTAGACTGGTGCAACCACTGTGGAGAACAGTATGGAATTTCCTCAAAAAACTAAAAATGGAGCTCCCATTTGACCCAGTGATCCCACTTCTAGGAATATATCCCAAGAAACTAGAAACTCGAATTAGAAAGAATATATGCACCCCTATGTTCATAGCACAATTTACCATAGCTAAGATTTGGAAACAGCTTAAGTGTCCATCAGCAGATGAGTAGATTAAAAAACTGTGGTACATCTACACAATGGAATACTATGCTGTGGTAAAAAAGAAGGAGCTCCTACCTTTTGCAACAACATGGATGGAGCTGGAGAGCATTATGCTAAGTGAAATTAGCCAGGCAGAGAAAGATATATACCACATGATCTCACACATTTGTGGTATATAATAAATGACATAGACTGATGAACAAGAACAAATCCAGAGACTGAGAAAAGTCCATTAGAATGTCAAAACTCAGGGTAAGTGGCAGGGGGTGGGAGTAAGGGGGAAAGTCAATATATTTGACCTCTTGAACTAAGGTAATTTGTGTTTTTACATCCCTGACAAAGTTTATATAATGTTATAAAAAATTTTGGCAGCTAGTCTGAGATTGAATTGACATGGCCTAGAGCTTGTCATCTCCTATGGACACCAGTCCTTAGGCCAGGCCCTCCTTTACCTCCTGTGACACCATAATATCCTTACATGATATTATTCTATAATGTCATTATAATTTTTGATATTTGACAATAGCATATTATACAATTATCCCAAATAAACTTACAAACTAATTCTTTGAGTGTTGGGCAGCAATTTAAAAAGGATAGGAAAGGAACTAATCCCTCTCAGAAGGAATTAAGGCACTGGAAAGGCACTTGAGCATTCTATATTGGCTCCTCTTGCCCTTTTTTGCCAAGAGGGACCCTCTTCTTACAACCCAAGTACACACAGCTATTGCCTAGCTTTCAGTTCAAGCTGTGGCTGAAGCCTCTGGGCGGCTGGCACCATGGATCTGTCTCTCGACCAATGGTGTGAGCTGGACCCTCTCTGGAGAAGAAACCTGGGTCCCCCGAGATATGTGATCAGTACCGGAACCCTGCCAGCAGGCGAGGGGACCCCAAGGCAGGTGCTGGACATGGAGTCCATGGGGGCATAGACTACAAAGGAGACAAAACTGGACCTCACATCACCCTGTTTGGCCCTGGAGGATGGCTGGTTAGCCAGAGACGGGTAAGATTCTTCAGGGAAGGAACAACCTAAGTCAGGCACAGTCGCAGAGGGGCCAACAGGAGAGAACTAAAAGGTCAACAGAGGTGGGGCACAGACCCTCACCCAAAAACCTTGCAGAGGCTTGAAATCTCACCCCTCCTGAGGGAGGTCTCCTGCCCCCACGGCTGCTTTGCCTCCCACGCACAACTCAGACCGGGACCCAGGTGGCAGACAGAGACTCGGCCACTCTATATCTAAATTCAGCCTATTACCAGGAATGCTCAGGACCTACTCAAGAATGCAAATATTCACTTCCACTAGTATTTATAGGGTAAACTAAGATTTCTGCTTGAGTATTAAAATTGACAGTAAAATTGTAATCAAGTTTTCAGATTAATTTAAATTGGCCAAGTGAAATAAGTGAACACTCAAGATAATTTAAGTGTACTGGACAAAAAGCTTTTCCTAAAACAATAACTAAAATATATATTATATTGTAGTTCATCTCACTGTAAAATTGCCTAACATCCAAAGAACCTAAAGAAGTCATATTTGTGTGCAAAAATTAAAATTTAAAATTACCAAGAATGCAATATAAAATTTCCAAAAGCCCCCATTAATAATAAAAAAAAAACGGGGGGTTAGGGGGGTAATACCATGTAAGGAAAAATATTCTGTAAGTAAAATACACCTAAAAAATTCTTACTCCAGAAAAGTAACTTCCATTTGTAAAGCCAACAGCAGGACACCCATGAAAAAACACACATAGTGTCAAAATAAGCCAAAGGAAAATCATTTAGACAAAAATAAAAAGAATCTCAAATCTAATTTGCAGAGAGAATCCCTTTGTTAACTTTTGGTCGAGAATGTGTTTGTGTGTTTTCAGAGAACAACTCCAAGACCATGTGGGTTCCTGCGACAGTGAGGAACTGACGAGTCTGTTAAAGTTACAGGGACAGTCCAGAGATAGGGGACACTGACGACACCTTGCCATGCTAGCAGTCGGCAGTAATGCATGGCTGCAGGTGGTCCAGGACCAAACCAGAGAGGATGGAACTTGCATTGCCAAGATGTGTCCACCATCTAGATACCATTGCTGACATGTACACATAAAGAACTATTTGACATTGAATCTGGGACTCAGAACAGTTGGACATTGGAACTGAGACTCAAACATTTTTTGTTCTTATACATTTATTTCTAGTATGCAGAGGCAAGATATTTTTGAAGAAAAGAAACAGGGGAGAGTGATTGATGTAGAGGCAGGGAGGCATTGAACAGGCTGTCAAGCTACAGGGGAAAGGCTGGGATGAATGGGAGGCGGATTCTGGGAGAGATCAACCGAAGGACTTGTATGCATGCATATGAGCATAACCAATGAATGAAAGACACTGGTGCGGGACGGGGGCAGGTGGGGACATGTGCTGGGGGGTGGGGGAGGCTGGGGGTAGTATAATGAGGGGGGAAAGGGGAAAACATATGTACTACTATTAAATATAAGTTATACTGCAAAAAAATAATAACAAATTAATTTTTAAAAAATAAAATAAAAATAAATAAAATAAAGACCAGCAGAAACTTTTTCCAGAAGAGAATCCTGCATACATCTGCAAAGCTAAGAAAACAAGCTAACAGTGTCTGGCTCAATAAAAGACAAGAAAGCTATGAGCCTGCCTGGATGTTGAAATATGAGAATGCTGGTTTTCAAAGCTTCTATTGGAGTACCTGCTGATCCAGAATGCTTGTCCTTCCACACCCAACTGACTGCATACCCTTCCAAGGCACTATGGCTCCTATGGTCACAACTATGGTTCTGGGCTTCACTTTTGCTAAGTCAACTGCAAACTCCCTTATTTGCCTCTTCAATTGTCCAGAATCCTTCATAATAAAGGAAAACCTATCCCTCACAGGACTGTTGTGAGAAAGTTAGCACACAGGGATAAGGAAGAAAACTAAAATTACTTTTGGAAAATGCTTCAGCCTCAACCTGAACCAGCTGGAGATGCCTCACATAGGACCATCACTGGGGAAGGAATGCAACTTTGCTCTCATAAATGACGTTGTAAAAGCGAAATGCTTGAGCAGAAACAAATGAACAACTTTACCTTGTTGCACCACCCTCGGCAGCCTTTCCCAGAAAGCACAAGGCTCATGGTTTCTCCAACATCAGGGTGCTCAGAACCCCTGGAAAGCTTGCTAAAATGCATATAGTATGGCCCCACCCCTCGAGTGATGCTGAAGGAGAGTCTCCATAATGCCCTTGAGATGTATTCTGTGCCAATCTGAATTTCGAAGCTAGATAGCTAGAGGACTTATAGCCACCCTGATTTCATTGTATTTTCACTATTTATTTACTTTTTCATTTAAAAAGCATTCATCAAGTACCTCCAAATGCCTAACACAATTAGTCATATATACATAAACATTATATTATGTTTGTATACTAATTATATATGTACATGTATTACATATATGATCTATAACAAACTTTGCTTTCATAGAGCTCAAATTCTAAGAAGACAAGTCAAATCATCAACAAATAAACTGTATTATATATGCTAATGTTTATAGTAGCATTATCCTATATAATAAAAGAGAAACATGCAAATTTGACTGTACCTTCGCCACACTACCAGCCAATCAGGAGCAGGGGGCGGAGCCAAGGCACGCGCAAGGCGAGGAGTGGTGGCTCAAGGGGCAGGGCCCTGCAGGGGGACAGAATGGGTGTCACGGGCCTGCCAGGACCACCAGCGGAGCGTCCGCTCCCCTGGCCGGGGCCCCATGGAGCAGCAGCAGCGCAAGGGGTGGGGTGGCAGCGACGGGAGGGGCAGGGGCCCTTTCTTTTTTTTTTTTTTTAACTTTTTTAGGGCTTATTTTGGTACCAAATTACTTATCTGAAGGGATGGGACAGATGAAAGACATGAGTGAATGCCTTGATATGGGTATAGACAAGGTAAAAAGCATGTATGGCTCGGTGACCACAGAATCACCAGGCGGCTGCGGGAGGCCCACCTGGGGCTGCGGGGCATGTTGTCTGCGGGGTGTGCTGTTGGAGAGGCGCCTGCCTGCCCGGCTGGCACAGGACCACCCAGTTCTGGATGCATTTCTCTGCTCCTTCAACTGGTGCATCTCCGTGACCTAACACCTTTGTCAGTGGCAGTGTGTGCGAGTCCAGTAAGGTTACCCTTCCCCCAATCACCTCGCACACTCTGTGGCTCCCTGCCTCCTCGCCAGCATCAGGGCTGCTGTCCTTCTATGGCTGTGAGTACTCACCAGAGGACATTTTCTCCTTTGATGTTTAGAGAGAGTGGAAAAAAGGGGGGAGAAACAGAGAGGAGCATCCACGTCATGGAGACACATGGATTGGTTGCCTCCCACACGCGACTGGACCAGGGCCGGGAATCGGGCCAAGATCGGAGCCGGGAGCCCTCCAACCACCATGCCCACTAGCCAGGCGCTCCGGCCCACTAGCTGAGATGCTGAGGAAGGTGCACCCTCAGCGGGGCTGCAGCATCTCCAGTTTCTCAGCTCACACCCTCTCCCCAGGAGGCTGGGGAGAACATATTTGGCAAAGTTCTTTAAGCCATGGTGGTTAGAGTAGTGGGGCAGAGCCAGGCAGGCACATAGAAGGGCAGGGGACCTTTCCATCCCTGAAATTAGGCAGCATGCCCTGTGGTCCTGGGTGTCTGCAGTTGCCTGTGGCTGCGGCCGGCCTGAGTGAAGCTGGCCCAGGTTCTGGGTGCCTATGGCTGGCCAGAGGGAGGGAAGCCTGAGTTCCAGGTGTGGGGCAAGGCAGAGGCAGTTAGGAGCAATCAGGCCAACAGGGAATCACTTAGGGGTGGTCAGGCAGGCAGGCAGAGGTGGTTAGGGGCAATCACGCAGGCAGGCAGAGGGGTTAGGGGTGATCAGTCAGGCAGACCAGTGAGCAGTTAGGAGCCAGTGTTCCTAGATTCCGAGAGTGATGTCTGACTGCCAACAGTCAGACATCCCTGAAGGGGTCCCTGATTGGAGAGAGTACAGGCTGGGCTGAGGGATCCCCCCTCCATGCACGAATTGTGTGCACCGGGCCACTAGTATATTATAACAAAAAAATAAAAACAATTCAAATATTCATCCACAGCAAATGGTTATATACAATGTGGTATATCTATATCATGGAATATTATCTAAAATAATAAAAGCATAATATGCTAATTAGCTGGGATGAAGCCAGGGCTGCAGCCACAGAATTAAGGCAGCACTGCGGGTGCAAGGGAGGGATCCAGGCAGCCACCTGTGTGGGAGGATCGAGCTAGCCACAGCTGCAAAGGCCTACTCTTGCATGAATTTCGAGCATCGGGCCTCTAGTTCAGTAATAAAAAGAAATGAAGTACAGATAATATGGTACATCATGAATGAACCTTAAAAACATTATGCTAAGTGAAAGAAGCTAGACACAAAAGGCCTCATACATGTTGGATGATTCCATTTATATGAAAAGAAAATCTATCAATATAGAAAATTAACCAGTGGGTGTCAGGGGCTGGGGAGTTGGGGAACCTGCAAACAGGCATGAGGGATCACTTCAGCTGATAGACATGTTTTTAAACTAGGTCGTGGTGATGGTTGTACAAACACACCCTTGATTCTTAGGTGACAGCAAACACCAGTACAAACAGATTATTTTCCCCATCTCTCTGTGTTTGGGCCTCAGGAATAGGCTAAACCTGGACATAGGCTTCAACAGAACCATGTAATGAGCCTACAACTAAGTATGCTATGAGAAAGAGACTTGTAGTCTCAGAAGTGGCATATGCTCACCCACCCATCAACCTAAACTTCAGAGAGGAAAGAACATGTAACTGTCAGAAGCATGGTAGAATAGTCAATGAAATCAAGCACCTAAGTTACCTAATGTACTTCTGTTCTTCGAAGATAGCATAATAATACAGGAAGAATTGAGAGTCATATAGTGGCTAACATTTAACAAGCCTATTCTATGTCCTGAGCACAATTTTAAGCTTTTTATATGCATAAGCTCATTTGGTCATCACCGCCACTTGATGAAATTGTATCAGTGCAGGAGGTTTCTATAAAGCCCTGACAGGATGCAGACAGCACATCCAAATGAGGCAATTGAGGAGAGCTTTATAAAGGACCGTTTACAAAGGTAGAGGCAGTGTTCCAGGGATCAGCAAGCACAAGGCTACCAAGAACAGGGAATCATCACTCACCCCTTGGTCTGAAAGAACTTGCAAAGGTAGGGATAGGTACCCACACATGAAGATAGTAACTGTGGCTAGGGAAGGGAACAAAAACAATTCACCGCGACTCAGAAAGAAAGAAGCTATGGAAATAAACTCCCCAACTTCATTATCTTCCCTTTCTCCAATTTCCTATTGACAACTCCCATTAGATGAACAAATTTGGACACCACAGGGCAAGGAAGCCCATAGATGCAGCCCAAATAAGTCAACCTCTAGAGCACAAAAGAAGATCAAGAGGGTGGAGAATAAATCTGGAGGCACAAATGTAAAATATCTAGTGCAGTACTATTATCATCTGTTCCTGACAGACAAGGAAACTGTTATGTGTAACAATTAAAGAACATGTCCAAGGATATACAGCTAGAAGGCCAGAGCTGGGCTTGGAATCCAGGTTCTGGTGGCTCTTATCCACCACCTCTAGGCTGCAAGTGTTTTCCCAAATCCCAATCACTAGAAATGATCAATAAAATCTTGAAAGAATGGCCTGGCCAGTGTTTCTCAGTGGTTGCATTGACCTTTTAACCAAGACGTCCTGGGTTCGATTTCTAGTCAGGGCACATACCTGGGTTGCAGGCTCGATCCCCAGTGGGGGTTGTACAGGAGGCAGCTGATCAATGATTCTCTCTCTCTCTCTCTCTCTCTCTCTCTCTCTCTCTCTCTCTCTCTCTCTCTCTCTCTTTCTCTCTGCCCTTCCTCTCTGAAATCAATAGAAATGTATTTTTAAAAAAGCACATGGGAAGGATAACCAAGATTCCACAGGTTCCAGAATTGGGAAAAACAACTGTGCCCTAGCACACAATGATAATCCACAACCAAGATGAGACCAAGTGCTCCAGTGCTCCTGTGCCCCCACATGCACCCATACCCAGATTTTAAAATCATGTTCCTAGCCTCAATTCACAGAACAAAATGCTGGCCAGTTATGGGTACCAGCGGCCCCACAGAAGAAGCAGGAGAGCTGGTCCTGTTGGAAGTGGCTGCGCTGAACATGGCTCAAACACATATTTCCAAGCAGAAGCTTTTCAGTGGAATATATTTTAGACTTTTCCATGTGGGCACTAATTTTCTATCACCCATACTCCTACTACACCCCTGAACTGTCAGGGAAGCAAACTTCATGCAATTCCTGCTTGTCCTTCAGCCTTGGGGAGTACCACCTGGGGAGATGCTTCAATATGTTCAGTAAAAACCTCTCCAACCATTAAAGAAAAACAATAAAAGTGCCTCTCCTCACTCTGGTTTGCAGTAATTTTCAGAATTGGTATGCAATAGAAATGGCTGTGGGATCCATGAGTCCCCAGATAGACTTGGATATGAGGGGATTCCTTCATTTGACCTCTCATATATCACTGACTGGGCCTGCAGGGTCCCAGAGCTACCCTAAGATGACCCTGATCTCAGAGAGACCCCACTGGCAGGTGAGTTCCACCCCTTCAGGCCCCAGCGGCCCCACGGAAGAAGCAAGAGAGCTGGTCCTCTTGGAAGTGGCTGCGCTGATAGCTGAATGTTGAGACTGATGTGGAAGGACAAGCCTATCCGCTACCCAAGTATTTGTTATCTAACAGCTCCTCCAGAGAGAGCACTGCACCGCGGCAAGCCCATCAATACAAAGGCAGCAGCAGCCTTTCAGAATGTAGACACCAGGCCTGCCATTCGCCAAGCTCTAGGGGGCTCCAAGCTCACCTATTTCATCCTTGACTTCCAGCTTTATTGTTCTGTGATGGGAGGGAGGCACCACCGCATCTGCCTGTTCTGCCATGCACTGTGATGGTCTCTGCCCCCAGCAGGTCGTAGAACCAAGCCAGATTTATGATTGCTCTTCCCCTGTCTCCCTAGTCTGTGGATCTTCTGTCCCAAATAAATCAACATTACTATTTCTCCTTTTTCTCCTCAGTCTCAGCAGGCTGCCACTCAGACCATTTCTTTCAGATAATGAGCCAGGCATGCTCTCGAGCTGTGCCTGTGTGAGGCACAGGCCAGGATGGAGACAAGACTACACGGTCTTAACCAGAGGGTTTCTGTGCCACTGTGCATTTTCCCTCTAGCAAGGCCATCATAGCCATTTCTCGTCTGCATGATGGATGAGGAGGACCTTGAGACGGGGCAGGGAAGTGAAGGTGGAAAGAGCAGGTGCAAAGGCTTCATCCTAAGTGGGCTCTCTGGTCAGCTCATGAAACCTACTCTATCTTTATGTCAGCATGGCTTCCAATATCATTTCCACTCCAGACATCAAAGAAAGGGCTCTAGAAACCACTAAACAGAATAGTTTCCAATGCAGAGTCTTAAAAACACACACACACCTCCTACACAGAATCCCAATACATAAAAGAAGTAAGTGTAGCATTGCACTGGCTGATGCTAAGAAGGACCCTCTCCACTTTTTCTCCCCATCAACTTCATAGACTACCCAAGTGTCTCTATAGAAACCAGAGTTCCACCGGATATAGTTTCACAGGAAGGAAATCCACTGATCACTTATTCAACATAGGATGGGGGATTTGAACCTTTTCTTGTGTCTTTTGTCAGACATCAGGGTTACACTTTGTCTCTGATTTACTGTAATAGCCCAAGAGATATGACAACTAAATGGGACAGAAAAAGGACACTGGCTAAAAGCCAAGGTAATCTGAATTAAGTATGGACTTTCATTAATAAGAATGTATGGCCCTAGCTGGTTTCTCTCAGGGGTTAGAATGTAGGCCCTAGGACCCAAGGGTTGCAGATTTGATTCTGAGTCAAGGGCATACCTCGGTTGCATGTTTTCCAGCTCCATAAAGGGTGTATGCAGGAAACAACCAATCAATGTGTCTCATGTCAATGTTTCTCTCTCTATCCTTTCTTCCTTCCACTCTCTCTATAAATCAATTTTTTAAAAAAATACCTGCATTGCCACCATTTGTCCACTATTCAGATATCATTGCTGACATGTAAACATAAGGAACTATTTGACATTGAAACTGGGACTCAGAACTGTTGGACATTGAAACTGAGACTCAAAAATTTTTTGTTCTTATATGTTTATCTCTAGTATGCAGATATAAGATTTTTTAAAGAAAATAAATGAAGGAAAAATAGATACAGAGGCAAAGAAGCATTAAACAGACTGTCAAACTATAGTGGGAAGGCAGGGGCTGTAAGAATCAACCGAAGGTCTTGTATGCATGAATATAAGCATAACCAATGGATATAAGACATGGGGGGGGCATGCATGTGAGGGCATGAGCTGGGGGGTAGGGAAGGCCGGGGGGATGTCAATGGGGGGAAAAAGGAAACATAGGTACTACTATTTGTAATACTTTAAACTATATATATATATATATATATATATATAAATGTTGGTTGAATAAAAAAATATCCTCGGGTGAGGGTTAAAAAATAGTAATAAGAATAATGTATCAATATTGGTTTATTAATTGTGAAAAATGTAAAATATTATTAATAGGGGAACTGGGTACAGGGTATATGGGAACTCTCTGCATCATCTTCACAATTTTTCTGTAAATCTAAAATTATTCTACATTTAAAAAAATTAATGCAGACCTATTCAATCAGAAACTCTGACCCATGTTACCCTGTAATCATATTCAACACACTCAGGTACATCCAAGAAGCCCTAAAGCACTGGTTCTTACCCTGGATTGCTCATCAGAATCACTCAGAAAACTAAAAAACAAACAAACAAACAAACAAACAAAACATACACACAATACATGTACCCCATCCCGAGAAACTGTGATTAAATGGGCATGAAAACAGGTCAGACATGAATCCTTTTTGAAAGGTTCCCTGGTGATTTTTTTATGCAGCCTCAGCTGAGATTCACTACTTTAGGGCATATTGGATTCCTTCCTTCATTCTTTTTTACTTCTACATCCAATATTACCTCCTTTTGCTTAAAACATTTAATCATATCTCTGCCCACTTGGAAAAAAAGAACTGTCATGGGCCTGCAGAATTCAGGAACCACACCAGAGCAGACATATCACCACCCTTGGCCACCAATGCCCAGCCATCTCCCAACTGTAATTTTGTCTACCCCTTCTACCTACCCCTGGCTCTGCAGGCCCCCAGCACAGCAAGTTCCACTTCCTTCACTGCACTGCATGTAAACCTCTGCTTTTTGGACTCAACGTTACTGCCTCTCATGCCTGGTAAACTCTTCCTCGTCCTTTAAAACCTAGATCAAATGTCACCCCCTCTCTGAAGCTTTCCCAAATATCACCCTAGAACTTAGTCGATCTCCCCTTCTGTCTCCCTACCATGCTTTTCTGAAACCTGTCTTATCACCCACACCATTGTATTGCAATTATTTGGGTGTCTTTGCCCCATCACTGGAAAGTAATCTGGCACTGTCTGTCACTCACACTCCTGTCCTCTTTGCACAGTGTTGAGCTCATGAGTGAATAAATGCATTAATTAACAAACCTGTTCTGGAGACCTTATCCTTGTGTTTGGGGAAATAAAATCCACCAGCTAAAAGTTCCCTCTCTGTATCAGATGGCCCATCTATTTTTGTTCATTTGCTCTGCAAGCAACATTCAGAACATTTCCTTCGTCTATTTGTTAAGAACTACATTTGCCAACTTAATGAACAGGCTCTCGTGTACATAAGCCAGTCAGGATGTCAATGATGCTGCTGGGAATATGGAAAGCAAGCAGACATCCGGGCTCATGAACCAGCCTTGCAAGAAAGAGAGCAGAAGGAGACACAGCCAGGAAAACAGTGTACTGAACACTCAAGAGCATTTTCACTGTCCTGTCCTCAGCTCATCCCCATGACCACCCTGTAAAACACACAGGGCAGCTATTTTAAACTTTCTTTTTTTATGGGAGTGACTTAAGGTTCAAAAAAGTTGCAATTAGAGCCAGTAACAGAGGCAAAGCCAAAGCAGCCACTACACTGGAGAAACTGAAGCAACTTCATTTACATTTATAAAATCTTCATGAGAACCATACACTCAGTTCCATATATCCTTGTGCTGCATTTTTTAAAAACTAGCAAGTCAATACCCCAAGCTCTTCAGTGGAGGAGCAAGGGCTGTAATACAAACTTATCAGAGGAGCAAACTAGGTGGTATAAAAAAGAAGATCTGGGGCTATAAACCATTTGAGAATCAGATAAGAGTTATAGACTCTCTTGGCAAGAAATAATACAGTGTTCACGATTTTACATGGAAACCAGAGTCTACAAAGGTCCCTGAAGCATGCAGGAGCTACCCAGTGGTCGATGGGTCCTAGATCCTAGGGTCCTTCCCAATCATGACGTTCCCTAATTTATGTTCTTTTTAAACAAAAGTGCTTAGTACAGGCTGCAACATAGTAGCTGCTCAATAAATGAAAGCCATTAATTATAATGGTGTAAAAATAAATGTAAAACCATTCTTTCAATTGCAGGGGAGAGAAACTCGGGCAAAACTGTCTTAAATAAAACAGGGATCATTGGGAATCTCAAGCTTTAATCACAACTAGATTCATGTGCTCAAATGAATTCATCAAGAATCTGGATTTCCTTGGTTCCTCTTTTTGGAACTTGGTTTTATTCTTCATCTGGCTTTCTCCTTATTGGGGTGATATGGCCACCAGCTGTTCCAAATTCACATCCTATTCTTTTAGTAACTACAGCAGCAGAAGCAAGCATCTTTTCCAATAGTTTCAGCAACAGTTCAGGCTGGATACTTCAAGTCCCTTGCCAATCTTTGAACAAATCCCTAAGCCTGGGTGACAACATATACTATTGGGCCTGACTTCAGTGTCAAGCCCACAGTGAGCTCTAGAAGTTGTGAGACTAACTACCCAGACCATAGGCATTAAGAGTGGGGAAGGAGTGATTCCCCAGTAAAATTCAGCATGCTATTACCAGAGAAAATGGGAATGTGATCCTGAATGGACAAACTCACTCTATATTCACTACAATACAAATAAACAACAATTATAACTAGTGGGCTATTGCTCTTTGGAATGGACCCAGCAGGTTGATGTTTACTCACCACTAGTCTTGAAGACTTTTTACATGGGACATGGTGGTCCAAGGCAAATTGGATTGGAGTAGTTTGTAGGCATGGGAAGATCATTAACTTCTTCATCCTAATTAACAGCCCTACGTGCTGCTTGCTTATTTTTACTCAGAAAGCCGCTCTGTAATAGAAACCCTCCCATCTCTGGCAGTCCTATCTCTGCCAGTCAACAGCCATTGTTAAAGGAGAAAAGAAAAACATCCTATCACCTTGAAGGGCCTCCTTCTGAGGTGTATTTTTGTTCCTTTACCTAACCTGAAGACTATCTTTATTTTCTTCCCTATTGAGTGGTTTGATGATTGTCTGCTTTAATCATTATAAACATCTAGAAATTTGCTGAGGGAAAGCAGCAATCCTTACAAATAAGGCTACCTGAAGTGCTCTCTCAATTAATGACCTCAGCCCTGAAAAGGAATCGGTGTACCAATGACAGATTGTCACTCTCTGGCCCCTTGTTCTCCATCAGCAGCTGGCCCCAAGATATCATTGTTCTGGATTAGATGAAGTAAAGTCCTTTCAAGCCCATTTCTTCTTTCTAGCCCACTCTCGCCACAGCATAGCTCAGGGAAGCTCCTGGCATAACTCGAACAGCCACTCCAGGAGTTCAAGAAGAAATTACCTACGTGTGGCCTTTAAATTGTGGTGGTCTGATTTTGTGTGAGAAGAATTTTTTATTTAAAATAGAGACTTCTGGAGGAGGGAAAGAATGTTTAGCATGATGAGAAGAAAACGATAGGAAAATTAAGAACAAGTCAGAGAGTCCAGTGATGATATTAATGCTAAAATCCACTTGCCCTCTGTTCAAAAGCTTTCTCTGGCTCCCTATTGTCTTCACCTTCCTCAGTGTGCCTTGTAGGTTCTGTATGATCTGGCCTCTACTTACATTTCCAGTCTCATTCTCTGCTTTATGCTTTCACTTTGCTCCCAACAAGTCTTCTTTTTCTCTTTTTAAGATAATTTTATTTTTAAATTATAGTTGACGTATCATATTATATTAGTTTCAGGTGTACAACATAGCAACATAGTGATTAGACATTTATATAACTTACGAAGTGCTCCTTAGGTTCATTGCAGCAATATTTACAATAGCCAAGATATGGAAGCACCTGTGTCCACGGTAGACAAATACAGAAAATGTAGTACATACATATAATTATGTATTATTCAGACATGAAAAAGAATAAAATCTTGGCATTTGTGACAACCTGGATGGACCTACACGGTATCCAATATGTCTGAAAAAATAGATCTTGCTCTCATGCCAGAAAGCTTACAAGCTTTCTCGTTCTAGTGTGTTTCTCTACTGTATTACATCAATTTCCTTTCACCTTGCTAATAAATTATCAAAACTTGGTGGCTTAAAACAACACAAATGTATTTTCTTACATTGATTCAACTGGAGTCCATAAGCCCAAATTGGTTTCACTGAGCTGAAACCAAGGTGTTGATAGGGCCATCCTCCCTCCAGAGGCTCTAAGGGAGAATCCATTTTCTTATCTTTTCTAGCTTCTAGAGCAACCTTCCTTTCATTTCTGGGCTCCTGCCCCCTTCTTCCAGCTTCAAAGCAACATGGCAGTTTTGCTTCGTTGCTCACATAGCCTTCTTCTTCTACCTCAAATCTCCCTGTGCCTCCTTTCTACAAGGACACTGGTGGTTGCATTTAGGATCCATCTGAATAATCTTCCCTTCTCAAATTCCTACCTTAATCACATCTGCAAGCCCCCTTTGCCATAAAAGTAATATCCTCAGGTTCCAGGAGCTTGGAACTGGATATCTTACTAGGGGCTCTTTATCAGCCTACCACAACCATTTCCTACCCTTCTAGGAGTCACCTTGGATGTGAGTTGCTCCAGGAAGCCTTCACTCTTCCACTTTCTTTCTCAGTTCAAAGTTATATGCCCTCACCATCCCCTCTTCCCTGCACACTGAGCACACTACAGTATGTGGCACTGTCACTGGCCTGTTCCCTGACTAAACTCATTTCCGTGAAGGCAGGTAGCAGATCTAAAAGGTATGACATTTACAGAAAGCCATGTAAAATAAAAAGTGTTGGGGTGAGGACGGGGAGGGGGAATGAAGCTACAAAATTATAGGTACAACATGGGCACTGTTTAAAGAGTACCTGTATCTGAAAAAGTACCTGTATGCAACCCAACCTTTCTCGGTGGTTACCTCTAAAGACAGGAGTAGGGTTGGTAAGGCAAGCCTGAAGGGAGACTTCTACTAAACTTCTGTGTTGTTTGTGCTTTTGTTCATGAATTACTTGAGAAATTGAACAGAGGCATATATGAGATTCTGTAGCATTTTCCAGCTTTCAATTTGGACAAACAGTTGTTTTATGTGGGTGTGCAGTACCCAATAGGCCCCAAGCTAGTCTAAATCCATGATTATTCAAAGTCTTCTGCCAGGCGGAAAAAAGATGGCGGCAGGTCAGAAGGACGTGTAATCATTTGTGTCCCGGGGTAGACGGGGTGAGCAGCTGAGGGTCGCGGGGGGGGGGGGGGGGGGGGGGGAGTGTTTGTTGCCGAGTGGGGGGACAGCAGGGCTTTGGGAGAAGGAGGGGGACTGCTAGATTAGCCCCCCTTAACGGAGCGGCTCCGTGCGGCTGGGTTCTCTCCCGGAGCCTGGCTCAGAGGCGGCTGCGCCATCTTAAAGGGGAGGAGCCTAAAATTTTTACAGTCGCAGTACCCACGGGGCATCTGAGACGCCCACCTGCCCCCCAACATCGGTTCCTAGTTGGTGAAGAAGCGGACTCCGAGGAAACCTGTGCTCAGCCGCGGAAAGGTCAGGTTTCTCCGGGGGTTAAGGGAGCTGGTAACACAGGGAGATTCGCGCCTGGCGGAAAAAAAAAGAGGAAAACCTGCGGCTGTTGGAGCCGGCAAACGTGGAAGAGGGTCCTCGGAGCTGGTGACAGGAGGAGGGATACATAGAGGGCGACACATTTGGACCTGAAGGAGAGGGCCAGCCTGGCAGTTTTGGGAGGGAGCGGGGTGCCAAACCCAAGGGGAGAAAGGGTTTCGCGCAAACATACCAGCAGGACGTGAGTTCGTGCGCCTGCGTTTGTCCTCTCCAAATCCGAATTTCTCAGCGCTGAACGAGGAAGGGGGGATCTCCTGGTGGGGGGATAACCTGGGAGACCACAGGGGCGAGCTGTTTTTCTGACGCTGGGGATCAGAACAGGTCCTCACCATTAGAGAGGCAGCTCTGGGGTAGCCTATTCCCACAAATCAGTAGTAAATACCATAGACATAGCAGGATTTTAGATCAGGCTAGAGAGGACCTATAGACCCGGAGGTCAATTCAGAAACACTGCCACCTAGGGGCTAAATCATAAATCGTCTCTTGTGTAACACAAATTAAGGAATCAATTTTGTTCTACTACTATTTAAAATTTTTAAGTGCCATTTTATTCCATCTTTATTCTACTCAGAGATTAGTGATATATAGTCTTTTTTCATCTACCCTTTAGTATCTCTTTAACCTACTTCAACTTCCCCCTTATGCCAGCACTCTCTTGCTAACCTTTCCTTAGTTAGTGTCTTATTCCCCTTACACTTTTTCTGGTTTAGATTTTCCTTATTCTCTCTTTTTAGCCCCTGTTAAAATTTCACCCCACTTTTATATCCAATCTCCAACCACCTGCTCCAAGTCCATACACATCTAATGCTTCTCCGACTTCACTATCCTAAAATGTTTTTCTCTCGGTCCTGCTGATGTTGTTTATATTTTATGCATATTCGTGAGATTGGTTTGGTTATTCTTCCCTTTTAATTTGTTTTGTGGGGCGGGAGTTGGCATTGTTTAGTGTATTGGTGATGTTTACATTTTTTTTTGATAGATTTAAGCTTCTGTGTTCCCTAACCTCCAATGATATTAGTTGTTGTATGTAGTTTCTATCAGTCTCCAGGTACTAGTTGCTGGCTTTTGCTGGGATTAGTGGTGGTCCTCTGGGAGGTTCCAACCCATATTTATAGTTTACTCCCTTTTCCTTTCTTTTTACTCCTCCCCCTTTTCCCAACTTTATTTTGGCATTCCCTTTCTTTCTTTTTCTTTCTTCCTTTCTTCCTTCCTTTCTTTCTTTTTTTCTTTCTTTATTTTGTGTGTGCGAGTGTGTTTTCTCTTACTTTCTTTTACCCCACCTATCACCTAATTTACCTTCCTCTGGCAATCACTTTTAATTTGGAGTTACCAATACTGTGAATACATTCTTCTTCTGTGCCTGGTGTGCTGCACCTGGTTGTGTTGTAGTCTGAGCCTTTAAATCAGCACAGAAGAGTGCGAACTACATAACAAGACACACAGAGAAGAAAGACTATGGGGAGACAAAGAAATAGCCCACCAATGAAAGAAAAGCAAGCCTCACCAGAAAAAGAGGTAACCGAAATGGAAGCAAACAACCTGTCAGAGAGAGAGTTCAGAGAAATGGTCATAGGGTGGATGAAGAGAACAGAAGCCAATACAAGTATGAACCATGAGGAATTGAAGAGGAATCAAGAGGAAATGAAGAGGGGCCAGGAAGAAATGAATCAGAAATATGAAGAAATGATGAAGATTTATGAAGAAATGAAGAAGACCCAAGAAGAAATGAAAAGTGACATTGCTGAGGTAAAGAACTCCATAGAAAGTATCAGGAGTAGACTAGATGAAGCAGAGGACCACATCAGTGAGCTGGAAGACAAGGTAGGAAAAAACACCCAAGTAGAACAGCTTCTAGAAAAAAAAATTAAAAAGCAGGAGGAGAGCCTAAGGGAACTTTGGGACAACATGAAACAAAACAACATACGTATAATAGGGCTTCCAGAGGGACAGGAAACTGAGCAAGGAATAGAAAACCTGTTGGAAGAAATAATGACAGAAAACTTCCCTGATATAGGAAAGAAAAAGCCCACACAAATCCAAGAAGCTCACAGAGTTCCAAGCAAATTAGACCCCAAAAGACCTACACCAAGGCATGTTATAATTAAATTGGCAAACATCAACGACAAAGTGAGAATCCTAAAAGCTGCCAGAGACAGACAGAAAGTCACCTACAAAGGAACCCCCATCAGATTAGCAAGTGATTTCTCAACAGAAACTTATCAGGCCAGAAGGGATTGGAATGAAATATACAAAGTTATGCAAAGAAAGGGTCTGAATCCTAGAATACTGTACCCAGCAAGGCTATCAATAAAAATTGAAGGTCAAATCAGGAGCTTCACAGACAAAAAAGGTCTAAGGGAATACATTACCACCAAACCAGCAATGCAAGAAATGCTAAAGGGTCTGCTGTGAAAAGCGATAGGAAGCCATGAAAGAACATAGGGGCAAAGAACAAAAATGGCTACAAATAACTATCTATCAATAATTACTTTAAATGTAAATGGTTTAAATGCTCCAATTAAAAGACATAGGGTAATAGACTGGATAAGAAAACACGACCCATATATCTGCTGTCTACAAGAAACCCACCTCCAAAAAAAAGATGCACACAGACTGAGGGTGAAAGGATGGAAAAAGGTTCTTCAGGCGAATGGAAATGGAAAAAAAGCTGGGGTAGCAATACTTATATCCGACAAATTAGATCTCAAAGTGAAGGATATAACAAGAGATAAAGAAGGCCACTACATAATACTAAAGGGAGCAATCCAACAAGAAGAAATAACTCTGGTAAACATATATGCACCCAATATAGGAGCACCCAAATACATACTAAAACTCCTAGAGGATATCAAGGGAGAGATAGACAGCAATACTATCATAGTAGGAGACTTTAATACCCCACTATCACCATTGGACAAATCCTCTAAACAAAAAATTAGTAAAGAAACATCAAACCTCAATGAATCACTAGACCAGAAGGAATTAATTGACATCTTCAGATCATTTCACCCCAGAGCCACAGAATATACATTCTTTTCAAGTGCCCATGGGTCATTCTCAAAGATAGACCATGTGTTGGGTCATAGCCAAAGTCTCTCCAAATTCAAGAAGATAGAAATCATATCAAACACATTCTCAGATCACAATGGCATAAAGCTGGAAATCAACTACAATAGAAACAACCCAAAGAAATCAAACACATGGAGACTAAACAGCATGCTATTAAACAATGACTGGGTTACTATAGAGATCAAGGAAGAGATAGAAAACATCATGGAAACAAATGATAAAGACAGCACAACAATCCAAAATCTATGGGACACAGTGAAAGCAGTTCTGAGAGGGAAGTTCATAGCTCTACAATCCTACTGCAAAAAACTAGAAATAGCGGCAATAAATTATCTAACCCAACAACTCAAAGATTTAGAAAGAAAGCAACAAGAAAATCCCAGTGTAAGCAGAAGGAAGGAAATAGTAAAGATCAGAGCAGAAATAAATGACATAGAGACCAAAGAAACAATAGAGAAGATCAACAAAACCAAAAGCTGGTTCTTTGAAAGATTAAACAAGATTGATGAACCTCTAGCCAGACTCACCAAGAAGCAAAGAGAGAGGACCCTAATAAATAAAATCAGAAATGAAAGAGGTGAAATAACAACAGACCCCAATGAAATACAAAGGATTGTTAAAAAATACTATGAACAACTCTACTCCAACAAACTGGACAATCTGGAGGAAATGGATATATTTCTGGGAAAATATAACCTCCCAAAACTCAATCAGGAAGAATCTAAACAACTCAATAGACCAATAACTATAGAAGAAATTGAAGCAGTCATCATAAAGCTTCCGGCAAACAAAAGCCCAGGGCCAGACGGCTTCACAGGGGAGTTTTACCGAACATTCAAGGAAGAACTAAAACCTATACTCCTCAGACTATTCCAGAAAATTCAAGAGGATGGAACACTTCCAAACTCCTTCTATGAAGCTAACATCACCCTAATACCAAAACCAGATAAAGATGACACAATGAAAGAGAATTACAGGCCAATATCCCTCATGAACATAGATGCCAAAATCCTCAATAAAATTCTAGCAAATCGGATCCAGCAGTACATCAGAAAGATCATACACCATGACCAAGTAGGATTTATCCCAGGAATGCAAGGATGGTACAATATCCGCAAATCAATAAATGTGATACATCACATTAACAAATTGAGAGATAAAAATCACATAGTCATATCAATTGATGCAGAAAAAGCATTTGACAAAATCCAACACCCTTTCTTGATAAAAACTCTCAACAAGGTAGGAATAGAAGGATCATACCTCAACATAATAAAAGCCATATATGAGAAACCCACAGCAAACATCATACTCAATGGGCAAAAACTACAACCATTTCCCTTAAGAACAGGAACAAGACAGGGCTGCCCACTCTCACCACTCCTATTCAACATAGTACTGGAAGTATTAGCCATTGCAATTAGACAAGAAGAAGAAATAAAAGGCATCCAAATTGGAAAAGAAGAAGTAAAGCTATCCTTATTTGCAGATGACATGATATTGTACATAAAAAACCCGAAAGACTCCATAAAAAAGCTAATAGACTTAATAAATGAGTTCAGCAATGTAGCAGGCTACAAAATCAATGCCAAGAAATCTATGGCATTCCTATACACCAATAGTGAACTTACAGAAAGGGAGACTAAAAAAGCAATCCCATTTACCATCACACCAAAAAAATTAAGATACCTAGGAATAAACTTAACTAAGGAGGTAAAAGACCTATTCACAGAAAACTACAGGACGCTAAAAAAAGAGATAGAGGAAGATGTAAACAGATGGAAGAACATACCATGTTCATGGATTGGGAGAATCAACATAATTAAAATGTCCATACTACCCAAAGCAATCTATAAATTTAATGCACTCCCCATTAAAATACCAATGGCATACTTCACAGACCTAGAAAGAACTCTCCAAAAATTCATCTGGAATAAAAAAAGGCACCGGATAGCCACAGCAATCCTGAGAAAGAAGCACAAAGTCGGTGGGATTTCAATACCAGATTTTAAGCTGTATTACAAAGCTACTGTTCTCAAAACAGCCTGGTACTGGCACAAGAACAGACATATAGATCAATGGAATAGAATAGAGAATCCGGATATCAACCCAAACCACTATGCTCAATTAATATTTGACAAAGGAGGTATGAACCTAAAATGGCATCAAGATAGTCTCTTCAATAAATGGTGTTGGGAAAATTGGATAGATACATGCAAAAAAATGAAACTAGACCACCAACTTACACCATACACAAAAATAAACTCCAAATGGATACAGGACTTAAACGTAAGACAGGAAACCATAAAAACATTAGAGGAAGCTACAGGAAAGAAAATCTCAGACATTTGCCAAAAGAACTTCTTTGATGATACTGCTCCTAGGGCAATGGAAGCTAAAGACAGAATAAACAAATGGGACTACATCAAAATAAAAAGCTTTTGCACAGCTAAGGAAACCATCAACAAAACAACAAGAAAACCCACTGTATGGGAGAACATATTTGCAAATGTTATCAGTGATAAAGGTTTAATCTCAAGCATCTACAGTCAACTCACACAACTCAATAAAGGAAGACAAATGATCCAATAAAAAAATGGGCAACAGACCTAAATAGAACCTTTTCTAAAGAAGACAAAAGGAAAGCCCAGAGACATATGAAAACTTGCTCAAAGTTACTAATTATCCGAGAGATGCAAATCAAAACAACTATGCGGTACCATCTCACACCTGTCAGAATGGCTTACATCAACAAATCTACAAATGACAAGTGCTGGCGAGGATGCGGAGAAAAAGGAACTCTCCTGCACTGTTGGTGGGATTGTAGACTGGTGCAGCCACTGTGGAGAACAGTATGGAGTTTCCTCAAAAAACTAAAAATGGAGCTCCCATTCAGCCCAGTGATCCCACTTCTAGGAATATACCCCAAGAAACTAGAAAGGCGAATTAGAAAGGATATATGTACCCCTATGTTCATAACAGCACAATTTATCATAGCTAAAACTTGGAAACAGCCTAAGTGCCCATCGGCAGATGAGTGAATTAAAAAACTGTGGTACATCTACACAATGGAATACTACGCTGCGGTAAAAAAGAAAGAGCTCCTACCATTTGTAACAACATGGACGGAATTAGAGAGCATTATGCTAAGTGAAATTAGCCAGGCAGAGAAAGACAAATATCACATGATCTCACTCATTTGAGGAATATAATGAATGACATAGACTGATAAACAAGAATGGATCCAGAGACTGAGAAAAGTCCATCAAAATATCAAACCTCAGGGTAAGTGGCAGGTGGTGGGAGTAAGGGGGAAAGTCAATATATTTGAATGCTTGAACTAAGGTAAGTGATTTGTGTTTTTATATCCCTGACAAAGTTTATATAAAGTTATAAAAAAAATTGGCAGCTAGTTTGAGATTGAATTAACATGGCCTAGAGCATGTCATCTCTTATGGACACCAGTTCTTAGGCTAGGCCCTCCCTAACCTCCCGTGACACCACAATACCCTTACATGATATTATTCTACAATGTCATTATAATATTTGATATTTGACAACAGCATATTATACAATTATCCCAAATAAACTTACAAACTAATTCTTTGAATGTTGGGCAGCAACTTAAATAAAGGATAGGAAAGGAATTAATCCCTTTCAGAAGGGATGAAGGCACTGGGAAGGCATCCGAGCATTCTATATTGGCCCCTCTGGCCCCTTTGCCAAGAGGGAACCTCTTCTTATTATCCAAATACACACAACTGATGCGTGAACTTTCAGTTCAAGCTGTGGCCGAAGTCTCTGGGCAGTTGGCACCATGGATCAGTCTCTCGACCAGTGGCGTGAGCTGGGCCCTCTCTGGAGAAGAAACCTGGGTCACCCGAGATATGTGATCAGTACCGGGACCCCGCCAACAGGCGAGGGGACCCCATGGCAGGTGCTGGACGTGGAGGCCACGGGGGCATAGACTACAAAGGAGACAGGACGGAACCTCACATCACCCTGTTTGGCCCCGGAGGATGGCTGGTTAGCCAGAGACGGGTAAGATTCCTCAGGGAAGGAACAACCTAAGACAGGCACAGTCGCAGAGGGGCCAACAGGTGAGAACTAAAAGATCAACAGAGGTGGGGCACAGACCCTCATCCACAAACCTTGCAGGGGCTTGAATTCTCACCCCTCCTGAGGAAGGTCTCCTACCCCCACGGCTGCTACACCTCCCACGCACAACTCACACCGGGACCCAGGTGGTAGACAGAGACTCGGCCAGCAATAGCTGCTCTATATCTAAATTTAATTTATTACAAGGAATTCTGAGGCCTACTCAAAAATGCAAATATTCCTTCCCACAAGTATTTACTGGGTAAACTAAGATTTCTGCTTGAGTATTAAAATTGACAGTAAAATAGTAATCAAGTTTTCAGATTAATTTAAATTGGCCAAGTGAAATAAGTGAATACTCAAGAAAATCTAACTGTACTGGACAAAAAGCTTTTCCTAAAACATTAACTAAATTATCTATTAGTAGTTCATCTCACTGCAAAATTGCCTAACATCCAAAGAACCTAAAGTAGTAATATTTGTATGCAAAAATTAAAATGTAAAATTACCAAGACTGCAAAATAAAATTTCCAAAAGCCCCTATTAACCAAAAAAAGAGGGGAGGGGGACAATGAGGTAATATCATGTAAGGGAAAAAAAATCCTAAAAGTAAAATACATGTAGAAAATTCTTACTCCAGAAAAGAAAATTCCATTTGTAAAACCAGCTGCAGGACACCCCCCAAAAAAACACACATGGTGTCAAAATAAGCTAAAGGAATATCATTTAGGCAAAAATAAAAAGAATCCCAAGTCTATTTTGCAGAGAGGATCCCTTTGTTAACCTTTGGTCGAGAATGTGTTTGTGTGTTTGCAGAGAACAACTCCAAGACCATGTGGGTTCCTGCGACAATGAGGAACTGACGGGCCAGTTCCATCCACGAGGACGGTCCAGAGAGGGCGGACGCTGACGACACCTTGCCATGCTAGCAGTCGGCAGCTGTGTGGGGCTGCAGGCGGCCCAGGAACATACCAGAGAGGATGGATCTTGCATTGCCACGATGTGTCCACCATCTGGATACCATTGCTGACATGTACACATGAAGAACTATTTGACATTGAAACTGGGACTCAGAACAGTTGGACATTGAAACTGACACTCAAACTTTTTTTGCTCTTATACATTTGTTTTCAATATGCAGAGGCAGGGTATTTTTGAAGAAAAGAAACAGGGGAGAGTGATTGATATAGAGGCAGGGTGGCCTCGAACAGACAGTCAAGCTACAGGGTGAAGGCTGGAGTGGAGGGGAGGCAGATGCTGGGGGAGATCAACCGAAAGACTTGTATGCATACATATGAGCATAACCAATGAATGAAAGACTCTGGGGTGGGGAGGGAGGCAGGTGGGGACATGTGCGGGGGGCTAGGGGAGGCTGGGGGGAGGATTTTGGGGGGGAAGGAAAACATATGTACTACTATTAAATATAAGTTATATTGTAAATAAAATTTAAAAAAAAAAAACAAAGTCTTCTGCCAAAAGCCAAAAATGATGCACCAAGATCCCAAGTTCTACCAGTCACTTTCTTCTAAAATGACATGCTGATAAACCCCAAATCTCTAGCTAGTGAAGAAGCCAGGAGGCCAACTACTAGGATTGAAGGAGACCACACAGAGATAGGATGACAGGCTCATTCATCCCTGCCAGAACAGGGAAGCAAATCCGTGGCCATCACAGGCAATGGTAGGTGTTACCAAATGCCAGAAGGCAGCAGATGTCACCAAGGTTGAGTCAGGCAATTGCTCTTATTAAAATATTACTGTAGGAAGACTGATTCAACTCAGCCAACGTTTGCCTTTAGCACACGGTTCAAAAAAGCATGAGGAAGACCAGAGAAACCCACTTGTGGGCACAAGAAACATCTGTGAGCAGTCATCAGAAAAGAAAGCTAGGATAATAAAGATATCACTAACAAGAAATTTCTGATGAACACGTTAAAGGCAAGAAACAAGCATGAAGAAAACATATGCCATACATACAGCAAAAGAATATTATTTAAACACATGCATTAAAATTTTCTCTCAAATGAAAAAGACAACCCAATAGAAAAATGAGCATAACATATGTAAAGTAATTCACAGAAAAGGGAATTTAAATGACTTATAAGCACATGAACAAATGCTCAAATTTTCTACATCATCAGGAAAATGCTTATGTTGCTCCCATATTCTATTTGTTGGAAAGCAAATTGTTAAAGTAGTTTACAAAAATTTGGGTATATCTAAGAACTTTAAAATGCATATCCTTCCACCGTGCTGAGTATCAACCCCTTGGGGAAAACTCACATACCTGTGAAAAGAAATAGGAAATGGATTTTCATTGCAACATTATCTATTACCATGAAAATCTAGAAATAACCTAAAGGTATAATAACAGATGAATTACTAAGTAGATTAGAAAATACCCATCCCAGAAAATACTATGGAACAGCTTAAATGAATGAGATATATTTTTATATACTGACATAAAAGACCTCTAATATGTTCATAAAATTTATAAATGATATTGAGGAATTATATTTACAAATTATTTCTAGATAGTTATATTTAAGTATAATCCAAATGCTATGACAAGATTGGTTGTCTCCAAGCTGTTTCCCACAGCTGATGCAAATGTGATTTTAAAAGAGCATATAGGAAAAGAAATGAGAAGTATTGGTTGATCATATAAGCTTAAACTCAATATGTACCTATCACAATAATTTTTAAAAATGTTAAATTTACATTAACAAAATAGGTCATTGAAAATTTTAAGGATTTTGTCTGGTGACTTTGGAAAATATCCCAATTTACAAATCTCTCTTCCTTACACATCACACCACATTTGGGAAGGTAATTTATTCTATTTTTCTGTCAATTACTGAGAGAACAGTAATAAAATATCCCAGTGTGATTCTGGTTTTTTTTTTTCATTTATCACTTTAATATGTCATCATTTGATTAATATATAAGGAAGCTCTTTTAATAGGTGCATGCATACATGTATAAGTCTGCTGACGCTTCCTGACAAACTGACAATTTAATTCATATAAAATATCTTTGTTTATCTCTGATAATATTCCATCTTGATATCTACTTTGTCTAATATTTATATAGCCACATCTGCTTTCATTTTTTAAATATATTTTATTGATTTTTCACAGAGAGGAAGGGAGAAGGATAGAGAGCTAGAAACATCAATGAGAAAGAAACATTGCTCAGCTGCCTCCTGCACACCCTCTACTAAGGATATGCCTGCAACCAAGGTACATGCCTTTGACCGGAATCGAACTTGGGACCCTTGAGTCCGAATGCTGATGCTTTATCCACTGAATCAAACCAATTAGGGCACACATCTGCTTTCTTAAACTTTCTGTTAACTTGGTATATCTCCTTCCATCCTTTTGTCTTCACTCTGTGTCTTTATATTTGCACACTGCTCCTCTCATGAATGGTGTATAGTAAAATCTTACTACTTTTTCTAATCTGACAACTCTGCCTTATAAATTAAGTGTTTTGTTCATTTATATTTAATGTAATTACTGATAAAGTCATATTTAAATCCACTATCTATTTCCATCTATTCCATCTGCTCCTTTGACCCTTCTTTCTTCCATTAATTTGAGTAACTTGGGCATTTTTTACTATTGCAATTTCTCTCCTTTGACTTTTGAGCTATATTACTTTTTAAAATATTTTTATAATTTCTCTAGATTAGCACTGTCTAATAGAAATATGTGATATTACAGAATATCTATTTTCTAATTGTCACATTAACAAAATTAAACAGGTGAAATAAGTTTAATAATATATTTTATTTACCCCAACATATCCAAAATATTATCACTTCAACATGTAATAATTATAAAAAGCATTAATGAGATATTTTACATCCTAAAATTACTTCACAACAATGTCTTTGATGTGAATTTTATACCTACAATATACCATATCACAATAGTTAAAGCCAAGGTTGTTCTACAAGAACAATAAAATAGTGTTTCATAGAAGAAAATGTATACCACTTCATTTTTCATTTAAATTTTTTCAATATATTTTATTGATTTTTTTACAGAGAGGAAGGGATAGAAAGTTAGAACATCAATGAGAAATAAATATTGATCAGCTGCCTCCTGCACACCTCCTACTGGGGATGTGCCCTTGACTGGAATTGAATCTGGGACCTTTCAGTCTGCAGGCCAGCGCTCTATCCACTAAGCCAAATTGGTTTTGGCTCATTTAAATTTTAATTACAATTACTAAATTGTAATTAATAAAATTTGAATTATATTTACTAAATTGTAATTACTAAAATTACAATTTCATTTCCTCAGCTTCACTAGCCACATTTGAAGTGTTTAGCAGCCACTTGTGGTCAGTGGAGACTATATTGAGTAGAGAGTAGCTCTAGAATTTATAATATGCAAATTTAACTTGTCATAGTCTAGTCTAAAATAATACTATGCTACTTCACTAACAGTGGAGTATTCCTAGAAGCAGAGGTTGGAGTCAGAGACAGATGTGAAGATTTTACGCTGCTGGCTTTGAAGATGGGGGAAAGAAAGGGATCATGATCCAAGGAATGCTGGCAGCCCCAGAACCTGGTAAAGGCAAGGACAGATTCTTCCCTAGAGCCTCCAGAAGCAATGCAGCTCCACAGACCCTGGATTTTTGCTCACTGAACTGGCTTTGAACATCCGACCCCAGAACTATAAGATAATAAATTTGTTGTTTTAAGCCAAAAAATAAATAAAAACAATGGAGTACTCCTACAACAACACAATTCCATTTACTCCTTCCCATCTCTGCTAAATTCACCTTCCATCTATATTATAGACCTCATAACACATGGCTATAATTTTTGCTTTAAAAAGCCAAGTCTTTTCAAGCTTCATTATATATTTAGCTTCAATAAATTTCCTTACCATTTGTCATAGTGCAGAGCTCCTGGTAACAAATTTGTCCAGCTTTCCCTCACTTTTGCATTTATTTTTAAGTATATTTATGTGGGATATGAAATTCCATATTGAGGGTTTTTATGTCAGCCCTTCAAAAGACGCCATTCCATTGTCTTCTAGTCCTCACTATTTTCTGATAATAAGTCAGTTTTAATTCTTATATTTTCTCATGTATCTAATGTATGTTTCCTTTGTCTGATTTTAATATTTTAAATTTCAACTTGGTCAGTTTGACTGTAAAGTCTTAGAAGGGTTTTTGTTGTTCATTTATTTGTTTTATCCTACATGAGGTTTCTGAACTTTTCTTATAGCAATGGATTGCTATGTTTGATCCAATTCTGAAAAATTCAGCCAATATTTTTCACATATTTATCTGTCTCTATTTTCTGACTCACACTCTTTTTTTAAATGTACATTTCACCATCTGATACTGCCTCACAGGTCATTGCAATTTAAGTAAACTTGTTAAAAATGTTATGGCCAATTCTTTCATTGCTCAGTTCTCATGAAGTCTACCAATATTGCATTTTTTAATTCTAGAATTTCCATCTGTTTTTTCTCTTTTAGGTCCCCAAATCCATTCTACAATTCCCTCTTTACTCATTAAAAATCCTATAGATTTTTAAACATTTTGTCCAATATTGTTATTTAAAGATTCTTACCTGAAAATTATAGTACCTGAGTTGCCCCTGGGCAATTTACTCACATTTTCCTATTTCCTGCAAGTCTTCTAAGTTTTTATTGGGGGGGTACTCTTTATTGTTGAGTATTATAGATATCCCCCATTCTCTCCCACATTGCCCTCCTCCACTCAGTTCCTGCCCTACCCCAGGCCTTCACCACCCTATTGTCTGTGTTACAGAGGTAATGCATATATGCATATAAGATCTTTGGTTAATCTCTTTCTGGCCCCCCTCCTCCCTTCACTCTGAGATTCATCAGTCTGTCCTATGTTTCCATGCCTCTGATTCTATTTTATTCATTAATTTGTTTTGTTCATTAGATTTCTTATTCATTTATTTTTATTTTTAGTCTCAATTGTTAATAGATATGTATTTATTGCCATTTTAATCGTTCATATGTCTTCTCTTTCTCCTCCTCCTTCCTCTTCTTTTTCTTAATTTTCTTCCTCCTCTTCTTCCTTTTCTGAAAGAATAACCTTCAAGGTTTCATGTATAAATGGTTTGGTGGTGATGAATTCCTTTAGCTATTTCTTGTCTGTGAAGCTCTTTATCTGTCCTTTAATGCTAAATGATAGCTTTGCTAGGTAGAATAATCTTGGTTGTAGGTCCTTGCTATTCTACACTTTAAATATTTCTTGCCAGTCCCTCCTGGCCTGCAAAGTTTCTGTTGAGAAATCAGTTGACAGTCATTAAGGTCACTCCCTTGTAAGTAACTAACTACTTTTCTCTTGCTGCTTTTAATATTCTATCTTTGTTTTTAACCCTGGCATTTTAATTATGATGTGTCTTGATGTGGGCTTCTTTGGGTTCCTCTTGTTTGTGACTCCCTGTGTGTCTTGGACTTGTAAGTCTATTTCCTTCACCAGGTAAAGGAACTTTTCAGTTATTATGTATTCAAATAGGTTTTCAGTAACTTACTCTCTGTCTTCTCCTTCTGATACCCTCCATGATATAAATGTTGGTATGCTTGAAGTTGTTTCAGAGTTGCCTTACATTATCTTCATGTTTTTGGATTTTCTTTTTCTTTTTGCTCTTCTAATTGGGTGTTTTTTGCTTCCTCATATTCCAAATCATTGATTTGATTGTCAGAATCCTCTAGTCTACTGTTGAATCCCTGTAAATTATTCTTTATTTCAGTAAGTGTGTACTTAATTTCTGACTGGTCCTTTCTCATATCTTTGAAATTCTCACTAACATCCTTGACATTCTAAGTTCCTTGAAATTCTCATGAAGATCCTTGAGCAATCTTACAACCATTTTTTTGAACTCTGTATCCAGTAGTTTGCTTGCTTCTATTTCTTTCATTTGTGTAATGTTTCTTTGTCTCCCACTTTGCCTGCTTCCCTTGGTATGTTTCTATGTATTAGGGAAAGCTTCTGTGTCTTCTGAAATTGATAGAGTGCCTCATGTAGCAGATGTCCCATAGGGCCCAGTTGCTCAGCCTCCCCATTCACCTGAGCTTGGATCTCTAGGTCAACCCCTTTGTGGGCTGTGTGCATACTCTTGTTGTAGTTGAGCCTTGACTGCTGATGGTTTGATGGGAAGAATTAACCTCCAGGCCAATTGGCTGTGAGGACCAGCTGTAACTACAGTGGAACAGCAGCTGTGAAAGAAACACCTCTATGGTACAGGAGTTACTACAGTGGGACTTTGGGACTCCCTGAACCTGCCCCTTGAGTGTGTCATTTATGGACCTGTAGAGTTATAATCTGGTATGGTCTGAGGCTGTCCACTGGGTTCACTGTCTCTGGGGCCTACCAGAAGTTATAAAGTCAGCCACTGCCTGGGACCACCTGGAAGGAGCTACAGAGAAATCTGCAGATGGCTGCTACTTGTATTAAGCTTGGAAGTACCCAGGTAAGGCCTACCCATGAAGCAAACAGGATGGTGTTAGTGCCAGCTCTTGGGCCTCTTATTGGTAGATATGGGTCACGCTGATATTAGTTGCTGCTTGTTTAAGATATTTTAGGAAAGTCTGAAGCCTGAACCAGGAAAGGCCATTCATATGGAAAAGTTTTTGCAAACAGCTTGGGTGAGGCTGCAAATTGGATGGGGCATGTTCTCAAGGAATCAACAGGATGGAGTGAACAGTGTGAGTCAAGCTGATGGAAACTCAGATATGCCTGCCAATCAGCTCTGAGACAGGGGAGGTCCCAGAACAGGAACAGTGACACCCCCATCTGGGAGAAAACTGATCCAGAGTTCCTGCCCCAATGTTACACAATCCAGTTCCTCCACAAATGTCCTAGGTTCCTTTCAAGTCACTGCCCCAGCATTGGAGCCTAGAGGTTATGAGACCCTGTAAATTCATGCACTGGCCCTTTAAGAAGAATTGCCTGTATCTCTGCAGCCTCCATGTCACTCAGCCACAATCCCTGGTTTTTACAGCCAAAAATTATAGGGACTTCTTTTCACAGCACAGGAACCCTATACCAAGAAGTATGGTATGGGGCTGGGATCCCTTGTTCTTCATGGGAAGATCCACAGCCACGATATCTTTCCCAACTAAAAAAAAATGCCACTTGTGGGTGTCAGACCAGCCCATTACGCACCTTTATGCCTCCTACCGGTCTCAATATGCTTTCTTCTTTACTTCTCTAGTTGTAGGACTTACATTCAGCTGGTTTCCAAGTGGTTCTGAATAATGGTTGATTTGTAGTTTAGCTGTAATTTTGATGTGGCTATGGGAGGCAGTGAGTACTGGCATTTACCTGTGCCACTATCTTGGTTCTCCCCTAAATTTTTATTACATGTTAAACACTGTGTCTAGAAATAGCTCCTCCTTCTAAAGTTAAGTCCTTTTAGATCTCTTTGTGTCCACAGCTCTTTAATGGCTTTGAAGAAAAGTATGATTTTATTATTGTTTTTCCTAATGACTTTTGGTTGTGCTGATAGGGGTGAGGATTTTTTACATTTTCCTATATCCTAGCTGGATGTGTAACACCTCATTTAGGTTTTGTTACATAATAAACATTTCTAAAAAACTTGTGGATTAAAACAGCAATCATGTTTACTCACACATCTGTGGGTTGGCAATTTGATCTGAATTCAATTGGATGGCTTTTCTATCCTCAGTTGGGATTTCATGCATTTGTAGCCAACTACTGGTCAACTTGGGCAGATTCACTTGTTGCCTGTCAATCAGCTGGTACAGTGTGGGCAACAGAGTCATCATTATGTCATCCTCCAGCAGGCAAGCTCAAGTTTGTTCCCATGGCAGCTAGGCAGCAAAACCAGAACATGAAGGTTTGTTGAGGCCTATGCTCCAAACTGGCACACTGTCACATCTTCCATGTTCTATTGGCCAAACAAGTCACAAGTCCTACTCAGATTCAAGAGATGGGAATATGAACTTTATTTCTTGAATCAAGGAGCTGCGTAGTCATAGGAATAACATAGACCATAGAAGTGCTAACAATTGTAGCTTTATAAAAAAAATATTTTTGCTATCTATAAAAAGTATAATGGTTTGTTCTTTTTGAAATTGTTTTTTTCATTTTTAATTAAGCATTCAAATTACCTTTTCCAAAAGAACAAGAAAATCTACTTTTTAATGTTTGCCAGAAATCATTAATGAATCATGGACTGTAGTCAAACCAAATTGAGAGTGTTCAACCCAGGAAAACCAACAGTATAGGGCAAACTTACAATCACTTCAGGGAGCAGAGGCAGGTTTTATTCTACTCTAACCCAATGAGTCTGCACTTGAAGCAGTGTTTTTGTTTGGAAAGGGGTATCATAAGAATGGTGCTGGTCAACCTGGGGCATTTAGGAAAGAAGAAATCAAGTTAGACCTGGACTTAAAACCATACCAGGCAGATGGTTAAAGGAATCAGAGTTATTTTTCTTAGAGAAAGAATCCTATATTAAAAAGACATACTATGCAAATTAACCCTTATTCCCTCACAAGATGGCTGCCTACAACCAGGCTGCCAGGGAGTTTAGTGAGGGATGACCAAAGTGCTCAACAAGCAGGCTGCATGGGGCAAACTAGCTGGCAGGGGGGTTAGTGAAGGATGAGCAAACGACTGAACAAGCAGGCTGCGTGGGATGACCCGACCAGCAGGGACATCAGTGAGGGACGACCAAACTGAACAGCATGCTGCATGGGGCGAACAGGCGGGTGGTGGGAGCGGCAATGATGCATGACCAGGCCAGCAGATGGGAACAACCAGGTCAGCAGCAGGAGGGGGGTAGTTGGGGGCGACTGGGCCAGTGGGGGGGGCAGTAAGAGATGACTAGGCTGGCAGGAGGGGGGCAGTTAGGGGTGACCAGGCCAGCACGGTGGCAAGTTGGTGGTGAACAAGCCAGCAGGGAGGGGACAGTTGGGGGCGACCTGGCCAACAGGGGAGCAGTTAGGGGTGATCAGGGTGGCACGCAGAAGCAGTGAATGGTAATCAGGCCAGTGGGGCGGGGCTGGGGGGGGGGGGAGACAGTTAGGGATGGCCAGGCAGGCAGGCAGGTAAACAATTAGGAACCAGTGGTCCAGGATTGTGAGGGGGATGTCCAACTGTCAGTTTAGGACCAATCCCTGGCAGTCAGACATCCCTCAAGGGGTCCCGGATTGAAGTGGGTGCAGGCTGGGCTGAGGGGGACCCCCGCACATACACATGCATGATTGTGCACTGGGTCTCTAGTCTTCAATAAAGACAAACCAGTACCTTGAAATATTTATAGATTCATTTGGTTCAATAATTATTTTTAAAATCAGAAATTAGGAATTATTTCCCTATCTAAATTATTTTATAAGATATAATTCATATATCATTAAAATAATAATTGAACGGTTTTTGTTATACTCAAAAGGTTGTACAATTATCACCAGTATCTAACACCAGAGCATTTTAACTAGCCAAAAAGAAATGCCATACTCATTCCCCATCCTCCTCATCACAGCCCCTAGAAACCACTAATCATCTACTTTCTCTCTCCCTAGATGTGCCTGTTCTGAGCATTTCTTATAAGTGGATTCATATAACATGTGGTCTTTTGTGACTGGCTTCTTTCACTCAACATGATGTGTCAAATATTCATTCATTCTGCATCATGTATCAGTGCTTCCTTCCTTTTTATGACTAAAATATATTTCATTGAATAGATAGATCATATTTTTAAGCCATTTATCAGTCATTGGATTGTTTCCACTGTTTGGCTATTTTGGATAATGCTGCTATAAACATTCACATATAAGTTTGGGGTTTTTAATGCAAGTTTTAAATTTTCTTGGGTATATACCTAGAATTACTGGGTTATTTCTGTTTACTCTTTAAAGCAAAGCCATTGCTAAAAGCAAAGAATTATTTACCAAAGGAAACTATGGTCACAATGGAATGAGCTTCATTGAAAGATATAAGCTGCCTGCCCCTGGAGTGGCAGAAAGGGAAGGAAATGAGATTCCTAATAGGATACAGAATGTTCAACTAATAAGAGGCAGGAGTATAGGGTTTAAAGCAAATATTCTGAAGCCTAACTGCTCAAGTTCAAATTTCACTTCTGCTACCTGCCAGCTATGTGACCTGGGACAAACCATTTAACCTGGCTTAGCTTCTATTTTAAAAAATAATTTTTTATTGATTTTAAAGAGAAAAAGGGAAAGATATATAGAAACATTGATTGGTTGCCTCCTTTAGCCTCCCATTAGGGATTGAGCCTGCAACCTGGGCATATGCCCTGACCAAGAATCAAACCATGAGCTCTCTGAGCCTTCTAGGTATGGCTGGCTTAGCTTCTGAGTTTCCTCCTATCCTATATAATAAAACCCTAATATGCAAATCGACTGAATGGCGGAATGACCAGCAAAACACGCATTGACCACCAGGGGGTGGACACTCAATGCAGGAGTTGCTCTTGAACAGGGTGGGACGGGGCAGGGGGAGCATCTCCTACATTAAGCATCTGTCCACCAAGAGGGAGGCGACTAGCGGCGATGGGGAGGGAGGGTTGCCAGCAGTAAGTACTAGGCTGCTAGCCAAGATGGGTGCCCCTCAATTGCCCTACCCATAGGTCATCCCACAGATGGCCCTGATTGCTGGCCAGGCCTAGGGTTCCTACCCTATATATTGGGAACAGTTTCTTAAATTTAAAAATTAAACCTGGCAAGGCAACTCTAACACTGAAAAAACAGGATGATGCAGCGATTACATGCATGGACTCTGGCTTGCACATTTTGTGGTCAGCCTTTATTCTGACACTTATAACTGTGTGACAAAACCAATTACTTAACTTCTCACTACTTCAGTTTTTCCAACCCTAAGATGGGGAAAATGGTACTACTGCCTCAGAAGGATCATGTTATGTACTACTTTTTATAATCAGGGCAAAAAAATGTAGCTGCCCATACAACAGCAAGATGCCTTCACCTGTATGAAAAGTATGGTCACTGGTGCATGCAGCATCCTGGATTGCAAGAGGGATATCTGACTGCCAGTTTAGGCCTGACATCCCCTGAGGGGTCCTGGATTGTGAGAGGATGCAGGCTGGGCTAAGGGAATCTCTCTACCCCCATGCATGAATGCCATACACTGGGCCTCTAGTTTAAAATAAAAGCTCCACTTCCCTTGGAAATTGCATAGTAAACAGGGTTGGGCAAAGGTAGGTTTATAAATGTTCATATGGAAAATAATACAATAATCTATAATAATAAAAGTGTAATATTCTAATTATACCAGACATCCTTCCAGACAACCTTCCACACAAAGCGAGGGATGCAGCCACATGATCAAGGCAGCCACACCGTGACTGTAAGGGAGGGATCCAGGCAGCTTGGAGAGAGTGATCATGATAGCCGCCAAGTGCTAAGGTCTACTCTTGCATGAATTTTATGCATCGGGCCTCTAGTTAATAAATAATACAAGTATCTACATATATTCATAACTATAAACCTACTTTTGCTCCACCCTGTATATATTCTGGAGTTCTGGAGTCAGCTGGACCTGGGTTTGGAATTCATCACACTGCCCTATCTATTAACTGTTCTGGACGCTTGGTTATTGTTTATGAGTTCTTAAGCAAGATAATTGACCTCTCTTAGCTGGTTTACCTCAATTATACATGGGACTAAAATAACTTTCTAACAGATGTCTTACTCAGAGGAGGTACATAGCAAATGTTAATCCCTTCCTTCATGAAACACCTCCTGGGGGGGCATGTCCAGAGTTCATCCTTCACACCGCTGACATCTGAGAGCCAATTCTATCTTAAACACTGCTGCAGGTCCTATACAAAGAAGGAAAAAAGCTACTTCCTACATTCACTAACTTGCAAAGTAATATAAAAATGAAAAACATTGTATTTGGGTTCTTAGGAAACAGGGTTGCTCCTAAGTAGACTGGAATTCTTCTCAAATTTTACTGTGCACGCTAATTGCCTGGCCATCTTGATAAGTGCAGATTGTGATGCGAAAGGTCTGGGGAGGGAGCCTGAGACTAAATTTTAGACAAGCTATCAGGTGATGCTGCTGCTGATAGTCCATGGACTGCATTTTGAGTGTGGAGGACTTAAAGTATAGTTGAGGAGATGAACCTAACCCACAGGGGCCCATCCATCCCATTCCTCCTTTTGAGCCTTTGTTTAAGAGGCTAAATGCCCCTGGGCACTCAGAGCCAAGATGCTTATTCTCACAAACCTTTCTCCCTATATTAGTCAAGATTCTTTTAGATCTGTCTTGTAAGCCTGTCCTGATTTTCTGGATGGTATGGATGGCTTATCAAGAAATTAATCGAAATTCCCTGAAGGACATAAAGTGTTCAAGAGATCCATGCTTGTAAGCTGTGCTCCTAGATCACACAGACCTTCATGGGAAAGTTGAAATAAACAGGTGCAAGGTCATTTGGCCCAAAAACTTCTATGCTTTTACCTAAAAAAGGCTGGATTCCTCTCAAGGAATCAAGCCTTGGCTATCCACTCACCTTCTAATTCTCTTCTTCAAATCTGAAACAAACTAGCTCTCTATGGAATACTATAGAAGTTGGGTTAGTTTTCAGGTGGTTTTTAACTATTTACATCTGGGAATTTATTATTGAAATAGAAAACCATTGAGGCACTTAGAAATAGAAAGAAGAGTAAAATTATAAATGGATATCCAATTTGCATTTTTAAAAAGTATTTCTGAAAGTCAAGTGTCATGAGGATCACAACAATAATAGTAACTTCAATATTTGAGTATTGACTTTGTGCCAGGACTTGTGACAAGAGCTTTATATACAGTATATAGCATACATTGTTTACTATATACCAGGTACCAATCCTGAGCACTACATGTGTTAATTGGTTCAAACTTCAAAAGAGTCCCATGAGGAGATATTATTTTTTTTTCATTTTACAGACAAATTAAGACATAGAGATTAGTATCTGTTCAAAACTGATACGTGGGAGAGCTGGTATCCAACTGCTGGCCCTGGAGCTCACGTGGTCACCCAATGTGCTATACTGTTACTAACAGAAAGAGAGAAAAACTGAGATGAAACCTAGACTTCCCTAGATGTCCCCTCCATGTCAGCTGTGTAATCTATATCCTAGACATCACTGAAGCAGTCTGAGTCACAAGAAAGAAATTCTAGTGTTCCCAAACCCAAAGCCACAGAAGTAAGGAAATCATTCTCCTTATGCAAGAAGCCCCTGGGCTCTCCCTGTGGTGGGTGCATCAACTGCCTCTGCTTTTGGTCAACATTCCTTTCTCCTCTTCTTGCATTAGTTCACCTCAGCAGACTTCTAGAATCTTCAGTCCAATAGCTCTGAGCTCATTCTGTCTACCCATAGGCTGGTTGCTCCAACCACAAACTGCATCCCACAGATTAGTCTGTTGTAACACTCAGCCTCTTCTTTCCTGATGCGCTGGGGCTAGGGCTACATCATACTGTGGCCCCTTCACCATCTAGAACACATCACCCTCTGCTTTGGCCTCCACTCAGATATACAAACAAGTCAGGTCCTCACTCCAGTAGTCAGTGGGTTTGGGATTCTCAGAAAAAACATTTTTCTGCAGCAGGACATAATCCAATTAGCCCCGTCCACTGCAGAGGTACTCCAAAGATCTCCTCTTAAATGAACCAAATAGCATCTTTGAAGAAAGATTTTGATATTGTTTGCTTTTAGCATTACTGGGTTATTTCTAAATACTTTAAAAGCTGATTTGCATTTAAAATACATTTTATGTGACTCAGCCAGCTTAGACAAGTCCATTTTATGGTTAAAGAGAATGATGGTAGAGGTTTTTAATTATTCACTTTACATCAGTGACTCTCAAAATTTAGTGTATGTAAAATTCACATCAAGAGAGCAACAAAAATTAGTTTGTTGTTTCAGATTTTGAAAATCTGCCTTTTCAAAAAGAAATCTCTATTGATGTCCCCCTCCCCACCTGTCACCTCCTTCCATTTATTCTGATGCAGGTAGGCCCAATGCTTTGAAAAATACTGCAACAGAATAAGTAAGGGAGTCTGTGGACAGAATTCAGGAGTCTATGAACTTGCATGGGAAAAAAACCTTTGCATATTTGTTATCAACATCTTCTAATTAAAATTTAGTATTCCCTTCATAGCAGATATAGATAGCAGACCACAGTTGTATGAGCATGCCTGTAATTTTGTCACTAGTACAAATCACAGGTATTTATCTATACTAATAATAGAGGAATATGCAAATTGGCTGGGACACCATCATGTAACAACCAATCAGGATAGGGGTGGGGCTGCAGCAAAGAGGTCTCAGCACGCCTGTGCGGGAGTCCAAAAACCATGAATAGGAAGGGAGAGCAGATAGGCAGTTAGGGCAATCAAGCCAGGAGGAGAGAGTAGAAAAGCAATTAGGAGGATCAGGCCAGAAGGGGAGAGTAGAAAGGTAATTAGAGGAATCAGGCCAGAAAGGGAATGCAGATAAGCAGGGCGATCAGGTTGGCAGGGGAGGGAAGTTAGGGGGATCAGGCTGGCAGGGGGAAACAGTTAGGCAGTTAGGTGGATCAGGCCAGGAGGGGAGAGCAATTAGGCAGTTAGGGGGATCAGGCCAGGAAGGGAGAACAGTTAGGGGGATCAGGCCAGCAAGGGAAAGCAGTTAGGCCATCAGGCAGGCAGGTGAGCAGTTAAGAGCCAGTGATTCTGGATTGTGAGAGGGATCCTGGATTGCAAAAGACTCAGGCTGGGCTGAAAAAACCCCTCTCCCCAATGCACAAATTTCATACACCGGGCCTCTAGAGTGTGTGTGTGTGTGTGTGTGTGTGTGTGTGTGTGTGTATGTATATATATATATATATATATATATATATATATATATATATATGCTAAGCACCAGTCTAACCATCTGACTGGCCGGTAGGTATGATGTGTACTGACCACCAGGGGCAGATGCTCAGCACAAGAGTTGCCAAGCTGAGGTGACTTGGCAGAGGCAGTTCTCAGGTGACCCACCCTGGAACCAGAGAGGAGGGAACCTGTTTCTGGGGTGTGTCACCCAAAAACTGCTCTCTTGCAATCTTGGGACCCCATGGGGGATGTCAGAGAGCTGGTTTTGGCCTGATCCTCGCAGGCCAGACTGAGGGGCCCCCACCTGCCATAGGGACCCCGCTCACTCTGCATATGACCTTTGAGCTGCAGTGGAGGAACTGAGGAAGGTTGGCTCCAGGGTGTGTCTGGCCTGTCTCACCCAGTCCCTCCCTGCTGGCCACCTTCTAATTAATTTTCTTTTAATGTGCACAAATCTGTTTTTCATTAGTTTTTATATAAAACTAGGGGCCCAGTGCATGAATTCATGCACCTCAAAAGGAACTGTGGACTGCGAAGCAGTAGTGGGGACAGGAGCAGGTCTCGGTCCATCCTCCACACTCCCGCCCAGCCCCTCCCACTAAGGCCCCCAGGCCCCTGTCTACCAGTAGTCCTGCTCCAGCTCCCATGCACTGACAGCACCAGCCCTGCTCGCACCCGCTAACAGCACAGAGTGATTGGGGCCTGCACCAATGGTGCAAGTGGGTCCAGCACAGGTGAGAGCTGTGGCTGCTGCTCTAATCACCCCTCAGGAGCAGGGGGAGGTGGAGAAACCCAGAGGGCCAATTGGGCCTGGCAGTTGCTCCTTGCACCTGCTGACGATGCTGAGCAATTGGGTTGGGTGCCGGGCACCAGCAGCCACGACTATGACAGACAGAAGCAAAGAATTTTCAGTAACCACCAGAGGCTCGCCGCAAGGACAACGACTGGTGCCCACCTTGGTCTGGTGTCCCCGCTCACCTGCTCTATCATCCACCGTGGCAAACGCCCACCATGTTCCATGCTCTGCCACCTGCTGCCCATGCCCACCATGTTCTGTACATGCCCCCTGGTGGTCAGCGCATGTCATAGCAACTGGTTGTTCAGTAGTTCCACCATTTGGTCTATTAGCCTTTTATTATATAGGATGGGTTTTGTAGGTATCTCAAAATATCTTTCCTTTTACATTAACCAGTTTTTCAAAATTGTAGTTATGAGACTTGCTGCTATATCTCATCAATATGTTAATTAAAGAGACATAAATTTTGGTTTACTTAGTATTCTAATAATTGTAATTAATAAATCAACTTCCTTTGTAAAATTACATACATATATTTTCAAAACATTCTGAGAAAAGATCTATATGTTTTAGGTATACAATACTATAATACACCATCTGTATATTTTATTGTGTGTTTACCACCCGAAGTCAAGACTCCTTTCCTCACTAATTATCCTTCCTTTACCCTCTTCTAACTTCCCAACCCTGCTTTCCCTCTGGTAAATCACCATGCTGTAGTCATGTCTATGAGGTTTTTAAATTTTGTTTTTAATAAAGTGGCTTAGTTTTTTTATTGTTTGAGAGAGAGAGGGAGAAAGAGAGAGATTGATTGATTTTTCCACTTATTTATGCATTCACTAGTTGCTTCTTGTGTGTGCCTTGACCGGGATTGAACCCCCAACGTTGGCATATCAGGATGACGCTTAAACCAACTGAGCAACCAGGCCTGGTTCTGAGGCTTTGTTTGTTTGTTTTTGCTTACTCTCACCTTTTAACCAATGTCACCCCAAAAGATTCAATAAAAATAAGAAAAGATCTTCACCAGATTACTAAAGCTGTTTCCTGCATTAAAAAAAAAAAAAAGTTTAGAAACTTCTGTTCTCAGACCTTCTTCTGGCCACCTCTAACTCTTTGATTATTACAGAGGTTGGATTATGGTCACCTGACTCAAGGAAGTGAATTGATTGGCTGGGTTGAGCCAATCTGGTTCTCTCTCTTGATATAAGAGATAACCAGCTGCCAGTGGGGGGAGACTCTGGGACTAAGGGGGCTATAAATCAGGGTTGTGGTCTGTACCACTGCAAGTCAGACAGATGTAAAGAGGCTAAGAGAGCTGGCCTGTGAAGAGAATCCAGTAGGCACACTGAAGAAAGTAGAAATCAGCTCCAAGACCTCCAATCTATGATTGGAGAGGGGCCAAGATATAAAGATCATTCTAGCTGCACTGTGAGTCAGCTGTACTTCCTGCCCTAGACCTTCATGAGATTCCCTTCTCTCCTTATTATCTACCTTCCTTTCCTTCCTTAGTTGGGGTTTTTGCTCCTCATAACCAAGGTTTCACTGCAGCTGCATTTGTGCCCCCTTATTACTCCGTTCTCTGCCTGTCTGTATTTGTGCATATCATCACTTAGCCATTTAGTGGCAAAGATTTCCTGAATGCAATCTTTCTGTGCCTCATTGCCTTATCTGGAAAATGAGGACACTAACAGTAACAACCCATGAGCATCAAATGAATTTAATATACATAAAGTGTATGCCTGATACAGAGCAAGTGCTTGGTAATTGCATACAATTATGATGCTCGTTGTCCCCAAGTCACAGGCCTTGGACTTTACATGATCTGAACCTGCTCACTTAATTTTTCAACACAGCCCTAATCAAAGCTAACAGTGATGGACAGGCCTAGTTTGGGCTCTGAGCAGCTCTACAAATTGGCATTCTACATCGACAACTTTAGACTTGCTCTCTATAAAAGTTTTCCTTAGTGGGATCATGAAGATTCTCTCCTGGAGTCCTGCTCAATTATTAGAATGTATTTACTTATTTATGAGATAATTGTTTCTCTTATATTGAGGTTTCTATACTCGTCTGAACCAAAATACATCACATCTCTACTATTGGGTATATGACTCAGAGCCAGTGGTCGGCAAACTGCAGTTTGCGAGCCACATGCAGCTTGTGAGGTGCAATTTGCCGCTCTGTTGACTAATGAGTTTGCCGACCACTGGGATAGGGGCTTAATCACAAGGAACAACAACAGCCTGTAATTATTGGAATCGAGAGTCTAGGTCAGTGGTCAGCAAATTCATTAGTCAACAGAGCGGCAAACTGCACCTCTCAAGCCGCATGTGGCTCATAAACCACAGTTTGCCGACCACTGGCTCAGACCCTTGCTAAGTCCGGGAACTCCTAGCATATGGGTTGTGCTGCATAGATGTGCAGAGCTGCACCCCCTCAGGGGAGCACAGTTACAAATGCAATCTGAGCCAAATGCAATAGCTCTGAGAAAGAAGGGCTACCTCTGCAGGATAATCATCTGACCATGCACAACTCCTTCATAATGTGACCCTGGGTGTTTCCCTGCCTATTTACAAACTCCAGCTCCAGGCTCTGAGCACAAACACACAGTGCAGCAGCTGCTTTTTCCTGAACACATGCCTACTCTGGGGGCTGTCAAAGATGCAAATGCACAAAGAGCTTATTTCAAGAGTCAAATTTCATATCTCAAATCTATTTGACTTAACCTCCATATCTCTGTCATTGACACATCCATCAGGGAAGTCACCTGTGGTTGATGTGGATGGTAGAAAAGCTTGTCTGGGACTGTTTCATAATCATCAAGCAGTTTCATTGCTGCCTAGGGTTTAGTGTTTTTTAAGTGACTGACGGGGGTGAGGGGACTTCAAAATTCAGTTTAGACCAAAAAACTCCATCTAAAGAAGATGAATACTTGAATCAACCAAGATTAATGTTGATCTAATTCTTAAAATTGTCTTCAGACAAATATTGTGAAACCCCCCATTTCCTTATTTTACTTTTTAATCATACAGACACTAGAAAAATTATTATAATGAAAACAATAACAGTATTAATAACAATGAGCATTTAATAAATGGTAGCTATATGGAACTTTCCTAAGTATGTTACAAGTATTAGTTCATTTAACTTTTACAAGAATCAAGTAGATCCTACCATTTTCCCAGTTTTACAAATAGGCACAAAGAGGTTGAATGACTTGCCCAGGGTTACACTGCTAGTCATATGCTGAACCAGGACATGGCTCTGTCTACCAACATTCCTTCTGCTAGAAGTTGAGCTCATTTTCTCTTAGAAGTCTGTGGAAAGGCAAGACAAAACCATTTGAAATAGCCTTTGTTACTGTCTTTAAAGGAGACAACAGAGTACCTCTTTACCCTTCCATCTGCTTTCTCCTGCAGACAGCACTGGTATGCACTGTCCAGGTCCTCCTCTAATGCTGCCACTAAATCCCTGTGCAACTTAGCCATGTTCTTTCCTGGCCTACGTTTCCTCTATAAAGTCAGGGTGTTAGACCAAGAGATTGGTTGATATTTTTTCTAGTCCACTTAACTTTTCAGAGAAAGGAAAGCATCTTAGCCAAAGCATAAGTGATGACCACTAGGTGGTGACATCCCTGATAGGCAGGGCTCAAATAACCATGATCTCGCCATTGTCAGGGCTAGCTGATGGCTAGAGCAGTGTTTCCTGGCTCTAGAGATGTCCATCATGAGAGCAAGTGAGTAGGGAGGCCTTCCCACTGGGCTACTCCTCTAGCCACTGCCCCCTCCCCAGGCTGTCTCCATGTCCCCCAGCAGTATTTCTAAAGTGTGGTCCCACAGACCACCTATTATGGACTGTGTTTATATCTCCCCAAAAGTTCTATGTTAAAGCCCCGACTATGTGGTTGGTTTTTGGAGATGAGGCATTTGGGGTGATTAGGTTATGAGGGCAAGGTCATTCTCTGATGGGGATTAATGATCTTCTATAAAGGACACCAGAGTGCTCTCACTCTCTCTACATATACAAGCACACAAAAATGTCATGTTACCAAAGAGCAAGGAGACAGCCATCTGTAAGCTAGGAAGAGAGTTTTAATGGGAACCCAACCATGCTAGCACTCCGATCCTGGGCTTCCTGCCTCCAGAACTGTGATAAAATAATTTCTGTTGTTTAAGGCACCCAGTCTGTAGATTTTGTTTTGACAGCCTGAGCAGACTATGGTACCACCATTCCCTGGGGAACCTGCTAATGAAATGTTCAGACCCATTTTTGACCCATTACATCAAGGTTCTTAGAGGTGATACCAAGAATCCGCATGCTCAGTAAAATTCCTGGGTTATCTAAAAAACACGGGAAACCATGACACTGGGGGTTCAAGGTCCAGAAAGAGTGAAAATGCTCCTATTCTTATGCAAGATTCAGAATGTCATATGTGCCAGCCCAAAACAGAATGTAAAATTTGGCCATTTTTTACCTACTCAGCTGGAATCAAGGACTATTAAAAGCACCTCCAGGTTTCTAAAGTCACACATCCTTTCTTCCAGCTTTTTCCATGGCCACTGCTATGTATTTTGCAGTGAAAAACAAAAGCATCATTCATCTCCATTTCAGACTCTCAGCAGGTGCTCCTAGTTCTCTTATGTGATGCTTTTGCTCAAGTGTAAAGTGTCACCATCATAACTACACTGTCCTAGAAGGCCATGGCTTGAGCTTTGTGCCACAGCAGAAAACACTAAAACTCCCTATATCATGTGTTAGTTAGGCTGCAGGGTAGCATGATAATGTCCTGCCATCTGGCCGTGACCTAGTTTTCCAAAATGAGCACCTTTAGACATGTCCCTGAGCCAAGCTGTGTTCACCTTGTGATCTCCATATTCCTACTAACCACAGACATTGCATTAGCTTGTACTAATAACATGAGTGGAAGTGAAGTGTGCTATTGCCACAAAGCTTGAGTTTGTTATTTGATTCTCCATGCCAGAATCACAGATGAGGTGCCAGACAGTGAGCCTCATCAGCATGGGTGTTAGAGGCAGAAAAGTAGAGCTGAGCCCTAGTCAATCTACTATGAACATGTAGCAAAAGCAAGAAATCACACTTTGTTGTGTTAAGTCCGTGAGACTTTAGTAACTGTTACTGCAGCAGAATGGAGCCCATCTTGACAGCATGTATTAGGGGCTCTCAACCTGGCTGCACAGTAGAATCACCTGGGAGCTTTAAAATCACAATGCCTTGACCCATCCGAAAGCACAGTGGTTAGTAAGACATAACCACACTCTTTATATAGTGAGATAATCTCACCATAGCTCTCTGGACTTGGATACACTAGAAAATTTTCAGACCAAAGTTTGAGGGAAAAGAAAAACAGCAATGAGTTACTGGGTATATAGAATAATTTAATGTCTTTAATGACAATTTATGAAAACAGAGGCCTGTGGGTATCTCTAAAAGTACCAAATGATATATTTATTAAATAAAGAGCGGCGTTGAGGTGTCTAAGTTGGTTTTGATTATCCTGAGTAATGTGACAGTTTCCCTGATCTACCACCAGATATTCCTATCCCAGCCAATTTAATTAACTTTTGTCATGTGGTTCATTGAGTCTAGAAATGCAAAATTATCTGACTGTATCCAGAGACTTGTCAAACATAACCTGAAAAAACTAATTTTCATTTACTGTAAGGAGAGAAAGGGAGGAGGAAATGGGGATACAGAAACAATATAAATGTATCACTGCAATTCCATTTTCCTAGAAGCATCCTTTGTTTTAAAAACAAAGAGAAATTGGTTGGACATATGGCAAACAGACAAAAAAACACCAAATAATAAAAATTTGCTCTGAAAGAAAATCCCCATTATTAGTATGCCTCGGGAGATGGCATCTCTGAAGCAGCTGGGCTCAGCTAGTCTCCAAAGATAAGCAGGGAGGAGGGAAGGAAAAGCTGTTACAGAGATGGTACTGCTGATACCCAGAAGAAAGCCACCCTTTTGATGACTGGGTAAGGCTTTAAAATTAAAATACTGCCCATTTATCTGACCTAAAATTGCAGAATTACAAATGCATGTAAATCTTCCTTTAGCGGGAAAGAAGTCTCTGGGCAGGAAACATGCTTTTGAAGCTGAACACAAACTCTGAGCTATTCCAGTTGAATCTTCCACCTTTGGACTTTGAGCCTCACACTGATGACATAATGGTGGAGGGCAGCTTCCCTGGACTTTAGATTTATTTGTTGAATACTGCCTGATCTCAACCAACTGGTAGCCAGAGTTCTGTGGCCATTTTTCAGGGGTTATGAGGGAGATTGACAGGAGTCAGAGAGACAAAGTGCCCATTCATGAATGGCCATGAATGGCTGATTAACTTTCTGCAACACATTTGCCTGTGAACTAAGTAAACATGCTTTCTAAAAACTAGAATCACAAGCAGTTCTAGGGAAGTGAAAGAGTCTAGGAAGACAAAGCCTAGAATTAAAAGAGAAAATTTTAAGAAAATTTTCCTGCTAAGCCCCCACCCTGACACACACACTCACATCCCTGGCAGACACTGTTAATCAATCATGGCTGTCATTCCTGCTGAGTCTAGATGTGGCCAGAATCCTCAGGTAGTCACTACCAGTCAATTCAAGTTAGCACACATGATGAGCACTATGCTCTCTGTCTGAATTTGTGATTAAGCAGAATTCCCAATGCATAGCAGGAAATCCAAGAACATAACGAGTTGCAACAGGCAAATACTCTTGGCTGCCTAGCCAACACCAATTCAACCTTCCTGAAAAAGCTCCAATTTTACTCAAGGTAGCTATTCCCTCCTTACATAGCCATGTGCCTCAAGTGGACCCTAGTTCTCCTCCCAGGAGGTAAATTATATATGATCTAAGCCAATCACAGTGTTTCATTTCCTCTGCCAGTGATTTATTAGACTGTGACATCATGCTGGCTGATGAGATTTGATGGGAGGACTAGGGAGAGTATCTGGGAAAAGTTTTCTTTTCCTTGGGAGGGGAGGGGAGCAGAGAGGAGGGGAAAGGAGGGGAGCAGAGGGGAGGGGAGAGATGGGAGGAGAGGGGAGGAGAGAGAGGGAAAACAAGGGGAGGGAAAAGACAGGAATCTCTTCTGCTGGGCATTTATATTTGGATGTAGTCTCAGACTATCTTGCTACCAAAAGAAAAGCAAAGCTGAAAGATAAGTCATTATGCAAAGATTGTCAAAGTAAAATGATTTTTAAAAACCTAGGCTTTTCGCCCACTTCAAGATTTCTAATTGTGGGAGATAAGAAATCCTCTGTACTGTTTAAACAAGCTAAGTTAGAGCTTTTGTTTCTTACTGCTGGAAAAAAATCTCAACTAATATATCAGAAAGGCTCTGAGCAGATGGCAGAGGAGATTGTCAGAGGGGAGACCAACAGTAACAAAAGGTGAAGAAGGAGAAAGCAATACCACACGTTGCTGATGTCAGCAAGCAAGGCCTGAAATTGAGTTCCAGACCAAGCAAGGTGGGATACCTATCTAGAAAAAAGACCTATTTAAGAAACTAGAGCCAGAACTACTGCCCAGAAGGTCAAAGGCAGGTCTCCAGGTTCAATAACTAAAAATAAAGTACACAGAAAAGAAAGGGCCCACCCTCCCTCAATCAACCATGTGCCAAGCACTCCTCTCACTTAATGTGTCCTATTAACCTATAAGATAGATTGGTTATCCTGCAGGTGAGGAGGGTGAGGCAGAGAGATTAAATGCCTTCCCTCAGGTTATCAGGTGGTTAGCATTTGGGCTGAAATTCAATTTCAAGTATGACTCTGAAGTTCAAGTTCCTTCTACTGTATCATACTGCCTTTCCAAGAAACAAGGTGGAGCTAGAAATCAACAATGAGGTTCAACTGCTTCTAAGATATAAACTTGAGCTTCTTTAATACCCTATTTGACTACAGTATTGACCTGGCTTTGGACTAAGGGTTGTGGCTTCCTAGGGAGGAAAGAGAGGAATTTGGGAACAGCAGCCAGATCTGTCCCATCCTATCCTATCTAGTAAAAGAGTAATATGCAAATTGACCATCATTCCAACACAAAAGATGGCTGCCCCCATGTGGACACAAGATGGCTGCCACAAGATGGCCAGCAGGGGAAGTTAGTTGGGAGGGACAAGGCCTGCAGGGGGCGAGGGGAAGTTGTGAGTGATCAGGCCAGCAGGGGAGGGCAGTTGGGAGGGACCAGGCTCATAAGGGAGGGAAGTTGGGGTGACATTGAAAGAATGGCCTTAGAAGGCCCCTGCATGTAATCTGCATGCCAGTTGTCAATGCAGAGTGGCCACCAATGCAAATATAATAGTGCCACAAGTTTACAGAGAAAAGAACCAATGTCCAATAAAGGTATAGAAGTTAACAAAAAGAACTAGAGTTGGAAAGGCAAAAATGTATTTGTTTCATATTGCTGCTATAATAAAATCCCATAAACTTGATGGCTTAAAGAACAGTTCTTTTTTTGGAGGTCAGAAATCCAAAAACCAAGATATTGGAACAGTCACAATCATTCTGGAGTATCTTAGAAGCAACTCTGTTTCTTTCCTGTTTTCAGCTTTTCGAACTGCATTTCTTGCATTCCTTGGTTCATAGCCTCTTGCTCCATCTTCACAGCCAGTAGCATAACAGCTTCAAGTCTCTTTCTGCTTCCACTGTCATCACATCATCTTTTTCTATCTCCTCTAGTCAAATCTCCCTCTTATAAAGACACTAGTGATTATATTTAGGACCCATCCTTATAACCAGGACAACCTACCCAGGTCAAGATCCTTTTGTCATGCAAAATAACTTTACCATATTCCAGACATTAGGACCTAGATATCTTTGAGGCCATTATTTATCTGAACACAAGTGACCCTACCACTTATTAGCTTTGTGATCTTAAACTTCTTACTAAAAATCTATCTGAGTCTCTGTTCTTTTATCTATAAAGCAGGATAACAATGTTACCTATCTCATGGGACTATAGTATAAATTTAGAAAGAATGCATGATAAATCTTAGCACAGTGCTTAGTACATAGTAGTAATCATTAGTAGAAGGAAGTCCAAGTTTGGAGCCAGATCATTCTGAGTTCTAATTCCAGCTCTCACAAGTAAGCCCTGTGTCCTAGAAAATCATACCACCTCTCTGATCCATTCCACATCTGCAGAGTGGGGAAAATGCTGGACCATCCTGCTCTCTGAGGGCACTTTAGAAAAAAAAGACACTACCATGTGTAACAAACCTAACACTAAATACTAAGGATGAGTAGGGAATGAAATTAGCAGGAACAATAAAATTTACTGAGTACTTACTATGTGGTATGCATGGCTCTTCAATTTCTATATGGCTTTCCTCATCTAATTTTCACATTTGCCCCATAATATAAGAATTATTGCCATACCATTTTGTAAATGAAGAAACAGGCATGGAAAGGTTAAATAACTTGCCAAATCTCACACAGCTAGAGGTTGTTTCTATTAGTTTCCTAGAGCTACTATAACAAATTGCCACAAACTAGATGGATTAAAACACCAGAAAGTTTTTCTCCCACAGCTTTAGAGGCCAGAGTCCAAAATCAAGGTGTGGGCAGGGCCAAGCTCTCTCTAAGGGCTCTGGGAAAAGGAGCCTTCCTTGTTTCTTCAAGCTTCTCATATTGTCAGCATTCCTTGGTGTTGCTTGATTTGTAGATGTTTCACTCCAGTCTCTGCCCTCATCATTTCATGAAGTGACATCTCATGGGTGGAACACACATACCCCCTATTTTTCTACCTCCAAGCTAGTGCACTGTCATGGTCATGAGTGGCCCCAAAGCAAACGACCCTAGGAACAGTCTCCCAAACACAGGCTCTGTGAGCCTATCTTTCACTCAAAACTGATTTTACTTCAAACTAAGGCTGAGACCCATTACCATTACTTAATGCCAGTGTAACAGCAGTGTGATACCTGAGCTTTCATACAATGTATCATCCCTACAGACTTAGATGCTAGCAGGACACAGCAGAAATACAGCGTCCCAACTTCCCATCAATATTAATGGTGTATCATCAATCAAATCCAGCAGGCTTTTACGTGCTCTCATTTTTAACCAAGTCTTACCATGCATTACAATAGAATATTTAAAACCATGTACACATTTTATCAAGCCTTCATGACCACTAAATGCTCTCTGGTTTGCAGTTCCAAATATCATTCATTATGTCTAGAGAGATGGCATGCAAAAGTAAAGAAACTACACAGGAACAGAGTTTGATTAAGGACAGAGCAGGAGAAAGACACATTGGAATCTGCTGCCTGATCCAAGTCCTACACCGAAGACCAGGCCACTAAGCACTGAATCATACCTCTTCCCACCTGCTTCCGTCTGAACCCAAACAGATCTTAGGACAAGATGCCTGGTTCAAGTCCCAGGCCTCAGGTGAGTTTGGCCAGGCTGCTTCATCTCCACCACCATCTCTCACACCTGCAAAACTGGGATAATGCTACCCACACATTGGGAGTTTCTGAGGACAAATCAAGTCTTGCATGTCTACAGGTCTTGGCTTAAGTGTCACCTTCAAAATGAAGACTTCTCTGACCACCCCTCTTTTTATCTAATTGCCACCACTCCCCCATCCTAGGCATGGCCAATCCTTCTTACCAGGCACCATTTTTCATAGCACTCATCACCTACTCACAGATGTTTTGTTTATGATATGCTTCCCCATAAGAACTTGTGTCTATTTTGTTCATGGACTTACCCCCCCAGTTCGCAGGACAGTGCCTGGCATATAGTAGCTCCATTCAGTAAGTAGACCACAGACACTTGATGAATAGTCATGTTTGCTGACTGTGGACAGACTGAATCTCATAAACAAGCACACACAGAGAAGCACTCTGTGAGAGACACTGAGTGTCTCTGTGAGAGACATTGCAGTGAGCTTAGTGTGCATCACCCCCACCGATCTTGGAAGGCAGCAGGCAAAGTCCCCCTCATCTGGACAAATAAAAGGGTACTATGCTAATTAGACTGAGTAGACTGGCCATCTTCTGGATGTCCAACTTCCTTCCAGACAAATCCATGGTAGTGGGGGCTGAGGCAGAGGCAGTTAGGAGCGATCACCCCAGCAGGGGAGGGCAGTTAAAGGCAACCATGCCAGCAGGGGAGAGCAGTTTGGGGCAAGCTGACCAGCAGGGGAGGGTAGTTGGGGGCATTAGGCAGATAGGATGGTGAGTGGTTAGGAGCCAGTGGTCCTGGATTGCGAGAGGGATGTCCCAGATTGGAGAGGGTGCAGGCCAGGCTGAGGGGCACCCCCCTCCGGCACAAATTTCATGCACCAGGCCTCTAGTTATAGATAAGTACTCCTGGCATTCCTGTCCTGAATCTGATGCATAGTCAGTGTGACCTTGAGCAGGTCACAGACTCCTGGTCTGCCTTCTCCTCCATAGCTCCCTGTGCATTCCCAAAGGACTCTGTCCTTCTCCTCTTTGCCACAGAAACCACACTCCATCATAATTCTCTCTCCTGAACCATCTGGCCTCCATACAGGTAAAGCCCATGACTTACTCATCTCTATGTCTTCATCACCTGATAGTTGTCCCATATATGTAGAATGAATAAATTAGTAAATGTAAAATGAAGAACTCAAGGTAGAATCAGAGTAGGCAAGTAGTGGCATGTGTGTTGCATTGCCCCTCCCACTTCCTCAACCTTACCTCACAAAACAAATGAACCCTCATATCCTGTCCTTCTAAGTATGCACTCAACCTTAAAATTCTTTTCCACACCCCACTCCAAACAACTGATCCCACCCATTAGAGCTGGTGGAACAAATGTATAAACCAGCTCTGACGTGGAAATGATTGCTAGAAGATTGCCAATCCCACTCCCTACTCTTGGCTGGCACACATTCTACATTTCCTACTCTGCTGTGAGGGAGTTGTGCCATGTGACAGAGTCCCAGCTGACAGAATGTGTATGGGAGTGGTGGGCACCACACCCAGGACTGGCCAATCTACACCTCCATGTTCCTTCTCCCTCTGTGGTTTGATGCAAACACTGTGATCTTAAACCCCTCCTGTGGAAGATAGTGGAGCCACAAGATTTAAAAGCTCAAAGCCCCAAATTGCTGCTTGGAGGAGAGCCATCTCATGGCCAGAAGGCTCATTGACAAGAGCAAGAAATAACTGCATATTTAGTACTATACAATATGAACTTGTGTATAATACAAGCTAGTTTTACTTCAACTAATACACCTGCTTTACTTTTCTTTTTTCAAAATCTCTCTTCTAGTTCTACATTTTGATAATTCAAAACCTTTCATTTGTTATATAAGTATCCAAATGGCATTTTATAGTAGCTTAATGAGGCATATGAACTTCAAGGTGTTTTATATTATACTAGAGCATTGGTCAGCGTAAACTAAGGCTCTTGAGGCACATGTGGCTCACAAGTCGCGGTTTGCCGCTCTGTTGACTAATGAGTTTGCTGACCACTGACCTAGACTATCGATTCCAATAATTACAGGCTGTTTTTGTTCCTTGTGATTAAGTGGCC